>OU342737.1:205830529-206533029 GCA_910589765.1 Avena atlantica | reverse complement strand
ACTCTATGTACTCATGGCAATACTTTTGTTGAAATCCAGAATACTATGAAGGGGAGGACTACGACTACTATGATGACGCTGATGGATGAGGCCTCGTGGACTACATCGACTGCATGTGGCTGAGATGGAGTCACTGCGCATTCTATTTCCGCTGTGTTTCTGGTTGTAATAAATGTCACAAGACAGTATACTATGTGGCTATTGCTATTCAAACTTTGTAATAATTACTTTTTGAACGTTATGCAATGGTATTCATTTCGCTGTGTCGTCAACTTGATCTTGGGATCGACGAGATGCACAGGAGGTCTGGAGGTTAAATTCCGATCCTCACATGATGTTAGAGCAACATTGGATTATAGAAGTAGTAGGTTCCTCTTTGGAAATACTAAGCACTTGAGGTGAAGTAGGATTTGATGTATACATCTATTGAAGTGATATTAGTGAAGGATGATTAAGGAAGAGTATGAATGTAGTTAGAGGTAACTATATGTTGGATGGGAGGTTATCAGCAGTAGAATAGTTGATGTACCCAAGTATAGATATGAAAAGATTAGGAAATGCTTTAGAATCAAGCTGATTGGAATTTACAAGTGGATTTAGAAAAATAAAAGGTGGATAAGAATATTCTTGTGAAGCAAAGCTCATCATGTTAGCACATGATGATGGATATGAAGGAGTATTATATCTAGGAAATGAATTCCTTAATTAGAAGTCCAGAATTATGATGTATGGAATATAGGGATCCTTGTTAAATCCTAAACCCTAAATCTTTAACCAAATAGAGTATCCATCTCCAATAATTGATCTATCATCTTGTTTCCACAAAGCTTCATAGGAATGTTTTGCTATAACAAATCAACTAAGCACATCTTTATCATTTCGAATTATCATAACCATATGTGCTTAGGAGTTATCTTTATCAAATCCTTTTCATGAGACATTCCATATAACATCATTCTGATCTCAAACATAAAGACAATGTGTTTAGCCATTAATCCTTATTCACATCAATAAAATAAATATGAGAATATTAAATCTTCTAAGAACTTATGTTAATCATTTTCAATTTAAATTTTAATCTTTTGTTAGTAATAATAAAAAATATATACATTGCCATTTCCTAAATTATGAGAATAATATTAACCCTACTAATTACTCAAAACTTTACGTATCAAATAATAATGAAGTATCAATGAATATAAAAGTTGCCTTAATATTATGTATTAATAAGAATAAAATCTCATTAGTTAGTAGTAATACATTCTATAATAAGTTTATGAATTTTTGTCAAATTAAGTTCATATTAATGGCCCTCATAAATAATAATAGAAAAGGTATCTATATAATGAAAATAAAGAAACCCTAAACAATATATAATAAAAGTTCACCAATTGATTCTTAATAACTTCAATGTTACTGCAATTATTCAGAAAATAAATCCCATAAAGAAATTTCAATCAAATGTGCAATATTCAAACCTGAAAACAAAACAGATAAAAGAAAAAGATACAGTGAGGAAAAAACTACAACCAGGCCGCAGCCCATTTCCTCTTCTCTCTATCCGTCGCCCGCAGACCATAGATAACCTTCTTCGCTCACTTCGCAGCAGCCCACTCCAGCCCAACACCGGCCCAATACCCCTTCATTCTTTTTCTCCCTTTCTTCTTCGTTCAGACAGAAGGCCGTCAGGGAGCAGCAACTACGTGGCGCCGCCGGAGCCATTCGCCGTCGCCGTCGCCGTGATGACCGCCGTGCCCTAAGATGCGAGCCACCGCTCTTTGATCCTATAAGGACACCGTAACCGCAGAGAACGAACCCTAATCCCTTTCTCCCTCATTTTCCCTTATCCACTGTAAACCGAGCTCGCCGGAGATCATCCACCTCGTCGTTCCCGACCACCCTAGGACCACCGGAGGACACCAATGTGATCGTCGTGCTCTGCTTGTTCATCTTCGACAAATCACGCAAGCCGGCGCAACCCCAATCGACGGGATCGAAGCGTCTACCGCCGCCAGACGTCGCCGTTCATCGTCGATTGCCACCGTCTCAAATCTCCTCTGCCCTCTTCAACACGCTCTTCCGAATCCTGGTGAGCTACCGTTGCTCGAGAACCTCTCCGATTTGTCTTTCGAACACCAAAACGCCGTGTCGACGCTCACTATACTTGAGAAAAGATGAAATAATTACTACTAAGAAAGAATGACTTAAGCATCTGACTTAGGTCTGACAAGGTTATCCTCAAGTGGATACTCATCATAAGTCATAAGAATATTTGGTTTAGATAAGATGGCTCCTATAGTCACTATCCAACCTACAGATCTTCCTAAAAAGGGTTTCAATCCTAAGGTCAGATTAATTGAGAGGGCCAACATCAGAGGGCAAATCTTGAGATATATTCAATTTGTGACCCATCATAAGAGATAATGCTAAAAGTTGGCAGACCAAAATGAACTAAGACTTGGTGACTGGTTCTGATCTCAGTCACATCTAGAACACATAGACGATCTTGGAACCACAAAGATTCATAATCTCCAAGGCAAAAAACTGATTTTTGCCCTTGAGATATCCTCGGAATTTCCTCAGTAATGAAAAGATCTTCTTCTTGATGTTATCTTGATAAGACCAAAATGTTAAAGTCTAGACCCTAATATGAATTCTGGTAAAAGCACCAGGAGGTGCAGGACAATGCCAAAGTAGAAAAGATCAAGCATCCCGATATGAATCTAGATGATCAAGAAGCAATAGTAATAAGCCAAGATCTCCAGCAGGCCATAGATCATTTCCCAATAGCAGGTAAAAATAAAAATCATTAGCTTTGCCCACTAGATCATACAGCATATGTCCTTATATCTTGCATACAATTCTAGGGATTCAAAGAAAATAATACACCTCAACCAATTCCATCTACCCTTTCCACTAGATCTTTATCTAGGAGGATTGGATGGAGAGATTCTCTCAGACTTGCATGGAATTGAAGGTTTGGCTTATTACTATGTTGGTGTAGCTAGAAGGTTTGGCCTACCATGCTTGGAATTGAACGAATATTGCAATAGCATACCAATTATAACGGGTTTGGTCTAGACCTTATTATACCAACTGCGATGACCCAGCATACCACTGCATGATGTAGTACACTATAGTCGTTGACATAACACCAACGAAACACCGTTCACTAGTATTACATACCTCAGAGTAGTACCACAGAAACATAGCAGGTCCAAGACATGACTATAGTTTACAACTCAACTCTTTACACAAGATCCAGATAACACTCTAGGTTAAAGAGAGACAAAGAAACTTCTTACAAAAAGAATCAGGAATAAATAACTCATAGCTACCATACTTATAAAACTAATAGTTGAACTACTAGGCTTGCATTGCTGCTATTGCAATATTCTACAGAAGTAGGTTCTATGGTTAGAATTCCTATTCTTATCTAATCAGCAACTTTGTCTTCACTTGAGTTGATGTATATGTTGACTTTCTTGACTTCATTGAAGAGTGTTAGCTTTTGATGATGATTCCTGGAGCATAACTTGATGTAGACGTCGTCTCTACTGGCTTTAGAACTGTAACATCCCAAAAATATGAAACTTGGATCATCAAACTCTAATCATCAAAATTTAGGATTAACAAAAACTTTTCTAAATAAAAATATGAAAGCATGCATGTGTGTATGCATCCCAATTGGATTCTTTTAAATTACCTTGATTGTGTGTTTCTTTGCTTGCAAAAGGATTCTTAGGTGAAATAAACATCATCTAAACAATCCCCACACTTTTCGCAAAGACAAATAAATCAGAACAAACAAAATAAGGGAATGGTCACTTTGGCCAATTTAACTCCCATGCCTACTTTGGCTGTCTCTAACTTTCAAAACTTAACAGAAACTTGTTTGGATCTTTACACCCCTTGATAGTACTCATAACAAAGTACCAAGGCCCACCTTGTGATCATCCAAAAACATTTGAATGCATAGTTTAAATGACAGTTCAAAATTGAATCTATATCATATGGGAAGATCCCACTTTTTCAAAAACCACTCAAACAAGCTCAACTTTCAAAACCCAAGCATCCACAGACTCACCAGCACCTGCCTAGCACACCCACCAAAAATCTTTTCAAAATTCAAAACTTGAATTCATGCGGCCATTTCATCAAACACCTTGCAGATTCAAATCAAACAAAATCAAAACACTATAGTGTGCAGTGTTTTGGGCCCAACTTGTTCCCTCTCTAGACACCACTAGCCTTAGTAGATCATCTAACGACCCTAACTAATCCCTAGCACCACTGTAAGCTTGACAATGTCATTAATGGTGAACAGCCGAGAGCACCATGTCACCCCAGTGTGGACAGCAGGCTAGAGGAAGAATAGTCGTGCTAACCTTGTCTGGGATGTAGCCCATGCCTCACCGCCCCCTCTCGACCAGCCCTGCCTCGCGGACAGCAGCCAGAACCGCCAGGAACGCCGCGCCCGTGCAGCTGTCGACTGTGCCGACCCGCGTCGCATGCTTTAACTCAGCCGTTGTTTGGTTTCAGGTCCGTAGGACACAAATTTTTCGGATGCTTGATTCTGTTCTCCCTATGGGAGTAGCCCCAGGAATGATCTAGAATAGTCTGGCACTTCGGAGGGGAAGGGTACATGGATGTGTCATGACAATGTGGAATGGTTGCATCATGTACTAGGTCACTTGGCTGGGCAAAGTAAAGATAAGAAATCAAATCGAAGTTTGGAAGTCAAACGCCAATTTGAAAAAGTCAAATCTCAAGTTTGCTTGGTGGAGGGAGAGTAGTAAACCTACTTGGGGAGGAAGTCCCACTCCCTCCCACCCGTCGGCCATGAGGAGGAGTTGGAGGAGGACTCCCTCCTTCCCAAATCGCCTCTCCCTCCTATATAAGGAGGGGTAGGGCGCCCCCTCTCCCGACACTCCCAAACCCTAGCCTAAGGCGCCACCACCACCACCAAGTGTTGCTGCCACCACCACCTAGGGATCTTCTCCCAAGACTTCTACCATGAGATCATGCTAATCACCATCACCGGATGGATGCTTTGATGACATCAAACACCACTTCGTAACTGGGTGGTTATAAAGGTGGCATTGAGTGTTCGGCGAGTAGCGCAGCGCCAGAAGTTGTTCTGGATTTGGCTTCACCAGTTGAAGAGGGAACTAATGATAATGATAACTCTGAAAGAGAGTACTACCGAACCTCGCAGGTCTAGCAGGACGCGTGCAGCTCCCGAGTTGTACGGAAACCCTGTTATGAATTTCATGGTTGATGAAATTGATGACCCTACGACGTATGAAGAAGCGATGATGATCCCGGATTCCAATAAATGGTTAGAAGCCATGAAATCCGAGATGGAATCCATGTATGAAAATCAAGTTTGGAACTTGGTGGAATTACCTCATGACCGAAAGGCCGTGGAGAATAAATGGATTTTCAAAAGGAAAACTGATGCTGATGGTAATGTGACCGTATATAAAGTTCGACTTGTCGCAAAGGGGTTTCGAAAAATTCAAGGAGTTGACTACGATGAGACATTCTCTCCCGTAGAGATGCTAAAGTCAGTTAGGATTATGTTAGCAATTGCTGCATATTTCGATTATGAGATATGGCAGATCGATGTCAAAACCGCGTTTCTCAATGGTAATATTGAAGAAGAGTTGTATATGATACAACCAAAGGGTTTTGTCGATCCTAAGGATGCTAACGAGGTGTGCAAGCTTCAGCGATCCATCTATGGATTGAAGCAAGCATCACGAAGTTGGAATCTCCGCTTTGATGAGGTGATCAAAGAGTTTGGATTTGTCCAAACTTATGGAGAAGCTTGTATTTACAAGAAAGTGAGTGGGAGCAATGTGGCATTTCTGATATTATATATGGATGACATATTATTGATCGGAAATGATATAGATCTTTTAAATAGTGTTAAAAGTTATCTAAACAACAAATTTTCAATGAAGGACCTAGGTGAAGCGTCATACATATTAGGCATAAAGATCTATAGAGATAGATCTAGGCGCCTAATAGGGCTATCGCAAAGTACATACCTTGATAAGATTTTAAAGAAGTTTAAAATGGACGGAAGTAAGAAGGGGTTCTTACCTATGTTGCAAGGCAAGACATTGAGTAAGACTCAAAGTCCGGCTACGGTGGAAGAAAGAGAGATAATGGACAAAGTCCCGTATGCTTCAGCCATAGGCTCTATAATGTACGCCATGCTATGTACAAGACCGGATGTGGCACATGCTATTAGTTTGACTAGTAGGTACCAATCGGATCCAGGTTCGTAACACTGGATAGCGGTCAAGAATATCCTTAAGTACTTGCGAAGAACTAAGGATATGTTTCTTGTGTACGGAGGTGAAGAAGACCGCGTCGCTAAGTGTTATGTTGACGCAAGCTTTGACACCGATCCGGATGACTCTAAGTCTCAATCCGGATACGTATTTATCATGAATGGCAGAGCGGTTACTTGGAGGAGTTCCAAACAACCTGTGGTGGCGAGATCAACAACGGAGGCCGAATATGTTGCTGCTTCGAAAGCGGCTCACGAAGCATTTTGGATGAAGGAGTTCATATCCGAACTAGGTGTGGTTGCGAGCACGTTGGACCCAATGGTGATCTATTGTGACAACAATGGTTACATTGCCAATGCCAAAGAACCAAGGTCTCACAAGAATTCCAAGCATATTAAGCGCCGGTTTCACTCCATCCGCGAGCATGTCAAGGATGGAGATATAAAGATTTGTAAAGTATACACGAATCTCAATGTAACAAATCTGTTGACTAAAACTCTCCCTAGATCAAAACATGATCAACACCAGAACTCCATGGGTGTTAGATTCATCACTATGTAACTAGATTATTGTCTCTAGTGCAAGTGGGAGACTGAAGGGAATATGCCCTGAGAGGCAATAATACAGTGTTTATTATGTATATTCCAAGTATATGATAGATGTTTATTTTGCATTCTATAATTGTATTAATACGGAAACATTAATACATGTGTGTTTAATAAACAAACAGAAATTTCCTAGTTATGCCTCTCTCATAAACTAGCTCGTTGATTAACAAGATGATAAAGGTTTCCTGATGATAGACATTGGATGTTGTTAATAACGGGATCACAACATTAGTGTAATGGTGTGATGAACATTCATCCGAAGTATAGCATTACGATCAAAGTCATTGAGTTTATATTGCTATAACAACTTACGAAGTGATCCTAATCCTTAGACCATGAGATCATGTCAATCACTAAAACCGGAAGAGTTTCTTGATAACATCAAACGTCACACCGTAACAGGGTGATTATAAAGATGGGTTCAGAACTAATAAAGTATTATGTTGAGGCCCATGGATCGAGAGTGGAATTTTTTCATCCCGATGACGGATAGATATACTCTGGGCCCTCTCGGTGATATCACATTGGTTAGCTTGCAAGCAAGTGATTTGATCACTAGAATGTTATATCACGGGAACGAGAAAAGAGTGCATGTCAGTAACGAGATCAAACTAGGTATGGAGATACTGATGATCGAATCTCGGACATGTAATATATCGCAAAACAAAGGAATTAAGATACTAGCGTAAAAGGTTCCGACGATCACAAGAAAGTCATTGTTGAATGTGTGGGAGTCAGTATGGGTCTCCAGATCCCGCTTTTGATTATTGATATGAGAGGGGTGTAGATCATGTACACATTATTCACGAACCGTAGGGTGACACACTTAAGAGACACCGGCATCCAATTGGAGCAAAAGTTTCTTGCCAGAAAGAATAACAAGCGCAGGAATTTATTTCACTAGATACCGAAACATGTTTTCGGGTAAAATCGCAGAAAGTGTTTTTGCATGTGAAATAGAATTCTAGCAAGGGGTTATATGTGAATGTTTTTCATTAAAGTAATTGACAAAATTCTGAATAAATAAAAGGTGTTTTATTTAATGAGAGTTTGCATTAAATTTCGTGGAAATTTAATAGCAATTTTGAGTGGGATTTTGAGTGGAGGAAATTGAAGAGGTTTTTGTGAGTGGAGTGTCCACCCAAATGAATGAAGGAGGGGAGGGGAAGCCCCCATGGCCGGCGACCACCCCCTTGGGTGCCCCCTCCTCCTATAAAAGTCACCCCTCTCCCTCTCTCTCACTCACACCTCCTCGTGAAGGATCTCTCTCACCCTCTAGAATTTATCCCCCATGCCCTCGGACTAGCGAGATACATGTTCCCGGTGGCTATTCGGCAAGAAAGAGTTGTGCTTCCGCTGCATCGCTGGAGCGAGGAGGCGGAGGTTGCTCGGTGCCTCGGACGTGTGTGCGATCATGGATGCGCTACTGATTTGCGGCGCTAGGACTTCCTCTCGATCTTGAGATCGGCAAGAGATCATCTACATCAACCACGAGTTTAACTCATTAAGCTTTGTCGGTCTTCAAGGGTATGTTCTCTACGGATATACATCCGCCCGTTGTTTGTATCTAGTAGATAGATCTTGGTACATAGTTGTTCCCATCGTAGGAAATTCTTGTTTTCTATGCTGCGAAACCTACATCTCCTCCCTTGTGCTTTCATGTATAGATCTTGTGAGCTCCATTCATGATAAAGATCTAATCTATTTGTAATCATGCATGTTGTGTTTGCAGGGATCCGATGGATATTGAGATTATTATGTTGGTTTGATTAATGGTTTTGTCTTTATGATTCTATCATGTCTGTGTTGTTTGTGATCTTGCATGCTCTTCGCTGTTAGTAGCTATCTTGGCCAAGTAGTTGCTAGTGACTCCAAGTGGGGGTATTTATGCTCGATAGTGGGTTCATGCCTCTAGTTTCCAAGGGAAGTGAGAATAATCTCTTTGGTTGTAGATGTGCAGTTGCTGTAGGGGTTCGTAGCATGGAAAACAAAAAATTTCTACTACATACAAATAAACAAGCCAAGATCTATCTACTAGATTGTAGCAATGAGTCAATAGAATAACTCACCCTCGAAGATTCCAAAGTGTTTAACGAGAGCGGATTCTCGTGGGTGATGTAGTCGTACTCTTCCCGATCTCAAGATCGTGTAGACGATCCTTCTGGCGCTGCGTTCCGGCAGTGCTTCTGTAACATCCCAAAAATATCAAACTTAGATCAACAAAACACTAATCCTAAAGTTTAGGGTTAACAAAAACTTTTCTAAATCAATTCATGAAAGCATGTCTATGTGTATGCATGAATTTTGAAAATTCTTTAAAACCACTTTGTTTGTGTGATCCATTGCTTGTAAAATGTTTCTTAGGTGAAAAGAACATCATCTAAAACATTCCCCACACTTTTCCTAAAGGAAAATAAGTCAAAACCAATATATTAAGTGAATGGTCATTTTGACCAATTTAACTCCCATGCCTACTTTGGCTGTCTCAAACTTTCAAAACCTAACAGAAACTTTTCTGGATCTTTGCACCCCTTGAATGTACTCATAACAAAGTATCAAGGCCCACCTTGTGATCATCCAGAAACTTTCAAATGCATAGTTTAAATGACAACTCAAAATTGAATCTTCTTCATATGGGAAGATCCCACTTTTTCAAAACCCATTTAAACAAGCTCAATTTTCAAAACCCAAGCATCTGCAGACTCACCAGAACCAATCTAGCAAACCCACCAAAAATCATTTAAAAATTCAAAACTTGATTTCATGCGGCCATTTCATCAAACAGGTTGCAGACACAAATCAAACAAAACACAAAACACTATAGTGTGCAGTGATTCTTGCCTAACTTGTTCCCTAGTCAGCTCTCACACACCTCAGTAGATCATCTAGAAAGATTAGCCCAACACTAGCACCCTGTGAGCTTGCCATTCCCATTAATGGTGAACAGCCGAGCAACCCCATGTTACCCCAAAGTGGACAGCAAGCTAGGAGCAGCAGCAAGCCTAGACAGCATGTCTGGGAGGCAGCCCACCGTCCACCGCCACTGCCTGTCCCAGCCGCGAGCGTTGCCAAGCCCTGGACCACGCGCGCAAGACACGTCCAGACCATGCCGAGCGTGCGCCAGAGCGCCACCCTCGACCACCACCCACAGACCGTGCGCCGCCCTTACCGCGCGCACACACGATCACCACCGACCCAGGAGACCGCCAGACATCCCCGTTTAACGCCCCGCGCCATACAGCCACCGCCCGCCGTCGAGAACGCCGCCTCTGCCGTGCAGAGCACCGCCCGTTCCAGACCAAACCACACCGCCCCATCACTCGCGACCATGCCGTTGAGCATCGCCAGGAGACACAGCACCGTCCCCTACCCTTGCCCATGCCATTAGCTGCCTGTAACATCGCCTCCGACGAGCTCACCTTGCGCCCCGACGGTCCCCTCGCTCGACTATAAATAGAGGCCACCCCGCACGATTTCTTCACACCATCTCACTCCCCTCTCATCACTGATCGTGCCACACCATTCTCAGAGCAAGGCGAGCACCACCCTGCCGGAATTTCACCGGAGCCTGCCGCTGCCGGAGAAGAAAGGAGCCAGCGATTGGAGCCACCCCAGGAGAAGCCACCGGTACCAGGAGGTTCGCCGTCGTCGACTTCGTCGTTCGCCCGCCTCGCCGACCCTCGCTCGTACCCCGGTGAGCCCCCAGCACCCCTCACTGGCCGCGCTAGGTTTCGTTCTCGCCGGAGCTGTCTCGCGTCGACGATGACCCTCAGCCGTTGGATTAGAACCAGATCTAACGAACCACGTTGCCCCATACCGCTTCGCCCAGCCCCGTGTCACTGACGAGTGGGGACACCCACTTAAGCAGCCCGCGGGAGCACTGCGCTTAGCAGGCCGCCCGTTAGAATTTCCCGCGCAGCCCAGCATTTCAAATTAAACTTTTTCTTTTTAAATTCAAACACACTTCAGTACCCAACTTCAAAAATCAACCCAGATCAATTTAGTGCACCAAATTAGATGAAACCAATTTTGTTGGAAAGGTCTGTGAATGCTTAATCCAAGCCCGTTGGATTCAAGTCATTTGGATTTGTAGATCACCCTTAGTAAAAATGACAAGGCAGAAGCTTTTCTGCATTCAAACATTTTTCAAATTTAAACCACAATAGCTTTTGAGTTGATTCCAACTCTCAAAAATCACTTTCAACCATACCTTTCAGAATATATAAAAATATATATAGGTTACTTGCAGAAATAATGTTCAAGGAATAAAGGAATGCTTCATAAGCATTTCTAGCCACTTTAATTAATTAAAATAAAAGGGTAAAACCTTGTTAAATTGTGACACCACTTTAAATCACATTCCCATGGACTACAACATGTGGTGATGACATGTGTCAACATGATCCCATGTTTAGTTTGGAGAATATTAAATCTTAAGTAGTTCTTCAATGAGTAGAAATTACTTTTTCTAAAATAAGAAGACTTAAACCAATCCTAAACCTTGTAATGTTAGAGATGATGCTAGATCATCTATAGGACCCTTGTGTGTGATGATTGCAAGTAGTTAAGTATTGTTTGGTGATTGTGTACCTCGTATTTATTCATAGACGCTAGTACCGACCAAGGCTACGAAGAAGAAGGAGGATACTACGAAGAGGAAGCCGAAGAGAACTTCAACCACTGCTCTGCACAAGGCAAGCCTAATACTACTAGTTGATTGAGCAAGCTAGTAACTATGCAAGCTTATACTGATATTGATGCAAGCTAACACTTGCAAGATACCCTATTGTTGCCACAACCCATGCTTGTGACATGATTACTATATGCCCTAAGCGTATGTAACCATACCCACTTGCTAAACCAATCCTAGTTTTATGGCAAGCTTTTTACTCTATTTCCTTATCAAAGTTTACTTAGAGGCTACCCAAGAAGTTTGGTAGAGACTAGACAGTTGTGCTGAAGGTTGCATAAAGAACATTAAAATTTGGCCTAAGCTAGAAACCTTGATATCAGCTTATGATATAAGGTTGGACTTAGCTGCAACTCCACTAGTTACCACCCCTCTATTAGTACTACCCCACCTGTAGATGCTAGTGCTAAGCATAAAACTTGATCAACTTTAGATGGGAATACTTGGTGGAAAAATGGTTATGAAAACCTTGGAATGATGGATCATTCTATTGAAATGTTTTGGACATGTGTTTCCAAGCACTTGATGATTTTGGTGATGAAAATGTTGAGGCATGAGCCTTAGCCCTTTATAAAACTGATGGTTGTCTGGATGCGATACCATTCCAATTTTATCGTACAACCACAATACCCGAATATTGGGTAGGGCTTGACCAGAAACTTATATACCTTAGTATTAGTTCCCTCATGGCCAAGGTCCGAGCTGAGGCTACCTTGTGAAGATTGTCCACCTGTGCAGTACCCAAGATGACAGTGGTCATGGTTGGGAGGCCAAACTCACAGGAGAGGTGCTTATACTAGGGAGTGTAAATGGAAGGTTAGGATTGATTATCCGCATACTGAGTATGGTGAATTCAGGATTTGTTCCTGACGGATGTATCGAAGGTTGTGGTGAAAGTGTACAATCTCTGCAGAGTGTCAAACTATTCGAATAGCCGCGTCCACGGTTATGGACAGTTGGAGTGGCCATACTGTTCCCCCGTCAGACTTTTCAAAATGACTTGTGAACGACCTGAGACTTTGACTTGACCACAATAGAGTTGTGACTGGAAATACAAGATCCCACTTAGGAGTTATAAAATTGTGACCAGCTTTGGAACTTAGTAGTATAAATCTGGCTTTTGCAAAACAACCCTAGAGCCTAGTGTCCTATTATCCAAAAACCCCTCTTTCTTGTTAGTATTAGTTTGCGAGTACTTAAAGAGTACTCATGGCTTTGTCCCTGGCTATTCCCATGGCCAGACTATGCAGAGGAGTACCTGGAGGATGGACCCAGGACTGTTACGACAACTAGGATCATCTCCCATCGTCAGCATTGCCTGTGACCCCGAAGATGGAGCCTCGCCTACGCTACCGTTATTATGCCGTATTCCGCTGCTTGATGTTGTATTAAGGACTGGATCATGAGATCCCTATTTGTGTAAGAACTTATGTATCGTTGTAATGGATGAAGTACTATGGTATCCAATTCTGTTATGTCTCGCAAAAATGGTAATCCTGGGATTGCGATGTATGGCATAACAGGCATCTAGGATTGAAAAATCCGGGTGTTGACAGCTTCCGCAGTCGGTCACACGTTCGGTACTCGACGAAGACCTTCCTCTCCCTTGTTCCAGCAGGCAGCGGAGGTTGTAGCACTCTCCTCGCGATTCCGGCAGCACGACGGCGTGGTACCGGAAGTAGAGGGAGAGATCTCGCAGGGCTTCGCCTTAAGCCGGAGCGAGTATGGTGGACTATGAGAGAGGCCTCGATGATCTAGGGTTTAGACGCACCAAGGAGAGAGGGATAGGCCAGTGGCTAGGGCTTGGGGAAGCCCAAGTCGGCGGCTAGGGTTTGCCCTAGGCGGCGGCAGCAGCATGAGGTGGTGGCGTCGGCGACTTAGGTCTAGGGTTTGGAGAGGGCAAGGTGTAGGTCTTGGAGGGGCAGCCCTGCCCCTCCTTATATAGGTGGGAGGGAGCGGCCAAGGGGAGGGGAGTCCCTCCCCAACTCGGCCTCCTTGGCCGGCGGTGGAGGGAGAGGGACTTCCTCCCCAAGTAGGTTTCCTACTCTCCCTCCACCAAGCAAAATAGCCGTTTGACTTTTCAAATTGGCGTTTGACTTTTCAAACTAGGATTTGATTTATCCCTTTATTTTGCTTAGCGATGACACCTAGTACATGATGCAACCATTCCAACTTGTTATGACACATTCATGTACCCTTCCCCTCCGGAGTGCCGGACATTCTGGAACCTTCTAAAACATTCCCGATGAAAACACCGGAACCATTCTCCAACCCTGAAACAGGACTTTCCTTATATGAATCTTATTCTCCGGACCATTCCGGATCTCCTCGTGATATCCCGGATCCCATCCGAGACTCCGAACAACATTCGGTATCTTACTCATCATTCCATAACTACTCAACAACGTCGAATCCTTAAGTGTGTCTCCCTACGGTTCGTGAATTATGCGGACATGATCGAGACACTTCTCCGAACAATAACCAATAGAGGAATCTAGAAATTCATATGGCTCCCACATATTTCTACGATTACTTTGCGATCGAATGAACCACTTACATACTATACCAATTTCCCTTTGTCTCACGATAGTTTACTTATCCGAGGTTTTGATCGTCGGTATCTCTGCATACCTAGTTCAACCTCGTTACTGATAAGCACTCTTTTCTCGTTCCCGTGATATGTGATCCCTTGTGAGCCAATCACATGCTTGCAAGCTAATTGGATGACATTCCACCGAGAGGGCCCAGAGTATATCTATCCGTCATATGGATGGACAAATCCCATTCTTGATCCATGTGTCTCAACCAATACTTTCCGAACACTCAATGCCACTTTATAGCCACCCAGTTACGGTGTGGTGTTTGATGTCATCAAAGCATCCTTTCGATGATGGTGATAAGCATGATCTCATGGTCGAAGGAATTAGGTTACTATGTATCAGAAAGCATATAGCAATTGAACTATTAAAATGACTTGATCTTTATGCTACGCTTATCTTTAGGAGTATGTCCATCATATCATTCTCCTAACGACATGATCTTGTTGTTAATAACATCTCAATATTCATGATAGGGAAACCACAATCATTTATTAATCAACAAGCTAGTATTATGAAGAGGCTTCACTAGGGACTTCAATTTGAGTTTACAAATCACACAAGTATTAATGTTTCCTTGATAATACTATTATAGCATGAATGTAAACATTTATCATAAACACAAAGATATAATAATAACTACATTTATTATTGCCTCTAGGGCATATCTCCAACAGTCTCCCACTTGCACTAGAGTCAACTAATCTAGATTACATCGTAATATACCGAACACCCATGGAAGTTTGGTGTTGGTCATGTTTTGCCCTCGGGAGAGGTTTAGTCAACGGATCCGCCACATTCAGATCTGTGTGTACTTTGCAAATCTTTATGTCACCATCTTGGACATGTTCTCGAATAGCGTGGAAACGTAGCTTGATGTGCTTCAGCTACTTGTGTGACCTTGGTTCTTGCGCATTGGCTATGGCGCCCATGTTATCACAGTAGATAGACATTGGGTCCAGCGCACTTGGAACCACACCGAGCTCTGTAATGAACTCTTTCATCCATATCGCTTATTGTGAAGCCCCCGAAGCAGCCATGTATTCTGATTCAGTTGAAGATCTCGCCACAACGCTTTTCTTTGCACTCCTCCAGCTAACTGCTGCACCATTCAAAATAAATACGTATCTAGATTGTGATTTAGAATCATCCGGATCGGTGTTCCAACTAGCATCGGTGTAACCATTAACAACGAGCTGTTCATCACCTCCATAATAAAGAACCATATCCTTAGTTCTTCTCAAGTACTTAAGGATGTTTTTGACCGCATTCCAATGATCCACTCCTGGATCACTTTGATACCTGCTAGTCAAACTAACAGCATATGCAATGTCGGGTCTAGTACATAGCATGGCATACATTAGAGATCCTATGGCTGAGGCATAGGGAGTTTTACTCATCCTTTCTCTATCTTCTGCCGTTGTTGGACTTCGAGTTTTACTCAACGTCGTAAATGGACCGTTGAAGTTTGCATACCTTGTTAGAATCTTTAGGATCGACAAAACCTTTGGGTTGCATCATATACAACTCTTCATAAATGTCTCCATTGAGGAACGCCATTTTGACATCCATCTGCCATATCTCATAATCATAATATGCAGCGATTGCTAACATAATCCTCACAGACTTTAGCTTCGCTACAGGTGAGAAAGTCTCATCGTAGTCAACTCCTTGAATTTTTCGAAACCCTTTTGCGACAAGTCGAGCTTTATAGACAGTAACATTACCATCAGCATATGTTTTCTTCTTGAAAATCCATTTGTTCTCGACAGCCTTCCGGCCATCCGATAAGTCCACCAAACTCCATACTTGGTTTTCGTACATGGATCCAATCTCGGATTTCATGGCTTCTTGCCATTTATTGGAATCTGGGATCATCATTGCTTCTTCATATGTCGCAGGGTCATCGGTGTTGTCCACCAACATGACACTCATAACGGGATCATACCAATCAGGAGTGGTACGAGTTCTCGTTGACCTGCGAGGTTCTGTAGCAACTTCAACCGAAGTTTCATGATCATCATCATTAGCTCCCTCTCTTATTGGTGCAGGCACCACAGGAACTTCTTCCGGTGCTGCGCTACTCGCAAGTTCGAGAGAAGGTTCGATAACCTCGTCGAGTTCTACTTTCCTTCCAGTCACTTCTTTCGAGAGAAATTCTTTCTCTAGAAAGGATCCATTCTTGGCAACGAAGATTTTGCCTTCGGATCTATGATAGAAGGTATACCCAATAGTTTCCTTTGGGTATCCTATGAAGACGCATTTTTGCGCTTTGGGTTCAAGCTTGTCCGGTTGTAACTTCTATACATAGGCTTCGCAACCCCAAACTTTAAGGAACGACAATTTAGGTTTCTTCCCAAACCATAATTCATACGGTGTCATTTCAACGGATTTAGATGGTGCCCTATTGAAAGTGAATGCGGCTGTTTCTAATGCATAACCCCAAAATGATAGCGGTAAATCTGTAAGTGACATCATAGAACGAACCATATCTAAGAGAGTTCGATTACGACGTTCGGACACACCATTACGCTGTGGTGTTCCCGGCGGTGTCAATTGTGAAAGTATTCCGCATTTCTTCAAATGCGTGCCAAACTCGTAACTTAGATATTCACCTCCACGATCAGAACATAGAAATTTAATCTTCTTGTTACGTTGATTCTCAACCTCACTTTGAAATTCCTTAAACTTCTCGAAAGTTTCGGACTTATGTTTCATGAAATAGATATACCCATATCTACTCAAGTCACCCGTGAAGGTAAGAACATAACGATAACCACCGCGCGATGCTACACTCATTGGACCACACACATCGGTATGTATGATTTCCAATAAATCCGTAGCTCACACCATCATACCAGAAAATGGAGTCTTAGTCATTTTACCCATCAGACATGCTTCGCATCTTTCAAGTGATTCGAAATCAAGCGATTCAAGAAGTCCATCGGAATGGAGTTTCTTCATACGCTTCACTCCAATGTGACCAAGACGACAGTGCCACATATAGGTCGAGTTATCGCTCAATTTCAAACGTTTAGCCTCAATGTTATTAATATGTGTATTTCCACTATCGAGATTCAATAAGAATAGACCATCTATCAAAGTTTCATGTGCATAAAACATATTACTCGTATAAATCGAACAACCATTATTCTCAGACTTAAACAAGTAACCGTCTCGCAATAAACAAGATCCCGATATAATGTTCATGCTTAACGCAGGAACCAAATAACAATTATTTAAGTATAAAACTAATCCCGATGGTAGATGAAGAGGTAGTGTGTCGACCGCGATCACATCAACCTTTGATCCATTTCCCACGCGCATCGTCACCTCGTTCTTCGCTAGCTTCCGTTTATTCTGCAGCACCTGTTTCGAGTTACAAATATGAGCAACCAAACTAGTATCAAATACCCAGGCACTACTACGAGTACTAGTGAGATACACATCAATAACATGTATATCGGATATACCTTTCTTCTTGATGTTGCCGTTCTTCAAATCCGCCAAGTACTTTGGGCAATTCCGCTTCCAGTGACCTTCTCCCTTGCAGTAAAAGCACTCTGTATCAGGCTTAGGTCCAGCCTTGGTCTTCTTCGTTGGTGCGGAAACTTTCTTACCACCCTTCTTGAAGTGTCCCTTTTGCTTAGACTTGCCTTTCTTGAATTTAGTGGTCTTATTGACCATCAACACTTGGTGCTCTTTCTTGATCTCCACTTCTGCAGATTTTAACATGGAGAAGAGTTCTGGCAACTGCTTGTTCATGCTTTGCATATTGTAGTTCATCACAAAGTTCTTGTAACTTGGTGGTAGTGATTGGAGGACACGGTAAATCCCCAAAGAATTAGGAATCACTGTACCCAAGCTTTGAAGTTTGTTTGCGTGCCCAGACATCTTAAGCACATGCTCACTCACGGAGCTGCCCTCTTCCATCTTGCAGTTAAAGAACTTTTCAGAAGCCTCATAGCTCTCAACTGCCGCGTGAGTCTCAAAAATCAATTTGAGTTCACGGACAATATCATGTGGGTCTGAATTCTCAAACCTTTTCTGAAACTCCGATTCCAAACCATACAAGATAGCACACTGAACTGTGGAGTACTGATTCTTCCGAGCGAGGTAAACGTTCTTTACTTCATCGGTAGCATCAGCTGCAGGCGGGTCACCCAGCGGTGCATCCAGCGCATAGGTCAAATTACCAGCATTGAGGACAATCCTCAAATTGCGGAACCAATCCGCGAAGTTGCTTCCATTTTTTTCAACTTTTCTTTCTCTAGGAACACATTAAAATTTATGGTAGGGGGCGCCATTGATCTACAACATATTTGCAATAGTTTAGACTAAGTTTATGACAAATTGAATTCTAATTAATAGTTAAATTAATCTAGGTGAACTCCCACTCAAAAAAATATCCCTCACATTGTTTTAGTGATCACATGAACCAAATCCACCACATCAAAATCGATCATCACGAGAGTTGATGTAGCTTCAATGGCGAACAATCGACATGTTCATCATATCTACTATATGATTCATGCTTTACCTTTCGGTGATCCGTGTTCCGAGACCATGTCTATACATGCTAGGCTCGTCAAGATCAAACCTTAGCTTCCGCATGAGCAAATATGGCTTGCTCACGTTGTATACACTTGCAGAATCTAACACACCCGATCATCACGTGGTGCTTCGAAACAACAAGCTTTAGCAACGGTGCTTACTAAGGATGAACACTTTAGAACTTGAAATTTATGTGCATGAGCGATCATCTTATAATGCTACCATCGTTAACTAAGCAATACAAGATGCATAAAGGATTAACATCACATGCAATTCATAATATGTGATATGATATGGCCTTTCTTCTTTGTGCTTCCGATCTCCATCTTCAAGCACGAACATGATCTCCATCATCATCGGCATTGCATCAAGGTCAATGACGCTGCTCCATGGTTGTCGTCCACCAGCTTCAACTATTACAACTACTTTGAATAGACACGCGGGTCTTAACAGAATTTAAAGAAACAACCATATGGCTCCTGCCAGTTGCCAACTTACAATAAGGAACATTGCATACATCAAATATAATCACAATCATGGCCATATCACATCACAGCACACCCCTACAAAACAAAGTTAGACGCCTCTAATTTCTTTGCATGTTTTATGTGGTTTGGGGCTTTCAATAAGTGTCGATCTAACTTACGAACAAGAACCACAACATTGATGTTTGAACTATCAAGTGCCCGTTGTAAATTGGATCTATACTATAATGGGAGAGACAGACACCCGCAAAGCCACTTATGCAATACAAGTTGCATGTTGAGCGTGGAGCAAGTCTCATGAACGATGTCATGTAAGGTTAGCCCGGGCCGCTTCATCCCATCATACCGCAAGATGCAAAGTACACAAGAAGCAATTATAATAAAAACACCAGCGCCCATAATGACCATTGTGTTCTACTCGTGCAACAAATCTACATATAGACACAGCTCTGATACCACTGTAGGGGTTCGTAGCATGGAAAACAAAAAATTTCTACCGCATACAAACAAACAAGCCAAGATCTATCTGCTAGATTGTAGCAACGAGTCGATAGAATAACTCACCCTCAAAGATTCCAAAGTGTTTAACGAGAGCGGATTCTCGTGGGTGATGTAGTCGTACTCTTCCTGATCTCAAGATCGTGTAGACGATCCTTCTGGCGCTGCGTTCCGGCAGCGCTTCCGCAGTCGGTCACACGTTCGGTACTCGACGAAGACCTTCCTCTCCCTTGTTCCAGCAGGCAGCGAAGGTTGTAGCACTCTCCTCGCGATTCCGGCAGCACGACGGCGTGGTACTGGAAGTAGAGGGAGAGATCTCGCAGGGCTTCGCCTTAAGCCGGAGCGAGTATGGTGGACTATGAGAGAGGCCTCGGTGATCTAGGGTTTAGACGCACCAAGGAGAGAGGGCTAGGCCGGCGGCTAGGGCTTGGGGAAGCCCAAGTCGGCGGCTAGGGTTTGCCCTAGGCGGCGGCAGCAGCAGGAGGTGGTGGCGTCGGCGGCTTAGGGCTAGGGTTTGGAGAGGGCAAGGTGTAGGTCTTGGAGGGGCAGCCCTGCCCCTCCTTATATAGGTGGGAGGGAGCGGCCAAGGGGAGGGGAGTCCCTCCCCAACTCGGCCTCCTTGGCCGGCGGTGGAGGGAGAGGGACTTCCTCCCCAAGTAGGTTTCCTACTCTCCCTCCACCAAGCAAAATAGCCCTTTGACTTTTCAAATTGGCGTTTGACTTTTCAAACTAGGATTTGATTTATCCCTTTATTTTGCTTAGCGATGACACCTAGTACATGATGCAACCATTCCAACTTGTTATGACACATTCATGTACCCTTCCCCTCCGGAGTGCCGGACATTCTGGAACCTTCTAAAACATTCCCGATGAAAACACCGGAACCATTCTCCAACCCTGAAACAGGACTTTCCTTATATGAATCTTATTCTCCGGACCATTCCGGATCTCCTCGTGATATCCCGGATCCCATCCGAGACTCCGAACAACATTCGGTATCTTACTCATCATTCCATAACTACTCAACAACGTCGAATCCTTAAGTGTGTCTCCCTACGGTTCGTGAATTATGCGGACATGATCGAGACACTTCTCCGAACAATAACCAATAGAGGAATCTAGAAATTCATATGGCTCCCACATATTTCTACGATTACTTTGCGATCGAATGAACCACTTACATACTATACCAATTTCCCTTTGTCTCACGATAGTTTACTTATCCGAGGTTTTGATCGTCGGTATCTCTGCATACCTAGTTCAACCTCGTTACTGATAAGCACTCTTTTCTCGTTCCCGTGATATGTGATCCCTTGTGAGCCAATCACATGCTTGCAAGCTAATTGGATGACATTCCACCGAGAGGGCCCAGAGTATATCTATCCGTCATATGGATGGACAAATCCCATTCTTGATCCATGTGTCTCAACCAATACTTTCCGAACACTCAATGCCACCTTTTTAGCCACCCAGTTACGGTGTGGTGTTTGATGTCATCAAAGCATCCTTCCGGTGATGGTGATAAGAATGATCTCATGGTCGAAGGAATTAGGTTACTATGTATCAGAAAGCATATAGCAATTGAACTATTAAAATGACTTGATCTTTATGCTATGCTTATCTTTAGGAGTATGTCCATCATATCATTCTCCTAACGACATGATCTTGTTGTTAATAACATCTCAATGTTCATGATAGGGAAACCACAATCATTTATTAATCAATAAGCTAGTATTATGTAGAGGCTTCACTAGGGACTTCAATTTGAGTTTACAAATCACACAAGTATTAATGTTTCCTTGATAATACTATTATAGCATGAATGTAAACATTTATCATAAACACAAAAATATAATAATAACTACATTTATTATTGCCTCTAGGGCATATCTCCAATAGTTGATACGAGGGAGAAAACAACGGTCTCTTGTTCATGGAACATGTGGACTGTTTATCTTACACACTTTGCTTAAAGCAGTTGTCTATTGCTTGAAACTTAATAGTGGAGGGGGTTCAGATGATAACCTGAAGGTGGACTTCTAGTCATACATGTAGTTGGATGGTGGTCTATGTATATTGTTGTATTTCCCAATCGAAGCTCATAGGATCTTTCTGACTAGTATTGCTTGTTATGCCTTGCTCAGTTCCTGTCAATTGCCCTGCTGTAATTTTGACCCTTCATGCCATGTTATTTATCTAAGGAGATCACCTCTAGTGAACTATGGACCCCGGTCCAATCTTTCCATTGATACATCTTACACTGTTACCTGTTTAGTTGCTGCAAACCATTACCTTCCACACCATACGTTTAGTCCTTTGTTATAACAAACTGGTGAGCTTGACAACCTCACTGATTCGTTGGGACAAAGTCTTGAGTTTGTGTTGCGCAGGTCTCCAAGTTGCTGGCAACACCTTTGAGATGTTTCCTTCCTCCTTCAAGTTCGATAACCTCGGTCTCTACTGAGGGAAACTTGCTGTTGTGCTCATCACACCTTTCTCTTGGGGTTCCAACAAAGTGTCCCATGTCAACACTGGGTGCACGCATCACGGGGGAGGGCCTGTCGTCCCGTGACCCACCTCGCCAAAGGGGTATCGAGCGATGCCGGCCATCCGATCTAAAGAGGACGAATGGCCGCATGCCATCGCCTACCTCGCGATGCGTCCGGCGGGCGGGAACCCTAGACCGACCAGAGGAGGCACGGAGAGGATCTCCGTATGCTTGTCAGCGGCCAGGGATGCAAGGGATCGAGGCGACGTGCGACTCTGAGCTCGGGGATGGGCGGCAGGAGGGGGTTGGACGTCTAGACCATGCTCATGCGAGTTCTCCGGAGTAAAGCTCTTCGATGCTCGGTGGGGGAGGCCTGTAGAGGGGGTCCTGGACCAAAACAAGGGCATGGTTAGATAGAGGGTGAAGAGTGGGTCTCGGCATGGTGACATGCAACGAGGGAGAGGCAGAGGAGAGCGTCCTTGCTTGATTTCTTGTAGAAGTCTGATGCATCTCTCTCTCTTTATCCCGGGTAGAACACAGAAAGGGAGGAGGAGGGGAGGGCTCTAGTGGGTGAGTGATGTGGGGAGGATGCAAATGAGGGGTAGAGGGGGAGAGTGGAGGGCCTCAAGCCTTCTTATTGATAGGGCTTGGCTTGGGGGCTACCCAGTGGAGAGGGAGGGGATATGGTGGTGATCTGGTCGAGCAGGGGCAGAGAGGGAATGAGTTGGTGCTTTGTCATTGAATGAGGGAGGGGAGGATGTGACCTAGCCTTTGTCTCCCTCTTAGACAAGCACAAAGGACAAGACCATAGTTTTCTACAGTGTAGAGATATAGTGGTGGTCGACCAGGGGTGGGAGGTGTGATGTGCAAGATTGTTTGAACAACTTGGGGAAGGTTTGGTGGGGTTTGGGTGTTTGCAAAACCAAGATTTCAAATATTGGCAAGTGGAGAGATTATGAAGCAAGTATAGAAACTTACATGTGACATGATGGATAAATGGTACTGGTGGGTTGATATGGGTAATACATCACCCTAGAAATTGTTTGAGATTTTTCAAATGATTAAAAGTCCATTTGAACTTGTTTATTCAAAAAGTCAAGAAATGGTTTATAGAAGATAATGTGATATTTTTACATTGGGCAAGGTAATTTTATGGTGTGAGATGGTCCTAAATACCATATTACACCTTGAGGAATTTTGTTGGAATTTATTGAGATGGAAAAGTATATCTAATGAATTATTTCTTGTTTCTGCGATTTAAGAAAAAGGGCAAAAAGAAATGGTAATGAATCTCAAAAGTATTTATTTTTTAGTTGGGAAGATAGGATATGATATATAGGCATCAAATGTGCCTTGAGTTGGCAAAGTCTTTTGGAGGAAAACAAACTTGTCTTTATAGACAAGGTTTTGAAGATTTTGCAAAGGGTGTAATTTAATTAGTTTAAAGATCCAAATAGTTATGAAAAATATTTGGCAAATGATTGAACCTAATTATATTATGTCAACATAAAATACCCATCATAATTAACCTTGGGTTTTGGAAATCTACCTTGAAAAAGGGAAGGAAACTAGATTTAGAGAATCTAGGATTTTGATATTTTTATGCCACCTAAACAAGGTTGGATTTGTGAGCTTGAAAGTAATATAGATGATCATGGAAGCAAGAGTTGTGCTTGGATGTATTTGAGGTGTTCTAGAAGAGATAGCAAACTTTGTTGAAAATAAGGTTGCCATCATAGATGAGTCATGATGCCTAATAAACCATGTGGGTTTATGAAGCACAATGCTCCAATGGAAACAAGTGAAGTATGGATTGATATACCATGGTTAGTAGATAATAACATGCAAATAGTTGGTTAAGGGGAGGTGACATATGGATGTGAGCTTCTGCCCTAGTAGGCAAGATGATAAGATTTCTAGAAATGATTATTATCTTAACTACAAAACCATCAAGGATGAGTGGGAGCCACCATGCTTTATCCCAGGGAAATGGTTGAATTTGGTAGTAATAATTATGTACTACATGATGGTTCAAGTACATTTTCAAAAATGCACACTAATTGGATTAGAGGAGGTTCCAAAGATTGAATCTAGTCAAAGATTCCAGACTTAGCCAATTTTGGCAGACTTGTGGGTTTGGACTAGTATAAGATAGGCAGATATTTGGAGAGGATGCAAGGGTCCATCCTATTCATCAAGTGGTTTATATTGAAGTATAGATTGATTAGAAGATATTCATGCTGGTGATGTGGATGCTAATACAAGGGATTAGCTCAGGATTGATCTGGTTAAGAAGATTTGAGATTCACTTGAGTGACTCAAGATAGATTGAGTTTGGGTTGCTTAGTTTGAGATTTATGATCTCAACTATTGGTTTGATCCCTAAGGTTGAGATGCTAGATTGGCTCATGCTACTTGCTAAACAAACAGGGCAATCAGGAGATCAAGGAAATTCATTTTATCAACTTATCCAACTATTACTAAGGTTACCATCAAGCCTAGCTTGAGGTAAGCATGGGTGTTTTGAAGAGGTTGTGAGTTGAAGTGAGATAAGGTCATCTTTGTATTTCTACCAAGATTATAAAGGAAAGGTTTTGGAAAACCTAGAGTGTAGAGGCCTGAACCCAATAAGGTACAAGTCCCTGTGTTTACAATGCTAGTCCCTGGATAGAATAGCTAGCACCCACAGTTTAAGATGTAATATCAAGAAACAAAGGTCATATTACAACTCATAACCAGTAATAAAATAGTTCATTACAACTTACATAACTCATATGGCTATCTTATTTGGAAGCAGCAGATGTATCTATAAGCATGGAGTCCTTCATCTTCATGTGCGACATGCAAACATGTTAGTTGTATACTTGTAATCCCTACTCAACAAACTCCACTAACATCAAACAAACTTGCAACATAATAAGTTACAGCCACAAGGGTCAATATATTTGGATTGTATTGGCAAGTGATATCATATTGATATGGAGAATCTAACATCTACATGAATATATGGCTAAGTGGAGTTTTGGCTAGCCTTTGCATAAAATAAGTTTTCCCTGTCCTTTGTAAAATAGTTTTCTCTTTTCAAAACACTTCATCACACATGGCACACTGGATACACACCAGGTGCTACCCTTGTTCACCCAACAAGTTTTAACTTAGAGAAATTGGGATGAGGAGATTCTTGATCATTTCAATGTCTTTGATGCTCAAAATGTCCATTACCGGGGACACGACTAAGTACTTAGGTTTTACCCTCTTGAGAGGTGGTGCACTTTCCCCCACAAGACTCGTCATGCATCGAGACGAAACTTTTCAGAAGCAATCCCTCAAACCACCATGGACGCGTTCCATCCTATCGTCACTACCACCTTCTGTCCATCTGGCTGAGTTCGTGCAAACTAGTTGGTCAAGGCAGAACCCATATGCCATGTGGTTGTACTGGAAGCTTCTCAACACTAAACATCCCAAATCTCTTTGTTCAGGTGTGTCCATCCACAAGTGAGATACACCAGGGTAAACCATAGAAATGGTCCCTGGGTAACCACTCAACACAAACCATACTTCCCATTCCACCCAGGTGTTTCATTAACAAGTTGTTTTCTTAGTCAAAACACATAGGCATAACTTTTCCATAATATCACAACATGGATTCCCACCCTTGAATTATAATAGCTAGGCTAAGCATACTAGCATAACATGTCTCTTAACTTAGGAAGATTCCTACCAAGATATATTCTATAGGATCTACCATAGCATAGCAATATACAAAATAGTCCTATCATGCATACTACAAAAAAATTACTAATGCAATATTGAAAAGATAGGACTTTTGACGACCAAAGTATCAGTTGCCTTTTTAGTATAAAATCTAGGTACTCTCCTTGATCTTGCAATTGTCACACTCCTCAAATTTCACTACAATACAATGGAGCAAAATCACACACTCAAAACTACAACACAAAAATTAACAAAATAAAACAAGAAAACAAAGAAATGCATGCAAGCACGCAAAAGGTTATTTTATTGAAAAAAAGGTTTTCTAACAAGGTTCTAAACATTTCAAAACACCTACTGGTCTTTCATAAAAGTGGAATTTCATTTGAAACCAAGTTAGTGAAAATAAGTCATTTAAATCATTTTTCTTTGGTTAGAAAAGCTTTTATTCAAAGGAATAATTTCTAGTGTCAACAAAATATATTTTTAATTTCAAGTGTTAGTGTTTATGGTCATAGGGTTCAAAACAAAACCATTTGCAAAAGGTTTCACTCAAAAATAAATTTTAGAACAATTTTTATACTCAAAATAGTCCTAAACAAGTCTTTGCATAAAACTCTAATTTTCCCGAAGCAAATGACCAAAGTAAGCCATAAGTGCAAAGGTCTCATTTTTCTGAATTAGGTGTCTATGCATAAACCCTGGCGAGTGTGATAATCCTTTACAAAAAAACTACCGAAAAACATGCATTTTGGTGGGTTTTTGGTCACTTTGCCTAAAATGTGGTGGTTTTGCGTCATTTACTCGAATCCATAGACACCTAATTTGTAATTTTTGGATTTACAGATCAAAGGTTATGAATTTCCTAAGTTTAATCATCAAAAATCATTTTCAGGAATTTTGTCTGAAATGAACTGGCCACGTGTTGTGTTCTGATTGGTCGGTACCGCTTCGTGCGGATCATGTTGCGCAGGTCATTAAATCTAACTGATACCTCTTCGACTAGTGATCTAATACTAACCCTACGATCCAGATCCAGCGGACCTGAGCCTGCTGGCTAGGAACTGGCGGTGCGAGTGGCAAGTGCGGCGGCGGCGCGTCTGGCGACGGCAGTCCGACGACGTAAGGGGGCAAGGGAGGGAGTACAAAAGCTCACCAGGGGTTGCAGTGGCAAGGAGGTTCTCAAGGTGGTCGTGGGTGAGGCCGGGGCGCACGGATTCGTTGGTGATTCCTTGCCGGAGTTGCGTGCTTCATCGGGTGCTTGCAGATATCATCGCGGGCGAGCCTACATGCCACAATCGAATGTGTGGCGAGCATCAGAGGAATAACAAGAAAATGGCAATCATTTTTGGATCATGTAAAACCTTTATGCACAAGTTTTGCGATTGCACTTGTGAAAATTCCGCCTACGGACGTTAGCTTAAGTTTTCTAGTCTACACGTTCGCCGCGTCGACATTGCCATAGCGCGACCTCTGTCCGCCGCGTCGACTCCTTGTCCGCCGCGTGGAATTTTCCGGCTAAACGTCGTGCGACCCCGTCCGCTACGTCAAATGCGTACTCCGCGCCTACTAAGGGACCTTCATCGTCCGAGTCGCCAGAGAGGGTCTCATGCCACGCTGCATGGACTCACCACTGGGTGTCTCTTCCCCCCCCGGGAAAAATATATTCGCCTTTGTCAACCTTTGAAAGAGTGACTCGCAATAGCCAAGTAGTGCGGACGAGGACTCGCAAACCGAGCCTCGGATCGTCCACGAAAAACGCTAACGGAGAACCATCATTGGAGTCGCCTTGCTCGACTGGCCTTCCGGTCCAAGACAAATGGTAGTGCTACACAAACAGCACCATGTTCTCCTCAACCTTAGACAGTGCGACTCGCACGGCCAAGTACTGCGGACGAGGACTCGCAAACCGAGTCCCAGATCGTCCAGGAAAAACGCCCAGCCGAGAGCCGTCTTTGGAGTCGCCATGCGACTGGCCCCCCGGGCCAAGACGAGAGACTCGCTAACAGAAACAACGCAATCAACATCATCGCGGACTCGCCACACTCGGGGACCCTCCCCTCGCGGACTCTCCACACTCGAAGACTCTCCTCTCGTGGACTCGCAATCATCGCGTACTCAACATGCTCAGGAACTCGCCACCGCGGACTCGCCCTCGTGTACTCAACACACTCAGGGACTCGCCACCGCGGACTCACCCTCGCGTACTCACACTAGTAGAAAACAGGACACTAGTCCCGATTTGTAAGAGTCTTTAGTCCCGGATTGCAATCCGGGACTAACGTATCGGGACTAAAGGTTAGACCTTTAGTCCCGGTTCTGTTACAAACCGGGACTAGATTGTCTCCACGTGGCCGCTCTGTGCGTGTTGGGCTGGAGGATATTTAGTCCCGGTTCGTAACACGAACCGGGACTAAAGTTCTTCTGCCGCGGCAGCGTTTTGCACCAAACTGTTGTCGCGACAGGAGGTGGGGTTTTAGGGTTTTAGGATTTTCTTTTTTTGTGTTTGATTATTTTTCATTTTGTGTTTTTACATACATATTATTCTACGCTACTACATGCTATATACATTGATGCATATATAATATAATTTCACTCACGATAACATAAATACATATAAATATATACACAACCAAGACTAGAGCTCGTCTAATTGATTTACACCAAGATCATCGTTACAACAGATATTGTCCTTTTGTGTCTATCCACGATTACACTAAGGTCTATCTACATTGTACTCTCCTTTTGAGTTTATGACGTCCCTGAGCAAAAATCCCGACAACTCCTCTTGAATTGCTAGTAGGCGTTCATGTGGTAGGAGCTTATCCCACATCGCATCCAACTATATATAAAGAAGTAGATCATTATGAATGGAACTCAACAAAAACTATGGTATAGAATAAATTGCGAATATATTGTTTACGTACTTGAAGAAAGTCTATGCCCTGCTCCATACACCCACGAATGAACTCACATACGTAATATCCACATAAATTAGTCCCTTGTGGTTGCGTCGCACACTTTTCGATCGAGAATATAATTCAATCAGATAATAATCAAGCATGATAATTGTAAGAATGATAATTGTAATATCCACATAAATTAGTCCCCTAGCTCTCGTACTACTTACCGGGACTGTACGAAAAGTGAGTTCCTCACGCCATTCACCCTGAACCTCCTCCGTGAACCTTTTCCAAACCCTGTCCGGCAAAAAAGAAATGAATGAGTTATTAATTAGTTTACATCTCAGAGAATGAACGAAAGAGACAGATATAGTGATTGAATTACTTTTGGAGGCAATCAATTATGTTGCGGTAGTCTTCCATTCTTCTTTAACGAGTCCGAGATTTCAACTTTTGCACGGTCAACGTCAATGTTTAGAAGAATCCAGTGGAAGCTGCAATCGTTTATATACACTTAACATCGAGTAAACAAAAATTGAATGTGTACAGGACAGTAAGACTCTTACCCATAGTTGTAAGGCAATAGTATTTGTGTCTTGTAATGTTGCTCCATTAAAAACATTAGCAAGTTATCCTCTGTTTCCTCGAGGTTATTTATTAGCGTATGTCCATTTACTCTGTTTGGGTCAACGAACCCAATGCTGTAGATTGACTTTATTCTACATTCTTGAATCTTCATTCTGCATATATAATAGCATACAGAAGGAGCTATAGTGAGGATAACGACAGGAAATGAATTGAACGAGCTGAGTTAGTGATTTAATTACTTATAGACAATATATGCTGGGGAGGGACTTGTCGAGGGCGTCTAGGTTGAATAACTGAAATAGTTCACAAAGTTCAATGGAGATCTTGTCTGGACGAAAGTACTCCTCTCCAACTTTACATAGGAGAAATTGTCTCCCTTCCTTTGTGACTTTCAAGTACCAGATATGCAACAGTCGCATATGTGTTGGCAGATCATCGAATACCTCATCGCTGACCAGAGGCTCCCCGTAGACAAATTTTCGTGCTATTGGTCCCTTGGCGACATTATCTCCACCGGCTAGAAGTGCTTCGACCGGCATGTTACACTCCTTGGCTAATTTAATAGCTAATTCCATATCTACTCCACCTTGTGTGGGCTGGGGTAACACCTTGAGCGGGGCAATGGATTGTTTTGCCTGTTTGCCGAGCTGGGCAACTTCTTTTGATTTTCTCCCACTTGCAGTACTGCTTGATGACTTCTCTTTTAGTGTCTTCGTAAGACAGCGTGTATAGTCATCTTTCCTATTTAACACATGTTGGGGTGGTTGGTCAAGGAATGCCTTGAAGTGCTTCTTGACTTTTGGATCAACTAGCACATGTGGCTCGGGTTGTTTTGGTGCAAAATGGTCCTTCACTTCGGCCTGGGAGATCACCGCGCTTTCCTCATCAGTCCGGTGATAAGCTAACTTGGGAGGAGACGGCGGTACTCTTGGTAGGGGATCTTGTCCTTTTCGGCGTTGGGTCTCCCTCGACGTAGCGGTTTTATTCTTACGCTTTCTTCCCTTTGATTCGGTGGGCGGAGGCGGAGGCGCCAGAGATGGAGATGCAGTCGCGCTGTGATCCCTCTCAGGAAGGGGTGGACTATTGTTTCTTGGTGGAGACGGTGGACTCAGAGGTGATGGTGGCCTTGGAGGTGATGGATTGCTTCTCGGAGGAGAAGATTTCCTTGGCGCCCAGCCTGGAAACACGATGTGTTGTTTTTTCCAAAGAATGATCCCACCCTCCACTTCTCCAAGTGTTTTCTCCCCTTCGCCTGCAGGGATGTCAAGCTCAAGTGATCGACATGTCAGTTCAACTTCATCCACACCGACACGAGCATAGCCAGCTGGAATCTAACTTCCATGGTAGGTCGCTTCCGGTGGACAAGGTAAAGCAAAGCTGAGCGCCACCTTCATAGAAATGTTCTTCACTGTGACATGTAGCTCACAAGCTATCCTTGCCTCGACTTCATCCACGGGGTAGCGAACCATCGTTGCATTATTGTCCATCAGCATTGGATTATTAGCTTGTACCTCCATGGAAGCCACGCTGCTTCTCCGCTGAGATGGGCCCACCGGACTGTCTAACGCAGGATCTTGTTGTCGGGCCAGTACTCTAAGTTCATTAATCTGCTCCTGCTGCATCTTGAACATGGCTTGAAATTCCTCGTTCCTTTTTTCAACCGCCTCCAACCGCGCTGCCTCCTCCGCCTTCCGCCTGTTCGTTTTTCTGGATCGGCTTCTATAAGTGTCGATGTCAGCGGGAAACCCTGTCTTCCATGGAACAGATGGGCCAAAGCCTTGTGTTCGTCCGACTTTTTCAGGATTCCCGAGGGCATATGTCAACTCATCATTCTCTCTGTCGGGAATGAACTTTCCATCTTTTCTCAGTTGTATCACTTTAACAAGTTCATCTTTGGGTTTAGTAATGTCCTCCTTTGTAACAATAATCTCCCCGGTTTCAGTGTCATACGACCCCCCATGCCCAAGGAGCCAATTTTTTGACCTCACGGGCCACTGATTTGTAGCTGGCGTGACACCTTTTTTACGCATTTCTTCCTCGGTTTTTTCCCACTTCGGCACGGCCGTCTTGTAGCCACCTGTCCCCATAGTATGGTGATATTTCTTTTTGGCCGCATTTAGCTTATTCTTTGCTAACTTGGCCGTAGCTGCTTCTGATTCCTTGTATTTCACAAATGGGGTCCAGTTATCCCGCTGCTTCTCTAGCGGGCCAGTGAATGGCAGAGTCAGCCCCTTCTTGGCAAAGTTGTTGTACAATCTTTTCTTCCAGTCCTTGAACTGTCCGCCCATCTTCTTAAGGGCCCACTTTCTGACTTGCAACCTTAATGCCTCAGTGAGTTCAGGAGTGTCCAATTCAAGCAGAGAGAAGTGTGCCATGAGTGAATTCCAAAGACCGTCTTTGGCTCTGTCATCGACAAAAGTTTCTCCAACTTGATCACTTTTATTTCCTGGCTTATTCCACTTTTGAGTAGTGATCGGGATGGCGTCCCTGACTATCGCTCCGCATTGGTATACAAATACACTTGCGGCCTCTTTCGGCTTCAAAGGTTCGCCGACCTCAAACACTAGATCAATGGTGAAACGCATACCGTCGGCCAACTTTTTGGTCGGGCCTCGTTTCCTTGCAGAAGATTCGCCCGATGTGGAGGTCTAAGAGAAGAAACAGTCGTTAGTACATATATATATATATGAATCAACTAATGCATCTACTAGCTCGTGATCAGCAGAGGCTTTATATACCTCGCCGGTCTTTGCTATGGTGGTGTCTCCACCGTCAGTTCCACCGTCGTCTCCACCAAAGAATTCGTCATAGTCATCTCTTATGTCGGCTTCATCCAAGTTGAGGTATTGGGAGCCATCATCATCTCCATCATCGTCTGCTCCATCATAATTGTAACCTCCTGTACCCTAATCTATCATGTTGTACATGATGTGCTCTTCGTTGTCTCTACCGTCCATAACTTAACTAATAGAGAAGAAAGATAAAACCATTTTGCTTAATGCGATAAAATAAAGGAAGCTAAAGTAATCCAGCTTAAACAATGCGATAAAGAAAGATAAAGTACCAGTTAAACAACAATACATCTCGAATAATCCAGCTAGTACAACAATAAAGTACCAATTAAACAACAATACAACCCTATTACAAATCTAGCTAGCTCAGGAAGACGTCGAGCCCCGGCTACTGAGCCGCGGGAGGTGTGCACCCAAAGTGTAGGAACCATCACCGGAGAATATCTCGGGTAAGGTGCTTGAAGAAGCTGCCAAGTATTGGCGTCCCGGACTCCTAAAATGTGCATGTAGCGCCGGACGTGCTCGTCCTCCTCCCTGACACGACGCTGTACCACCTCGTCGGGGGCCGGCTCCCTCTGCATCGCACCTGGACCACTCGGCCGCCACCATAGAAGATCCGGGTCGAAGACGACACCCGGATTCCTCACGAGACGACGTCCCCCGGCTGGTAGCACCTCCCAGTGCCAGCCCGGTGGAGCCCAGCCCCGTGGATGCCCGGTGACACTGTCTAGTAGCGCTCCGGGGGTCACGGCGAGTGAACGAGGATGAGGAATCGGCATATTCCTAAACACTAAATTAAACCTATATACTTTAAACATGATGAACATAAATAGTATCAACTAAAATAAACTATATTAAACACTAACTAAATTCACTAACTAAAATAAACTATATTAAACACCAACTAAAATCCTAAAATTCACTAACTAGGAAAAATTCACTAACTAAAATATCTAACAAAACAATTACACTAAAGTTACTAAATAAATTCACTAACTATATTACACTATCTAAATTACACTAACAAAACAAAATATATTAAACACTAACTAAAATATCTAAGAAACAATTAGACTAAACTTACTAACTAATTAACCCTAACTAATTAACCCTAAAATACACTAACAAAATTATATACACTAACTAATTAACACTAACAAAATTAACACGTAGTACTAAATTAAACTAGAGCTTATTGCGCGGGGAGGGGCGGTTCCGGTGGTGGTGGACGGTGCGGGCGGTGCGGTGGGCTCCGGTGACGGCGCGGGCGGTCGTCGTCGGCGTGCTGGGGAAGGGGTGGCGCACCGGAACGGGATGGCACGGGCGCGGTCGACACGGGCGCGGGTGGCACTGGCTCGAGCGGCGCGGGGGAGGGGCGGCACGAGAAGGGGCGGCGCGAGGAGGGGCACGGGCGCGGGGCAGTGGTTGGCGGCGCGGCGGCGCGACGGCGAGAAGGCGCGGTGCGAGGAGGAAGACGGCGGCGGGGGGGTCGATCTGTGCGCTCCAGTTCGATGCACGAACCGGGGCGCATGGGGTGGGTATATATACCCACCCCCCTTTAGCCCCACAAACCGGGGCAAAAGGGTTTTTGGGGCACCGCGTTTCGCGCGCAGCCCCGCACCCCTTTAGCCCCGGTTTGTAGTTCAAACCGGGGCTAAAGGTCCTTTTTTAAAAGCTTTTTCAAAACCTTTTTTAAAATTAATTATTATATGCCTGTTTAAAACGTTTTTAGAAACAAAAAACCTTTTTAAAAACCTTTTTCAAAACCTTTTTTAAACCTTTCTAAAAACCTTACCTTGAGATACGCGTATGTCGCTCCTTAATTTACTCGACGATAAATATTTTTATGTGATGAGAAGGAGGAAATTCTGGAAATTATTTATAGTTTAATGCCCATTAAATTCAATAACAAATTATTTATAGTTTAGAAAAATACAAATAATATATCAATATATTCAGTAAAATAAGATCTGTCCAATAGCATTATAATCATGCATTGTTAATTAACTTTTATGACAAGTTAACTAGAAGAACTAAATGTACCCCTCTCATATGAATTTAGAGTTTCCCTGAGTTAGGGTTTGTACCCCTCGGAGCCCCGATTAATTTGTCAAGCATGCCTTAGGAGTTTATTTCAATGCAATTTAACTTGTCATATCATCATCCTTGCTTGAGTATTGTATCGATGCCATGTGTTGATTGTTTCCTTTCTTTTCGGTGTTTGGTTCTTCTCTGGTAGAATACGATATCGGAATTCAGATCGAGATCGAAGCCGAGATCAATACCATCGAAGCTCAAATACCAATACTTGAACAACTGTAATCAAGTCAAGTACCAGGTTTCCCAAGATCTGCTTATTGGTTATCAGCAGGCAAAGGCAAACAAAGCCCCATACATACATATGAATCCTATGCTTTCAAATTATTTCATTCTTGCCATGTGCATACGATTTCAAAGTCTTTTATCGATAGATGGAGTAATCCTATCTGATGTATGTTACCTTTGAATCCTATATTCCCTGATCCATTGCTCCTAGCATAACTAGGGTTTGGACATGTGAAGTATTGCTAGGGCTATTATATCTGGTGTGCTTAGCCATGCTTAGCTGTTACTGCTGGTCCATCCAGTTGATGAATTAGAGCTCCGAATGAACCTAGTATGACAGGATGACGTGGTAAGATCAGAGATGAAAGTTAAACATGCTAAGGTTTGTATGGGTGGCCACGGTGGGTTGTGGTTTTTGCAGTCCCATACTTGCCACTACTAGAACATGAGTTCTTGCCTATGGTCCAAGATGAGCGTACAGTCACACGAGGGCCTGAAAACCCCTTGACCAACTAACTTGCTGAGTAGATTCCATGGGTCACATAGTTCTGGCTTTCCATTCGACATACGCATCTTGGAATCCCTTAGGGTTTGGGTATCTTTTTATTGTTAGGGTTTATACCCCGTCGCCACTGTTCTTGGTCAGGCTAAAAGCACCCCCTATAATCGGTACCTCCTTGCAATACAAATCTCTGAACTTGGGTGCTATTTCACTATCAGTCTGAATTTATTGTCTGAATCCTTAGGAAATGAGGACAGGGCTTGTTAATGGTATCAGAGCTAGGCAATCCTCGGCGGCGAACTGAATCCTGATCTTGGAGAGGTTGGGCTCTCCCATAAAATCCCTCCCCTTTGCTCTTGATTTCGGCGACGGTGAGCGGCTGTAGGAGGCGGCTTGGCGGCGGCGGCACAGCTCGGGTGCAGATTTGGGTTCCGGAAGTGGTTGTGGACGAAAATTTCTTCCTCGGTAAAATCCCACCTTCCCACCCTGATCCGTGCATCTTAGGAGGCGCGGAGGCGAGACGACGGCGGCAGGATCATCAACACTGAGTCGGGTAGCAAGCGTAGCTCACATAAATCCCTCTCAGTTTTGATTATCAAGTGTTGTGTGGTTGCGCTCGTTCAGTACCAGTGAGTAAAACCCCATACAGCGGCCATGGATGCGGATTCGGCCTCGATTGACACGGGTATGCTCAAGATGGAATCATTGCAGCTTGATGTCCTGATGCTCCGGTGGTACAGAGAAGAAGATAAACAAGAATTCCTTAATTTCAGTACCTCTGTCCAAAACAACTTTGTGAGCATCCAAAACAACTTCACCAACATTCAGGCCAACTTTGAGAAGCTCTTTGCTGCAAGAAAGGCTGAGCAATTAGAACAGTCTCGCAACATGCCTGAAACCCCACCTCCCCCTAGAGTCCTCTAGGTGGGTTCAGTCCAGCAAAACCAACCAGCAGCCAAACCAATTGGCACAGCCACACTTCATGATGGGCAAGGAAGAGAGATTAACTTGGATGGTACACCAAAGACACCATATTGCCATCCCAACTTTGGTCAAGTGACAACAGTTTTTGTTGAGCAAGCACTGCCCAAGGACAAAGGAGACCAACCCACTGCCCAAAGAGAAGCACCACCCAAAGCAGGACAAGAAGGAAACATGGTGAATAGCAGACAAAGGGCTATCACTCAAACACAATTGGACACAATAAGAGGAATACCTACAGTCAAACCAGCCAAGATGAATATACCAGAATTTGAAGAAAAAGATGTTGACTCTTGGATTCAAACTATTGAACTATATTTTGATGCAGCAAGAACACCACTTGAACAAAGGACACAAGTGGAAATTACATACCTAAAAGGTGACGTCATCCAATGGTGGAGAGGTACAGGTTACAGTGCTTCCAACCTACCATGGCATAGATTCTGCAGATACATAGGGGACAGATTTGCAGAAAGCTCCATCTGTGACAATGTCAGGGCATTCCACTCACTAACTCAAAAATCATCAGTAGCTGTGTATATCCAGAAATTTGAAATGGCCATGAATCTACTAAGAAGGGATAACCCAAGCTTGCCTGAAGACTATTACATCAATAGCTTCATCTCTGGTTTAACTGATTACATCCAGGCACATCTTTAGTGGCATAAACCTAAGGACATGCAACGAGCTATGTGGCTAGCCAGGAGGATTGACCAAGCTCAGCCACCCGAGAAAGCTTATTACCAACAACCATTCTAGGCAAAAAGACACATCACATTCGAGCCAAAATAGCAATCAAACTCAACAACAGCTGTAGTTATTGAACAAGCTAAAGCAAAGAACCTCCGCTACAAATGCAAGGAACCATGGTTCCCTGGTCATAAGAAAGTGTGCAAAATGGCACAGAAGGCTCAAATACAGGCCATGCAAGCATAGTCAGAAGAAATTATCTATATCACTCAAGATACAGATAGTGAGGAAGAACCAAAGAATCCTGCCCAAGAATTGCATCTGAGATGCTTCTGAGATGAACATTATTCTTTATGGTTTGAGAAATGGAAATATGATGTTCATGTTTCTCAGGTTTCTGTTTAGCTTCAGTGTATCTGGAATCTGTTGATTGAATATGCTTTCTATAAGTGTTATGACAATGAAAAACTTCATTTATGAGTTATGATTCATGTTAATTATTATGTGTTGCTTCAATGTTGTTCTGTTATTCTAGATAAAGGTGTCCACACATAACTTGAAGATATTGGAATAAAAAATGCCACATTTCTTAGAAAGTGGATTTAGCAGTTAAGTTTTGCTGCTTTGGGCATGTCTATGATGACTAATTATTCATCAAGCTTGATCATGGTTGTGTTTATTTGGCTACCTCTGGCATGGAATGGTTTTATGAACTTTGTTAAATTACTTGATTCATTTTTTGTGGAGGCTAGCTATTCCTCTGAGCTAGCTGTACATGTACCAGTACTTTCATCTAGTTACTAACATGCACTTATATGAATGATCATATCTTTCGATTGGATATAAAGTATGTGGTTTTATTGGTGATCACAGATTTTTAACCTGCATGAACTTTGTATGTGTTATTGAGGCATATACAATAAGCTGAACTAGAATTATCCATGTATGATCAACATTTGAAGAGCTTTGGCATCTGAGTGTTTATTTCTGCATGCTTGTATGCGTGGATACTTCTGAGATGAACGTTATTCTTTATATTTTGAGAAATGGAAATATACTGTTCATGTTGCTCAGTTGCCGTCTAGCTTCAGTGTATCTGGAATATGTTGATTACATATGCTTTATGATGTCTTATGGCAAGGAAAAACTGAAAACTGCATTTATGATGCATATTATTGTGTGTTGCTTCAGTGCTATTCTAGATAAAACTGTCCACATAACTTGAAGATATATTGGAATCAAAATGCCACATTACTTAGAAAGTGGATTTGGCAGTTAAGTTTTGCTGTTTTAGGCATGTATGTATATGATGATAACTAATTATTCATCAAGTCTGATCAAGGTTGTGTTTATTTGGCTACCTCTGGCATGGTTTGTATGCGCTTTCTTAAATTACTAGCTTCAGTTTTTGTATAGGATAGCTAGCCGAGCATGCCTGTAGTATGGTACTGGTACTTTCATATAGCTAGTCAACCTGCACTTATATGAATTATCATCTCATTGGATTGTATTCAAGTTGTGTGGTTTTATTGTTCATCACAGATTTTTAACCTGTTTTGCACGAACTCTATATGTGTGCTTGAGGCACATAGAATGGTTGCTTTTGAGAATATTGGAGAGAAAGTTTATGTGCAGTTTTTTACTTTGATAGTACTGTATCTTTGATACAACCTGTTCTTAACATGTTGGTGCTTTAATGTGCCGGTTGTTATCTTTTTTTTTGCGGAAAAGATCCGGGTCTATTTCATGAGTTCACAAGAAGTACAAAGCATCCCAAACATAATAAAAATTACATCGAGGTCTTTGGACCACCTAACGACCACTACTGCCGCCAGAGCGAGCCGCCGACACGCCGCTGTCGTCGCTCCCTTACCGGAGTCGGCCTGACGTTGTTGATGACAGTCGGGAAGTCTTCGTGCATGTGCCCCTAAGGACCAGCGCCCCAGAGCTGAAGTTGTCGCCATTGAACCCTTGAATTGATCTGAAACTTGTAATACTAAACCTAGAACACACATAGACTGGACGAGATCCACCACTCCATGGAAGCAGTGATCAGACGAATCCCCGCTCTCCTTAACACCGGCGGCAAGATTGTCGCAGACGAGGTGGAAGAGGAGACGGGTATACCTTATTCTTGTCCCGCTCAACGCCGCCATAGCCACCATAGCTTCGATGCCGGTTGACCAAACTCTAACTTTAGGGACCTTCTACAATGCCAAGTGTAGGTCCTAGGTCCCCACCCCCTCCTGACGCCGGAGCGACCAGCAGAGGAGGCGGGGACCCGTCGATTCCCAGACGTAGACGGCGGGGACGAAGTAGATTGTGGCAGATGCTAGGGTTTTTGTAACATCCCAAAAATATTAAACTTGGATCATCAAACTCTAATCTTCAAAATTAGGGTTAACAAAAACTTTTATAAATAAAAATATGAAAGCATGCATGTGTGTATGCATTCCAATTTGGATTCTTTTGAATTGCCTTATTTATGTGTTTCTTTGCTTGTAAAAGAATTCTTAGGTGAAATAAACATCATCTAAACAATCCCCACACTTTTGCCAAAGACAAATAAATCAAAACAAACAAAATAAGGGAATGGTCACTTTGGCCAATTTAACTCCCATGCCTACTTTGGTTGTCTCTAATTTTCAAAACCTAACAGAAACTTGTTTGGATCTTTGCAGCCCTTGATAGTACTCATAACAAAGTACCAAGACCCACTTTGTGATCATCCAAAAACATTTGAATGCATAGTTTAAAGGACAGTTCAAAATTGAATCTTTATCATATGGGAAGATCCCACTTTTTCAAAAACCACTCAAACAAGATCAACTTTCAAAACCCAAGCATTCACAGACTCACCAGCACCTGCCTAGCACAACCACCAAAAATCTTTTCAAAATTCAAAACTTGAGTTCTTGCGGCCATTTCATCAAACACTTGGAGGCAACAAATCAATCTGACCAAACTTCACTGTTTTGAGCAGTAATTTGGCTAAGCCATGTTCACCATTTATCACCCTTGTCTCCCTCAGTGCCAACCAGTGCTTGGACAAACTCTAGCCCCTACCCCTTGCCCCATACCCTGCCAACCCGAGCACCCCCTTGCCAGCCGACCATGGCTAGCTAGCCAGAGCAAGCACCAAGCCTAAAACGCATGTCTAGGACACATCCCACCGTCCACCGCCACCCCCTGTCCAGCGCTCGAACCTTGCCAGCCCCTGGACCACACGCACATACCATGCCAAGCTCGCCAGCAACCATGCCGAGTGTGCGCCAGAGCGCCACCCTCGACACACGCCCACAGACCGCGCGCCGCCCTCGCCGCGTGCATACAAGATCACCACCGTCCCAGGAGACCGCCAGACATCCCCGTTCGCCGCCCCATGCCTCACAGCCACCGCTCGCCGTCGAAGACGCCGCCTCTGCCGCGCAGAGCATCGCACGTTTCAGACCGTTTGCCACCGCCCCTACTCGCGCATTAAAGCCATAGAATATTAAATTCAATAACTAATTATTTATAGTTATTATAAATAGTTATTATACATAGTTCGCCATGACTTCGCCGGCGGAGCTACTCCACGCCGAGACATGCCCACGCCTCTAGTTATGCTCGCTGTAGTTGCCGCCGACTTCGTCGCCGCTTTCGCCGCCCGAACTTGGCCGAAATATGTTATATTTTCACTGCAGGCCGAACTATGTTTACATTTACACCGAACTATGTTTAAAATTCCATCGAACTTTTGCCTTAAAATGTTTTGTATTCATAGTATGCCGAACTATGCCGAAATTTGGACGAACTTGAGCCGAATTTGAGCAGAAACGGGCGTGCCGGAAACTCGGATCGAGAACGCGGGTGGAAAACTCGGCATTATCAAGCCAAAAACAAGTTCCGTCCGGCCAAAGTTTGATCTAAATTTTGGCCTAGGCTCGCCCAACCAGCGGAGATGCTCTTGGCTGCAGCCCACCCGCTAGATCCTTTTCTTTTCACCCAGCGACAGACTTCCGTTCGCACCAGAGAAAAAAAACCCCAAATCCCGTTGTCTCCAAATCGAAGAAAAGCAACAAAACTGGCAGAGGCCTCCATGCGGAAGAATTGGCCATCGTCTGGCCGTTGGACTCACATCTCCGCACTACCTCGTCCCGACCGCCAGCCTCCGCTCCTCCATGTTGTTGCCGTTGCGCGTGGCAGCGCTCTTCGCTGCCGTCGGTCTCGACGTCTCCGGCGCCGGCTGGGATCTCGGCACTCGTCTAGAGCGTTGGTCTAGGCAGAGCGCGACCGTCGGCGAGCTCAGTTGGCTGGCTTCTCACATCTGGTCCTGAGTATTTTGTATGTGGACTATGTTGAAGTGTATAAGTGGATTGTACTAGCCTTTTCCATTAGTTCGGACTTTTGGTTGCGTTGGCTAGTGCATGAAGCTTGACATGGTATCAGAGCCTACGGTCTCGAGTTCGAGTCCTGGCTTTCGCAATTTATCCTAAAATTATTGTTGACCCCCTATGTCCACATATAGGCCTCTTGAGTCATACGTGAGTTTCGCGAGCCGTCGCTCTCTTCCGGTTGCACGTGCTGACTTTTCCCCGTCACACGTGATAGGGGGTGTTGAAGTGTATAAGTGAATTGCACTATCCATTTCCATTAGTTCGGACTTTTGGTTGCGTTGGCTAGTGCATGAAGCTTGACAGACTGGAACTCGCCAGGATTTAGGTCGGTGGCATGTTGGGGTGGATATCCGGGGGTTGTGCTTTGTGCTGGGTCGCTGGGCGCCATGATGCGGTTGTCACCGGGGTGCGTTCGTCCCTGTGCTACAACAGCTCGACACTGCCCGTTCTGATGGCGTGGATAGCCATTGATAGCCGCACACCTCACCCAGCTCTTCCCATAGTTGGGCAGCCGGCTTCGCCCGTCCCTGCTCTGTCTATCCAGATTCGCTCTCAGCCCTCGCATCCCGGTCCTCTACAACTGAATCAGGGTTCTCCATGTGAGGATTGCACGTGACGGTACTGTTGGTCGCCGCCGCCTCGATTCCATCGCCAGCGAAACTCCGGCCAGTTTATGTAATCGATCTAGATTCGTTGACTTTTTGCTTCGATTTCTGTGGGAATCGTGTGAAAAGGAGAAGGACTATATAAGGGCAAGAAATCTGGAATAGATTTGGCAAGATCGGTGCACCGCCGTCATGCCATGGTCGGCCTCGCCCCTCCTGTATGAGTGCGCGCGCTCTGGCGACCTTGACAGCTTCCCCATGCCATGGTCGACCTCGCCCCTCTGTATGCGTGCGTGCTCCAGCCCTGCTCCGGCGACCGCGATAGCCTGCCCGACGTTCTTCCTCCCTTTCGCCTCCGATCAAAGATCGACAATATGATGCACTACTTCTGCCCAATGTGCGGGCATGGGTGATCTTTGTAGTTGGCGTACTCGTGGGATCCTGGCCACACCACTTGTTGCACGCGCACGGCACTCAGGCCCAACCGCTTGCAGTGAAGGTTCAGAATATGTTGACATGTGGGAAAGAGCAGCGTGGCGTGGTCTAAGATGTGGTCGCGAGGACTAGGACCTGGTAGTCAGAACAGCCAAAGAGTGATTCTTTCCTGAAAAAGAGAAACCTGGAACATGGATTCTCATGCAAGATATAAATGACGATTTTCTTTCTGCAATATGTCATCAAATGATTGATTTTCTTTTCATCATGCATGATCTGGAGCATTTATTCCTGATTAAAGACTCAATTTATTCCAGCAAGATTCTAGGAAACCATTTATATAATCTCCTGTACTAAAACTGAGGTAGTAGCTCTGAAGCATTGTTTTTTTTACCATTGAGAAGGACCAACTGTATCTAAACTTGGTTTTGGAGTACATGCCTGAAACTGTCATGGTGTTATCAAGCATTGCAACAATATGAACCAGCGCATGCCACTTATCTTTGTGAAGCTGCCTACATTTAGATAATACTTCTGGATATTTTTTCTATAATAGTAACATGTTCACTTGCACGGGAAAGCGGCTCTTTTTAAACCGCCTTGGCTGGCTCCAAATCGAGTTGATTTGGTATTTCTTGAATTAATTCAATATTTATTTTTGGGATTATTGATGGCATCATTCAAATTTCCTCAAGCCTTCCGGTAATTATTGTCATATCAATATTTTCTTATTTTCTTTTGTACTTGTAATAATAGTAAGTTTGATGGAATAATTCTTAGTGATGACTCTGAAGTAGTAGTTATTTTCTTAGTCGTTGGGTATTTAATATTTATTTATTCCATTTAATTCATTGCCATTGGCGTATATCTCTCAGAATAAATTAGGACAACTGAAGATATCTCATTAGAGTGGTGAAAAGAAATGAGAGATGTAACAATTTGTGGCCACATAGTCATGTGATTTGATCCATCGCAAGGCAGAGACGGTTCCTAGAGCTGGGTTATGTTATATTGCTTGTCTTTGTCATATATCTCTCAGAATAAGTTAGGACTATACTAGCAGCAAAATGATACCAACCGATGATGTGTCGGTGCAAAGAGTCAATTTGTGGCCCCATAGTCATGCGATTTGACATGTAACAACGCACGAATATTTTTAGACAACCACCACGAGCAATGATGGCTTGCCAGATGTTCCATCGAATTTGACCCAACAACCATTTCTCACGGTGAGTCTGCCTCTATCTCGGATGTTTTGCCTTCCTCATCGAAACCCACCTTCTAGACATCATTCGCCCCGTTCCACCAACTTTGATAGAACCTCGCACCATAGCAACGCACGGGCATTCAACTAGTAGATAGATAGATATACCTAATACCTACTTCTTTACTATTAAATCTATACTATTAAAAGGCTTACGGACTTTGTTTAAAAAAAAAAGATTACAGTCTTGATGGTTTGGTACATCATTTTTAGTTTCCGATTCTACCCCTAAGTGTTGGTAAATATTAGCTTTTGCCACCGCTTAGTAAACTACACGGTTTGTCCATGGGCCCGGCTGAGGCTGGGCTGAGGGTCTGTCTCCAGACTCTATGTCAACATCCATCTACATACCCTCGTATATATACATGGCCGTGATGGTCTTCGGAGAACGAGGGCATGGCTCTAAACACTGACCCTGGGCAATGCTACCCTCACGCTCCCTGCGCCAGCCGATGCCTCCTTCCACGCGTTCAGGGAGTTGCATCTCAGCCACACGCGACGACTGGGGATGGGACCGACTCCCTTGCTTGAAGAGGCTTTGGCTCGAGTACCTGGTGGGCGTGGCAGAGCTGAAGCTCGACGTCGACGAGCTCGAGGAGCTGACGATCGTGGGCGCGCGCGACCTGCACTGCCTGGTGGTGAATGCGCTATGCCTGCGCAGGCTCTGCGTTACAACTGCTCAGCCTGGAGTCCGACAAGGGAGGAGCTGGCCATCTCCGCGCCGGCGCTGGAGGTGCTCACTTGCTCCAATATGTGCAATTTCCAGGCCTTGCAGTTCGACGCGCCGTCCGTTCGGGAGATCAAGAAGCTTCAGCAACGAGGCCTCCATATGGATCATGAAGCAGGTAATTGTCCTTAATCTGCACCTGCGTGTCTGTCAGGTAAGCTTCAAACGCATACCCTATAAAGCCTCTAAATGTTCAACCTAAAATTTATCTAATCTACTTCACTGAGTTTGGTAGATCACCTTCATTGTTCCAACTTCTGACATTCTTGGCCAGTATAATCTGACTTTCAAATGTTTACTTCAGTTATTATATGTTTTAACCATCTTATTATGGTCAGAGTTAAGTTGGTTAAGAATATCGAGAAGTTCATCTAATTCACATCACTAGCTAGGTGCAGTTGTACCATGGATATATATGCACACGTGCTAACTAGCTTCCTTCACGTCGTCGGCACATAGCATATGGTCTATTATATATATTTAATTATTCTGCTTAAGGTCGTGATGGTCACCCCAGTTTTTCGTACGTCATACTTCCTAGGTCATGAAACGATCAATCCGATATGCTACACGCATCCATGAAAGTGAACCACGATGAGGGAAGTGACACATCTGGACATACATGTCTGTCGGCGGGCTTGTGTGGAGGGAAGAGCCCTGTGGCGCGCGTCAGTGAAAAACCGCGCAACACGCGGTGGGCGAGCAGAAGCATAGCTTCGATTGGAGATTCGATGCCTCGGGAGCGGGCGTTTATTCAGCCGTGTAGGAGCAGCTTCGCCTCGACTTGCTCCGTGTCTCTCCCATAGGCAACCAGAGCGGCGACTCTAACCCTATCTCCCGCCCTCTCCCCCCCCCCCCCCCCCCCCCCCCCCCCCCACACACACACACACACCCTCGTCGCAGTCGAGCCCTTCCTTTCCTCGAAGCGTCGATGTCCATGCAGGGTAGAGCTCTCTATGGCAGCGGTGTGATTCGGTGGAGGCTCACGGGGCCTAGCACGACGAAGACCGGTGAGCGGTGAACTCTTGCAGATGGAGGCCCCGATGAGTTCCATGAGTGGCAGTACGGCGGGCAAGCGGAAGCATGGCTTCGATTGGGGATTCGGTGCCTCGGGAGCGAGGGTTTATTCAGTCTTGCAGGGATGACTTTTCACTAGCGGAAGGTGTTGCATTCGAAGCACAATGGACAAATTTGACATCCAAAACTCGCGCAAAAATGTTGGTAGTACGTAACAAGATACTACATATTCCAGATTTTAAGAACCCGTAGCAATCGCACGGGTATTTAGCTAGTTTACTATTAAAAGGCTTACGGTCTTGATGGTCTGGTAAATTAATTTTTTTTCTTCTAAATATACCCCTTTACAGATAGGAGATACTACACCTTTGCCACCGTCAAATGAATTTTCCTGGATGACGTGCGGCGGAGAAGACACGTGCGATTTGCATGGGATCTCTTGCGTGCACGACATGCACTACAATCCTGACTGGCAAGGGCATGCAAGCGTCGCACCACCGGAGACGTCGTCGGCCGGGCCAAGAACTAGGCGCCCACGGCTGAGCCCGTTGTGCTTCACGTCCAGCACATCGAAGTGCCGAGCACGCCGGCCGACGACAACATGCGTGAGGTTGGCAGGCGACCGGCCGCTGGCCGGTGAGGTTGCAGAGCATGTCAGAGACCTGCCCGTGGAGGCGATTACAGGCAAGATTGAGCTTCTCGACACTGCTGGTAGGATCGAGCCAGAGTCAGCTTGTTCATTCCGGCAGCGCCATGGCGGCCAGCCAAGCTAGCCAATCCAATTAAACAAAAAATAGGAAAAACTAAAGAAGTACTACATCTTAACCGCGTAAGTCCTCCATGGACGAGTTGAAAAGGCTGGCCTGCTCGTGGTAGCGCCACGGCAACCCCATCTTCCACTGATTCTCCTCGAATGGTCTAACGGCTGCCCTGCATGCCCGAAATTGGATCTACCCAAAGCTCGTCGTGATTCTCCATAAAAAAATTCTGTCGACAAGTGATTTATGCCAAGTGAATGTATGAAATTTTAATAGTATCTTCTTTTCTGGTCAGTCTTTTCTGGTACTAAAAAAATGCCAACAGAATGCCATTTACTTACTCTTCGTTTCTTCTGTTTGGAGCAAAATTTAGAAAAAATAACATGATTTGATTGCTAGCTATTAGCAATAATGCTATCACTAGGATGGACTATTGTGCCTTCAAGGAGTTGATGAACAAGGGGACACCAATGTAAATTTATTGTGATATATCAACATTATGGTATACCAAATGTTTGTGTTTGAGAGATTCAGACATACAAAGATTTCATAGAACACAATATAAAGTGGGATATATAAAGTACTCCCTCTGTTTCAAAATATAAGATGTTTTAGGTTTGTGAAGATAATGTATCTAGACTTATTTTAGTGTGTAGGTTCACTCTAAACCTCATTAAACCTACACCCTAAAAGAAGTCTAGATACACTTTCTTCACAAATCTAAAACGTTTTATATTTTAAAACGAGTAATAGTTTGCCACGGCCATCGGAATATAGGTGCAAACGAAAGTGCCATTTTTTAGAGAGCTCTCCAAATGAACTTATGCATATTAAAAGTTGCCCCTCCGTTCGACTTGCTCTAAGGGGTTGTCAAGTACGAGATTCACGAATGGCCAATCCCTATATGGGAAACTTTCGGAAGAGATTGTTGGGTCTTCCGAATATAATCTGTAGTTGGGACACCGTCACCTACGTTCACAAGGTCGACATGGCCGTGGACATAGAGATCGCCCTCAACAATGGATGAGGTGCATGAGATTGCCATCAACCAACGCACGAGATCACCCTTGACGAGTGCACAAGATTGTCCCCGACAACACCATTCAAGTTTTCCTACTTGTTGCACATGAGTTTGTAATCAAGGATGTTAGCCCCGTAGCAACGCATGGGTATTATGCTAGTATATACCTAATAATAAAGGATAAAGTGTTTCTTCCGGTCTAATATTTTTTAAAATAGATTTATCCTCCCACCAAAACCCATATAACACGTCCGTGCCACCGTACCGGTTGGAAAGGAAAAAAACAAACATACCCGTTCGATCTCCTTCAATTCCGGTCGATTAGCAAACATTGTTTCCGTGTTCTACGTGCATTAGAACGTGTGAAAATAGGACTATAGATTATAGCCTGGCCATCTTACGAGCATACATTGCTACCATTGTGCCATGGGCCGGTACAAACGTGCGTCCAAGCCAGCGGAAACAAGGACAAATAGGCCCGGTTTGCTTTGAGCGATGGAATAAATGGCAGACATAAGTGCGATCAAGATCGTATACCACTTATGTTTAGTCCCACTCTACTTCCTTGACCACTGCCCGCCCGGTTTATATACGTTACCAAATTCGTCTAATCTAATAAACAGCTGACCTCGTTCTGTCTTAACTCGAGGCCGCCCTTCTGCGTCCCACGATTTTGATCGAACGGCTCGTTGCAAGCGGCGCGCGAAGGGCCCAGCGTCATTGTCTTTCAGACAGAGCCGTTTCGCGTTGTGGGTGTCCCCTGCATTTTTGCGTCGCTGTCCATTTTCGCTTTCGCACATCGGCGGTCGCTTGGTTGCTCTCCACCGGCGCATCGACGGAGATCTTCAGGAGGAAGTTGTTGTCGCCGGCGGCGCTTACACCCGCACGTACATCGCCCGCGGATGCTTGTGTGGCACACGCACTTACGTCGCCGGCGCTGTCAAGAGGTGGGGGAGAGGGTGTTGGTCAGGCCGCCGGTCGATTTGGTCGCCAGCGGCAGATCTGGGCTACATCCTCTCTCGCCGCCGGCCACATCGTCGATGCGCGCAGTGTTCGGCTACTTCCGCTAACACCCCTTCGAATCTCGTGGCTGTACCGTCGAGATTCAAGCCGAATCGTCCAGTGGTTGGCTACATCGTCTAACGGCCGGCCAGGTTCCTGTTCTCTTTGGCTTCATCTCCACTAAATCTGTATGGATATGTTTTTCTCCACTACATCTCTACTGCATCTTGCTAGATTTCATCTGGTTACTCCCCCACCGTGTATGGCTTTAGACTCGTGTCTTGTTATGTTTAGGGGGAGTTTTTTCATGTCGATCGATGTTTTAGCTTCTCTGAAGTGAATCAATGGTGGGATGTTAGGTTTAGTCACTGAAATAATCCAGTAGGAACTGACATTGTTTTAGCTTCTTTGGTGGGATGTTAGTGTTTAGCTTTTTTCTGAATCAATGGTGGATGTTAGTTTTAGCTTCTCTGAATCAATGGTGGGATGTTAGTTTTCAGCTTTTTTCTGAATCAATGGTGGATGTTAGTTTTTAGCTTCTCTGAATCAATGGTGGATGTTAGTTTTGCTTGATGATAGTAGTTTCCAGGGATGTTAGTTTTTAGCTTTCTCTGAATCAATGGCGGGATGTTTTATGAGTGTCTAGTTTTTTGCTTGATGATAGTAGTTTCCAGGGATGTTAGTATTTTAGCTTTTTGGTGGGATAGCTTTTTTGTAGAGGAGATGTTTATTTTTTAAGTTAAACTTATGTGTGGATGTTGTCTAGTCCATCTTAAATCAAGGACAAATACATGGGGATGTTTCCTAGTCCATCATGGAAACACCTGTTTTGCGGATGAAACAATGTCAGTTACTTCTTTTCTTAGTGCTAAGTAGGATCGACTTCCAGGGATGTTGCTTAGTTTTTACTAAATGTTTTTTAGGGATCTTCCAGGGATGTTAGTTTTGAGGGATTTACTTGTATTTTCTCTTTCTCCAATGACAGTGACTAATGGTATAACTCCTTTTTATTTGTATTTTCCTACATGATTGTAGTTACAAAATGACAAAGTCAAACAGTGCTAAGAAGTCTAGATCTGGGAAGAAGCACTCAAAGCTAAGTTTGATGCGGAAGAAACTTACGCTTAGGAGGAAGATGTCACCAATACATTATGATGTTCAAGATACTGAAGAAAGAACATCCAATGAGGACATGGCAGAGGGAGATGATGTTGAAGAGGGACATGAAGAACACGCTATCGTGTTGTCGCAAGTATGATAATGCATTCCAAAGAGAAGCTTTTTTTTGAGTTTGATACATGTTTTTTTGCAATAATCGCACCCATAAGCTTTTTTTCCCTATTTTTCCCTAGGCCAAAACAAAGAAGCTTTTACAGAGGGCATCACCTATGAAGTTGGTCAGTTTATACCCCTACATATCAGAAGATCAGAAAACTATGATTAGGGAGGCAGATTACGGCAGACTGTTAGATATCAAGTGCTCAAAGCTTCAACCAGAACTCTGCAAATTTCTCATGGAAAGCTTCGATCCAGAAACTTGCAGCATGGTATTCCCAGGCCGTGGCGCAATTCCTATCACTGAACTGTTTGTTAAAGAGGTTTTAGGAGTTCCGTGCGGAACTCTTGAAGTGATTTACGAAGTAGATTCTGAGGCCACCAAGTTCATGCATAGGAAGTTGGGTAATGAGGGTAGAAAACAGCCTACCATCACATTTCTGAAGAAGAAGCTTATGTCTATGAAGAATGCAGATACTTTATACCTTAGGCTTTTCATAACATTAGGTATGGCCTCTGTTCTTGCGCCAACCACAGGCGTAAACATCAGTCCTAGATTATATCCATCAATGGTGAAGATTAAGCAAGCAAAAAAGTTGAATGTTTGCAAATTTGTTATCATGATGATCCGGAAAGCTACCAAATCAAATGCTGAGAAAGCCATTCTAAAATCATGCATGTTATATCTGATGGTATGTACCAAAACTTCTTTTGCTTTTGGCTTTTTAACCATGTTGAACATTTCATGTTCCTTTTTTTTCATAATTTGAAATGGATGTTACTTCTTTTGCTTTCGCAGGTAAAGTACCTGGATTCTTTAGAGTTGAAAGATATGAATATCAGTAAGCAAGGGACGCGAGTTGCAGTATGGACCAACGCAATGGTCAAGAAAGCCATGCAGCAAGATATAGATAGCAATGGGTGCTTCGGCATGGCAGCGGTAATTTTCCACAGTCCTATCACGGTTTTAGCAATGGTTTACAATTTTTTTTTGTGTACATTTTTTGTGTTTACATTTTACCTTCTCTTATTATCTCGTGCAGTTGAAAACAGAATTCGCAGAAACTGAAAGGCCAGAATCATCAGTCCAGAAAGAGGCCAGCAAACAGTCAGGAAACGAGGGTGAGCAAGAACTGAGCATCAGTGGCGCTTCCAACACACAATGCATGGAAGAAAATAGAGATTATGATGAGGGCCAGACCATTCTATTCTCAGACACACAAAAAATTGACAAATTCATCGAAATACATGCACCCCCAGACAGGACACAGGAAGTAAGTTTTTGTATATGAAGTTTCTACTTTTTGTTTTGTTTGTGTTTTAAGCATGCTTGTTCAAAAAATAGCACACTTATACCATTGTTTTTTGCTATGTAGGACACAGCTAGGTACAAGCACTCTGTCATGTTTGCCTGCCACAGTTTTGAAGCAAGTTTGCAAATGTTGATGAAGAATCTAGTGCCTAAACCTGTCAAACAGCAACCTACCACAACCAAAAGCAATTATGTCAGTTCCAACAACGAGTTGGGAAAAGCTTCCAACAAGGAGGGATGTAACCAAACCCATATGTGTGCTAGCGACAAGGATGAGGACAAAAATCAGGAAGCAGAAGTTGTGGATCAGGGCCAAAACTTTGATGATGGAGGAGACAGTTTGATAGAAACAAATACGGTCAAGCAAACCTGTGACCAAGAGGAAGTGGCTGATTTAGAGAATGAAATTGCTAACCCAATTGTCACAAGTATGGATGGTCATGGACAAGGAGTTTCAACACAAGGGAGATTAAAGGATTTGAACATAGAACAAACTTTGTGCAAGGAAGATGATGCAAGTCAGTATGACGAGGATAGGGATGTCACCGATTTAGTCGGAAAAGAACAAGACGGATTGGAGGAGAACAGGAGGAAAGAAGGAGATGCAACAATCTCACATGTTGTGCCAGGGCTCCAGGGGGATGTTGCTGATCCTAGTGTTGCAAAATTAGAGAACAGCAAACCAGACACCGTTGCATCCCTATTGGCATATTTTGCAGAGCAAAAAAGCAAACATGATGATCTCATGGAGGGAGAACCAGTGCAAATGACCGAGATGAAAACGAAATCTTCACTAGGAATTAAGGATGTAGATTATATCACACCAGAATCAAGCACAAAGATGTTACACACACATGATAGTTCGAGCAGGAATGAAGATCAGGGTGAAGACAACACTGAATATGGGTCAGCACAGTTTATGGAATTCCTGCGCGGTTCTCCCGCTGTTCCTAAATTCAAGCATCATGTATACGAGCCCCATGAGTTCCTTGACATGGAATGGTCAAAGCCAAACAGCACAAATCAGGTTACACAAGATTTGCTTAAAACATTGCCCCGATATAACTTGGAGGAAGCAGCTCAGGGACTTGAAAGTTTCAGTGATGAAACAGCAAGGCTAGAGTCAGCAAAGTTAATTGATGATATTGTACCAAAAGCAGAATTGAAGAAACGGAAGAGAGTAAGTTTCGCTGATCAGACCCCGGAAAAAACAAAAACAACAGCCATTTCTACATCACCAATCAGGTCACCAAGCAGGTATAGAACGGGGTAGGTAGTTCGAGGTGAAGCATCATCTAACCAGAAAGATGGAACCACAGAAATTGGGGATATAGCAGCAGTTCCTAATGTGCAGAAACATGCTTCTCCTCGACACTCTATAAGCAAAGAACAAAGCCCATCTGGTAGGACCACCAGCATCATTACAAGGTCAGAGACACGTGTTGTCAGAGGAAATGCAAAATCTGATCTAGTTGATAGCAAGTTAGCATCTAATCCGAGTTCTGCACCACAAACTACAACAAACAGCATACCAAGCTCAGCATTCATTGATTCAATGAATAGGAAATTGGACTTTGACAGTACTGATTCAGAAAGGAAGAAGAGGGAAGCAATAAGGTTAGCACCAGATGCTCCTTTCTTTGACCTCTGTACACCACCAGAAGATGAGTCAACCAAAGAAGAAACAACAGTTGTGGTGCATGCTGGATGTAGCAAGCCACAAGAAGAAGCATCTAGCTTCGCAATAACACAAGTTGGACATGAATACCAGAAGAGAGTATCCAAAGTTGGGAAGTTCGAGAAATCACCTTTTGTGAACTACAAAACACAGAAGAACTACAACGTAACCAAACCAGTGGAGACTGTGTATAACATGGTGTGCCAACACGGTTTCAGGAGTGGGTCCAGAACGAATGATGAAATTGTAGTCGATGTAGGTAGATACTACATCACTGTCGGGAATCTAGCTGATTCAGTGAAACCTGGGAAGAAACTGATGAACATGGTGGCTGAAGTTGGTATTCACATAATAAAAGAAGAGAACACAAACACAACGAAGTACATCATGCCTCTACGCGTAGCTGTAAGCTCAATGTTCAATGTTTTACTTCTTTTCTTTTTTAAAAATGTATCTTACTTCTCCATTTGTTTTTGCCTTCTTTGTTCCAAGGAGTTGGAACTAATAAATTCTCGATGTAATGTAACAACCACATCTTTCATGTTGTACAGGAGTACCTAATTGAATCCCGTTTTGATCTAAAAGATGTTACAAGATGCTTCGAGATAACACCTACTAACAAACTAGATGAGAAGGAAGTTGTAAGAATCGCGTACTTACCCGTGTTTTTTATCTCAAAACTTGGATTATCTTAACTAATATTTTTCTAACAAGAAGCAAATTTACTTCTTTGTTATTGCAGGTTTGCTTCCCAACTTTGCAGAAATTGACAAACATTCCTACTGATCAATCAGGACACTACTGACTGGTTGTTTTAAACATCAAAGCGCAAAGGTTTGAAATCATCGACTCTCTAAGTAAAAATGGCGAAGCATTAATGATGCATAGTTGCCACGTACTAGTGGCTGGTATCAAGATTATGTGGGAAAGGTACTTCAAAGATTCAAAAGTGCAGATTGCAAATTGGCCTATTGAAATTATGGAAAGCCCGAAGCAAACTAACACGTAAGTACCAACACACTGACATAGTTACTTCTTTGCATGTTTTCTTACTTTTGAATGGTACCTTGTAATAGGTTCGGATGTTTGTTATTACTTCATTTTGATTTTCCTATAAGATGTAAGTTAACAACACACTGCCATAGTTACTATAAGAATTCAAATTTTTTATATCAGGTATGACTGCGGGTTTTTTCACTCTAAAAAACCTGGAAGAAAAACATGGAAGAAAGGTGCCAACTTACACACAGAAGGATATGCAAAATATAAGGAAGATATTCACTGACAAATGGCTTCGCTTTGAGAAGAACAAAGCAACTTGGCAGTTATACATCTAGTTCAACAGTGAGTTTCCCTCTTTTCATTACATTTTATTTCTAGTAACACATTTCTTTCAAGTAGAACATTTTCCTCGATGTTCTTTTACTTGTGACAATACAATAATATACCATTACTGGAGTAAACATTGTTATGCAAATGTAAGAGTTACAATTTGCTTGATGTAACTGAAAATTTAGATCAATAGCTACTTGAAAAGCGAGAACGTAGTGTGCTTTCCTGGATCAGCAAGCCTCAATGGACAGTTCTGGCTAGCATGATCTATCTCTTTGCAGAGAGTGCATTTAGTTGGATGAGGCTTCTGAAGTTGTAACCCACTTTTCCTCCTTTTATGAGCTGGTCTCCCCTTAGTGGCCGTGAGAAGAGGGTCTTGCGCTCTTCTGTTGGTAGCAAGGATGGGATCTTCTTCCATAGGGGCTCCATCTGCCATGTCAATGGCACCAGGAACTACTGGAGCTTTCCCCTTCTTCCTTTTCAGCGCATCTGCAGTAGCCTTTTTGAGATCGGCCATTTCTTTCTCCATTGCTTTCATGTGTTTCTCAGCAATCTCTTTTGTTTTTTCTGAGGACGCCAAACCAACTGCAAGCTTAGCAAAATCATTGCATAGGTTCCCATAACGCAACATCCTCATATCTTTCCTTGACAATTTCTTAGCTGGATGAACAACTTCTTTTGGCTCAATGGTTTGAACAACTATATCCGGAGGAGGTTTGGACCACCTAGCAAGGATGTAGTGGTCTGGTATTCTATGCACCGCACCCAAATGGGACATGACCTTCATTACATGGCAGCATAGAATACCATCCTTCTTGATCTTACAACATTGGCAGTTGTATATTTCATTCTCTAAATCAACATCAACCATGTAACTTCTTCTGCCATAACCATAGACACCCCCCTGAATTGGAACAATTTCAAATACTCCACCTCCACGATCAAGAGCATTGTAGGAAGTTATCTTATGCAACTCAACCTGAAAACGGTTGTATATCGGGAGAGTGTATGTATCTAAAATCTGCTGCTCCATAGGGAAATCTGACCAAAGTCTAACAGTTTTATCTTCGCCAACAAACTCATGTGAATCTTCAGCTACATCAATATGCTCTTGCAACTTCATGTACTGTTTGAAGAAGCGAAAAAGGCTATCATGGGGACTAACGTACTTCTTAAGTACCGTGTTGAACCCTTCACTTCTTGTTGTAGTCTGCATGAACGGGAAAAAGCGATGCTGGAAGTAAACTGGAACAAAGTTCTGCCTTAGATCATAGATATCAAGGAAATGAGCATTCTCAACAATATCATGCTTGATTAACATCTCGGACCACTTGTTCTCAAACTCCTCTATACTCAAACTGTAATCAATGACTTCATTGAAATCCTTCCTCAATTCTTCTCTTTCTGCTATGAAAGGACCAAGCTTTTCTTGCACTTTCTGCATTATATGCCATCTGCAATTCCTATGCACAGTGTGCACCAACAAAACAAGGATTGCACTCCTCATAGCACCATCTTGGTCAGTTATGATGTTATCCGGATGCAACCCATCCATTGCATCTAGAAACATCTCAAACAGCCATACAAAATCTGCTATTCTCTCATTCCGGACAAAACCACACCCAAGCTGAATGGATTGCCCATATCTGTTGATACCTATGATCGGCGCACATGGCATCTTATACATGTTTGTCATGTACGTCATGTCAAAGGAAATGCAATCATTGTACAGCTTTAAACATCTCGCGCAGCACCATCTACCCAGAAGATTCTCTCAACTCGAGACAACTCGTCAAGGTAGAACTTGTAGTAAAAACGCGGATCCTGTTTCTTCAACTCTTCAAAATATTCCAACAACTCAGGTATATCTTGGAATTTGTCTTTTTCACCACTTTTTGCCATGTAGTTACTCACAGTCTTGCTGTCATATGGTACATTCTGCTTGTTTCCATAAAGCTCAGCCATAATCTGCATAATCCTACCAGAACTAACGTTCACCTCATGCAACAAGTCTATAAGTTTTCTCTCCTCTTTTGGTATTTTCTTGTGCGATCTCAAATATTTCTTCAAAGCGAACTTCTGGATAACATCATGAGTGTGCTCCTCAACAAATTGCGTCACTTGCCATCTAGCACCAGTGCGCTTCACCCTCATCTTTGCTTTGCAATCACATAACTTGGTGATAGTACGTTTTCTTTGCTTCAACGGCACTTCTTCTACCTCTGGATTTTTTCCTGATTTGTTGCACACAAAAACACTCTTGTCCTTCTCACCATCTTTTGCAGATTTCCTTGATGACTCTATCTTCATTGAGAATCCAACATGCTTAGCATATCTGTTGTAATGAACCAATGCTTCATCAAGCGACGCAAACAACATCCCGATGAATGGGGTTTTTGGAACAAAACCTTCTGGAGTAGACTGAACCTCATCCTCACCATCACTGTCCTCACTAGAAAGTGTCACCCATGTTTGTGCACGAGAAGTAACATCAGGCCCTGGTTGCACATCTGGCACATCTGTATCAGTAGGACCAGCTGATGTTCCAGCACCATCACCCTGAACATCACAGGCAGCCGATGTCCCAGCACCATCACCCCTAACATCAGTTTCTTCGTCTGAATGTAATGGCTGATTCAGATCAATCCCTCCAAACCACCACTCAAAGCCTCTTGGCATTTTATTAACTCCTGAAAATTTTTAGAACATAAATGTTTTTTATCAGAGAAGTACATTCCTGAAAATTTCAGAACTTCTTACATCTCAAAAAGAGACTACTAACTTTACAGAAAATCCAGAAAACAAAAAGCTACTTCTTACATCTCAAACAAAAAGCTACTAACTGCAGATTCATGTTACATCTCAAAAAAAAAACTACTAACTTTTTTATCTACCTGTGTAACTGCAGATTCATGTTACATCGCAAAAAAAGTGGGAAGTTTTTCATGGCAAAAAGAAGGAAGAATGACACTGCACCAAAGGAGTGCCTAAACTGCAACAAGTTCCCAACTTTTTAAGGATGTTTCAAGCTATCCTTTATTGTTTCTGTTTCCAGGATGTTCACTGTTTTTGCATTTGGTTCTGTGTTTTCCAGCATGCAAACTGCTTGCTTAACTACTATTTTCTACCTTTTTTACTGAATGCTACAACTACTGCTTTTGTGTTTAACTGATTGGTTGTCAAAACTACTTCCAGGTTTGTTTTAAGCATGCTAGGATGTTACCATGGAGCACTGCTATAGATTTTGTCAGAAACAAAAAGAATTTTTCCAGATGTTACAGGATGTTATATTTTTCCTGTAAAAGCTTCCAGGAAGTATCATGAATCACAGATTTGAAGAGGGATTTGGGGGTACTAGTAGTGAAGAGAACAAAGATGTAACTTACAGATGGAGCAGGCCTTCTTTTTCCCCTGGATGTTATTTCAGCAGGTACGATGTAAGCTGCCACCTGGAGCGTAAGCTAGGGGAGTTGAGGATCTATGTCTAAGCTCGGGGAAGAAGAACATTAAAAAGGTGTAAGTTCACACCTGAAAGATGTAAGCTGGTGGTGGTGGAGGGGGGATGGGGGAGGGGGAGGGGGGGTGGTGGAGCTGGAGGATGTTTTTCTAGCTTTTCATGGAGCCTGGTGGTGGAACGAGAGGATGTACGAAGGAGATCCAGATGTAAGATGGAAGAGGGGGTTCAGATCGATTTGGGGGGAGAGGGGGGGTGGGAGGAGGGATCAGGTGTAATCTGGAAGGGGGGATCAGATCGATTTTTGAGGAGGGGGGATCAGGTGTAAGCTGGAAGCGCGTCTCAGCGAGGCAGACCCTTTCTTTCCGGGAACGACAACGAAATCGGGGGGCAGGGACCACCTGGTCGGATTGACCTTGCTATAAGTTATATCTAGGTCGACCTCGGTGTAGCCAAACCCTACCAAATTATCTGATATCAGCAAGCTAATTCGGAAACATATAGCAGACAGCAGACAACAGACGTCATAGCAGACAGCAGACGAGACAGTTGCCTAAATAATCTCTGCATGTGCTCTCAGCTAATTAAACGGAAAAGGAGGTACGTAATACAAGACAAACAGCTGCGGTGGAGCTTGGCGGGGTGCATAATTAAAGGAAGATTACACCGATGATGGAAACTAAACCCATGGGGATATACGAAGGTGTGAAGGCTTGGATATCTTTGGTTTTCTATTTTCCATGCAATTTTCATAAAAAATGTGCATTTTTACAATACTAAGTGAACCACGCAGCTCACCAAAAACCATCTGGCTCTTGAGAAAACCATGTTTCGACATGTTTTCTGGTTTGGTTAAAGGGGAGTCTGTTGTACTTAACAGACTGTTGAAGTCACCACTTTCCGTTTTCCAATTCAATCAACGATCAGGTCTGTATTTTTAAACTATGAATATTTAGTTTGTGGGTCCATTCTTCACACACGCGAGATGGAAGACGAACCGATCATGGGTGGAAGATGGGGGGTAAGTGTAAAACTCCGATGGTGCTGATCTCAAAGCTCGGGGTCACCCGTAGCAACACACGAGCAATTTTCCTAGTCTATACCTAATAATAAAGTACGAAGTGTTTCTTTCGGTCCAACACTTTTTTAAACAACTTTGCCACAATGCCATACATAAGTCAGCGTATAATTGTTCAGTTGTTTTTTTATATTCAGAACGATTCGTCAGCCAGCCAATTTTATCCCTCGGCGGACCGCTCGCAGTCACACGCCGCCTGCATCTTCCGGTCAAACCACCACTGCCCTAGGTCAGTGACCGAGCTCCGCCCGCCGCCTGCTCCATCGGTCCTTCCCCGACTGCCCCGCCGCTTGACGCCCGTCTCCTAGATGGCTGGCTCCATCCACCACATCGTACTTTCCGACAAGGCCAATCCCCAAGCTCTCTCTCATCAAATCCAATCTGTTCTATTCTATTGTAGATCAATTCCATTCGGGCTTAGCAAATCTGCAATATTCAGACCATTTACCATGTCTTGTGATTTATTTTTTCACTGGATGCAGAATAAATTAGGAATTGAAACATGGTTTCTGATTTTTTTTGTGCAACTTAGGTTGCCGTACCCTGCCTGAGCCCACCCGTGCGACATCACGCCACAGCTGGCGAGCTGCGAGCCCCACTGTTTAGGCACAGAGCTGATTGGGAATGGCCTCCATCTGGTCGCGCCCTATCGCCGTCAGCCGCTCCTTGCCAGAGCAGAGGCAGTGACGGTCACTCTACCTGAAGCAGTTACTCCAGCCTTTCGTGAGAAATGATTCAAGGAGAGGCCAGACAGTACGATGGAGTTCCTCTCTTCCTGGCCTGCAAGGCCATGGAAAGTTGGAAGAGTCGACTTTTGAAGGCTTCATGATACTATATGTATTTTTTCCAAACCACCAAGTTTCTATCTCTCACTAATGCTGCTCCTGGTATGCCTATTTCTTGCATAAATCTTAGAGCACGTTTCTTGGAGAAATTGATTGTAATAATAACATTATATTAGTACTAGAATTGATTATAAAAAAGCAACTGCATTTTGTCACAGCAGTGGAAAGATTTCTATAAAAAAAAGTGTAATGTTCTTGGTTAAACTGTGAAGCCAAAATAGTTAGAGACTTGAGAGGCCGACATATTTGTATACTGATAATTTTAATAATGTTTTGTACTATATTCTGTGGAATGGGAAGCAAGTCAATGACCCCTGACCAGTCAACGTTTAGGAATTATTTACATTAAGTCGAAACAATGCCGAGTTATCATAGTTGTATCCACCTTTAAGTTTGTTATCTTGTGATCTTGAGCATACTACTAAAGAAACTTTGCAGGCATGCAACATCAAGATCATTGTGCTTAGTGGATGAATTTAGTAAGGGCACTCGGTGAGATCACAAAAAATCTCAAATCCTCCTTCCATTCTCAACATGATTCAATATTAGATGGCTCATTTTATTTGTGATTCTATGTAGATGGTATTGGGCAACTTAGAGGGACTATCAGTCATTTTTCAAATTGTGATTATCCTCCAAAGGTTAGGTAGCCAACTTGGTAAATGTTACTATCGAATATAAATTTGATAGTATTGCTTGTATGATCTTCTTTGCAGCCACACTTTGAAGTTAAGATCATTATTTCAAAGTTATTTAGCTTAGATTTTCTGCATTTCTAGCTTTGTGTTTTATTTTCACTTCTTTATTGGTTAAATTAGGCATTTTAATGCTATTGGTTACTTTGACATTAGAGTTGTGAATAATGGTACCGGAACAATGACCCCTATCAGGTTGTAGATTTGTGCATTTTTAGAACCGAATCTTTTGATTCATGATAGACAATAGCTTTTTAACTTGAAAATAAGATATGCAGAAATCTCCAGTATTGCTTGATGGTATTATAGAACACTGAATGCACAACAAGCGCTTCTAAATCATATTGATATTTGATGCTTTCAAGTTTCAAGCATGAGGAACACAGTGTTGTCAGTGTATGGTTCTATATTTTTCATAGGGACTGGTCCTTTTGTCAACACATCTGATGGAGATCTTCACCAGTGACTACTTATCACGGGTTAATATTTGTCGGATATGATCGGACTGTTCTAACCTTGCAAGAAGGCAGATACAGGTGAGCGCAACACTAGGGGCATGCGAGGGGAGCTGCTAGCCTCAGGAAATTTCCTGACCTAAGAGAGGGCGAAACAGCTTGGCGTTGTGGCCTAGGACAAATGAAGACCGAGTGGGGATGTCATGTTGGTATTGCAAAGCTGTTAATGACAAGATTTGTGTTCTTTGCAACTCATTACAACAAATTATGGTGTTTTATGAAAAATAGATCATGGTTGTGGTTATGCGAAAAGCTTCCTTCTAGGTCTCTCCAACGGAGATTTTCTCTCACATGCACTTGTAAGATAGTAAGCATTACACACACGTAATGGTCGTATAATAGACCGTAGTAACGCACGGGCATTCAGCTATATATATAATAATAAAAGACGCAGTGTTTCTTCCGGTCCAACTTTTTTTAGACCGATTTACCCTCTCACTAGATCACATATTACCAACCGTACCACCCCTAAGCGAACCGTTGTTGCTGCAACCTGCCCTGAGTCAAATCCACGCCAGATCAGAAGAAGTGACTGACTCTTCTCTCGTCCCTTCCTGACCCCTCCTTGAGAGTCGACCTTCTTCCTCCTTCGCCGCCCCTCTCCTCCCTTCCCGCCGCTGGCCACGGCGACCGGAGTCGAGATGGAGCAGGTGGTTGCCTTTTTTTGTTTTTAGTAGTTGTAGATCTAGCTTTTCGGTGTTGTGCCCTTGTGCCGACTGAGGGTAGGTTGGAGATCTCCGGCGGCCAGATCTTCCACGCCTCGTGCGCATTCTGCCTCACGACGCCCCACCGGCGTGTGGTGGTGTCGGTGGAGTGGAACCGCACCTGCATCCCTCTCAATAAGGACCGTCCGCGGTGCTTCAAGCCGGTCCTTCTGGATCGAGGCTAGCTTGACGCTGCCCCTCTTCCCTCCACTGCTGTTACGGTGTGGTGGAAGACCGCAGCTCGCCGTCCAAATAAGATCCTGGGCTCCCTCTGCTGCTTCTTCTTAAGGCCTCCTCCTCCAACTAGTGGCAGAAGTTTGGAGGTTGATGTTGGCCAGTGTTCTTCAGGTCAGTGGCGGGATGCTCGCGATGCTGGAAAGGTTAGTGCTAGATCTGCTTGTCTCTCTCCTCTCTTCAACCACCATGGTGGTGGGCAGGGGGAGCATGCGAGTATCTTCTGGCACGATCCTCTCCGTTGGGGAATTGCTGCAACCTTGTGGAGCTCATCAGTAGAGGACTCCTGCCGGCGATTTCTGCCTTGCCTCTGCTTCTTATGGCCGAACGGCGGCCCTCCTCGGCCACGGTCTGGTGGCCTTTCTACCTCCATCTAGGAGGCCTCTCCTCTCCGGCGGAAGGTTCTTCGGTGGCGGCGCATCAAGTGGTTCGTCCCCGATGGCGACGTCGCTGCTTCTGCCGGCGAGCTTGTCCCGGTGCTGCGGTGGAGAAGGTCCCTGAGGATTGGATTGCTTTTCATATTTTGTTTCTGGTGTATTTGGTGTAAAAGTGGAGGTTCTGGTTGTAACTTTCTTTCAATTTTGGACCTCCTTGTAATCTGTAAACCCACCGCTAATTAATGTGCAGCTCCTTCGTGACCCTGCCCCTTGCTTCAAAAAAAAAAAAACTAAGCGAAAAAAAGTTTCAATAAAGAATCACAACCAAATTGCCCTCCCACTAATATCCACCGTGCCACCCTTGCCCGTACAGATTAAAAAAACGCTACCCAAGTGCTGCGGTGAGTACAAAGGGCCGGCCCACTTCTATCTTAGTTCCGATCGAATCAAAATAATAGTGCAGCCATACATGCATCAATGAGAGGAAGCATTAAATAGTCCCATATGGCTTCCTTAAACAAAATCTCACCAATTTATATAGAATCGGAAAGTGTCTGGAATCAGTAAGCTGACTCAGACTCAAATAAGTTGCACCATCGTGAATTCAAATGTGGTCGACGCCCGTCAGGCAAGAGCTTGGCCTGCAAGGCTAGAATGGAAGGAGGACTTGCACGGCTGTAACTAAAACATGATTTGGGAACTTCCATCCTAGGACAAAAGAGGGCTTGCACGGTATTAAACCGGATTTATGGGAATAATAATTAAAAGAAGACATGAACAGGCTCTCGACAGTGAGAAGGTGGAAGCTAGAAGCAAGAGAGAGGGATGATGAAGGCGTGGATGCTTTGCTTGAACCGGTCCAGGGGCATCCTTCTCTCTTTTTTTAATCCATTTTCTATATTTTTTGGAAAGTGTAGGAATAAAGTGGGTTTGGAGAAAAATTAACCTAGATGTCAATCGATTAGGGAAACATTTGGATTGACTAATTTTCTTATCCGCCATTTTTAGGGTGAGGTTTTGACGATGTCGTAGTCTCAAGGAGGCGTCGACAACGGCGTAGGAGCACGACAAGGAGAATTGGGTGAGGTTTTGTACATCGTCTGATGCCTGATTTCCCTCAAAAAACACAATAGCAATCGAATCCCGTCTTGCTTTTCTTCTATGTTGTCACTGGTTTGGTTCGGGAGTCGATTTGTAGAAGGAGAGCAAGACAAAAGAGGCTGCACTTGTGGGTGTTCTAGAAGTGCAAGAGCATCGTGATGCCCTCACCCTCACTAGCATTGTACAATTTGCTGCCCTCGTGGAACGCTGATGCGAAGGGGTGCACAACGTGGTGGCTGGTCGAAAAAGGATGCGGCGATGGAAGATACATGCGCCAAATACCAGTGACGTCGGCTGCAAGAAGGCAAGTAAGATATGGTCAAGCGGAGACAAACTCTGATCTTACCTTGCTTGCCATTGTTAGAGATAGTATAGAATACGAGTTATATTTTCTCAGGACTTGTAGTCCGTTTCTAGATCTTGTACCGTACGCATATAAATAAAGGTGTCCAGGGCCTCGGTAGTTATCCGAGTAGACCCGTCGTAACTTTGACATGGTATCGAGAGCCTCAACTTCTAATACATCTACCTGATCGCTAAATAACCGAGCCGTTCCGTCGTCGACGCAGTCTTTCTTCCCCGCAGGATCGCCATGACCTCCTCCTCAAGCAGCAGCGGTCCTGTGATCAACCTCGGCGAGCCCCCGTCTGACAAATTGACGCGGGGCAATTATCCACTATGGCGTGGACAGATCATGCCCGCAATCCGCGAAGCACAACTCGTCGGCCTCCTGGACGGGACTGATACGGCGCCGCCGAAGATGCTGGCCGTCGCTCCTGCCGATGCTGATAAAGACGAGGAACCAAAGATAGTGCCCAATCCTACGTACGCATCCTGGCTGTCCCGGGATCAGATCGTACTCGGTTATCTCTTGAAATATCTCTCCAAGGAGATCCTCACCCACGTCATCCGGATCGAGAGCTCAACCGGTGTATGGCACGCGGTGGAAGAGATGTTCGCCTCCCAAAATCAATCCAAGGTCACAAACCTTCGCATTGCTTTGGCGAACACAAAGAGATTTCAATTCCCAAATACCGCGGCGTTCCTGTACAAGATGCAAGGCATTGCGTACGAGCTTGCAGCTGTCGTGCGTCCTGTTCCAGATGATGAAATAATCTCGTTCATCCTGGCCGGCCTCGGCCCCGACTACAACTCCCTTGTTTCTGCCCTCGGGATAGTGGCCAATAAGATGCAGAAGAGCGAGCTATTCTCTCATGTGCACGCCTACGGTCAGCGCCAAGAGATGCTCGAAGGGCAGCCGGGTAGAGGCTTTGAGACGTCCGCAAACGCCGCCTCTCGCCAACAGCGTCCGGGTAATTTCAGCGGCAACAAGGGCGGCTGAGGTGACTACCGCAACAACCGTGGTGACTACCGCCGTGATGATCGACGTGATGACCGCCGTGATGATCAACGTCGTCAGGGGCGAGGCGGTGGACGTGCTACACCTCCAGGAGGGGGACGCGGTCGCGGACGTGGCCGTCGGCGTACGACACCATGGGTCGACGTCGCATGCCAGATTTGCAACAGAGAAGGCCACACCGCCAAGGATTGTTGGTGGCGTTTTCATGACGATGGTGATGACTCATATGATGACAAGGAGGCTCATGTGGCATCATATGGAGTGGACACAAATTGGTACTCTGACACCGGTGCCACACATCACGTCACGGGCGAACTCAAAAAATTGACCGTCCGCGAAAACTACAAGGGCTACGACAAGGTCAACGCTGCTGGTGGGTATGGTATGAATATTTCTCATATTGGTCATTCAATTGTTCGTAACCCTGTTCAGAATTTTCATCTCCGCAATATTTTGCATGTTCCAAATGCTTCAAAAAAATCTTCTATCTGTTCATCGTTTCACACTAGATAACCGTGTCTTCATAGAATTTCATCCTTTCTTCTTTTTGATCAAGGACCAGGACACACGAAAAAAAATTCATAGAGGGAGATGTGTTGGCGGTCTTTATCCCCTTATCTTTTTATTGGAGTCGTCCACCCACCCACAGAAGCATGCGTTTGTTGCCGCCAAGCCTTCTCAAGCGAAGTGGCTGTAGCACCCCGGCTAAAAACCACTACTAAAAGATCGCTATTAATTTTATTATGTGCATCATCATGACATCATCATGTATATTATTTTGCCTCAAAATATTTTACAAAGTCTATTTTTATTTTCCTAGATAACTCGTCTTTATTTCAAATCAATTCCCCAGACGCTTTTGGATATTTTGTTTACCTAAAACTAATTGCAAAATATTTTACTAAAACTAAAATAAACAATATATTTTTTAATAAAACTGTTTTGATCGGGGGAGGCAGCCCGGCCCGAAAGCCAGGCCACCTACCACCCCGATCGGCCCAAACCTTCTAGACCAAACCCTAGCTTTTCTATCCTATAAACCCTAATCCCCATTCCCTACCCCTGCCGCTGCCACCCCCTGGAACTCGACACGGAACCCACACAGCACACACTCTGCCGCACCTCGACCCCAACCACCGACCCTCCTGGCCCCACCCGTGTCCTCTTGTCCTTCCTCGCGATCCCCTCCCCAGTTCCCACCAAGCCCGACCCGACCCGGGCAACACACAGCCCGCGTGACCCTGGCCCCACCAACCCGCTCCCCTGGCCGTGTACGACTCACGCGAACCACCCATCGCCTCGCCCCCCACCTCGCGACCTACCCCGCGCCTCCTCCCGCATCGCGATCCCCATTGCCGCTGCACCTCTTCTCCCCGACGCCGCTCGTCCCGAAACCCCTATATTTTTGTAATATATATAATATACTTGTTGCATATTAAATTGGCATGGATGCATACATATTCGTGTGGATGGGGGCATTATGCCGATTCAACCCATAATTAAATATGGGGTCCATATGCGGACAAATCTAGTCTTATATTGACCCCATTTAAATTATGTAGTGAAACGGTGCTATCTTTTGCCTTGTTAATGCAACATTTAAATTGTGGGGTATCTAAATAACTTGAACCATCTAAATAATTGCCGGGACCCTGGTTCCGCTTAATGGGGCCTAATTGCATCGCATCCTTGCCATGCCATACATCATACATGCATCATGCCCGATCTTTTGTCGTATTATTAAATAGTGCATCCAGTGTGTCTTCTAGTGCTTTGCTTCTTCACGGATTAGGCCGATGAGTGGATGCGAGTGTCGACCCGATCTTCGGATGAACCTTCAACAATGTTTTTCAGGGGAGCAATCTTCCCCTTTCTACCTATTTTACTTTTATAGTCTTTATTTCCTCATGTTGATATATTACTATCTGTGTTGCGATGCTCTAGTTTTCGTACCCGTGATATCCCTTGCAGCCTTATATTGCCTTGGACACACCCTATTACCTGTTGTTTGGTAGATAGTTGGACTTGTGTGTCGTAGTCGCTTGTTCAAGTGTTGTTGCGTGTCGTCAAGTACCACAGTTGTTGGAGTAATGTCGTATGTTTAATGTTGGAGATGATCATGACTTTAATTACCGTTTAATAACTAAAATTGAAGTAGGTAAATAATGCAGAGGCACAGGTGGACAATAGATGTTATTTGGTTTTTAACCGTCTACTTGTGTCCCGTAGGACCCCGAGTACTTGATACCTGTTTTTGAATATTCGCACTATCCGCATGTGGGACCATGAATCCCCCTAGCCAGCGCTTGAGTCATATTTATTTCTTGGGGTCACAAAGTAGTTTGGGGCTTTATTACTATCATGTACTTATGCCATGCTTTACTGCTTTATCTATGATTGCGCGTGGAGCGCCTGTACTGTTTAGATAAGTGGAATGTTTCCGCGGTATCGACAAGCCCAGTCACACTTTTGGGTTCCCAGTCGTTTAGAACCATTGACACAAACCTCTGGGTCCGTCTCGGAGCCGGCCAACTTCGTCGCGGGTTGCTTAGTGGGGTGGCCCCCTAAAATTTATATGAATCTTGCAATTGCTCTGTCGTGATGCCTCGTTGGGTTTTATTTGGTTTTTCCCGAGGTTGATCGTGCGTGTGTTGCTATTTGTGTCCCCTGCAGGGTAAAACTTTCTGAAAGCCGTGTCCGCGGTTATGGACGACTTGGAGCACAGTATCCCGATCATAGAAAACTATAACTAAAGTAGTGCTATAAATTTGACTTTACAATGACTAGTAATTAGCTTCACTGTAATGGAATGGCTAAATAAAAGTGCCAACAATTGCTGGTTTGGGTTGTCACCTGTTACCATTGTATCTGACTAGTAAGTATTGCAACTACAACGGAATGGTTAAATAAAAGTACCAACAACTGCTGGGTTTTGGGATGCCTCATGCTATATGTATCTGACTAGTAAGTACTACAACTACAACGGAATGGTTAACTAAAAGTGCCCACTGCTTATTATACCAGGTTGACTCTTGCTATCTATACCTGACTAGTAATTGCTGCAACGATAACTGAATAAATAAAACTGCCAACTGTGTGAGTTCCTCGGTTTGACTTCTTCGTTTGGTCTCGAGGGGGAAATACCAGGATGGGTATGCTTGGTGATAGTTTCAGGTTGGTACCGAATAGGTCTTTCTTATCCCTATCTAATAGCCGCCAGTTGTATTGAGTCTCTATAGGTTGCTTAGTGCATGCTGCGCTGCCGCTTCAGTCCACCATACCTATGTAGGCGAGGACCGCCTAATTCTAGTCTCGCCATGTACTGGCCTTAGTACTGACCGCTCTCTTTTTCCTTTGCCCTTTGTCGGCACCCCTTTTGTTTAAGCAGGTTTTGAGATCGACGTCGTTAGCAGGGTTACCCTTCCGGCTTGGCCTGGGCAGGGTTATGGACGCCATTGGTTATTCTTTAGGGCTCTTAGCCCCATTTGCATCTTGTCCGTAGTCGGACGTTGTATCGTTTTCAAGGTGATTGGATCTTTGTATTGTAAATCTGTATTCTTGACTCATGGAGTCGATGTTGCATATATCTATTTTGTGGGTTCCATCGTGGGCTATTGTGTAATGGTATTACTTCCTTTTCCACCCGCACGAAAGTGCCTGGTGGGCACCTTTGAATTGTTTCTATGCGGGTTTGGCGGGAATCGCTGAAACCTACATAGGGTCGATTCTGAGGGTGTTACAGTGGCATAGTCGTCTTGGTCATCCATCTTTTTCATTGTTAGTCAAATCATTAGCAAAAATAAACTCCCCTACATTAAAGATTCTAGCATCGAGTCAGTTTGTGATTCATGTCAGCAGGCTAAGAGTCATCAGCTTCCATGTCTTGTATCCACTAGTGTTTCTACAGCACCTCTTCAATTAGTTTTCTCAGATGTATGGTGCCCTGCTCCCACTTCTGTTGGACGTCATGATTACTATGTAAGCTTTATTGATGATTATAGAAAGTTTACTTGGATTTATTTTCTTAAGAAAAAGTCTGATGCCTTCTCTGCCTTTGTAAACTTTCAAAAGCTTGTTGAGTGTAAGCTTGATAAGAAAATCCTTACCGTTCACACTGGTGGAAAACAGGCCTCTAGTCTTGGTCCGCAACGGGCTCAAGTCCCGGTTTTGGGCCCGGGACTGCGAAAACGGGACTAGAGCTCCCCACTAGTCTCGGCTCGCTACGGCCCGCGACTGATAACAGCCACGTGGCTGTTTCAACGCCGCGGGGGGCGGAAACCCTTTAGTCCCGGGCCGTAACACCACCCGGTACTATAAGGTTTCCTGCCGCGGCAGAGAATCGTGTGTTTCTCTGTCACGGCAGAAATTGTGTATTTCCTTTTTTTGCCATTTCATTCCCTTTTCGTTTTGTGCTTCACTATAATTTCAAACATATATTTAAGTAAACATATTCTACGCTACTACATACATAGTACACGTTGATGCATCTATATAATTAATCGATCCCTTGCAAGCATACATTGATGATGTATATATCAAAAGGAAGAAATGTTTTGAAATTACATGGTCATTGATGAATATATATATCATATCAGCTACATGGAGATCACTAAGGCAAATTGAGTTCCACGTCATCCGCATAATGCTCTCCATGTACATCAAGGAATTCCTTCATCATAAATCCCGCCAACTCCTCTTGAATTGCTCTTATGCGCTGGTTTGGCTCTAGTTTCTCCCGCAAATCATAGATATAATGTGAGTCAACTTTCCGCTCACTGGTCAACTCGCGGATGTACTCGCAGACGTAGTATCCACATAAATGAGTTCTCGGTGGCTGCTGTAATCTCTTCACCATTTTATAAGTTTACTCCTCTTTGAATGAACCTGGTATTTTCTGTCTGAGCCGTGTCCAACACCTGCTTGGCAAAGAAAATGAACAAAGGAGTTATTAGTTACTTGATATCAGGAAATGAATGAAAGAGGATGACATAATGCGAAAATAATTGAAATTACTTATGGAGCATTGCTTTCATGTCGCTTCACTGCTCTTGGTCCCAACTTAATGAGTCGTGGACTTCAATTAGGGAGTTGCCAACTTGAATGTTTAGCAAGATCCAATGGAATCTGCGGACATTTACATAAACACACATGCATAGCTCATCCAGTAAGAAAAAATAAAATGTGTACAAGATATAAACACTCACTTGAAATTGTAAGGAAACAATATTTCCTTAACAAAATTATTCTTGGTTAAGAACCTGCACAGGTCTTTCTCCACGTCCTTGGGGTGATTCTTTAACGTATATTCATTAACGATATATGGGCCAATGAACCCAACATCGTATCTTCTAGCTCTTTTGCATTCAAGCATCTTCATTTTGCAGAATATAATATCATCATACAAAAGAATATATAGTTAGGATAATATATTAAATGCAATGAACAAGCTGAGCTACAAACTTAATTATAGAAATCTGATACATCATGGTTCATCTATCGTAAGTCCAATGTCACTATTTTCATGCTCATTTATGTGGATGATATCATAGTTGTTAGCTCCTCAAAAGATGCAACAGATGCTTTGTTGAAGGATTTGAGTAAGGAATTTGCCTTGAAGGACCTTGGTGATCTTCACTTCTTTCTAGGAATCGAAGTTAACAAAGTTAATGATGGATTAGTATTGAGTCAAGCAAAGAATGCTCAAGATATCCTTGCACGAGTTGGTATGGTAAAATGCAAGGGCTCTACTCCTCCTATGTCCTCTTCAGAAAAAATCATAGCAAATGAAGGAGAATTGGTAGGTCCCGAGGACAGCACCAAATACAGAAGTACAATAGGTGCATTACAGTATCTCACTCTCACAAGGCCTGATATTTCTTTTGCGGTTAATAAAGTCTGTCAGTATTTGTATGCTCCCACTACTTTGCACTGGACAGCCGCCAAACGTATCCTGAGATATGTTAAGCATACAGTTGGTATTGGTCTGACATTTATGAAGTCCAATTCTACACTAGTTAGTGCCTTTTCAGATGCTGATTGGCGACAGGTTGTGTAGATGATCGTCGATCAACTGGAGGTTTTGCTGTCTTCTTTGGACCAAATTTGATTTCTTGGAGTGCAAAGAAGCAAGCCACAATATCCAGGTCCAGCACTGAGGCAGAGTATAAATCTGTGGCTAATGCCACGGCTGAAATAATATGGATACAATCATTGCTTGAAGAACTTGGAGTTAAGCTGAATCAAACACCGTGTTTGTGGTGTGATAATATGGGAGCAACATATCTTTCAGCAAATCCAGTGTTTCATGCACGAGCCAAACATATTGAGATAGATTTTCAATTTGTGAGGGAGAGAGTGCTTAATAAGCAGCTGGAGATTCGATTTGTTCCTTCAAAAGATCAAATTGCTGATGGTTTTACGAAGCCTCTTCCTCATCGGATCTTCGAAGAGTTTAAGCATAATCTCAACTTAAGTAAGTTGTGATTAAGGGAGGGTGTTAGAGATAGTATAGAATACGAGTTATATTTTCTCAGGACTTGTAGTCCGTTTCCAGATCTTGTACCGTACGCATATAAATAAAGGTGTCCAGGGTCTCGGTAGTTATCCGACTAGACCCGTCGTAACTTTGATAGCCATGTCCTATTATTGGGACAAGTAGGATTAAGTTATCCGAGAGGCCCTCTTACGGCCGCGTTAGTTCAATCCTGGTCATGCCTATAGAGACGCACCATCAAGAGAACTCGCCAACACTCTATATTTCCAAGGCGTCACAACCAGCTAGGCAAACTAAATATGATACGTTGATTGATTATCAAAGAAATTGGATAACAGATTTTAATTTTAATTTTCTACACAAACTATTTATTATTAATCGATCCGGTGCAAAGCACGGACACTTTTGCTAGTAACAGTAAAAGTTCAATTTGCCACACGCACCTGCTTTTCGTTCCCATGACCGCGTATCTCTCTGCCCGGTATCGTCCCATCCCCGTAGGAAATGATCCAGGCCCACTTGGCCGCCTCGCATGTATGTTTTAGTGGGCAAATTATCGGACATAGTGGTCTCGACAGGTACGGATGGCAATGGGTACCCGCTACCCGTTTACCCTGCGGGTTTTTACCCATTAGGGTAAGGGTATGGTAGTAAAGTTATATCCGCGGGTAAGTAATTGGGCAAAAATATCTACCCGTTGGGTATTGCGGGTGCGGGTATGGTAATGGAAAACCCGCACCCGCATACCCACCTACCTAACATCTTAGTAGATGATATGTGCGACATTAGTATTATATCATTTTTCTAAAAAAGTTGTGAACTTCTGGAGTTGACGAGTGTTGGTATGTGGCTAATTTTGCTATGCAGTGTGAATATTTTGTAATTCTTTCGAGATTTTAAAGTTTGAACTATATACTTATTATGCAAATTATGTTTGGAAGTAACTTGTTTTCTTCATAATATCACGCGTTTGGCAATGTATTTCATTATTTAATATATATTTGCTTGCTTGTTGAATCCGTGAATGAATGAAAATATATGCTATCATTTTTTTTATATTTTGTATTATTACAATAACTTGTTAAGTTGATTGGACTGATGTGTGGGTATTACCCACGGGTTTCTTTTACCCTCGACGGATGCGGGTATGGGACAAAATCTATACCCATGTACGGGTGCGGATACAAGTTACGGGAAAGATCTAAGATTGTGGGTGCGGGTTTGGTTAAGCTCCACCCGCACCCAACAGCCGCAGGTGCCATCCATATCGACAGGGGCAGCGGCCCGCGCGTGGCGATTGGGTGAAAACCCTAGCAAGCCACGACTAGCCCAACCCCGTCCTCCTCCAATCCCCACGCCGTACCCCTCCTCCTCCTTCCCTATTGTGCGCCGCCGCCGCTCGTCGGCAAGGAGGTCCGCTGCAGCCGCATCCCGTGGGGAGAGGGGAGGGAGGCACGACCCTGCCCGCATCCCTCCCTCCACACCAGCCTCCAGCAGGGTGCACGGTGAAGGCGGCGAGCAGGCCGCAACGACGGCCGAGCAGCGGCAGGTGGCGTGGCGACGGAGGCGAGCAGGGCGCGGGAACGGCGGCGAGTAGGGTCAGGGCAGGCGATGACGCCGGCGGCGAGCAGGGCCTAGGCGCACGACGACTGCGATGGTGGTGAGCTGGGCACGGAGACGGCGGCGAGCAGGGAGCCTCTGTCCTTCCTCTACGGGCCCCCTCTCTGCTTCATCCCCTCGGCCTTGGCTCGCTCCTCCTACCTATGCTGCCAGGCCATGGCCCCTCGTTTCTCAAGATCGTACTGTTTACTCACGCTTAGACACCAGGAATCCAAGACCAGCGGCGGCCGGGCAATGGGAGCCGATGACGACCGGTCCTACGTCTACACGGACTCTCCTAGCAGGTAACCAGAAGGACAACAGCTCTTAGATCACGTTCCTTTTGGAGATCCATTCTTAAATCAGTTATCAACTTTGACTTGTTATGTTTAGAATACGTTCGGTTTACTTGTACCTCAAGATTCTTTCTTATGGAAAATATGCGGATACAAATGATACATATTAAAGAGCAGTTACAAGTACCAGACTGAAAAAGACAAATTCTACTCACACCAATCCACAAACGTTGACTGATCCTTCTTTGCTAAGCCCCAACTAATTACTTATCGCCAGGAACAATATAAGCAGAAAAAACTACCTATTCATAGTATTTTTCACTTCAGACTGACAATAGCATAGAATGAACCTGTGAAGCATAAGATCAAAATAGAATTTTTCAGCATCCAAGAAATCATAACTTATTTTTCAGCATTTTTCTGGTACACATTATAAGAAACATCAACGGTGCTTTTTTGAGCACACAAAATGCATCTAGCACAAATAATTACACCTTATTCAAATTAAACTACATATACCAGAGCAATATTGAATGTGGTCATTGATGCCGCTCTACCTCCCTCCTTTCAAGACATCCACCATGGACGGCGAAGTAACCATGAACCATACCAAATTTTCTTGTCGATGATACACCAACAATCGAATAGGAGTGTTGTTTATACCTTGTAGGCATAGACATAAAACAAATATGCATAGTTTAGACCATTCTCCATCTCAAAACATTGGAATGCAAATGACCAAGAGGAGACAATAAAACAAACCAACAAATGTCTGAATAAGCACAACTTAAAAGGATACAAATTAGTTTCAGTCACAAACAAATCACAGAAACATCCGTCGCCCGCCCTACGTCTACACGGCGAGCAGGGCCTAGGCGCACGACGACTGCGATGGTGGTGAGCTGGTTCATGTGCTATTCAGCCTACATCGTATGTGATCTCGATTTCTCTCTTTCGAATTATGCTAGAGTTCTTTGTTCTAGCGTTTGGTGTAGATGTGATAGGTTTATCTCCTATAGATGTAATCTGTTCATCTACTTTGTTGATCTGCATAATTGGTTTTAGTACCGTTTGTATGATCATGATTTATCAGTTTACTATTCAGATTAAATCATATGGATTATTGCTTATATTTCCAACAATCCAAAAACCTGATTATAGGCAACTGAATTCCACTGGTGTAGACGCGTCTACTAGGCCGGATCTTGAGGAGCGGAGGCGGCGCACAATAGGGAAGGAGGAGGAGGGGTACGGCGTGGGGATTGGAGGAGGACGGGGTTGGGCTAGTCGTGGCTTGCTAGGGTTTTCACCCAATCGCCACGCGCGGGCCGCTGCCCCTGTCGATATGGATGGCACCTGAAGATTAACAACGGGGCACCCCCAGTCGCCAGATAGAGCGCACCCGACATGTCTTTTGACTCCACCGTCAATACAAAGAAGGTGCAGGTCGACCCGACGGACGCCTCCAAGACGGCGCTGATTGCCAAAGACCTCAACCCCGCATAGGAAAGAGCGCTCGTCGAATGCCTCCGTGAGCACTGGGAAATCTTCGTCTGGTGTCCTGTGGACATGCCAGGAGTTCCCAGGGAATTCGCCGAGAACGCACTTAACGTCTTTCTAGACTCCAATCCCATCAAACAGTCCATCCGACGACTGTCCGAGCCACGGGCTGAAGCAATCGGATTCGAAGTCAACAGACTACTCGAAGCAAATTTCATCAAGGAGATCAAGGAAAGCGAGTGGCTCGCCAACATCGTGATAGTCCCAAAAAAGGACACGGACATCCTGCGGATGTGCGTGGACTTCACATCACTGAACAAGCACTGCCCGAAGGATCACTTCCCTCTTCCTCGGATCGATCGGATCATCGATTCGACTGCAGGATGCGATAAGCTCTCCTTCCTCGACGCCTACACATGCTACAATCAGATTCGACTAAAGGTCGAAGATCAGGAGAAAACGGCGTTCATCACACCGTTCGGAGTGTTCTGCTACAACACAATGCCCTTTGGGCTGAAGAACGCAGGCGCCACAAACCAACGGTGCATGCAGGCATGCCTGAAGGACCAGATTGGCCGCAACATCCAAGTCTATGTCGACGACATAGTAATCAAAACAAGGGAGGCCAAGACACTGATCGACGATCTCCGTGAGACGTTCGACAACCTTGATCGATACAAGATCAAGATAAACCCAGAAAAGTGCGCCTTAGGCGTCCCATCTGGTCAACTTCTAGGCTACTTCATCTCCCAACGAGGGATCGAGACGAACCCGAAGAAAATCCGATCCATAATGGCCATGGAGAAGCCGAAGAACCTGAAAGGTGTTCAACAGCTCGCTGGGCGTATCGTGGCGTTGAGCAGGTTCATCAGCCGCATGGGCGAAAAAGCCCTGCCTTTCTATCAGCTGCTACGCAAGGCAGACAAATTCGAGTGGACGCCTGAAGCAGATGACGCATTCGAAGATCTGAAGCGGCTACTCTCCACCTTGCCCGTATTGGTCACGCCGAGGGAGCGTGATCCTCTACTACTATACATAGCAGCTACACATCAGGTGGTAAGCACTATGCTCATGGTCGAAAGACCCGAAGATGGCATGACCCATGGGGTACAACGCCCAATCTACTACCTCAGTGAGGTATTGACGCCGACAAAGCAGAGGTATCCTCACTACCAGAAACTCGCCTACGGCGTATTCATGACGGCTCGTCGGCTGAGCCACTACTTCCAGGAGCATCAGGTGATGGTCGTCAACGAAGCACCCCTGAACAACATCCTGAACAACCCGGAGGCCACCGGACGTGTGGCCCTGTGGGGCATCGAGCTGTCACCTCTAGACATCGTCTATGAGAAGCGCCATGCGATCAAGTCTCAGGTCCTTCCGGACTTCCTCGTCCACTGGATGGAACTACAACTGCCGGACACCCCGGACATGACGCAGTCATGGACGATGCACTTCGATGGCTCCAAGCGCGAGGCTGGGCAGGAGCCGGGGTGATACTGACCTCCCCGCAGGGCGACAAGATGAAGTACGTCCTCCGGATGAAATTTCGAGCTTCCAAAAATGAAGCCGAGTACGAGGCCCTCATCCACGACATGAGGATGGCCAAGATATGCGGTGCGACGCGCCTGGTCATCTACGGCGACTCGAACCTTGTCGTCCAGCAGACGATGAACGAATGAGACGCACACGCTGCCAACATGATTGCGTACCGCGCACTCTACAACGCACTCGAAGGATAACTCGACGGCTGCGAGCTTCAACATGTTGGGAGAGAAAGAAACGAAGAGGCCGACAGACTCGCCAACATCGGCTCCACCTGCGCGCGGGTGCCACCAGGTGTGTTCCTCGAACAGATCTGCGTGCCATCCATTATAAGGAAATTCCCAAAGGGATTACCCGAAGAGGCAGAATACTTGGGGGCTGCGCTACCCGAAGGACAGGAAGGACCAGAAAAACTCGACATAGAGGTTGAAGTGGTTAACCTAATGCAGGTCATGGCAGTCGAAGAAACATGGACACAGCCATACCTCCGATATCTGATAGACGGGGAGCTTCCTGATAGCCCGACAGATGCCCGACGCATATCTCGCCGGTCCAAGGACTTCACCATCATCAATGGCGAGCTGTACAAGCACAGCATTTCGGGTGTACTCCAAAGGTGCGTCACTATCGGTGACGGCAAAACTATCCTCCAAGACATCCAAGAGGGCATCTGCGGCCATCACACGGGCAGCCGCGCCCTTGTTGCCAAAGCTCTACGAGCTGGGTTCTACTGGCCAACGGCCATGAACGACGCCAAGGACATCGTCCGAAGGTGCAATGGGTGCCAGAGGTTCGCAAACAAACCACACGCACCAGGATCGGAGCTCAGGCCCATACCCCTGGCCTGGCCCTTCGCCCAACGGTGCCTCGACATGATTGGCAAACTGCCCAAGTCCTCGAAAGGAGGCCACGTCTATCTCTTGGTCGCAGTCGACAAATTCACCAAGTGGATCGAGGCCATACCCGTTACTAACCAAAAGGGCAAAACGGCCATGAAATTCTTCGAATCCATAGTCTACAGGTTCGGCGTGCCGCACAGCATCATCACTGATAACGGGTCGAACTTCATCTCCAAAGAATTCCAGGACTTCTGCAAAGACCTCGGAATCAACATAACATACGCCTCCGTGGCGCACCCGCAAACGAATGGGCAGGTCGAAAAGGCCAACGGCCTCGTCGACGGCGGCATCAGGAAGCGCCTAATGAGCCTACTCCAGCGACTCGCAGGATCCTGGACACAAGAGCTATCATCCGACCTCTGGATCCTGCGTACGATGCCAAACAGCTCAACTGGCTACACGCCCTTCTTCATGGTGCACAGAGCCGAAGACGTGCTGCCTGCAGAAGTACGCCATAAGGTCCCACGGGTCGTCGCCTACAGCAAATCTGAATCGATGGCCGCACTCGAAGACGCCATCGACACACTCGACGAGGCACGTGACATAGCCGCAGCTCGATCAGCGGTCTACCAACAGAGCCTCCGCAACTATCACAGCCGTCGGCTACGCCCAAGGTCCTTCGTCGAAGGAGACCTAGTATTACGACTCAAGCAAGAACGACCGAAGAAGCTCGAGTCACCCTGGGAAGGACCCTACGTCGTCACTGAAGTCATCCCAGGTGGCGCCTATCACCTCAAGCACGTGGAGTCTGGAGTAGCATACCCCAACCCATGGAACGTCGCACAACTGCGACGCTTCTACCCCTAGCTATCCTCCTCTCCTTTTACTTCCAATAAGGCTATTCAGCCAAGGCTACTCAGCCGAACAATATACCTCCTTATTACGATATGAATAAAGCTAAGTTTCTCGCCCCAAAAATTTATCTATTATTCGCATTTTCTTCATGTTACAACACACTCGGGGGCTCCCATCACCTCACGACTTCATCGACTGAGGATAACGCGTGTACACCTGAGTAGCTGATCACTTCAGGCTAACGAAAAGGGCACGCATACAAATAAATCACCATGTGCTAAAAACAATCAACCTTTACAGCAAGGGGCATAACACGCCAAGTCGAATACATACAAGTTTTACATCTATCTTTTTACAGGTCCTACCTATTCTGAAGAATCACCTGCGCACGCTGCTCAAAGGGATCTACAGTTTGTTCGGCATACTGCCTTATAACCGCATAATGTGGACGCATATCCCACATGCCACCATCCGGACGAAGAGGTGGCCCAGCCGCCACAACAGCAAGATCTACATCAAGGCGATGTAGCAGTACGAGGGAAAGCACAACCTTCACCCCTCCAACCAACTGATGCTGCACCAGCTCCCTGATATGATGCACATCTCGAAACTTCGCCAGCAGGCCCCAGAGAGTCGATGGTGCCTCATCCAGGGGAAACATCACGTGCAAAATCGACGCCAAAGAAGTCTTCACTTCCCGCAGCACCCGCGACACCTAGTGAATACGATCCTGCATAGTCGCAAGGACCATAGCACGATCACGATCCATCTAGAAAAATCCGCCGGCCTCCATGTCCTGCTGGGTCAGGCAGTTGATCCGAACAGCAACACACTCTTTTTCCTCCATAGAAATAAGGTTAGCACCTGCAACACCTGCAAAGTAAGATGACAAGCCAACAGGCGCATCCGATAAATGAGCAACAGCTCGAAGAAACTCACACTGAAGTTGTTCGGCCAAACGCCGCAACTCCCCCATCAGATACTCACCGGCTGGTTCTGATCTAATTTGCATATACCATAATCTCATATCATGAATAGAGCAGGGACACAAAAACAAGACATCAAGAGATGAGTGCATGATCTTAACTCACCGGCTGAATAGACAATAGCCACTTCTTTGTACATCCTCTTGCCAGGTGCCTAAAAACACCCAATCGAGGCCACAACAGAACACAAATAGGACCAGCAACAAAGTACCCTTAAAAAACTAAGATCAGAACAAAATACCTAATATCAAAACCTAAGAAGGATAGAACATACTATGGAAAAAACACTCACCTAGACCTCCGGTAACCTCCAAACCACTGCCATCAACGGGACCCATGGCAAACTATATCAGACCATGCAGAGTCAACGGTCAAAACACTCGTGAACACCAAGCCTCCAAACATGCATGGCAAAACAAAATCTCCGCACACGCCTACGATGAAAACAACGACACATGATTATCCAAGGGAGCTAGCCAGACACCAATGCCATCCAAGAAAAACTCGACCCTGCCACCAAATGCACTCACATGAGTACCAAATATATCATTGGGACATTGACCTATAGAACACCGAGTGCAGCGCTGAAATAAACCACATGTAGAATACCTCTAAATCATATGTTATCATGCATGACACAGCTATATCAACACCTTCGGTACTAAAGTAATTTCTTAGTTCGCCTTTTGATAGATTTGAACACCCAACTCATACATCAACATGCGGATGCCATTGGTCAGATTTAGGACATACTTCTTTTTTACAAGTCATTTGTGATAGGTTTTTAATACACTTCCCAACATGATCGCATCCCATTAGACATTAAAATCCTACTTTAGGGAAGACGTGTCATATTTCTATTCTATTGTTATTTAGAGTTTTGACTTGAGATAGTTGAATTTAAGAAAATGAAATCTTGGATGGTGCAAAGTCCATAAACAAAGGTTACAAGGTGTCATAAGATTCAAATGTAGATTACAATATACATATCACTCTTAACTTTCCAGCCAAACATTGCTCTCGATGTAATAACTGAATCAACATGTGCATAGGATGCCGACAGAATATTAAGCAAAGTGATGCTATCAAATAACTGCAAAAGGAGATATATCATATTGTTACAGAGAGCACATGATGTTGAATGGGCAATTTGTTCAAGTTAAATATAACCACTTAGCCTAAGAATTCGCATGTTACCCTTCATCTCCAAGTAAGTTCAGAACATAACTAAAATCTAAATCATGCGGAAGATTGACAAAACGTATGTACATACTGAAAGGATACGGATGTCGCCTAGAGGGGGGTTGAATAGGCGATTAAAACTTTTCCTAGAGTGGCTCAACAAAGGCGGAATAAAACTAGTGTTTACTTTGTAAAGCACAACCTAGAAACAACTAAGGTTTACCTATGTGCCCCAACAACTTATGCTAAGCAATACAAGCAACAAAGTGATAGCAAGATATATATTACTTCAAGCACGAAGGCTATCACAATGTAAAGTGCATAAGTAAAGAGCTCGGGTATAGAGATAACCGAGGCACGCGGGGACACCGATATTTTACCGAGTTCCTCCCAACATGGAGTACGTCTCGTTTGGAGAGGGGGTGGTATCAAACCACCAACGCCACAAAAGGCCTCCCTTATTCTCCGGTGAATCTCACCCCAATGGGATCGATCCACTCTTACACTATCGGTGCACTTGTCGGTGACAACCGGAACCTCTCACAAGGTTGGGGCACAACTCCACAACTTAATTGGAGGCTCCCAACAAACGCTACAAAAGGCCTCAACAAATGCCACCAAGGCTACAATGCCACCAAGGCCACAAAACCGTCTAGGGCTCCAAGAACCCAAGAGGGACAAGCTCCAATGAGAAATTCAAACCAAATCCTCCGAGGAGAACCCAAACCGATGCAACAAATGCAAATGGCAAGAACAACACAAAGATGCTCAAATCCCTCACTCTCAAGTTCCAACAAAGCTACCAAAGCTATTGGGGGAACAAGAGAGAAGAAATCAAAGAGAGACACAAAATCCCCCAAAATCTAGATCCCCAAAGATACACTCACAAAGAGATGTTTTGGTTTGGTCAAAACGTGGATCTAGATCTCCTCCAACAACCCATCAAATATATGCAAGAATCAATGGAGGGGTGTGTAGAAATCAAGCTTAAGGAGTAGAGCAAATGGGGGCAAAGCTTGGGCAAGAAAAGGAGGAAGAAGTTACCCTAAATGAAAATGGGGCAAAGCTATTTAAAGACACGGCAAAAATTTGGCCGTTGGGGTGATTTTTCGGACCGTTCCGGTACTACCGGAATTAACCGGTAGTACCGCATGTTCCAGCAGAAAAGCGAAGCAGCAGCGCATCAGGCGAGAGAGACAGCAGGGACGCACGGCGAGGTGGGCCAGCGGCCGCCAGCAGGCTCCGTAGCAGCAAGGCGAGGTGGGGCAGGCAGCAGCAGACAGCAGCGGCAGCTGAGGGCCCAACTGCGGGCGGCGCACGCGAGCGCGCGCAAGGCGCCAGCGGGCGAAAAGCAGCGAACGCGCGCATGCGGGTGGCAGCGGGGCCCGCGCGGGCCAGCCAGGCGCATGCAGCGCATGCAGCCAGCGCGCAGGAGTGGGGGAGGCGGGCCATACGGCGTGCAGGCGCGCAGCAGTGCTTGCGGCAGCTGGCGCGCGGGGTGACGTCCGCGCAGCGGCAGTCAGCCACGCAGCAGCGAGCAGCACAGGAGCGGCGCGGCAGGCCCGTAGCAGGCAGCGCGCCAGGCGGGAGCAGCAGCAGCATGCGCAGCAGCGTGCCGGGCGTCGCGCGCGCATCAGCAGCAGCTCGGGTCAACGCAGCGAGGCGAGCGCAGCGAGATCTGGATCTAGGCAAAGATGCAAATAAACTAGTGAAAAGTTTCTGGGCCGACCGGTACTATCGGCCCACCCGGGCGGTACTACCGGGCCGGCCGGTAGTACCGGATCTGGGTACCTAGCGAGACATAACAAAAACGAGCCATTTTCAGGCCCGGGCGGTAGTACCGGATTTAGGTACCTAGCGAGGCAGAAAGAAATCAGGCTGTTTTTAGGCCCGGGCGGTAGTACCGGCCCGTCCGGACGGTACTACCGCTTGGCCCAGAAAACAGCCTAACAGGCAAATATTCAAACGGCAATAACTTTTGGCTGGAAGCTCCGATTGACCCGATTCAAATTGCGTTGATTCAAATATTGATTATCACCAAGTGAGAAAGTATCAAGTAGAATAATGTGATATACCTCACTTGGTGAGAAACCAAAAAGCCGCATAAATCAAAATCGCAACAAGTTACAAATGGGAGATCCGATTTAGATGAACAAGAGCTTGTTATGGAGATTACCACAAGCTCTATATCATCACATGGATAAGACCAAATAACAACCAAATATGATGATGCAAGTATGTAAAGGTTTGATCTCTCTCGGAATGATGTGACCGAATTACTCATATGAGAGCCTTTCTTGATAGTACGGTTATCTATCCTAAACCCGGTCTCACACACACGACGTGAGACCGGAAAAAGAGAAAACCTATCAAGATTATACCTTTGCCTTGAGCATTCCACTTGAGCTTGATGTAGACGATCTTGCCCTTCTCAAGATGGAACGCCCTCCTTAATTCCTCATCATCGACCTCGCAGATTGAGCTTGCCCAACATATCTTCTTTGCATTTCATCGACCTTGAAGCCAACACATGCTCCAAGCGATGCCAATGGACAAATCCTACAAGTATAACTTAATACACACATTAGTCCATAAAGATTGTCATTAATTACCAAAACCACACATGGGTGCCCAACATGTTCTTTCACGTACCATGTTCTATTGGTCAAAGTGTAATATTGGAATACCAAGTTAATAAAATCATCGGGTTCATTGTCCAAATTCTCGCCATACTGAAAAATCTTTCCAAATCGTATTATGAAAAATACCACCATACTTCACCATATAGGGAAACAGATTAAGGAACTTACTTCTAACTGATGGATCCATCATCTCTCACAGGCTCTTTTCCTGCGACCTCTACAAAATCCACCAAAAAGATCTTATGAACCATGAAGTGCAGCGAAATAATGGTCGGAATGGGAAGATAAAAGGTGAAGTCTTGTCACCAACCAACACTGTGTATCATGTAGAACGGAGATCTGGCGGTTGCTCGAGGGGAGTCCAGGGTCTGCTTGCTGGGAAGTTTAGGAGAAACGTTCTAGCAGTCCAGTCCAGGGCAACGGCAGTCCGGAGGTCAGAATCCTCGTCGAAGTCCGCAATGAGCACGGCGGTGAGTGTCCCAAGCGCCAGCGCGAGCTACTCGGAGAGAACTACAACGTCTGGAGGAAACAAAGTTCCATGACCAACGCATGAGATAGTAGGAAACAAACGTGCACATCAAGTGACATAGTTTTGTAAAAAATCAGCTAATTAAGTTGACATACAGATTGCAAATACCTGAAGGAAAGAACATATAGAAGAAGCAGGAACAAATCGTGTGTTGTATAAGTCAGATTGTGTAAACCAAAACACATGAAACCAATGATTTACTAACAAATACTTCAGATCTAGTAGAAAATAGCAGATATGTGCACATGCATCTCCACATGAAACGACCAAGCGTGGGGTTTAATCAGGCTACTGAAAGGGGATCAGGTTCAACACATGAAGACCAACAGAATCGGGACAGGGGTTGGCAATTTGGCATGTCGAGGAGGCTTCAGTTGTTGATTCATATTTGATCTAATGCGATTGAAGGCACCATTGGCTGCCGCCGGAGCAGTGCAGGGATGAACCAAGATGAAATCGGAGGCAACGTATAGAACCACGCCCAAATGAGTCTGAGTTGACGATGCGATTTAAGTGGAGCTTATGGAGAAAGAGGGAGTGGTGGTCACGGAGAGCGTGATGAAGATAGTCTTCGTACGCCGCTGATCCATAGCCGCCGCCTGTTGCTCACCGCTAGGGCCGCCCGTGTTGGGCAAGCATGGGGCTGGGAGACACGGTGCGGGGAAGGGGCGTCGGCCGCGTGCAGGTGGCTATGGGAGGTCGACGGCAGCGAGAAGGAGGTTGGGAGGCGGCGCGGGGCACCACCGTTGACGCGTATGAGTTAGGGGAGCCGGCGGCCGACACGCAGGAGGTGGAGTAGGGCGGCGCCAGAGTCGTGGATCAAGAGATAATAACTATTCTAAAAAAATAAGATAACTATATGCATCGGCAACTTTGAGACAGGCCCACATGGTAGACACACGCAGTTAGCAGAATACCCGCAGGTACGCTCACAGCACGCGGTGATCACCAGGCTTAAGCCTATAGAGAATTCCCAAGCGGCCTAGGAGTTTTGATACTCTCTGTCTTTTTTGTCCCAAAGGCAATGCTGCCGTGCACAAGTTACCACCTTAACCATAGTTTTATTAAGATTAAGCATGCACATGAAAAATGTTGGGAGAGAGGACATGACTGAGTTGACAAAAGTGAGCCTGCCACCATAATTTAGAAAATGAGAGCAAGCATTAAGTCTCCTTTGAACACTATCAGCGAGAGGGGCCAAGTCTACAACTGTTGGTCTGGTTGTTCTTAAGGCCTTGTTTGGTAGTAGAGGTTTTGTGGGGATTAGACGGGATTATTATCCCCACCAAACCCCAATTCCCTATAAAAGGAAGACCCAGATAAGTAAATGGAATTTTGCGTACTGAACAGTCAAGAAAAATTCAGCCAGGCAGGTAGCACAACAGGCATCAATGTTTATAGGGACTAAGCATGACTTTTGGAAATTAACTTTTAGGGCTTGTTTGGTTGATGGAAGGAAAAATCCTGAGCAGTAAACCCCCACGAGGGATTTTCCTGCGCACAAGGGCCGGGGATCCCCATCCTCGGTTGGGAAATACCCCTGTTGACATTTGGATACCACATGGAAGAGCAGGGAACACAAAAAATTACCAAATACATCATTATAATTGCAAATTCACTACAGATAACACTGATTGTTTTTATAATATTGTGATATCAATTCCAGAATGCAAATACAATATTAAATTTGAAGAAAACAATTAGGAAATAAGAAATACACAAATAATTAGCAGAACAACGCCATAACACGCATACAATTAGTCTTACATGAAGTCAAACAAACACGTACTCCTTGATGGCGAGGTGGCGAGGCCAGGAAAGCGATGCGCCTCTGCTCCGTGACGGCGGCCGTGTGCAGGCGGCGAGGAACCAAGAGCCATGACAGCAGCTTCTCTACTCCTTGACGGCGGCCGTGTGCAGGCGGCAAGGCACCAAGAGCCATGACAGCGGCTCCTCTACTCCTTGAAGGTGGCCATGCACAGGCGGCTTGGAACCAAGATCCAGGACTGCGGCTCCTCTGCTCCGTGACGGCAGCCGTGCGCCGGCGGCAAGGAGCCAAGAGCCGGGATAGCAGCTCCTCTGCTCCACTATGGAGGCCAACACTGCGGCGGCAAGGTTCCGTAGCAGTGTTAGGCGTGAACCCAAAACGGACCTCCCAGGCATCCATGTTCCTGAACTTGACCATGATCCTCTTGGGAGACACGGCAGGCGCATGCTGAATTTTCTAGTCTAGCATGCACACTGCCATCTACTCCTTTAATTCAATCATTGGTTCAAATATGTTCAAACTTTGAGCTAGATTCTGGAAGGGAAAGAAATCAATGATCAAGAACGCATAAGCATTAAAAAATTACATGAAGTAAAGACTGGAGGGAACTAAAGAAATAAATATAGACTAGCATGCATGACAAGACTTGAGAAAAATTTGTCTTCATGTACTACCATTAAAAGGTATATATGGAATAAAATCAATATATTTTTCCTGAAATATGAAATAGCAAGGATGGAAACTGGAAGCATATATAATTAGTATACTGCAATTCCAAGGACAAACATGATTCTTACTCGCTTTACATTGATGTGTTGCGTTGGACACAAGTCCCTACTCCCTAGTGAAGAGAAATTATCGGTGCATTCTGTAACTTTACATCGATGTATTTCTCTTCACTAGTGCTACAATGCCCTCGAAACATTCATATAACGATGGGAAAAGTTTAATGTATTTATTCAAAATGATAAGTAGAACATATGCTATAGAGAGTTTGGATTTATTTCAGGTTTAGACAAATACAAAGCATTGTAGCACTACCAGACAAGTACCAGGTAACTTGTCAGCATATTCAGTATAGGTTATTACCTTACTCGAAATATCGTTCTGGAGTTTGGATTTATTTTCTTTGCAGTGCACATGTGGCTCACCTGAAGTCTGGTCTTGATGGTGTCAATTGGGTACAAAATAGAAACTGTTGTACTAATGCAAGTACAAAATCTTATAAGCACATCCCAGGATACATATGAGGTTCGATTATCTCAAGAAAGTACAGAAGGTCTACTGGCTACTGGCTACTGGCATACTGCATAGCAGGGGACAAGGATGCTTCCGGGACAATTAATCCAGCAACACTTTTCCGAAACAATTGTATCTAGGTGCAAGTTTTATAAAATCCCCTCTTGAATACAAAGTTAACGGTACCAACTGCACCACAAGGACATCCTTGCACTTATAGAGGAGGAATCAGATTAAGCCGTAAGTGTAAGTGATTTATTAACATGGTCTACAGAGTCAGTCCAGGCACCAGTATGTTCAACTGGTCCTTGTGCGCATCCCGAAGTTAGTTTTTCAGAATTTGTTGTACTACCTGGCACCTCAACGGTGCTACTAGAGCATACACAGTTGAAAATAGAATTGGTATGGTTGAAACTAGAATTAGTATGGTTCAAACTACTGCTTCAATCAAGATCTTAGCATCAATCAGCATGAGAGCATGTACATGAGCAAGAAACCAACAGGAACTGAAGGATAGAGGGATGGGATGCTCACCTTGCGGGAGGTCGGCCGGCGGGGATAGGGCCGGCTCGGAGGTTGTTGGCGACGTCGACCTTGCGGGGACACCAGAAAAACGTGACACCAGCAGAGCAGTTACTCCAAAAATGTCGGCGCACAAATTTTGGCTTTGAATCAATTACCTTCCGATCTTTTGGAATATCTACCAAAAACTGACCAAAGCTAATCGTCGGAGACTGCAAGGAAGAGACAACCGACGGCGAAGAAAACTTGCTGGAAATATTCATACCAGTTCCCGGAGAAGAAGAAAAGGCAGCACCATCAAGAAGAAAACCAAACTTTGCAAGTTCCGTGGCTGAAGATGAGGAGGGATCATTGGCAACACTCTTATTCAAGAAAGCCAATCTGGGCTTAAAATTTGTTGGACTACGCTGTGAAACCTCTAGAATTTCCATGGAAGAGTGCCAAGCAACACTAGAATGATGATCAAATCCAGAAACTGAAGGATGTTCACCACGAAAGAGTGTGAAATGGCAGACAAAGTCTGGCCAGATTCTATCCTTCGAAACATAAACAAAATGTCCAACTTTATTAGATGCCACTGAGAAACGAAAACAACGATCACATAATTGATAAACTTTGAAGCCATTATTGGCAAGTATTTCATTAAGCGGGAGAAGATAGTTTACCAAACAGAGAAGAGGACGGTAACCACAATGGTTACTAACACACGACCAAACTAGACGCTAGAACAAGAACAACGGGACAGGAAAACCACCCTCCGGCTGTCCGGCCCCGCCACAACCATACTAATTTCGGTGAAATTAAATTTTGGCATGGACCTCATCATGTGCAAGAGAAACTGATCAAGCACGACAGGGGCTTAAAAGAAGCATCGCAGAGACTGCACATCTAATCATCTACCGGAGACCTCCAAAAGCAGGATGCCAACCATCACATCACCCTAGCTCCCTAAAACATATTTGCAACTAGCACTGAGCCACATGATACACATATATAACGCATTCTTTGCTAGATTCACCTAGGTTATAGGGCATGGATTTGGGTTTCTAGTTACTTACGGAGCCGAGGGGACCGCCGTGGCCTCTTGAATGAACTACCCCTCGATGAACTTGTCTCAACACTGACAGGTTTCTGGGTATCAACCTTGAAGCAGACACAGAGGAGAATCCAGTTGGTGATGAGCAAGACACTTAAAAAACAATTTACAGAACATGAATTGAATGTGTGAAGTATTACCTTCACGTCACCAAGAAATTCTCCTCTACCATCTGCATATAAAAAGGCGTTAGATAGATGGACAAAAGACAGAGGGCGGCGAGAAACATGGACAGGCACATACGCTTAAGCCGATTAAATTTAATGGCACGCTTAGAGATTTTTCTCATTTTCGCATTAGGTACTGCTGTTGTCTCCTCTCCTTTAGCTATAATACAGTCAATATCCGCATCCGTTATATTATTGTCCTTAGAACTGAAAACATATTCAGCACCCAACCATGCCAGTTTTTTAGCACCATCCTTATTGACAGCTGAACAAAAGAGAAAATTATCAAAAAAAATCCATATCCAACTACTAAAGAAAAAATGCTTGAACAAAGCAATGAGTATCAAAACCATACTTTTCTGCTCTGCCAATCGTCCTTGCTCAGAAAACAAAGCACTCAACCATAGCTTTTTATACGCTATATTAATCGTCCGTAACTCGATGGTGTGCTGTAATTTCATTTGTGTTATCTTCCAGACAGGTAGCAATATAAAATTTGGCACTACGGTAATTGTTAATCTAGAAACAATAAACCTCAGTGCAAAAGCGGAAAACTTGAACTTCTTTCTTTTGACCTATTCTATGCGCACAGCCTTGAGCCTTCAGATCAGCTTGTGGAACACTGAAGGAACAGAAGTACCAAAGATTTAGTATTTCATTCTTAGGGTAAGCAGCGAAATCAAGTTTAGCATAATAAAGTGGCATACCAATCGCTGTCGTACAGAATTACAACATCAGCAGTGGTCAAGTTGATACCACGGTCAACTGCCTTGGTTGAAAGTAAGAAAACAAACTTGTCACTTCCTGGCTTGTTGAAGTCTTCAATGGATGCATCACGATCTTCTTTAGGTGTGCGGCCATCAATTCTACAAAACTGATATCCACTGTATTTAAGATAACCTTCCAAGATATCCAAAAGTTCTGTCTTCTGCAGGATATAGTGCTTTATATGTTAGACAAAGCAAAATTCTGGGAAAGCGAATTGCTTAATGAGGTGTGCACATGCTTAGTGCCGACGAGTGGTGTGTGGTATATATCCTACACACTTGATAAACCAATAATGCATTCAAATCTGCATGGTAGTGAAAAGAATAACCTGTGAAAAAATAAGTACTCTGGAATCACGCTCCTTTAGCTTTTGCAGCAACTTATCTAGTAGAACCATTTTTCCTATCCAAACATTAAAAAAATGTCAATAAGAATCCATAGAAAATTCTGTAGGTAAGATGTTACGGTTGTGTAAAAAAATATGGGATCGATGTGAAATAAGCAAGGAACATAATGTTACCTGAATTCTTAATTAGGTGATCACCATTTGGGTAGGGTGAGTGAGCTTCAGCTCCTTTGAGTGAATTTGGATGGTTGCACAACTTTTGCAAGTGGATGTCCCTGTAGCCGTGTGGTTCACCCTTCCTATGCAACTCCCCATCCATACCAAGACAATAGTGTCCCGTTTGCATCTTAGACAATGCAACTTTAATTATTGTTTCCTTCTTTCGAGGCAAACTTTTTTACATTAGACTTGAGCCTCCGAAGAAGAAATGGGCAAACAACCTGACCAAAAGTTGCAAGAAAGAATTATAAAGAGAGTTCATTTTAAAGTACTGAAATTGGTGATCACGAGAATCCCAACCTTGTAAAGATCCGGGAGCACCTCCACAACCATCGGATCAACAAAACCATTTTCCCCACTGGGATCGAAATCAAAATCGGAATCGGAATCCGAATCCGAATCCGGATCCGAACCAGAAATTTGGAAACATTCCTCAAAAGTCGAGCTAAATACTTCAGGTTCTACGAAGTTGAGGAGAGCCCAAAGCTCATGCAGATTGTTTTGTCACATAGCAGCAAAACAGTCTAGAATAAGATTAAACCAAAAACAAATATGAAACAACACACATCATCAGATACTAGCCCAAGTGGTACTTAATCCCATGTTCAGGATGCATGCACTAGCTACGTTTGAAAAACAGAACTATCAAGGGAAGCTACCTGGATTGGAGTGCCTGTGATGAGGAGACGATTACTACTCGTGTACTGTCGCATGCTTTTTGATAGCTCACAATCTTCATTCTTTATTTGTTAAGCTTCATCAATAATAATGTAGTGCCAGCTGATACGACTTAAAGTTTTTTTTTCAAGTTTTGCCATGTCAACAGTAGTCAGGCACACATTAAAAGCCCTAGGATCTAGCAAATTGGCCTTTTTTTTGACATAGAAAAAAAAGAGAAGGTCAGTATATGTTGAATCAATGAATAAAGAGTAGACTTTTGAGACAACTAACCCGTTCGTATTTGTTTTTTTCCTAGAACTTCACAACATGTAGGCTAGGGCAAAAATCTACAAATTCCTTCATCCATTTGTCAATACTGGACTTTTGCACAACAATCAAGTGAGGACCAACCATGAGTTTTTTCTGAAACAGATAGCCTAGTAATGAAATAGCTTGAAGCTTTTTTCCAAGACCCTAAATAATGATAATAAAAGAAGAGTATACATTTCAGCAAGTCAAACGAAAACAAAATGGAGGACCTAAATAAATATGATCTTGATCAATTAGCACATGCATCATACCATGTCATCAGCTAGTATCCCATTGATACTACACTCATACAATCCTATGAGCCAGTTGAGTCCATCCAATTGATAATCATGCATCGTCACTTTTTGTATGCCTGAAGAGCATTCAAAAACATTTAATATATAAGTTTACATAAGATAAAAAGGAACCGAAGGATACAAAGCCCCAATAAAATTAAAACCTAAAATTGTTGGCTGGTTTCCAAGAGAACTTACATCAATTAATTCCATTATCAATAAATTAATTAGTCAGGCCATGGAACAAAGAGCAAGGTCCGGTGTCAACAAAGTGAAAACAGGATGCATAAATAGATGTTCCTTCCTTGTTAATGACAATAATTAATTGGCAAGCAAATTAAATGCACGCCATTTACTGAGTAGGAATATAACGGCTCGAGTATTCTTTTGATGCTACTAGTTTGGCTGATGAATAATGGGTAACATTTAATTCAACAGCATCAAAATAATCTTATGAGAGCAAAGAAAAACATCTTAGTAGGTAGCTCTTCTATCAAACCGAGGTAGTTTGCTGAAAACAAGGAAAGCAAAGGCTCACAGTCAGGCTGAATCTGTAAACGCGTTGCCCCTTCCGTCATCTTGGACCGCCCCTTGCGTACCTGTCGACGATATATCGATCAATACAACACATCAACAGAATACTGAAAGCGTAATGGCCATGCATTTATATACAAACAACAATGATCATTTGAAGAGAGTACTAGTCCTACTACATAGTACTACCATGTAAGCATTGAAGGCGGTAGTTAGAGCATGTAGCTTGTCCTTCTTATATTCCGTAGACATGCTTTCCCACGCTTGGCAACCCAACCACTGCATCGGAAACAGACACGGTTAGGGCAAATAAAGAATTCTCACTACTAAATTAACAGTCAACTAATAGCGGTCCACATGGTGTGCTCGTCTGGTTGAATGCATGGGAGGGACCGAGGGAGTGAAGGAGACCTACGGCGAGCCATAGAACCGCGGCTAATGGGAGAGAAACTTTGCTGGCTAATGGGAGAGAAACTAATGCCTGCTGGGGCGGAGGTGGCTGCAGAACCGCGGCTGGGGCGGCGCGCGCAGGCAGGGGCTGCTGGGGTGGCGTGCGCAGGTAGGTGGGGGCAGGGGCTGCTAGGGTGGCGCAGGCAGGGACGGCGTCGTGCGCGGGAGGGCGACGCAGGCGGGGGTGTGGTCGTGCGCGGGCAGGGGCCTGATCTTGCGCGATTGGCGGCGGCGCAAGTGGGGACGGCGGCGGTGCAGGCAGCGTTGGAGGGGACGGGGGCGGCGCAGGAAGTGCAGTAGGGGTCGGGGACGGTGGCTTGAACTGCGGTGGTTTGCAACCGCAGCGTTGAGAAAAAAGAAAAGCGTCACGGGACTCTCGTCGCGCCGGATTGTCCGGGCTTAATTTGACGCGTTGACTTAATTTTAATATTTTAATATCTATATTATTACAAGGCTTGCGGTCTTGATGTTCTGGTACGTTATGTTTAGTTTCCGATTCTATCCCTAAAGTTTTAGGATGAGTTATAAAAAATTACACCCATTGCCACCCCTAAATAAAACGTACGGTTCAGTATATTTTTAGAATTTGAAAGTCAAACGACAGTCCAAGGCCATATGACCGAACTGACAAAAACGCCGGCCCCCGGATATGGCCGCTGCTGCGGAGGTCGCCGGCCAGAAAGCTAATGGGCAGGTTCTGCCCTGCCTATCTTTATTTTCCCCCGACGCTTTCTGTCGAGCGACGCCAGCAGGGTTTCCGTGGACACCGACGGCGGCTTCCGACCTTTAGTACAGGCTCGTCTCTCCATGGGGTGCTGGTGATAGGGCGGACCGGCAGCATGACGCGGGTGGGACGACTTCACCGGCCTCGAGCTAGCATGGCCGCCCGTGCTCGGACACACCTAATCGCCTAATCCCCTACACTACAATCTTCCTCTACCCAAATTCACCTACCCAAAGAACGCACCCACCTTCCTGCCGCCGGAACTTCTTCCATGGATTTCGCCCAGGCGTCGGACCTCCAGGCGCAGCTAGCCGCGGTCGTGCACGCGCTCAACGGCACGCGTACCTCTGTGCGCCTCAATTCCAAAGCACGCGCTCAACCAAGGCACGCCGCATCGCACACCTCTACCAAACAGTGTCTCCTCGATCGGCCTGCAGCGGCATATGCGTTGGTGGCCTCGATGCTATCGCCCGCGCATCACCAAGCTCCTTATACTGTCCTACTCTACTCACTCTTCTTAGCAGTCCCACCTCTCCAGCAACCACCGCCTTTCAGTACACGAGCGACAATCGTACGGTTCTCGAACGTTTTAGTTTTCCTTGTTTTTCAATTTTGGAGCAATGTAAACAGAGATGCGCACTGTATCTTGTTTGCCTTACCGATTACTATCAATGACGACACGCCTTTCTTCAGAGTTCAATAGTGATGGATGGTAAGCATTTTTTCCCTCAATTAGATTAATAATTATTCCGTAGATTGTGGTTTAATACTTTATACTAGAGTAACATAACTAATTATAAACCTGGTATTCCTTATAAATGATAGTATTAGATGTCATTTGTAGCTCACGCTGTCTCATACTATAAGTTTTCTAGGCATATTGATATTCCGTCCGCGGCCGCTCCAAGGCCCGATGCCCATGCATCCAATCCGATCCCGTGCCGTACATAAGTCGTACGCGAAGCGTCGGATTACACATCGTTTTCCATTTTCCGTTGCTTCCTTTTCTTATTTGCAATATTATATAAGTACTTTATCTTTTCCCTTGTGCGAAGACACCTACAATAGGCTCACATTTTTGTTTTATCCAATTACCATGTGTTTTGCATTTGTTATATCATCTTTCTTATTAATTTGGATTGGTAAAGGTGATGGTTAATCTACCGCAACGTTAGAATCATCAGGTCTAAATCAATGAATATGATTAGATTTAGGACAACATTTTTTTCTTTTTCTTTTTAAACTTGCAACACGCGAGGAAAGACTTCCTTCGAAGGTTTGCATTTGATCTAAATTATGATTGTCAGGCCCCGACGTGTGGGGAAACTCGAGAAAGGGATGAACATGCCGACACCGAGAGCACAAGCAAAGAGAGAGAAGAGTGACGAGAGGGAGTGGCGGTGGAAGCTGGAGGGCAGTGTGGCAGGTAGGTGAAGTGGTGCTCCACAAAATCTAAAAAAGAACGGGTCATCCCGTAGCAACGCACGAGTATTTAGCTAGTTATTAATAATTAGTGTAGATGTAGATGTAGATATATATCCGTCGCCCGCCCGTTTTCCCGCCCGAGTCATCCGGGGCCGATCCAACGTATTTGTTATCTTCAAAAATATATCTTCTTGATGTCAATAAACGGATCGGCCACCCAAAAAAAAACCTGGTCCGGATCGGCCACCACGTCAAACTGGAGAAACCAAACACCTGGTCCGGATCGGCCACCACGCAATCTGGATCTGGAGAAAACAAAAGCCTAGGGTCTGGATCCACGTCAAACTGAAGTTTCGTCCGGATCCACATAAAACCAGGACCTGAAACGGAAAATCAATCCTACTACAGGAATACATCCAACTGTCTGTACAGAGACGACTTTTCTAAAAAAAAACTGTCTGTATAGAGACGACTTCCCTAAAAAAAACTGTCTGTACAGAGACGACTTCCCTAAAAAAAAACTATATAGAGACGACACATAAAAAGGAACCGACTGCTTCGACCAGGAAAACAAAAGTTCCGCTCGTGCTCGACATTGTCAACACTTCGTCTGAACTCCCTCGCTGTCGTCTCGTCAATCTGCCCACTTCGCCAGAAATTGCCTCGCCAATCTGCCCACTTCGCCATAATTCAACTCCTCTAAGAATTAGCAGGTGTTTTACTTATGCCCACCTTCCTCGCAACATGTTTTTCACACGCAAGGGAAATGACTGAAATCCTATCTATGGTTCCTGCTACTGCATCAAAGAATTTTATGGCTGTTACCTATGAGTTCAATATTGCATATGCTTCTTGGTACTCAATTGAAATATTGGATGTTTAACTTTTTATTTTTTGGGTTGTGCTAGCAGAAAATGGCAGAGCAAAGGAAGCAAATTGCAGATATTTCAGAAGATAAAAATCAAGCAAGGCGTGAGCGTGATAGAGCTCGTCGAAATAATTTGACGGCTGAGCAAGAACACGAGATTAAATGCACGTAGAAGAGCCGCCCGACAAAAGAAAGCGCTCAATGAATGTCAACATATATCAATGGAAGAGAGACATGAAGACAACACACGTCGAAAGGAGGAGATCAATGCACGTAGAAGAGCCGTCCGGCAATACAAAACACTCGATAAAAGGAATGCACAACAAAGGGCTATTAGGGAAAATTTATCCACAAAAGAGAGGCTAGATAACAACGCACGACAACGCAATTATTTGCAAAGACTAAATGAAGAGAAGAGGGCAGCAACGCTAGCTCAGCGCAAGGCAAACTCTGCGGCTAGGAGGAACACCCCATGTCATGAATCCATCGCGATGCAATGCCCAATTGCAGCAACTTTGCCAACGATAACCCTAGCATCGAGCACACACGGAACACCCGCCGGAGAAGGAACGACTTCACCTCCCACATCCTCTTCAACGACAACGCTTGAGTATACCATTAGGACCGACGGTAACACGCCCATATTTACTCCCTTTATTTATGTCATGAAAAATCCTGATCATACTTACCGGATCGAGAATGTTGTAGGCGAAGTGGAGGCATTCATTAACGGTATCATGGACAAGAATGCCAACTCCGACGACCTCCTCAACGAGGAGTGCTACATGTATGCACGTGAAGGTAATTTGTAAGCCTATACAAGCCTTCCCATCGACCCTCTTTGTTACGAGTTAACACATTTTGATGTGACACCCAATGCATGTAGGTTCAGATGCTGATGACATGGAAACCGATACACCAACAAACTCATCCAGCCCAGAATCTATCGATCCTTTCGACTTTGTGTACTCGAACCTACCAGACAGCACGCATATCCTGCAGCAAGTCCCAAACTGCGAATTCTGTAATGCCAAGAAGTTTGAGCGTGAGACCGATGCCTTCTGCTGTCGAAAGGGAAAGGTCAAGCTAGCTGATCAACAACCAGAACCTATCCTGGAGCTGAGGGGACTATGGTCTAGCAAGGACGCGGACTCACGTCATTTTCGAGAGAGAGCATCCGATTCTTCAACGGCCACTTCTCCTTCACGACCCTTGGCGTCAGCCTCGACAACGACTGCACAAACATGAGGTCCGAAGTGTACACATTCCGGGCACAAGGCATGAGGTCCAAAGTGTACACATTCCGGGCACAAGGCTCATTGTACCACAACGTGCATTCGTTTGGGCCAAACTCTAAGCCAGAACACCTACAACTATACTTCTACGACGATGATCCAAACATGATCCATCACAAGGAAGCCACCAAAGGCCTCGACCAAGAGGTCGTCCGGAAGGTTGCAGACACATTGAGAGGAAACCCTTACTCCGAGCAGTTTAGGTGTTTGGGTGCCCACAAGGACAACCTCGAGGACTGTCGTATAGAACTGAACACCGACCAGAAGAAAGACCAATGGACATTCAATCTACCGGTGTCGTCTGAGGTGGCTGCGATCTGGGTCGAGGGCAGCGACCTGGCAAATAGGTTTAAGCGTAGCATTACCCTCTACGGTAACAACAACGAGAGGCATAGTATACAGGCAACACAAGGATGCTATGACCCACTCCCGTACCCCCTCTTCTTCCCAAAGGGGGAGCTCGGTTGGCATCCAAATATCCCTAAACATAATGTGCCTTGGCATCTTGCGCAAATACCAAGAGCGGGACCCGACGATGATCCAGGTTCACGTATTCAAGATACTTTTGTATTTTATCTTTATGCTTCTCGGATGTTTCCTAACATGATTTTTTCTTTCATTCGCGCAGAGGGAGGTGGCCATTTATGCGTCTCCGTCAGGAATTACTACTATTACCGACTACAGACCCGTCCTGCTATATTCAACCCCATACTGCATGGTGGGCGTTTGTTCCAACAGTTGCGGTCGACATATACATAAAGATCAAGGGTTGCAGGTTGAATTGGGTCGAATCGGGATTCCCACATAACCTCCGATCCACAAAACCTTTCTTCCAATAGTATCCTAGCGCTTAGCAATTACGCGGCGCTTTGTGAGGGTTACTTAGGGATTAAGCCTAGGCTAGATCTCTTCATATATTTCTTCACCATCAAGCGCGAAGCCGGAGCCAGTAAGGACGAACTTAGAAATTGTGGCACCATTAGCTTCAAGATCCGGCCTGGCTCGCGCTTCCCCGACATCGTCAGGCCACGAGTCCTGCAAGAACTGGCAGCGTACTTACTTCTACAGCCTAGATATCCCTCTGGACGGCCGAGGAGTAACGTACCCGGAATTTGTCGATGGAGCTGTTGCTGAAACTTCGACATGGAGATCCCAGGCCTCCCTTCCCTTGGACTTCAATGCTTCCCGCGCTATAAGGCGGATAGAGTGGTTCGTAGAGATGGGTTTGACCGGATTGGACCTAGCCATGTGCTGGTTCATCAGGCGAGTGCCACTGTCTGGAGCGCACCGGGTCCCTGAGCGCGGCGAGTACGCGAGGGAGAGATCGCGATGGCGAGTCCCCAAACGTGGTGTTACGTGATGACGAGTCCAGGAAGGTGATTTCGCGGTTCTGAGTAGAGTCCTCGAGGGCGGCGACTCATGAAAGGAGAGCCCGCGACGTACTGGTGAGGCGTTTATCCCGAAGGAGGGGACGCGGCGGACCGTGTCACGTGACGGAGTCAGCCGGATTTTCATCGGAGCCGACGAGGCGGAGTCGACGCCTTATCCCCTTTTTGCGGCAATTGATTGATAAATCTGCACACACAAGATAATACAAATCGAAGAAAAATATACGTAGATCCGGCTTTGCAAATCATAATAATTAATTAGAAAAAATACCATCTGATACGAGTGGTCAGGCTAGCTTTATCCCACTCGTCACGCTTTGGCTCCATTAAATCAAATTAGGGTCTGCCATTAAGTGCTTGTACAGGAGCTGTCGACCGTGCACTCGGCAATGATGGCCGCGATGCTTCTACTGCTGACGTAGGCCGCAGCTGAGAAGGTCGGAGTAGTTCATAGGTTGTACTACTCTGACCCAATCGTGTACTGATGATCAATGCTCCAAACGTGCAAGCAATCAACGGGCACGAGAGATTAGATTGAAATAAATTAATCTATTTGGTAGAGCAATAATTGAAAGAGATGTAGATTGAATATAACCGATCACGCGTGTCAGCATCTGGAGTTCCTCAACGCTAACCTCCGCAGGCGCAAGTGCCGCATTGGGAGACGACCCTCGGACTGGATCGAATCCCATCCAGAGTTCTCACGGTGATGACAGGGATCCCGCCCAGATTATCACCCTCCAAGCACTGCTTGCCCCACGGTGGGCGCCAACTATCGTGGTATTGCACGGCAGATGCTACTGGGGGTAGCTTATGTAGAGGGAGTAAGGCGACGTAGGAGAATCTGGGAGCGAGATTGGCACACGATGTACCCAGGTTCACTTCCCCTCGGTGGAGGATCACTACGTCCTGCTGTCAATCCAGTATATGATCTAATGAGATGTAGGAGAAGATGTAATATCACCTACCCCGTGGGGGAGCCCCTGGTGGATTTTTATATGCAGCCAGTTAGGGTTTACAAGTATTTGGTGGGCTTTGTATTGAATTCGCCGTCTTGGGCTTCTAGTCGGCGCCACTCGTCTAGGTCCAGCATGCGTCAGTCGCCGTATTGGGCGAGTCTACCCACTCTGGGCTTAGCTTCAGTCGGCTTGATCCAGCTGACGAATCCGCTTCGTGGGTATACCCCGATTGGTATTCCCCCATCATTTGGTGTGTTTTGGACTTGTTTAGGAATCAGTACTATATACTTGCCTTGTTTGGTGTAGAAAAATCATCACATGACATTTGCATGCATTCATGTATTTTTGTTTGTATATTTTGATATGTGATCTTTGTGCCATTATTTTATGTGTAGATTTTGGTGCAAATAGTGATTGTGATTGTGAAGATTGTTGCTACTCCCCAAACTACCAAGGAAAGTGGTGCTTCATGATTTTATTCCTATATTTTTCACCTATACACTAGCAATATTTTGTATAGGACTTGCATGAATATTTTGATAAGTATCTATATGCTATGCTTGGGAAATCCTAGTAGTTGTAGAATTGTTAGAAATTTCTCTAAGTTAAGATGCTTACCATTGCCATGCTTAGCCTAGCTAGTAGAAACCAAGGGTGGTTATATATTCATGCTATGAGAAAATATTTCTAAGTCTTTGGACTTGTGTTTTTGCTTAATAAAACAACTAAGTGAATGAAACACCTGGGTGGAATGGAAAGAATGGTTTGTGTTGAGTGGTTACACAGGGCCCATGCCTATGGTTTAACTTGTGTATCTCACTTGTGAAAAGCCACCCAGGAACAAAGGGATTTGAGATGCCAAATGTTAAGAAGCTTCTAGTGCAGCCACATGGCAATATGGGCTCTGCCTGGATCATATAGGTTGCAATAACTTAGCCATTTGGACAGTTGGTGGTAGTGGGATGATAGGTTGGAAAGCGTCCATTTGGTCTAAGGGAAGGCTTCTGAAAGGTCCTGTCTTGGTGAAAATCAAGTCTTGTGGGGAAAGTGCACAACCTCTGTAGATGGAAGAATCTAAGTACTTAGCCATGTCCCTGGTATTGGACAACTTGAGCATCAAGACATGGAAGCTATCAAGAATCTCCTCATTCCAATTTCTAAGTTAAAACTTGTGGTTGAACAAGGGTGAAGGTTCACCAATGTCTATTGGTGGTTCGTTGGGAAAGTTTTGTCAAAGAAAAACTTAGTGTTTTCAACTGATAGGTAAAACCTATTTTGAGCAAAGCAAGCCTAAGCTACACTTAGCCAAAATGCATATAGTATCTAGACTGCTAATATTCTACTAAGGTATCACTTGCCAATACTATTCCAATGTAATGACCCACTGTGGCTGTAACTTGTGATGTTGCAGGTTATTCTGATGATGATTATGGGTTATGAGTCTACACTCAACATGCTTGCCTGTGTCACATGAAGATGAAGACTTATTTATCTTATTATATATTTGAACTCTTGTATTAGGCCTGTGGCCATGGAATTTGTAAAAGACTATGTTGTCTCTGGAATGATATGTAATAATGACCTTTGTTTCTGTGTACTTCATCTTAAACTGTGGATGCTAGCATTGATCTAGGGACTAGCATTGCAATCACAGGGATCCTTACCTTTATAAAGGAAGGGATCTTACACTGAGCTTGCTCAATACTCCTGGCTAGCCACATATCTCGTTGCATGTCCTTAGGTTTATGGCACTGAAGATGTGCCTGGATGTAATCAGTTAAAACAGAGATGAAGCTATTGATGTAATAGTCTTCAGGAAAACTTGGGTTATCCCTTCTTAGTAGATTCATGGCCATTTCAAATTTCTGGATATACACAGCTACTGACGATGTTTGAGTCAGTGAGTGGAATGCCCTGACATTGTCACAAATGGAGCTTTCTGCAAATCTATCCCCTATGTATCTGCAGAATCTATGCCATGGTAGGTTGGAAGCACTGTAACCTGTACCTCTCCACCATTAGATGACATCACCTTTTAGGTATGTAATTGCCACTTGTGTCCTTTGTTCAAGTGGTGTTCTTGCTGCATCAAAATATAGTTCAATAGTTTGAATCCAAGAGTCAACATCTTTTCCTTCAAATTCTGGTATATTCATCTTGTCTGGTTTGACTTTAGGTATTCCTCTTCTTGTGTCCAATTGTGTTTGAGTGATAGCCCTTTGTCTGCTATTCACCATGTTTCCTTCTTGTCCTGCTTCGGGTGGTGCTTCCCTTTGGGCAGTGGGTTGGTCTCCTTTGTCCTTGGGCAGTGCTTGATCAATAACAACTGTTGTCACTTGACCAAAGTTGGGATGGCGATATGGTGTCTTTGGTGTACCATCCAAGTTAATATCTCTTCCTTGCCCATCATGAAGTGTGGCTGTGCCAATTGGTTTGGCTGCTGGTTGGTTTTGCTGGACTGAACCCACCGAGAGGACTCCAGGGAGAGGTGGGGTTTTAGGCATGTTGCGATACTGTTCTAATTGCTCAGCCTTTCTTGCAGCAAAGAGCTTCTCAAAGTTGGCCTAAATGTTGGTGAAGTTGTTTTGGATGCTCACAACGTTGTTTTGGACAGAGGTACTGAAATCAAGGAATTCTTGTTTATCTTTTTCTCTGTACCGCTGGAGCATCACGACATCAAACTGCAATGATTCCAGCTTGAGCATACCCGTGTCAATCGAGGCCGAATCCGCATCCATGGCCGCCGTATGGGGTTTTACGCACAGGTACTGAATGAGCGCAACCACACAACACTTTATAATCAAAACTGAGAGGGATTTATGCGAGCTACGCTTGCTACCTGACTCAGTGTTGACGATTCTGTCACCGCCGACTCGCCTCCGCGCCTCCTGAGATGCACGGATCAGGGTGGGAAGGTGGCATTTTACCGAGGACGAAATTTTCGTCCACAACCACTTCCGAAAACCAAATCTGCACCCAAGTTGTGCCGCCGCCGCGAAGCCGCCTCCTACAGCCGCTCACCGTCGCCGAAATCAAGAGCAAAGGGGAGGGATTTTATGGGAGAGCCCAACCTCTCCAAGCTCAGGATTCAATTTGCCGCCGAGGATTGCCTAGCTCTGATACCATTGACAAGCCCTGTCCTCATTTCCTAAGGATTCAGACAATAAATTCAGACTGACAATGAAATAGCACCCAAGTTCAGAGATTTGTATTGCAAGGAGGTAGCGATTACAGGGGGTGCTTTTAGCCTGACCACGAAAAGTGGCGGCGGGGTATAAACCCTAACAAAAACAAGATGCCCAAATCCTCAGGGATTCCAAGATGCGTATTTCGAATGGAAAGCCAGAACTATGTGACCCATGGAATCTACTCGGCAAGTTACTTGGTCAAGGGGTTTTCCAGGCCCTCGTGTGACTGTACGCTCATCTTGGACCATAGGCAAGAACTCAGGTTCTAGTAGTGGCAAGTATGGGACTGCAAAAACCACAACCCACCGTGGTCACCCATACAAACCTTAGCATGTTTAACTTTCATCTCAGATCTTACCATGTCATCCTGTCATACTAGGTTCATTCGCAGCTCTAATTCATCAACTGGATGAACCAGCAGTAACAGCTAAGCATGGCTAAGCACAACAGATATAATAGCCCTAGCAATACTTCACATGTTCAAACCCTAGTTATGCTAGGATCAATGGATCAGGTAATATAGGATTCAAAGGTAACATACATCAGATAGGATTACTCCATCTATCGATAAAAGACTTTGAAATCGTATGCACATGGCAAGAATGAAATATTTTGAAAGCATAGGATTCATATGTATGTATGGGGCTTCGTTTGCCTTTGCCTGTTGATAACCAATAAGCAGATCTTGGGAAATCTGGTACTTGACTTGATTACAGTTGTTCAAGTATAGGTATTTGAGCTTCGATGGTATTGATCTTGGCTTCGATCTCGATCTCAATTCCGATATCGTATTCTACCGGAGAAGAACCAAACACCGAAAAGAAAGGAAACAATCAACACATGGCATCGATACAATACTCAAGCAAGGATGATGATATGACAAGTTAAATTGCATTGAAATAAACTTCTAAGGCATGCTTGACAAATTAATCGGGGCTCTGAGGGGTACAAACCCTATCTCAGGGAAACTTTAAATTCATATGAGAGGGGTACATTTAGTTCTTCTAGTTAACTTGTCATAAAAGTTGATTAACAATGCATGATTATAATGCTATTGGACAGATCTTATTTTACTGAATATTTTGATATATTATTTGTATTTTTCTAAATTATAAATAATTAGTTATTGAATTTACAAGATTTAAATCCATTTTAAATCATTTTAGGAAATGATAAACATTTTTGGAATATTTAAATTATTTTCCAATTTGGGCCCACATGTCATAAGTTTAAACATTTTAGAAAACAATTATGGAAATTATTGAAATCCTGACAGGGGTGGCCCACAGGGGTAATTTAATTCAGTAAATCGTGTGAGGGCTGAACTCAACCATGGAGTAGCTGAGGGGGCTGAACTAGAATGAAACATAATCCACAAAGCACAATGATCAAAACATTGATAAATTTTCCAATAAAATTTGAAAAAAGCCTTTTTGAAACATAAACATGAAAGACATGAAAGCACCAACTGACAGATAACAACCGGCACATTAAAGCACCAACATGTTCAGAACACGTCGTATCAAAGATACAGTACTATAAAAGTAAAAACTGCACATAAACTTTCTCTCCAATATTCTCAAAACCAACCATTATATGTGCCTCAAGCACACATATAGAGTTCGTGCAAAATAGGTTAAAAATCTGTGATGAACAATAAAACCACACAACTTGAATACAATCCAATGAGATGATAATTCATATAAGTGCAGGTTGACTAGCTAGATGAAAGTACCGGTACCATACTACAGGCATGCTCGGCTAGCTATCCTGTACAAAAACTGAAGCTAGTAATTTAAGAAAGCGCATACAAACAATGCCAGAGGTAGCCAAATAAACACAACCTTGATCAGACTTGATGAATAATTAGTTATCATCATATACATACATGCCTAAAGCAGCAAAACTTAACTGCCAAATCCACTTTCTAAGAAATGTGGCATTTTGATTCCAATATATCTTCAAGTTATGTGGACAGTTTTTTCTAGAATAGCACTGAAGCAACACATAATAATATGCATCATAAATGCAGTTTGCAGTTTTTCCTTGCCATAAGATAGCATAAAGCATATGCAATCAACAGATTCTAGATACACTGAAGCTAGACGGCAACTGAGCAACATGAACAGTATATTTCCATTTCTCAAAATATAAATAATAACGTTCATCTTAGAAGTATCCATGTAGACAAGCATGCATAAATAAACACTCAGATGCCAAAGCTCTTCAAATGTTGATCATACATGGATAATTCTAGTTCAGCTCATTGTATATGCCTCAATCACACATACAAAGTTCATGCAGGTTAAAAATCTGTGATCACCAATAATATATCCAATCGAAAGAGATGATCATTCATATAAGTGCATGTTAGTAACTAGATGAAAGTACTGGTACATGTACAACTAGCTCACTGGAATAGCTAGTCTCCACAAAAACTGAATCTGGTAATTTAACAAAGTTCATACAACCATGCCATGCCAGAGGTAGCCAAATAAACACAACCATGATCAAAATTGATGAATAATTAGTCATCATAGACATGCCCAAAGCAGCAAAACTTAACTGCTAAATCCATTTTCTAAGAAATGTGGCATTTTTTATTCCAATATCTTCAAGTTATGTGTGGACAACTTTATCTAGAACAACAGAACAACATTGAAGAAACACATAATAATTAGCATGAATCATAACTCATAAATGCAGTTTTTCATTATCATAACACTTACAGAAAGCATATTCAATCAACAGATTCCAGATACACTAAAGTTAAACAGAAACCTGAGCAACATGAATAGCATATTTCCATTTCTCAAACCATAAAGAATAATGTTCATCTCAGAAGCATCCACACAGGCAAGCATACAGAAATGAACACTCAGATACCAAAGATCTTCAGATGTTGATCACACATATATAATTCTAGTTCAGCTCTGGCCTGTGCAACCCATGTCCCAGCCTATTTCCAGCTCTCAAAATATATAAAGAATAATGTTCATCTCAGAAGTATCCACACGGATAAGCACGCAGAAATGAACACTCACATGCCAAAGCTGTTCAAATGCTGGTCATAGATAATTCCAGTTCAGCTCTGGCCATGTGCGACAAATGTCAAAACATATCTACGACTAAGACAACTAGAAAAGGAGATTTTTTTTGCAGTGCTAATCCATGCAACCGCGAAGACGGACCCACTGCTAGCATTGGTTCACACCACCTCGCACATCTAAAGTTCACTTCTCTAAGACAATGCCATGGACAGTATGCGTCGTAGCAGAAGTACAGTGTGCGTTAACAATCATGCTGTTCCTTGTGCCTAGCAAAGACCTAACCATCTTGACATAGCAAGCTCAAACTTACTTTTCATCATAATCGTCTTGACAAAGCCGAGAGGTACTCGATGATTCTAGCCCGGAAGCAAAGATCTCAGGGCGGAGAAAAAGTAGGGGCATACAAAATCATCATCAATCAGTATTATCAAAGCAGCACCTATATAGCTACCGACTACCGTACGTCGTGGGTACCGATAACTCGGAAAATAGATCAGTGAGGCGGAGGAGAAGATTTCGGATCACGTACCCATTAGGGGCCTCGCCGGTGAACATCGGCCGCCGACCCGCCTGACCGCGCCGTCACTGACTGACCTAGGGTTCCGAGGTCGGCATGGATCAGTCAACAATGTGGCTCAAAGAAACGTGGGAGGGGGAGCACGAAGAAGGAAGCGAATCAGAGGGTTCGGGGCTCACCTCGCCGTAGCGCCGGCGTTGGCGGTGGACGGAGGAGCGTGGCCGCTGCTGGGTTAGGGGATGCGGGTGAGGTCCGTCCGTGAGTGATGTGATCGGGCGTTCGGGCGGGTGCGCCTGACTTGTGTGGAAGGATCGAGTGTTTCTGTCCTTCTTGCATCCGCTTTCCCCCTTTTGCCCCTATGGTTTGAAAATATTACAACCTATGCCGAATTTTTTTTTGAGAAACACAGTACAAACGCAAACGCTCACGATACGTACATACACTCATTCCTATGAAAACACGCACGCACACCCTACCTCTATGAGAACCTCCGAGAGACTGAGCCGACGGGTCTTAAGATTGACGAAGTCACCGCAGGCGCCTCGCTATCGACAGGAACGTCGCCTCCCACTGAAAGAATAGCCTTTATGAGACACCAAAGCGTCAAATCTAGGATTTGAACTCTGGTGGGCTAGGGGTACCACTGCCCTCCTAACCATCCAACCACGGGTTGGTTCTCAGGCACCGAATTGTTGTTCTAAGCGCTTCACATGACCGCACTAATAAACAACTGAATACTTGCGGGCGCGCGGGCGCCAGAACAACATCCCGAGCACTCCTGAATTCTTCTTGGTGCAGCTATGTTGTTTCGATCTACTGAGCGTTTCAGGCTACGTGGTGAGCACACCAAATCCTTCTCAGACCCAACCGCTCATCCTCATCCTTCTCGTGCGTCATCCTGCCTTCGATGCGCGCCGCCCCAGTTCCCTGCTCCGTCAGGCCACCAACGCGTCACCCCCTGCGCCGGCGGAAGCCCCACCGCGCTGCCCTGGGTATGTGCGTCGGAGAGCTCCCTTTCCTGCGTGCTGCCACAACTTGTCAACCGCCATCCCCTTCCTCCATCGACAACAAGGAGTATCCCTGGCCCATTCGCCAGTAGCGCTCCTCCCTGGAGTCCCGATGATGGGAGAAGCTTCTCCCCCCATTTACCGATGTTGTATGGAATCTCCGTCATCGCCCTGCAGGTACCCCCGACCGATGTTCCTCCTAGTGCCCGCGGTGCTGCTCCGGCTGGCTCCAGGCGATGGCCACATCGCCAACGGCAGCATCTCCATGGCTCCCTCCTCCGCCTCGCGTGTGTCGCTGTGTAGAGACTGCCGCTCTCTCGTGCCTCCCTTTCTATCATGACACCACTCGTGTGTGTTGTGCAGGGATGCTTATCATGATTGATCCAATGTCTTGATGCATGGATGCTAGCCTAATGCATGTAGATCTGTTGTGCTGCAACCGTGAATGAGTTTGGTTTTTCCTTAAAAAATCTATGGAATCAATTGGACTGTAAGAAGCCATCACCAGATGCTATGATTTGGGGATTTTTGGCGGTCAAACCTTGGTAGTGATAGTTGGTTTGCTTCATGTGCTACTGTATCGCGAGGGCAGAGAAAAAACGACCTGGGCCAGCTTCATGTACAACATGTAGGGATGTTAATTCCTACAGACTGAGTAAAAGCTTCTCGGGCCTTTTTGTGCCATGGGCCGATAATTTGCATATTATTAGGAAAAAGTTGCCTATGTTTTTTTTGCCTTCCACCGCAATAAAGTTGTCTCGTTGGACACAGAAGTTGCTTTGCTGGGTACAGAAGTTGTCTCGCCAGGCAACTTTAGAGGTCGACGAGGCAACTTGTGCCCGGCGAGGGAACTTATGTGCCTGGTGAGGCAACTTTTTTCCGGCGAGGCAATTTTAGAGCCTAACAAGGCAACTGTAACATCCCAGGATTAGCACCTAGAAATAGAGAGGACACAGGTTTGTGCATTGCATTCATGCATAAGAAAATCTGGGGAATTTTCGCGCAAAACTAAAAGAGCTACAGAGGGATCAGGATCTCTCTTGTGCTGAAGGAAACTTCGGAGCAAGTGCGATGGATTTCGACATGACCTTTGTAGAATTCTTTGTTTCGAGGAAATTTTGTTCAAACATGTATTTGAATTTCAAATATGAAATTCAAATGAATTTATAAAATTCACAATTAGGATTTGGAAATATTTGATAACTTGAAATGAAATGATTACAGAAAATGATTTAAAAAGGATTCTTTATATTATATACATATAGTATTATATTGAATTTTTACAATGAATAAATAAAAGTAAAGTATTAGGAAACAAATAAGTAGAAAAAAGAATTACATTACTTAAATAACTAAAAGAATTCTTATTACAACAAAATATATATGTGACTTTGTCTTTACAAAGGAATTGTAAAATAAGAAGAAAATAAGTAAACATTATTGAATAAAATACAACAGTACAATGTTTTTACAAATTTTCAAACAAAATATAAATTACAATATCTCAATATTATTCAATCAGAAAATAAATTACATATGTATATATATACATATATATATAAGAGAAATCCTAAACTATTGTTCCTAAGCTACTTCTTTATCTTGTATCCTTTATCCCAGATGGTTCTTGCAAAAAATAAACAACTAAAAAATAAAACACAAGGGTTAGTTTTGGGATTAGATTACTCTCAGAATTAGCATACTGGTGATATGCTTAAGCTCATCATTGAGTGATTTGAAATCGAACAAGTGCAGGATCTGTTCTTGTTCTATCAAATGACCTCAGCACAGCATCATGGGTCAAAAAGGGGCAAGTTTCACCTTGGTAAAATAGTAAAAGAATCAAGCTTCCACTTGGCAACATCCAAAAATGTAGCTCAACTTCAGATAATACCAAATTAGCTGAACACATTTAGGTCAAAAGATCTCATAGATGAAACCTGGACAAGGGGGGTTCCTGGACCATACCAGGCACACTCACATGCAGCACTATCACCACTTGTAGCTGTGAGATTTCAACACCACAGGAAACCAGGAAACCAGATAAGAAGGAAACAGCCGTAGCCAACAAGTACCTGCCCACACTCCACAGCACATTCACACAAAATTACCATCAGAGTGTCAAACCACACCATCACCAGCAACTGGTTGCTCCTAGGAGCCATCCAAGAGCTAGGAGGGGAGAAATTCACAGGGAAGGCAACACACCAGGAGGAACTGGTTAGCAGCTCACTATAGAGCACAAGCAAGATCATCAAGATCCACATCAGGAGGAGCATGCAACAACTACATCACAGGAACAAAGTAGGCTAACTGATCAAGTGTTAGTACCGGCATAGAAACCTCAAGTCCAGCATCAGGTTACTACTCAACACCAAGATCATTCTTAAGTATCTGTTTTTATCATTTTGTTTAGAGAATGAGGTTGGAGAGAGATCTCTTAGACTGGGTAGAAGTGCTACTCCAGGATCATCCTAGAGATAAGATAAAGCCAAGTGAAAGAATCTGTATTTCAGCCACTAAACTAGCTTCAGCCTTTTTGCATCATGAGCTAAATTTATTTTGACACCAACATCAACTACATCACTGTAGATGTTCCCAGCAGCAAGTCATGCTACCTTGGCTACCATTGTGCACTCTCCAAGGTTGGAGGTACCACAGTAGCAGCCCAGGACAGTAGAAGCCACCAGAACAATTTTCCTGTATTAGCTAGCTCTCAAGTTATTCAAGCAAATGATTTTATCATTTTCCTATACAAGTAGTCTAGGAATCATCTATAAAGGCAATCTTATTTGTTCTTATCAAATTTAAGCCTCAAACCATGCATCATTGACATTTAAATTATAAATCTCAGCCAGTCAATCCAAATGGCAGATCAAGTTATCTCATTGTGTCACTGAAACAAAAGTTCAGTATACCAAGGTATGGAATGCCAACTATTTAAGCCACATCATTAATTTGTTCACAAGGTAGGAAACCACTTAGAATCATTTTCCTAGCTAAATAGCTAGAAATCATACTATATCCAACAATTGAACTCCTATCACATACCTTAAATCACCATTGTGTTCACTCCTAGTGGGAGGCATAACAGTAGCAATCCTCAGGCAGTAAAAGTTACTGTACTGCTGACAACTGTAAGGGCATTGCTAAGCAAGGTCACAATAGGATACAAGAGCAACAATTTAAGCAATCATTACAGTTTTCCTGATCATCTGCTAGTAAGCAGTATATAGGTTCATATCATTTTCCTAGTAGTAACGCAGGAATCAAAATCATAAATGAGATTCACTGTCCATATGCATAAGAATGTTATATCTATTCAAGCCATTAAGTTAACATTGCAGCTAAGCACTAGGACAGTTCTTTTGAATCAACAAAATTGTGAACTGTCCAAATAGACAGTTACAGAATTTAGTAAACTAAGTTTATTCCACAGTAGCCAATATCTTATAGGAATATTCTATTAACAGATTGATTCCCTAACTCTAACGAGAGATGCATCAACAACCATCAAATTAATCTGGGTAAATTAGCCATTTGAGCAAACATGTTCAAAAGAAATATTTGGGATGAATAATCCCAAAAAAAACCATCACTTACTATACCAACATGTCTAGTATTGAGAGTAGTGGATTGTTTACTGAATCCCAATCAGTTAGAGAAAACATTTCTCTAACTGAAATTCATCACAACACATAGACATTAATCCTCACCACAGTAAACCAGCTCTACCCACAATCATTGGACATTAGAGAATCATTATTGACCCTTTTAAAGGATCTTATAGATCAAATACGAAGGGGCATGTCAATCACATAAAGCTATAGAAGATATTACCAGGGTTCCAGGATTTTCACTAGAAGAGGGTAGAGTAAAAGATGTAGAGAGAGGAGAAGGAGGGCCTACCTGATGGAAAGTCTAAGATCGCGGACGAAGTAGCAGTTGTGGCGACGACAGAGAGACGAAGCTCAGCACGGTGGCATAGCCACACGAGGAGAGCCATGGCGCTGCACTGCAGCCCACACCACCAGCAAGGTGTCAGCATCCAAACGCCCACGCCATACCACCGTGCAAGCTCGATGAAATGAGAAGAAGATATGTTGTGCAAGCTCAAAATGCGCCATCTATAGAAGATCTCATGTTTCATGCTTGCCATTCCCGGTGATCATGGATCAATGATGAGGAATTAAGAAAGGCGTTACATCTTGAGAAGGGCAAGATTGTATACATCAAGATCAATTGGAATTCTCAAGGAAAAGGTATAATCTTGATAGGTTTTCCCTTTTTCCGGTATCATATTGTTAGTAGGAGACCGGGTTTAGGATAGATAGCCGTACTATAAAGAGGGGCTCTCGAATGAGTAACTCGTTCACTTCGTTCGGAGAGAGCCCAAACCTTTGCATATTTGCATCATCATATTTGGTTGTTATTTGGTCTTATCCATGTGAGGATATAGAGCTTGTGGTAATGTCCATAACAAGCTCTTGTTCATCAAAATCGGATCTTCCGTTTGTATCTTGTTGCGATTTTGATCTTGGCGGCTTTTCGGTTTCTCACCAAGTGAGGTATCTCACATTATTATACATGATACATTCTCACTTGGTGATAACCAATATTTTAACCTTTCATAGGGTAGCTCATGTCGTCCCTTTTCCAATGCAATTGGAATCGGGTCGATCGGAGTTACCAATCAAAAGTTATAGAGGTTTGAATTTTCCTTGGTACCAAAATGCGGTAGTACCGCATTTTAGTACCTAGCGCGGCAGCAGGTTTTGGCAAGTTGCCAAATGCCACTGCCCTCCTAGGTGCCAAAATGCGGTAGTACCACATTTTATTACCTAGCATGGCAGAAGGTTTTTGACAATTTTCCAAAAGCCACTGCCGGGCTAGGTACCAAAAAGCGGTAGTACCACATTTTAGTACCTAGTGCGGCAGAAGGTTTTTTACTTCGTCATTTGGATCTATACTCCCTTGCTGGACTATGATGTTTCTTTGCATGATCTTGTAGATGTTTCTGTCCTCTTTGAAACGAGCCCAAGATCATCGAAATCGGAGTCCGGATGCAAAAGTTATGGTTGTTTTCTTTTTGTGATGACCGGTAGTACCGGACCAGGATCCGGTAGTACCGCATTTTGGTACCGGGGAGCACAGAGAAAAATGCATTTGTCGCCTCAGGAACCCCAGGGAATGTCCGGTAGTGCCGGGAAAGTCCGGTAGTACCAGGAAAAAGTCCGGTAGTACCGGGAATCGCGTTTTTAGGCTGCAACGGTTGGATTTTGGAGGGACCTATATAAGGGGCCTTCTTACCCAATGGTTCCTTAACCATTCTTGCAAGTTTTCCCCTCCATTGTTGACCATCTGGAGCTTTCTTTCTCTCAATCCCTCCAGTGATTCTTGCATATTCTTGAGGGATTTGAAAGAGGAGATCTAGATCTACAATCCCACCAATCAATCTCTCCTCTAAGTGAGGGGAACATATTGGGATCTAGATCTTGGAGTCTTTTGTGGATTTCCTCCATTGTTCTTCCTCTCCTATTCCCCCATAAGCTTTTGTAACTTTGGTGGAATTTGGGAGAGAAGGATTTGAACACCTTTGTGGTGTTCTTGCCATTTGCATTTGGTGCATCGGTTTGTGTTCTCCTCGGAGGATTTGGTTCGTGTGACTCATTGGAGCTTGTCCCTCTTGGGTTCTTGGAACCCTAGACGGTTTTGTGGCCTTGGTGGCATTGTGGCCTTTTGTGGCATTTGTTGGGAGCCTCCAATTAAGTTGTGGAGAAGTGCCCAACCTTGTGAGAGGTTCCGGTTGCCACCGACAAGTGCACCGATAGTGGAAGCGTGGATCGATCCCGTTGGGGTGAGATTCACCGGAGAATAGGGGATGACTTTTGTGGCGTTGGTGGTTTGATACCACCCCCTCTCCAAATGAGACGTACTCCATGTTGGGAGGAACTCGGTAAAATTTCGGTGTCCCCGCGTACCTCGGTTATCTCTATACCTGAGCTCTTTACTTATGCACTTTACATTGTGATAGCCTTCGTGCTTGAAGTAATATATATCTTGCTATCACTTTGTTGTTTGTATTGCTTAGCATAAGTTGTTGGTGCACATAGGTGAACCTTAGTTGTTCTAGGTTGTGCTTAACAAAGTAAACACTAGTTTTATTCCGCCTTTGTTGAGCCACTCTAGGAAAAGTTTTAATCGCCTATTCACCCCCCTCTAGGCGACATCCGTATCCTTTCAGCTGCACTGCCTCAGCCCACACCACCAGCAAGGTGTCAGCATCCAAACGCCCACGCCATACCACCGGGGTTGCAGAGAATCTCGCCATCCCGCCGGAGTAATGATGATAGAGGAATTAGGGTTTGAGGTTGGGCGTGAGCATCGAGTGGCGTGGTACTCAAATCGAATTGGATAGACGAATGAAACTCGACAGGACGCATCGATTAGGACCCACAGCACCGGCCGGAGTGGTCGGAGTTCGCCGAAATCGGGCGGGCAACGGCGACGGCGTCGCCAGCAATCAAGAGGGGAAAAACGAGAGTGTGAGAGGTGAGCGAGAGTGCTGGGAAGGCTGGGCCGGAGAGAGGTTTGACCTAAGCCCAGTTGGGCTCAATTGAGAAAAGATGGGCCAGTTGGGCTAGTCAGTGAGCCCGGCCCAGTTCTAAAGAAAATTACCAAATAAATCGTTTACCCAATTATTAACTGACCAAATTACCCCTGAACATAATTTAATTGTAGAAAAATATAATATATCAAAATGTTCACAAAAATAATATCTGCCTAATAAAAATATAACTTTATTTATTTAGAATAAATATAAAGCACATAAATATTAATATCATTAAATCCTGAGTAAAATGTCATAAAATAAGAAGAACTCCTAAAAATAAATAAATATCATTTTTGTGTATAAAAATACTCTATTATTTTATAAAAATACTAACTTAGAGTTTTACAAGTAAAATATAAATCAAATATTTAAAGACACTCAATTCTTTAAATAATTTTATAAAAAATAAAGGTAATACTTAAAAATAAATAAAATTCATTTTTAAGATATTTAACAAGTATATTTCACTAGAAAAATACTATGTATATTATGTAAAAACATTTTAAAATAAATAAAATTCATTTCTTATTTTACTCAAATGAAATAACCACTTCGTTAATTCTTAAAATTATTTCTTAAGTAAGAAATAATCACATTTTCTTATAAGACACTAAAACCTTTAAAGTTTAATTACTAAGTCTAAAACCTTAATCAAAGTAAAACTTAAATATAACTATTAGCCTTTAAATGTTTTAAAATCTTAAATTCAAATTAAAATCCTTTTAAATAAATATTATATATCACTCATGTATAAGATGGTGAATAATCCCCATCTTTTAACCACCCTTAAAAATGACTCTAAACCCTAATAAGATTATAAGATCATCTAATCATGCTTTCATTAATAAACTTCATGCTATTAAACTAATCTTTCACTTACATTAAAAAGGATCATTCATAATCATATTTGTCAAAACCCTAAAACTAGATGATATTCTAAAACTCAATATATCTTAAAATTCACTTATATTTTTATAGTTAACTTTGGTCTAAACAATCATAAACATCTCATTTGAAGTCTATTCATGTTTTTTTAAAGTTAACTTTGGTCACTTATACCATCAATTAAAATATGATAACTTAACATCATTCATAACCATCACAAACCCTAATGTAAAACCTAATAAACCTTAAGACTAATTAACCTTAACTAAATACTAGTTTCTTCAAATGTTATTCTTTTTGCCACTTCACATAAACAAGTCTATATTAGTTCCTTCAGCTCTTAAGAACTCAACTCAAGGACTTTTTATCCCAATCACCAGATAACAATTAATCATAATCACATTATTCTATCAGTATTTGTATATTTTGGATTATTAACACTTAAGTTCCTTATCAATGTCATTTCTTATGAAATAAACTTAAAGATAAACCCAATCTTAAAGAAGATACCTAAGATCAACTTATTCAAAATACTAAGGGTTTCACTTTGGGAATTATAAAATTGCATAGCATTACTTATGCATAATGGCATCCTGCTTCTTTAAACATTAGTCCTTATCGGACCAATGATGCCGATTTCAGATATTGGATCTTCTATTATCTCGAAGACCGTGAGTGCATAATCTTGCAATCACAAAAGGCAAGTTCACACTTGCTCATGTCCTTTGATTATTTTCTGTAACGTATTTTGCAAATCCAGTATTGTCATCACCTGCATTTGAAAAAGTTCAGAAAACACTATTTTCATAATAATATGATTATAGGTTATTTACCATGAGGTAATAATCTACTATGAAAGTTCTGGTGGTAAAGGAACATATTATCTAGGACTTAACAACCAATGTCGCTAGTGATTCTTGCACCGTATATTACGCGTTAACCATGAGATTTGGAATGGGACGGAGAAGTCAGATGGATCGGCTCCCTTTCGCTTGCATTGGACACTGTTCTAGGCATTTATAAGTTGCATATCGTGGGTATAGCCGTTTTATACGGGGGTCTACCGTAGATCTGGGCTTACAAAAGACAGATTACTAGTGTTAATGGTTGTTGTGTGAATCCAACTAAGGTATAACCGTTTTATATGGGGAAAAGTCTACTTTGAGTTTTGGACATCCAACAATTGTGGTGTATGCGGGGTCGTGGAGAAGGACAATGATTGTCTTGGATCTTAGTCTGGGCCTCATACTAAGGAAGTGTGAACGAGCCTATAACTCAGATGTGCAACAAAGCTAAGATCTCTCATGGGTAAAGTGATGCACCTCTGCAGAGTGTAAGAACTGTAACTTATTACTCCCTGTTCTGGGAAGGAGCTGCGAACACTGGGGAAAGGAACTCCATGAAAGTTCTGGTAAACCCGTGAAGGCTGATGGACATAGCTTTTTAGAATAAAAGCAACCTTTGAAGAAATGTTTACGAAAACTTGCATTGCCTACGACCTATGGTATGTGGCTGTAGATAGTGCATCAAACACTCCTATTTAGTGAATTTGCTGAGTACGCTCATACTCAATGCATCTTCTTAACCCTTGCTAGATCTCGGAGAAACCAATGGCGTTCCCAGGAAATAAGTTACTTGAAGAGTTGAAGATATATGAGGGAGATCAACGGAGTCGAAGACCTTACCTGAAGCTATCGAAGACAAGCTGAAGCGGAGAATATAAATAAAACTCCTAGAATCTAAAACCTACTTCTATAGAACAAGACTATAGTAGCACTTTCAAGCCTTATATATACTTATAAGTAGTACTCTTGAGGTAAACTCCAAATGGATCTTTCTGGTTCTTTCTGTATAATATTCCTCATTGTTCGAGGAAGATTCTCTGGATCTTTTGTAATATGTTATATGTAATCTAAAGTGTTGTCTTGGACCCGCGATGTTTATGTTGTACCACCTGAGGGATATAATGTGGATGGAACGGTGTTCCATTGGTGTTAGGTCAACGACTATTCTGTACTACATCATGCAGTGGTATGCTGGGTCACCGCAGTTGGTATCAGAGTATATGCTTTTACCTTAGGTTGGAAACCTAGTAAATGGATAGAACCTGTAGGTTGGATAGTGACAATAGGAAGTCATCTTATCTACACCATATTTCCTTATAAAAGTGATGAATATTCACTTGAGAATAACTTTGTCACACCTTAGTGGAATTTTTGGGTTATTTTCCTGATAGAATGATTACCTATCTACCATGTGTAGTAGGAAGAAACTATCCAGTATTTAGTAAGTAGACAATGTATCTTCTACTAGACTATTCTATACTATAACTAAACTAGAGTAGTATATCACCAAGTCAGAGTCCCTCATAAGGGAGTAGTTAATCATGGTGTTATCTTACTAAGAGAAGACATGAAATGAAGTAAAACCTTGTTATTATATTTATACTAGTGTTAAATACCAGAGGAGTACGCCCCAAAACCTTAAACAACATGATATTTTAGGGGAAGTAACTAATGTTTTGTTTAACAAAAAGCTATTATATGAAGAATAGAATCTTATAGAGAGTAACAAATAGGGTTATTCTTATCTAACCCCATGTAATATGCCAAATCCATAATAGCATGAATGACAAGGCAGTATTCTTGTAGTACAAGTAGATCTATATAGGTTATGAAACTAGTTAAAACTTGAGAATTATTCGTGGTTATAATCAATATGCTTAGAAAAGTTAAGATTAGAAACAAAGGGTAGAAATGTGAGAATGATGTTTAGGATGTAACTCCAAGGATAATTAAGTTATAACCAATTATAGAGTGATTTAACCAACTATCTCTAGAGTCGGATCAAATTTTACCAAAATTTATCCCTTTGCGAATGGGAAAATGGTGTAATTTCAGAGGCAAAGAACATTATGAGCCATACAAATAGGTATATAACGGTAGAGGGAATTTTCGCGCAAAACTAAAGAAGCTGTAGAGGGATCAAGATCTCTCTTGTTCTGATGGAAACACCAGGACAGGTGCGATGGAATTCGACATGACCTCTATTGTACTTTTGTGTTTGAGGGGAAGGAAATCCAAATTTGAATATTCAATTGGTGAATTTGAGTTCTAAAAGAATTTGAAATGGAATAATAATTGGAAAGTAAATTGTAATAATAAATAAAGGGTGAACTCTTATCTATGGTTAAGATACAGTATTTACAGTTATCTAAGTATACAAGATAATTTAAATTCAAACTCAAAAGGAAAAAAGATTTACAATAAAAAAAATTGAGTACATAATTATAAACAAGATATTAATATTTCAAGAATTTAGATTACAAATAGAAAGAAAAATTAGGCTTTATTAATATTATATAGTATTACATTGTATTTACAAATGAAATATAAAACAAATAAACTTTATTAAATAAGATACAACCATACAATGTCTTTACATTACTCAAACAGAAAATAAATTACAATAATAATTAAAAGAAAGAAAAGAAAGAAGACCTAAACTAAAGCTGGTATCTTCTCATCCTCTTTTATACCTGCAAAACAAAACTAGTAGTAATTAAAAGAGGGGGTTAGTTTGGTTAGTATTGCTCTTAGGTACACAGTGTGACGCACTGTGAGGTTCATCACTGAGCTGTAATTGGGGCCAGAGTAGAATTTGTTCTTATCAGTAAATGTGGCCTTAGACTGTGTGCATCACTGGCCTGAGAGAGAGGCAAGTTTCACCAAGTAGAGGAATATCCTAAACAGGGATAAATATCAGAATAAGCCGAGCTCATCCACACCATCAAGTTACATTCACTGAAACTTGCACCCAAAGGGACCCACTTGACAACAGCTCACACACCACATTCAACTGATGTGTTGTCAACACATCAGGAAGGTACCAACTATAGAAAAGGAACACCAGCCATACCAGTACTGCTACTACATCCTTTCCACACACACCATCATACCAACAGCTCCTCTACTAGTCATGAATACCAACAATAACATCGTTTGTTCTTATCAATTTTCTCTTAAGAACATATAGATTCATCCACCACATCATTGCTCCGGTTGCTTAGATAAGCCATCCTGGAACAGATCAAGATCAAGCCAGGAGCTGGGAGGAGTTGATCAAGCAACATGATCACCAAAGGGGAAATTGGTAAACATAGTTGCAAAGGAGGAGGAGGCAAGAAGTACTAGTAGCAGATGATTTAACTCATCCTCACAATAACAACAGTGAGTAAGTATCATGTCCAACTTTAACATCTGTTCTTATCAAAGTAATCCATACAAACACAAATGGTGTTTTTGAAAAAGGGAATACTCTCAGTGTTGCATATAAATGATATGCAAAATTCATCATAGAGTAGATTTTGTCAAGACAAGCAATAACTATCCTTGTTATCTACTTGTGCCTCAGCCTTTGCATCCTTGCCAGGGACAAATTGCAGCAGATCATGCTGTTTGGATCTACTGTTGTGCACACTCGACATGGGAGGCACCACAATAGCAGATCTACTAGTAGCAGAAGCTACTAAGTTGTTTAACACAAATCCTCAAGTACCAAGTCTGTTCTTATTTATATCAATGCCTCAGCCTTTTGCATCACTAGCCAAAGAAATTCCAGGTCATTAGCCAGATATAAATCATCTTAAATAAATGGTTCCAATTCCATTTATACAAGTACTGGAGTACAGCAGATCATGCTAGTTAGAAAATCACTGTGCACACTCAAAATTGAGGCACCACAGTGACAACTACACTAACATAAGCCACTACTTAATTTTGGCACATCATTTTCCTAGTCCATTATCTAGGAGTCATTCAAATCTTCCACTATCTTGTTGATAGGACCAATTCCAAAACTCATCATAAAGAGAATCTTCTAAAAACAATCATATCATTTTCCTAATAGAGACTATAGGAATCAAGATTCTTATCCAGTTCCCACTGGTAATGTTAACAGGGACTAGATAGGCCCAAGCAATTTTCCTGGAATTATGGATAGAACATTACATTCCTTTACTGCTCAAATGGATAGCTATAGATCCATTGATTTCTTATTGGAGCAAAATGATAAGTTATCATTACCAGTAATCACGCAAATTCATACTGCCAGAACTTGACAGTAATAAAGCCAACACCATCATCCAGTAGCACATTTTGATTATCAACATTATAGATCAAAATACAGGAGCATATATATATAGTTACAATAAAAGAATAATAGTAGATGTACCAAAATAAAGTTATGCCACTAACACTTATTCCCAACATGAACAAAATCTCATCACTAAACCACCAAGTTGAATTAACATTAGTTCCAGAATAGAATATTACTAAAAACTTGACTTAAACCAAAGGTTTGAATTTAAATATTAATTTACCTACTACCTCTTAGCTATCAGCAATAACCACAAGAATAATACCAAGCCCAGTGATGAATCAAGTCACAACAGCACATGCTCTATTTTTACAGACAACAATAGTACATGTATCAAATTAAGTGGAGGCATTAAGCACTTAATCAACAAAATCAACTACACTGCCAAACATACCACTCTGATCAATTGAACTTTGCTCAAGAGCTCAATTCTTATTTGCTGAACATGGTCAATCACACGGTGCTGAGAGGATTCAGAGAGGGAGAAAGCAAAGAATTCATATTCAACCAAAAATAACATCATAGCAAAACCATACATGCCAGAGATAACCACATCATCCAAATTTGGACATCAGATCAAGCACACTACAATTTATCAATTAAACTAAAGTCTGACAGTGCAATTCAAACATGCTAGGGGTAGTTAATCATCCAGAATGGGACACCATTGCAAGTAATCAGCTTGTAACATACCACCATATAACCTTAATCCCAACCTGAGGAGTATATTGTCCCAAGAATCGGTCACACGAGGATTACCTGAATTAGAGTAAGAAGTAGCGGGAACACACTTGGTTCGGCGCCTGGGGTTGCGCAGCTGCAGCGCCATCCCGCCAGTGCCAGAGCCGAGACGTCACCACCACAGTGAGGCAGCACAGCGACACCTCCATGGGCGTCGGGGTTGCAGCCCAAGCTGTCGTCCCTCCAGCGTTGGAGTAGCGTGTGAGACCTGGAGAATCAGTTGAAAACCATGGTCAGTCATAGTAGTAGTAGCATCGACGACGCCACCGGAAAGCAAGCACTAGGGCGTAGGGGCCGAGCCAACGTTCGTGGGGCTAGGGTTTCGGCAGAGCACGCTCGCAAGGGCGTGGGCCAACCAAATCGATGGTTGAGAAGAGTAGAGGAGGAGAGGGCAAGGCATCGCCGACGAGAAGCTCCGCTAGATCCGGTCGACGGTGGCCGGAAGAGCGGCAGGCGGCGATGCCCGCATTGGGAGCAGAAGGGGATGAGGAAGAGAGGTCGTGTGTGTGAGTGTGCGTGAATGAGAGAAATGAGAGAGAGGGGGTGTTGGGCTGGGAATAAGCGCAACTGGATGGGCCTAGGTGGGCCGGATCGGCCTAAGGGCCAAATTATCCTATACACCCAGTTCAATTGGCAAAGAAATAAAAAAGGATAATATACATTAATTATAAATTACCACAATACCTTTAATAATATTTATACCCTAGAAAATATAGAAAAATCCCAAAAATATATATGATATATTAGAATGAGCACAAAAATAATATCTACCTAATAAAAATACAATTTTAATTGTTTAAAATAAATATAAAGTAAAATAATTATTAACACCATTAAATCTTAAATGAAATGTTATAAAATAAAACAAAAACCCTAAAAATAAATTAAAAAAATCAATTTTGTGTATCAAAATAACTCTACTATTTTATAAAAATACTAATTTAGAGTTTTACAAATAAAACATAAAGCAAATATTTAAAGACACTTAATTCTTTGATGAATTTTATAAAAATAAAGATAATACTTAAAATAAATAAAATTCATTTTTAAGGTCTTGAATAAATATATTACACTAGAAAAATATTAAATATATTATTAGAAAAGTCTTTAATATTTTAAATAATAAATCCTTACCTAATACTTATTTTGTGAATTCTTTAAAAATAATTGTTAAGTAAGGAATAATCACAATTCTTATAAAAACTTGAGCAATTAGTGTCATTGTACTAAATTCCAAACCCATAACTTAAATTCATAATCAAATTTAAGTATAACTTTTAACTTTAAAATATTCTTTTAAAAATCTTATTAAGAATCCTTTTAAATAAACATTGGGTATCACCCATTTATATAATATGGTGAATAATCATTATATCTTAACGACTATTAACATAACTTTAAATTCTAACAAATTACTAAGATAATCTAATTATGATTCCATTAAATAAATACATATTATTTTCTTAATAAGAAAAACAAATTTAATCTAAATCATTCACTTAAATATAAATCGAATAATTCCACACCTTAGTTATACCTATCATAAATATAAAACTTGGGAATAATTAAAATATATTACATCTTAATTTTACTTAACCTTTTAAAGTCAATTTTAGTCTCAAAGCTTATAAACATCATGTATAATAAATCCCTTATGTTTTTATAGTTAACTTTAGTCTATTTAACTTAATACATAAAGCATCTCAAGTCCAAACTAATAAATCAAACACCAAAAGACATTGATCATGTTCTATTAACAATGATGATTGTTTAAACCTTAGAAAGGAAATATTTTCTTCAAATGTTATTCTTTTTGCCACTTCAAGCAACAACTCTAGGATAGTTCTTTCAAACCTTAATAATCCAATACAGAGACTTCCATCCTAATCACCAAATAGCAACTAATCTAAATCTTAAATTACTATTAAACTCTACTTTTATATCTTGTATATCAAAACTTAAAATCCCTATAGATGCACTTCATGTGAAGTAAAAATTTGAAGATAAACCAACTCTTAAAGGAATTGAAAGGACTATATCTTCCCATGATGTTTTTTGGTGTTAAATGACAATCCCAACCATGTTTTTAACGGTGCTCTTGAGTTTCAGGGGAAACGTCGTTGTTGTCTCATTCTATTGTGATGGATGCTCTCTTGTGATCTTTTGAAGACGGTGGCCTTTTTTATTCTTCTCCTAGTTTCTTTCTGGTTGATGTTTTTAGGTCACCGTACTATTAAGAGGGGGTCCATGTTGGAGGGCTGTGGGAAATCACTTGTTTTTGCACAAACCTATATGCACCGCCACAGCCATCCCATTATTCCGTGAGACAGAGCATTTTCCTTTTCTGTTGGGGCCTTTTGTGTCTCATCGGAACTTCCGGTCATAGACCGGAAGTTCCGCTCAAGCCTTTTTCTGCGGGCTGTTCTATAGTTTGTTCCGACGCTAGTTCCGCCCAAGTTCCGGTGGCGGTTCAGTAACCTTCTGTGTTGAAGTGTGCTATTTGCCGGAACTTGGCCGGAACTTGACCGGAACTTGCTCGGAACTTTTCCTGGCAAAAGTTCTTGAGCGGAACTTCCGCCTGAAGGCCGGAACTTCCGGCCAGACTCGTTTCGCGACCCAAAAGTTCCGCCCCTGTTCCGCCCCAAGTTCCGGTGAAGGCTCAGAAAGTTTCTGTTTTGAAGCGTGCTATTTGCCGGAACTTGATCGGAACTTGCTCGGAAGTTCACCGGAACTTCCGGTCTGCTTTGAACGGAACTTCCGGTTGCGCTTCTGGAGCGGGCGTCAACGGTCTGATGATCGTTGGAGCCAGGCTCAGGCGGAACTTCCGGCCTCTCACCGGAACTTCCAGTGAGGTCGCGGGGGCTGTAACGGTTTAGTGCGAGGGGGGCCTATTTAAGGCACCCCTCTTCTTCCTCCCACCTGCTCTCGAATTTTTCTCTCTCCTCCATTAATGCTTGAGCTTCACCTCACGAGATCTCTCTCTCTAGCCACTCAAACGACCTGATCTTTTGAGAGGTGAGGGAGGAGACCTAGATCTACACTTCCACCAAAGAAGAATTGATTTCCCCCACCCATCCTTTGTGGATCTTGTTACTCTTGGGTTTCTTGGAACCCTAGACGATGTAGGGCATCCCCGGAGCTAAGGCATGTGTTGTAAAGCTTCGAGGTGTCGTTGAGGGCCTCCAATTGAGTTGTGGAGCCTCCCCCTCAACCTTGGTGTAAAGGTTTCGGTTGGCGCCTTCAAGGTCACCGGTTAGTGGATTGTGAGGCCTCCTTTGTGGGGGAGCTCACCGGAGAAGAAGGTGAGGCCTTTGTGGCGCTCGGGTGACCTTGTGTGGCCCCGACACCTCTCCAACATAGACGTAGCTCCTTGAGAGTGAACTACGGGAATTACATCTCCGTGTCCCCTCACCGGTTACTTCGTCCCCTTCCTTTATTCCTTGCTATTTACTGTTTTTGTGGTTTGTGTTCGCTTTCTTGCATTTAGGTTGCTCACTTAGTTGCATCTCTAGATAACTTCCTTTCACGTTGAGCCTAAAAGTGTGAAACAAATTAAAATTGGTAGACGCCTATTCACCGCCCCTCTAGTCGTATCAAGTCGGTACTTTCAGGAATCACCTAAGTTCACTTCACTTACAATATTGGGGATTCACTTCGGGGGTTTTACAAAATGCATAGCATTACTTATGCACAACAGCATATTGCTTCTTTAAACATTAGTCCTTACCGGACCAATGATGCAGATTTCAAATATTGGATATTATGTCATCTCGAAGAACGTGAGTGCATAATCTTGCAATCGCAAAAGGAAAGTTCACTCTTGATCGTGTCCTTTGATTATTTTCTATAAAGTATTTTACAAATCCAGTGTTGTCATCACCTGCATTTGAAAAAGGTCCAAAAACACTAATTTCATAATAATATGATTATAGGTTATTAACCATGAGGTAATAACCTACTATGAAAGTTCCGGTGGTAAAGGAACATATTATCTAGGACTTAACAACCAATGTCGCCAGTGATTCTTGCACCGTATATCACGTGTTAACCATGAGATTTGGAATGGGACGGAGAAGTCAGCTATATCTTCTTCCTCTCGCATGTAGCCGGATGTGCAGGTCGTGGCTGTTATCACTCGTAGCGTGCATATTAATTGGTAATTCGTAGAGGATATGCAGCATATGGGTGGGAACCCTCAACGTCCCACGATAATTCTGGCATCTAACGGTGTGTACAAACCATTGCTGTAATTAAATATGTGGGCATGGTGTACACCAAGGTGGCATGCGAGGTCGCGAAGGGGGTAGTGATTGGCCGGGAACAAGAGATGCCCGGCATCCGTAATCTTGAACCCTACACACATCATTAGGGACCGTCTTCGGGACTCGACCCGTTATGGCGGCATATCCCTAGTGTGTGACTCATGGTCTCGGCGAAAGCAAGGTAAAGATCGTGTCTAACCACCCTCTGCCGACCTTCCAAGGAAGAGGGCTTATCTAGTGGCATTAAGAGAAGGTTAGTATGTGTGGGTAAAGTTGTACACCCCTGCAGGGTTATTAATCTTTTCGAAAAGGTTAGTATCTGTGGGATTGTCATCTAACACCAAAAAGGGGGAGATTGAAAGGACTATATCTTCCCATGATGTTTTTTGGTGTTAAATGACAATCCCAACCATGTTTTGAACGGTGCTCTTGAGTTTCAGGGGAAACGTCGTTGTTGTCTCATTCTATTGTGATGGATGCTCTCTTGTGATCTTTTGAAGACGGTGGCCTTTTTTATTCTTCTCCTAGTTTCTTTCTGGTTGATGTTTTTAGGTCACCGTACTATTAAGAGGGGGTCCATGTTGGAGGGCTGTGGGAAATCACTTGTTTTTGCACAAACCTATATGCACCGCCACAGCCATCCCATTATTCCGTGAGACAGAGCATTTTCCTTTTCTGTTGGGGCCTTTTGTGTCTCATCGGAACTTCCGGTCATAGACCGGAAGTTCCGCTCAAGCCTTTTTCTGCGGGCTGTTCTATAGTTTGTTCCGACGCTAGTTCCGCCCAAGTTCCGGTGGCGGTTCAGTAACCTTCTGTGTTGAAGTGTGCTATTTGCCGGAACTTGGCCGGAACTTGACCGGAACTTGCTCGGAACTTTTCCTGGCAAAAGTTCTTGAGCGGAACTTCCGCCTGAAGGCCGGAACTTCCGGCCAGACTCGTTTCGCGACCCAAACGTTTCGCCCCTGTTCCGCCCCAAGTTCCGGTGAAGGCTCAGAAAGTTTCTGTTTTGAAGCGTGCTATTTGCCGGAACTTGATCGGAACTTGCTCGGAAGTTCACCGGAACTTCCGGTCTGCTTTGACCAGAACTTCCGGTTGCGCTTCTGGAGCGGGCGTCAACGGTCTGATGACCGTTGGAGCCAGGCTCAGGCGGAACTTCCGGCCTCTCACCGGAACTTCCGGTGAGGTCGCGGGGGATGTAACGGTTCAGTGTGAGGGGGGCCTATTTAAGGCACCCTTCTTCTTCCTCCCACCTTCTCTTGAATTTTTCTCTCTCCTCCATTAATGCTTGAGCTTCACCTCACTAGATCTCTCTCTCTCTAGCCACTCAAACAACCTGATATTTTGAGAGGTGAGGGAGGAGACCTAGATCTACACTTCCACCAAAGAAGAATTGATTTCCCCCACCCATCCTTTCTGGATCTTGTTACTCTTGGGTTTCTTGGAACCCTAGACGGTGTAGGGCATCCCCGGAGCTGAGGCATGTGTTGTAAAGCTTCGAGGTGTCGTTGAGGGCCTCCAATTGAGTTGTGGAGCCTCCCCCTTAACCTTGGTGTAAAGGTTTCGGTTGGCGCCTTCAAGGTCACCGGTTAGTGGATTGTGAGGCTTCCTTTGTGGGGGAGCTCACCGGAGAAGAAGGTGAGGCCTTTATGGCGCTCGGGTGACCTTGTGTGGCCCCGACACCTCTCCAACGTAGACGTAGCTCCTTGGGAGTGAACTACGGGAATTACATCTCCGTGTCCCCTCACCGGTTACTTTGTTCCCTTCCTTTATTCCTTGCTATTTACTGTTTTTGTGGTTTGTGTTCGCTTTCTTGCATTTAGGTTGCTCACTTAGTTGCATCTCTAGATAACTTCCTTTCTTGTTGAGCCTAAAAGTGTGAAACAAATTAAAATTGGTAGACGCCTATTCACCCCCCCTCTAGTCGTATCTAGTTGGTACTTTCAATTGGTATCAGAGCCAAGGCTCTTACTTTGGGCTTTACCGCCTAAGAGACTATGGCTGACGAAGGGGGTAGTGAAACCGAAAAAGCCACGAACTTGGCCACTATGGATGACCTCAAGCAATTGGAGTCATCCATGATGTCCAAGTTCGAGGAAATGATGACTCTCTTGCAGTCTCTCAAGCCAAACCCCATGGTTGCTATTGACACACCCCATTCCAACGAGGTTCCTCCCACTGTTACGGTGTCCGCCCCCGGGGTAACTCCCGCGGCTGCCACCACTCACTTGGGACTTGGTTTTGTTGCTCAAACCTCTACCAAGGTTCCAGGTGAGAACATCGAGGAGCCCGAGAACCCAACTTCAAAAGGGGAGAATGGAGGAAAGGACTACTCGGCGGTACCCCCACCGCCGAAGTAGACTCCGGATCCACCCATTCCCATGCCACACATTATCCCTCAAGGAGCACCACCTATGCTAGATACGTCTAATTTCGCCAATTGGCAATATCTAATGCGCTCACATATTTCCAGCTCATCCATTGAGTTGATGAGGATTGTGGAGGATGGATTCTCTCCATTTGACCCAAAGAAGTTGACACGAGGTGAAGTGGTGGACAAGCAACTCAATGCTACAGCTTTGGGAATGATTCAAAAGGCCTTGACTCCAAAGGATTTTGCTCACATTCGCCAATTTGACACTGCCAAGGGAGCTTGGGATCAACTCACCGAGCTCTTTGTTGGGAATTCTAGCATCCAAAGCTCAAAGTTTGATGAGATCAACAACGAGTGCGATGGTTTTGCAATGCAAGATGATGAGACTCCTGAAGACATGTATAGGCGCCTTAAGGTCCTTTGTTCCACTATGAGGGACCTCGGGGCTCACTATGTTGATGACAAGTTTATGAAGAGGAAGTTCATTCAAGCTCTTCTTCCATTTGAAGAACAAAAGCTCAACTCTATCAAGGGAAGAACCAACTTTCACTTAATGACCTCCCAAGAAGTCTTGAGTGAAGTAATTGCCATGATTATTGCTAAGAATAATGCGGAGTCCGCTCGAGCTAGAGCCATTGGATCAACAAAAGTGAACCTTGCATTGAAGGCCAAGGCTATTGAAGTTGATGATGATGATACATCAAGTGAGTGGTCTCAAGAAGATCTCAAATGTGCCTTCAATGAACATCTGGCTCTCGCTTCAAGGGCCTTTTGGAACAAGTCCGGATTCAAGTCGAGATCAAGGGACAAATCAAGATTCAACTCACCCAACAAGTCTCCCAAAGCAAGATCGTGCTACAATTGCAACGACAAGAGTCACTTTGTGGCCAAGTGTCCCTTTGAGAACCGTGAAGACAGTGGTGGTCGTCTCATTCGCAAGGTCAAGTCAAGATCTCCTCATCCGATAAACAAGAACTACACCGTCAAGAACGCCACTAACAAGGAACGAGCAATTGTGGTCCATGAAGAATATCTTTCGGGCACGGATGAAGATGATGATGATGAAGGTCATGGTGGAGAGATTGTGGGGGTTGCTGCTATTGCCACTACCTCAACTCCACGTCTATCCCTCTTCGACTCGCCAAATGAAAATGTCATCTCCTCCAACCAAAAGTTCTTCATGGCCAAGGCCACCGAGGTATCACCGAAACCCACTCCTCAACCCATCTCTAGTGAGCCTTCCTCTCTTGATCTTGTTGGTCTAGAGGTGAAGAAAGAGATGATTGACATGTGTGAATTTGTTGCTACCTTAGATGAAGAAACTAGAAACTTCTTTGAGTCCTTACTTGCACAACTTGAAAATGCTAGAGATGCCTTAGATGAAAAGGAAGAACTTCTTGACTTGCTAAGTAAAAATGAAAGAGATGCCGCCGATGAAATTGCCTCTCTCACTCAAAGTCTTGAGGATGGACAAAATATGAGAATTAATCTTGAAGAAAATGTGTCTAAGCTTGTAGATGATCATAACAACACTTTGACCTCTACAATTAAAGAACGTGACCATGCTCTTGCTTTGATTAAGGTTCTCAAGAAAGAAAATGATGAGTTTGTGGGTGGTCATGATAAGACTCAAGAGGATCTTGAGAAACTCAAAGAGGAACACAAAGCCTTGGAGAGTAAATTCTCAAGTCTTTTTGAGGCTCATGAATAGCTTCAAACTCAATTAACTTGTGATCTTTCTAAGTCTTCCGCTGTGCAAATTATAGACTTGTCTAGCTCTCCTAACCCTTGTTGCAAGCACGAGCATCTCATAGACGAGGTCAAGGTTTTGAAGGATCAACTTTCCAAGACTAAGAAGAAGAAGAAGAAGAAGAAGAAGAAGAAGAAAAAGAACAAGGGCATGGCCCAAGGAGTTCCAAATGGCCTAACCCTCTTGCAAAGTGACAACTTTGCCGGAAAGAACAATCCCTCTTATATTCTTTGCAAATCTTATGATGGTCATGTATATGCTAGATATGTGGGGACATCTTACACGCATGATTATCATTGGGCCATTTGGGTGCCAAAGGTTCTCGTCACTAACAAAAGGGGACCCATTGCAAAATGGGTACCTAAAACCAAGGCTTGATTTTCTTGTAGGACTATGCTTCCGGCGGATCAAAATGGGTGCTTGATAGTGGTTCCACGAGTCATATGACCGAAAGCAAGTCTATCATGACCGAGTTGAGACCCAATATTGCCAACACCATGGTCTCCTACGGTGACAAAACAAGCTCTCAGGTTTTGGGTTTTGGCAAAGTGGTGGTAACACCGGATGTATCCTTGGTTGACGTCATGCTTATCAAAACTCTTGGTTACAACTTACTCTCAGTTCGTGCTCTTGCTCTTATGGGTCTTTCTTCTTTCTTTAATTCTCATTTCGTGGTCCTCATGTGGAGCAAGTCTCTCAAGGTGGCTTTTGTAGGGTATGTAGAACATGACTTGTACGTGGTGGACTTTTCAGGGACCACTACTCATCATGCTCTATGTCTCTATGCTAAAGCCGACAAGGGCTGGTTGTGGAATCGCCGCCTAGCCCATGTTAACATGAGAACTTTGCAAATACTTCACTCCGAGGGCCACATCCTTGGAATTAACGATGTTTCTTTTGCCAAATATCGTGTTTGCAGGGCTTGTATTGAAGGGAAGATGCATGAAACTCCTCACAAAGCGCTCAATCAAATCACTACCGAGAGATGTTTGGAGCTCTTGCATATGGATCTCTTTGGTCCTCCCTCTCATGATAGCCTTGGAGGCAAGAAGTATTGCTTGGTTATTGTGGATGATTTCTCAAGATACACTTGGGTGTTCTTTTTCAAGTACAAGAGTGAGACTCAACAAACCGTCATTGACTTTGTTAATGAGGTTCAACGGAAGCACAATGCAACTATTCTCTCAATTCGAAGTGAAAATGGCACCGAGTTCAAAAACTATACTTTGGATGAGTTTCTTAGTGATGAAGGAATCAAGCATCAATACTCCACTCCCTACACCCCTCAACAAAACGGAGTTGCTGAAAGGAAGAATCGCACTTTGATGGATGCGGATCGGTCTATGCTAGCTGAGTTCAAGTCTCCATACAAATTTTGGGCTGAGGCCATCTCCACCGCTTGCCATGCAACCAACCGGCTTTATCTCCGCAAGAATAAGAACAAGACCCCCTATGAACTTCTCACCGGGAAAAAGCCTAATGTTAGCTACTTTCGGGTGTTTGGGTGCAAGTGCTACATACTCAAGAAAGGAGTTCGGTTGTCAAAGTTTGAATCCAAGGCTCAAGAAGGAATTTTCGTTGGTTACTCAAATCAGTCCCATGCTTATAGAGTCTACAACAAAGCCAATGGAAGAGTTGAAGAGACGAGCAACGTGAAGTTTGATGAAAATCATGAGTCTCTTGTTAGGCAAGATGGTGTTTGTGATCCAAGTGAGGAAATTCCTCCCAAGTCCATATGAAGAATGGGTGTGGGTTTCCAAGTCCATACGAAGGAGAAGGACCAAGCTCTACTCAAGTGGAGCCCTCACTCTCACAAGATCATCTTGCACCTCAAGGACCTACCTTCTTGGCACAAGCTCCCTCAAGCTCTTCCGAAGCTTCCCATGCTCATGACTCTCCAAGCTCTAAAGATCAAGATCTTCATCAACAACATCAACCTCCCCTCGATGGGGCTCATACTCAAGGCACCTCTCACGGACAAGCTCTTCATCAACCTCATCATCCTCCCCAAGATGGGGCTCCTCCTCAAGGTCACGTTTCTCCCCAAGGTCAAGCTCGTCGAGATCAAGATCAAGTCAATGATCCTCAAGGATCCTCTCCAAGTGATGACTCTCCCGAAGTGGAAATTGATGAAGATGACCCTCGTGTTCGTGCTTATAGTCAAGGGGGCAGCTCAATTGGTGGAAATGACCAAGTGGTAGCTCAAGAATCTTGAATTGAAGCACAAGCCTGTCGTCAAGCCTATCGTCTCGCCAAGCTTGTTTGAGATGGCCATATCCTTGATAATGTCTATGGAGATTTCAATAAAGGTTCCACTACTAGGAGGCAACTAGCTTCCTTTTGCTCTCACCATGCGTTTATCTCTCTTGTGGAACCACAGAAAGTCTTCGAAGCTCTTGAAGATGACGATTGGCTTGATGCTATGAACGAGGAACTTCACAACTTCAAGAGGAACAATGTTTGGACATTGGTTGAGCGGCCCAAAGATTGTCAAAACGTCATTGGAACCAAGTGGGTCTTCAAGAACAAGTGCGATGCGAATGGAATTATCGTGCGCAACAAGGCAAGGTTAGTTGCCCAAGGATACTCACAAGTTGAGGGCATCGACTATGGTGAGACTTACGCCCCCGTTGCTCGCCTTGAATCCATTCGTATGCTCCTTGCCTTTGCTACCCATCATAACTTTAAATTGTATCAAATGGATGTTAAGAGTGCTTTTCTTAATGGTCCTTTGAAAGAGTTGGTATACGTCAAGCAACCTCCGGGCTTTGAGGATCCACTTCTTCCGAACCATGTCTACAAGCTTAATAAGGCACTCTATGGCCTCAAGCAAGCTCCACGTGCGTGGTATGATTGCCTTAGGGAGCTCTTGTTAGACTGTGGCTTCGAAGTGGGCCTCATTGATCCCACTCTTTTTACTAAGAAAGTTGGAGGCCATTTGTTCGTATGCCAAATCTATGTAGATGACATTATCTTTGGGTCTATTAACAAAACTTTTAATGAGTATTTTGCCAAGCTCATGACCGACCGCTTCGAGATGTCCATGATGGGGGAGTTGAAGTTTTTCCTTGGATTTGAAGTCAAACAATTGAGGAAAGGGACTTTCATCAACCAAGCCAAGTACATCCAAGACATGCTCAAGAAGTTCAAGTTTGATCAAGTCAAAGGTGCCAAGACTCCCATGCTAACTAAGGTTAATCTTGATCTCGATCCCAAGGGTAAGGAGGTGGATCAAAAACTCTATCGTTCGATGAATGGTTCTTTGCTCTATCTTTGTGCATCCCGGCCGGATATTATGTTGAGTGTGGGTATGTGTGCAAGATTTCAAGCCGCACCAAAGGAAAGTCACATGGTGGCTGTCAAGAGGATCTTTTGATATTTAGTTCATACCCCAAACTTTGGGTTGTGGTACCCCAAGGGAGCCAGCTTTGATCTCATTGGTTACACGGACTCGGACTGGGCTGGTGACAAAGTGGGAAGCAAGTCAACCTCCGGAGCTTGTCAGTTTCTCGGAAGATCTTTGGTTTGTTGGTCCTCGAAGAAGCAAAATTGTGTGTCTATGTCTACTGCCGAAGCTAAGTATATCTCTGCCGCAAGCTGCTGTGCTCAATTGCTATGGATGAAGCAAACCTTGAAGGATCTTGGACTATCTTTTGACATGGTGCCTCTTCTTTGTGACAATGAGAGTGCAATTGCTATTGCTCACAATCCCGTGCAACACAAACGGACCAAGCACATTGAGATTCGTCATCATTTCATTCGGGACCATGTTGCTAGAGGAGACATTTCTTTGGAGTATGTTCCCACCAAGGCAAATCTTGCGGATCTTTTCACGAAGACTCTTGATGAAGCAAGGTTCCGAGAGTTAAGGCATGAGCTAAATATCATTGATTCGAGAAATGTTGCTTGAGCCCTTGCACACCTACCCGTGTCTCAATGTGTATCTTGTTTGGATGTAGGCATGGATTTAGGGGGAGTGTAGTTCCTCTTATGAACAAACACTATCCCTATTATGCGCACATTAAAGTTTTCATACTCTATCATCTCTAAAGGAGACCATTTGAGCTTCATGATGAGTGTTGGTAATGAACCCAAGATATATCTTCGCGGTGTCAAGCCATTTACTCTTATATAAGGTGGTTTCGGCCACCGACTCGTTCTTATTTGGTTTGTTTTTATTTCGTTTTTATTTGTGTTTTCTTGTTTTGGTGTTTTTCGTTCTTCACAGTTTGAGCTATCTATCCCAAGCCTTTCCTTACCTCAAGCCCTCTCTATTCCCTGCACAAGTTCTTCCTTGTTATCCTATCTTGAGATGTTCCTCCTGGTGTTAGCGGAACTTCCGGTCAGTCTGACCCGGAAGTTCCGGTCCACCGGAACTTCCGGTCCCTGACCGGAACTTCCGGTGGTGCTCCCTGTCCTATATAAGGTGGGCCCTGGGAGAAAACGGGATCTTCTTCCTTTTCCCCCAAGACCCATCTTCTATCAGGAGCGTCGCCGGCCAGGACGTCTCCAAGAGGGCGCTCCGGCCCCCTCTTCTCCAACCGCTCCTTTCCAGATCTGCTCCGTGGGATCCTTCCCCACCTCGATCTCCCGCCATGGACTCCGGTATTTGCCCTTAACTCCCTCCATTAATGGAGATCTTGCTCTCACCATGGCTTGAGTTAGGGCACACCTTGTCTAGGATAGTTCTTTGGCTAGAACTTGTTGGAAGATCTTGGTAGGCCTAGGGTATCATGCTAGAGTAGATTGGTCCAATACATCCTTGGAAAAATTTGTGCATTGGTGGTCTTTAGATCTACATCTAGGGAACTCCTGTTGAAACTGTCAGTTCGTGGCCTCACCGGAACTTCCGGTGAGCCACGACCAGAACTTTCGGTCTAGAACGGAAGTTCCGACGTTTCAGCGGAAGTTCCGGCTACACTGCAAAATTTTTTCCTGTTTGTATTTTTCCAATCTAACTCTTTTTGTTTCCACTTCTGAACTTGTGCACTTATCCCAACTTCCCTCCCTATTCTTGTTCTTTCTTCTCAGGGGAAGGAGAAACTCGCCAAGGCAAGCGTGCCCGCCGACCATCCGCTGACATTCCTCCTGAGGTTGATGAGGAAGATGCTAAAGTTGTGCGTCCAACCACACAGACTTCTCGCCAGAAGGCTGCTGCTGCTCGCCGTGCTGCTGCTGCTGCTGCTGCAGGGAAGAGGCCTGCTCTTTCACAGAAGGCCACTGCTGCAGGGCCAGATATGACCAAAGCCAAGATTTCCAAGTGGACTCAGAAGGCTTACGCTGCATTCAGGGCTACAGATCCGTACCTCGTGCCTCGTGATCGTCTCTGCTTGGACCCTCATTTTCACACATGCCGTCAGGAACAGATTTATGAAGAAATATATGCCTCAAAGAAGAAGTTCGTGGTTGCTCCTCAGAAGTACATCAATGTGCCTCACATGGAAGAGAAGCAAGTCTACTTTGGGGAGGCTCTTGATATCTGCAAGAAGTTTGGACTGATTCCCCTCATGGAGCACCGTCAGAACTTTGATGTAACTGCTATTGCTCAGTTCTACTCCACCCTGTTTCTTCACATGCAGTCCTCTACTGAAGGTGAGATGAAGTGGATGACCAGGGATGTGTACCTTACCGCTACTTGGGCTGAGTTTGCTGAGCTTCTGGGCTATCCCATTCAGCCGGGACGCGGGGCGAATGGTTGGCGTGTTCATGGTCCTACTGCTGCTGATCCTGAGGTTCTGGAGCCTCTCTACATTGAAGGATGGGGAAGTGTTGGGTTTGTGAATCATCTGCTGCCAGCTTATGACATTATGCGCAGGGTGTATTTGAACACCATCTCTCCCAAAGCTGGCAACTTTGATCAGTTTCATGGATATCAGGTTGACCTCATGCATCAGACCCATCTTCGCCGAGACACTGACAGGTCAATGGATGTTATGCACTTCATCTACTCAGAGATGTGGGGTGCTCTCATCGAAAAGCGCTCTTGCATCTATGCTCCCTACATTCAAACTCTCATCAATCACAAGTGGCTCGAGAAGACTGGCACCCCCTTCCCTCAAGACAACATCACCATTCATGAAGAGAAAAGGCTCCGTGTGAGTAAGCTCCAGAAGCCTCGTACTCAGGAAGAAAAGGAAGCTGCTCTCAAGAAGACTCAAGGTGTTGCTAGTGGTCCCTCCTCTGCTCCGGGTGGCTCTAGTGCTGGTGGTCCTTCTCTTTAGAGGCAGCCATCTTGGGCAAAGAAGCTGCTTGGGAAAGTGAAGAAGACTTTCTTCTTTCTGCAGGACCGCGAGTATCAGGCTTATGTTGATCAGCGTCACAACGTTCAGCGCCAGAAGGCCATCATGACAGCACTCAATATTCCTTGCTCACCGGTCTCTAGCTCTGTCACTGCTCCCAAGGAGGATTGGGTTCGCACCAACTGCAACTAGTCTGAAGATGAGTCTGAGGAGGAGGTCACTGGTCCGCATGAGTCTTCTCCTCCTTCCCCTTCTCATGGCTGGGATGAGTAGTTTGATCTCTTCTTCCTTTTTGGTGTCTCGATGCCAAAGGGGGAGAAAGATGTCTATTAGGTTGTCTACGGGATTTGCATGGGTTGAGTCGCGAGCCTGTTCTTGCCTTTGATCTTTTGTTACTCGCGAACTCTCTAGTTTATTTGTGTGCTTGTGGTTTTATGTCCGTGAACTTATGTGTGCTTGTGGACCATGCGGTATGTTATGTTTGAGACTATGTGGTATCTCTATGTGATATCTGTGTGGTATCTTATTGTCATCTCTTGGGTTGTTGCTATGGTGGTGGAGCCTCATTGCTCTTGTTATTATTATTACTCCGTTTGTCTCCACCACTTTTAGTTGGTTCTGGTATGATCTCTATCCCTTTTTGTACTTGTGCTATATTTAAAATTGTTAGGGGGAGCCTCCGTGTATGTGTGCTAGTTCATTCCTTAGGGGTCTTCTCTCTACCTTGCACACATACAGGGGGAGCCTGTCCCGTCCCTTGCAAAGATTGCTTTGTTTCTATGCAAATCTGTGGGATTGTCATCTAACACCAAAAAGGGGGAGATTGAAAGGACTATATCTTCCCATGATGTTTTTTGGTGTTAAATGACAATCCCAACCATGTTTTTAACGGTGCTCTTGAGTTTCAGGGGAAACGTCGTTGTTGTCTCATTCTATTGTGATGGATGCTCTCTTGTGATCTTTTGAAGACGGTGGCCTTTTTTAGTCTTCTCCTAGTTTCTTTCTGGTTGATGTTTTTAGGTCACCGTACTATTAAGAGGGGGTCCATGTTGGAGGGCTGTGGGAAATCACTTGTTTTTGCACAAACCTATATGCACCGCCACAGCCATCCCATTATTCCGTGAGAGAGAGCATTTTCCTTTTCTGTTGGGGCCTTTTGTGTCTCACCGGAACTTCCGGTCATAGACCAAAAGTTCCGTTCAAGCCTTTTTCTGCGGGCTGTTCTGCAGTTTGTTCCGACGCTAGTTCTGCCCAAGTTCCGGTGGCGGTTCAGTAACCTTCTGTGTTGAAGTGTGCTATTTGCCGGAACTTGGCCGGAACTTGACCGGAACTTGCTCGGAACTTTTCCTGGCAAAAGTTCTTGAGCGGAACTTCCGGTCAGACTCGTTTCGCGACCCAAAAGTTCCGCCCCTGTTCCGCCCCAAGTTCCGGTGAAGGCTCAGAAAGTTTCTGTTTTGAAGCGTGCTATTTGCCGGAACTTGATCGGAACTTGCTCGGAAGTTCACCGGAACTTCCGGTCTGCTTTGACCGGAACTTCCGGTTGCGCTTCTGGAGCGGGCGTCAACGGTCTGATGACCGTTGGAGCCAGGCTCAGGCGGAACTTCCGGCCTCTCACCGGAACTTCCAGTGAGGTCGCGGGGGCTGTAACGGTTTAGTGCGAGGGGGCCTATTTAAGGCACCCCTCTTCTTCCTCCCACCTGCTCTCGAATTTTTCTCTCTCCTCCATTAATGCTTGAGCTTCACCTCACGAGATCTCTCTCTCTAGCCACTCAAACGACCTGATATTTTGAGAGGTGAGGGAGGAGACCTAGATCTACACTTCCACCAAAGAAGAATTGATTTCCCCCACCCATCCTTTGTGGATCTTGTTACTCTTGGGTTTCTTGGAACCCTAGACGATGTAGGGCATCCCCGGAGCTGAGGCATGTGTTGTAAAGCTTCGAGGTGTCGTTGAGGGCCTCCAATTGAGTTGTGGAGCCTCCCCCTCAACCTTGGTGTAAAGGTTTCGGTTGGCGCCTTCAAGGTCACCGGTTAGTGGATTGTGAGGCCTCCTTTGTGGGGGAGCTCACCGGAGAAGAAGGTGAGGCCTTTGTGGCGCTCGGGTGACCTTGTGTGGCCCCGACACCTCTCCAACATAGACGTAGCTCCTTGAGAGTGAACTACGGGAATTACATCTCCGTGTCCCCTCACCGGTTACTTCGTCCCCTTCCTTTATTCCTTGCTATTTACTGTTTTTGTGGTTTGTGTTCGCTTTCTTGCATTTAGGTTGCTCACTTAGTTGCATCTCTAGATAACTTCCTTTCTCGTTGAGCCTAAAAGTGTGAAACAAATTAAAATTGGTAGACGCCTATTCACCCCCCCTCTAGTCGTATCAAGTCGGTACTTTCAGGAATCACCTAAGTTCACTTCACTTACAGTATTGGGGATTCACTTCGGGGGTTTTACAAAATGCATAGCATTACTTATGCACAACAGCATATTGCTTCTTTAAACATTAGTCCTTACCGGACCAATGATGCAGATTTCAAATATTGGATATTATGTCATCTCGAAGAACGTGAGTGCATAATCTTGCAATCGCAAAAGGAAAGTTCACACTTGATCATGTCCTTTGATTATTTTTTGTAAGTATTTTACAAATCCAGTGTTGTCATCACCTGCATTTGAAAAAGGTCCAAAAACACTAATTTCATAATAATATGATTATAGGTTATTAACCATGAGGTAATAACCTACTATGAAAGTTCCGGTGGTAAAGAAACATATTATCTAGGACTTAACAACCAATGTCGCCAGTGATTCTTGCACCGTATATCACGTGTTAACCATGAGATTTGGAATGGGACGGATAAGTCAGCTATATCTTCTTCCTCTCGCATGTAGCCGGATGTGCAGGTCGTGGCTGTTATCACTCGTAGCGTGCATATTAATTGGTAATTCGTAGAGGATATGCAGCATATGGGTGAGAACCCTCAACGTCCCACGATAATTCTGGCATCTAACGGTTTGTGCAAACCATTGCTGTAATTAAATATGCGGGCATGGTGTACACCAAGGTGGCATGCGAGGTCGCGAAGGGGGCAGTGATTGGCCGGGAACAAGAGATGCCCGGCATCCATAATCTTGAACCCTACACACATCATTAGGGACCGTCTTCGGGACTCGACCCGTTATGGCGGCATATCCCTAGTGTGTGACTCATGGTCTCGGCGAAAGCAAGGTAAAGATCGTGTCTAACCACCCTCTGCCGGCCTTCCAAGGAAGAGGGCTTATCTAGTGGCATTAAGAGAAGGTTAGTATGTGTGGGTAAAGTAGTACACCCCTGCAGGGTTATTAATCTTTTCGAAAAGCCGCGTCAGCGGTTATGGACAACTTGGGAACGGACGTGAAGATCATAGAGAACTTGAACCTAATCGTAAAGCTTGGAAAGTTAAGTAATGTGTGCTTAAGGATGCTTCCTGAGGGATCGAGGGGGTGATCCTAGTTAGGTTCAGCTGATGATGATTCGGTGGATATCAAAAGATGATCAAAGTTAGAGATACCGCTCTCTTATCCCATTTTAAAACATTCTGATTAGTCGAGATTCTTCTCCCTTTTGTTTTACAAAACAAAGATGGCTTTATACAAAATAACTCCACCAACCATAAGTCTTGCGGAGTACACCTTGTACTCATCCTTGCTTCGTTGATACTTTTGCAGCAAGGTAAGTGTTACCATAGAAGATGAGTTCTTCATGACATCGACATCGATGAGTAGCTTGGAGTTCCCAGCCGGCAGTCTGGGATCTAGGGATTGGACGCCATCGTTATGCTTCAGGCCTCTTAGGCCATTTGTTAAGTTTGTTATACTCCCTCCGTTCCAGAATATAAGACATTCTGGGATTTTCGGACAGGGTCCAAAACTGGGGAAAAGTACAAAACTACCCTGCAAAACTGTCCGAACCGGTGATCCATAATTCGCGGCTCCACGTGCGCGCGTCGCCCAGATCCTCGCGTGGCCGCAGGTCCTCGTGCTGAGCAGAATCGACCCCCCTAGGATTCTCACATGTCGCCAAGATCTTGCTCAGCTAGTCAGCATCGACTGTCGGTAGTAATGGAATAGTGGGGAAGAATCGATCCCTACCGGAATCGATTGCCGTCAGCTCTCGGGCATGCCGGCGCCTACCCAGTAGCTCGCCGGTCGTCCGCCCCCCACCCAACCGGAGCGGAGAAGGCCAGTGAGAGTTCTCCAGGCTGGGGGGCACCTCCCTTGATCGCCGGCGTCACCTGTACCTCGCCCAGTTGCTCCCGCCCTGGCCGGCAGCAGATCGCCGGTCCGGACCCGACAGAAGATCGCCGGCCGCAACCCAGCAGGAAATTCAAGGAGATCAAGCTCTTCAACTCGCCACCAGGTTTCCTGATACCCATATCGTCGAGAGCCCCACGACGGCAGCAGGAAACGGGCGGCGGTGGTGGCGGGGAAAGGACACCTAGCCCAGAACATACACCTCAATGTGATTCTCCTTCGGCCCTGCAACGATTGGTGAAAACCCACATCAATATGGTACTCTCGCGTACTCCACCCATGGATGAAGAAATAATGGAGATGAGCAAGTAATGAATGAGCAAGATGCTGGAGTAGATGAAGAAATTGATGCATGATGTGGTGCTAGTGGTATAATAGAAATAGAATCCCTATAGCATCCTTAGCTTATGCCCTGCACAATATGTATTAGAAAGTTCAGAGTACTTTGTATTATTTTTGCAAACAATATAGCATCACTATCCAATATTACGCAGCAAATTTTAGATTACATACTGTCATTTTCTAAAGGCATTATCCAATATCCAATAGTTCCATATCCATTATCCATTATGCAGCAAGTTTCGAGTTTAGAAGCTGTGAGAATACATCATGTTGAGAAACTTTAACAAATTTAGAAGTTGTGGTGCTACTAGATCATTTCTCTCAGTTTGACATGAACTAATGTATACCCCTCTAGAGTGGTATCTGGCACATCAAAGGCCAAGCCCTAATTAACCAAAAGAAGTGTCCTTCATCACGGTGCACTCTCTAAAAAAAAGTTTATGGTGTGCAGGTAATTAAATTGATTAAACTTTGATGCATGGAAAATTCCTATATGAAACAAGGCTATATGAAAAGAATAAAACTGATAGACTGGCCTCATATATTATGAAATTTGGCGGACGTCGCTATTCATTCCGACAGAACATTGTTCACATTACAGAAATTGTTTCGGCCTAAGTAAAGTCAGTTTTCTTTTTGAGAAAGTACCATCAGTTTTAACAACAAGTACTTGTAAACATCTAAGTAAATTATCTCCTGCACTTTACTGTAGTTGTTAGGTTTGGATGTACAAGCTAGATCTAGCAGAAAATATGACGACAAGTAGTAGAATAGCAGTGCATGACAACATCCATTTTTTATCAGCATCCACTATCTGACGGTAAATGACAGTAAATATACCGCACTGGAGCAAAAGCACAACAAGCAAGAGCACTAGTGGACAAAAGCAAGCAAATAAGATCAAAATATCGCCAACTCCAAGTACATGACTGAAAATAAAGTTGGTCAAGAAACTGAGTATTAGAAATAAAGCGTAGAAAGCAGGCAATGCTATTGAAATTTAGACTGAATTTATTTAGAAGCACACATGAAATTTAGACTGATCTGTACACATGGTTTCTACTCCAATTTGATTGGAGAAGACACCATCTGATTTCAGTATTGCCATGTTGATTTATAAGCTCTGCTCCGCGACGTTGAGGACACAAACTACAATGTTTATCTCTGAATTTATATAACTACTATACTGTGGACATTCAGTTTCAGTTAAACAAGCATTGAAATTCAGTTAAACAAGCAAACTTCGATTATGCAGAAATTCAGGTCAACTACTCCATGTACACTAATTGGAAAAAGATGCATTGTACACCTATTCAAGTATACTGCTATAACTATATTTTGCACTGTTATTGGAAATTCTAATCTGAGCATATAAGTCTGCACTAATATACTGCTACGTACTCCATGGAGAAAATTTACAGAACCATGCCCAACCACTACTAAATCTGTAGATTTTTACACATACGTACAAGACATCGAAATAATCCACAAGAGACATTTACTCCATGATTATGGAACACCATCCAACAAGAGACATCACAAAATGTAGTACTCCTAGGCGTACAGAGTAAGTTCAGAGCAATCATGGACAGAAAGAGAATGAAGGTTAGCTACCTGGGCCGTCTCCGCCTAGCTTTCCTCCACCTTCCCGATCTCGACCACCTCCTCCTTGTCAGCGACGGAGGCAACCGAGATAGACATGCCCTGCTCCCCACGAGGCCCTCGAGCTCAAATCCGCGGCCTCCCTTGCTGTACACCCGGTGGCTGCCCTCACCGGCCTCTAGCACAGCTCCCAACCCCAGCCGGCCTCCAGCATAGCTCCTAGAGCCGCCGCCATTGGATCTTGCTGGACTCCCACCGACGGCCCGTTCCTCCAGTGCGCATGGGCAACCGGCGGTGGCGTTTGGTTGCTATTGGGAAGGATCAAGACTTAGAGAGTGGGTGCAGGCCTAGAGGGGAGGAGTTGGTGGTGAGGATGCGGCTCGGGAGGTGCGGAGTGGCCCGGGCGGGCGTCCCCGGCAGCGCGTGGTGGAGACGGGGTGGGAGGCGCTTGGGGGAAGGGATGAGCTCAGAGCGAACAAGGAGAGGTGGAGAGGATAATGGGCATAAAAGTGCCACCTTTGACCGTGGGGTCTATGCGGGGAGAAGGGCGGCGGGCAGGAGCGAGATGGTGCGGCGGGTGGGAGCGAGATGGGAAGAACGAAGGGGCGGCGGCGCGCGGGCTCGGGTGTCGAAAGGAGGGACGGCGGCGTGCGGGCTCGGGTGTCGAAAGGAGGGACGGCGGCGTGCGGCGCTTAGGCGGTGGGGAACGAGAAGCGACGCTGCGGAGCTCGGGAGGAAGTGACGACAGGAGACCGAATTCTGAGGGCAAAAACGGAAACTCCGGAAATTTCGTTGCCTAAAAAAATTTGACTGTGAGTTCCTTAAACGTCTTATATTCCGAAACGGAGGGAGTACTTAATAGCATAATTTGCCTTCTGGTGTTTGATGTTTGTGGTCAGTGACCTTTGCTTGTAATATTTTGGTTCTTTGCTCAGTTATGAGCTTGCTATAATAATCTTTGTGTCGAGTGTCACTGTTGTACTATCAATCCCCTCTTTGTATGCTTTCGATATCCGGGGCACTACAGGGGCACGTGACGGGTGGAGGAAGCTCAGCCAGCCCGTAGCAGAAGAAAGATTTTCGTTTCCTCCATGTTTTGATAAAAACTCATATAATCATGAGTACTCCAGCATATAAGGAGATGAGCTAGAATATGGTCCAGTTGCTAGCACTTGGTCCAGTTGCTAGAACATGGTCTACTTGCTAGAACATGGTCTAGTTCACATGGACAGTTGCGTGCACATGGTCTAGTTGCTAGAACATGGCACAGTTGCTAGCCCATGGTCCAGTAGCTAGCCCATGGTCCAGTTGCTATCACTTGGTCAAGTTGCTAGAACATGGTCTACTTGCTAGAGTGGTCCAGTTCTCATTGTCCAATTGCTAGCACATAGTCCAGTTGCTAGCACAAGGTCCAGTTGCTAGAACATTGTCCAGTTCTTGGCACATGGTCCAATTGCTAGCGCTACGTCACGAGGAGGGTGGCTTTGTGTTTTTTTGTTTATCAAATCCGTAACCAGATCCTTCAGTTAAGATCTAAAAAAATCTTCCAGTTTGAACTCTTCTCCCCAAAATTATCGTTCCCATCAGCACGCCGCCTCGCTTGCCGTTGTTTCGATATGCAAGCACCGTTTGCCTCCTCAGCTTTCGTACAGAAAACCCGCCTGCCTATATCCTCCTCCATCTAGCCCTCCTGGCAGCGAGGTCTTTAGCTCTAGCCTGCAGCTGAACATCAGATGAGACGGGGTCTTCATATTGTCATAGTTCCAGCAAATTCAGTAGCATGAACAACGGTACAATAGCATACTATTTTCGTTTAAAAATTATAAAATGTTTAACTTTTTTCTGAAACACATACTCCCTTCTATATACTGAAATGTTAATCCGATGTTACACTAGAACTCACTCATCCTTCTGCGTTCCAAGGCACATATTATAATCCATGATAGATAATTCGGGGAGCTCATCGCTGCCAAAGGTAGTCGTGAGGCACAGACTTCTCATGAATATTGTCGTTGCGCAGTGGGTGGTCGTCCTTGTACAGGTCCGGCGATGCTTTGTAGTCGATAAGCTGTGAGGTCCCAGCGAGGTCTTCAGCTCCAGCCTGCAGCTGAACATCAGATGAGCCGGTGTCTTCATCCTGTCACAGTTTCAGCAAATTCAGTAGCATGAACAGCAGTACAGTAGCATACTCCTTTCGTTTAAAAATTATAAAATGTTTTAACTTTTTTCTGAAACACATACTCCCTTCTATATACTGAAATGTTAATCCGATGTGACACTAGAACTCATCCTTCTGCATTCCAAGGGACATTATCTATCAGTAGCATGATAGATAATTCGGGGAGATCGTCGCTGCCAAAGGTAGTCGAAAGGCATTGACTTCTCATGAATGTTGTCGTTGCGCAGTGGGTGGTCGTCCTGATTTTGCTCTGTTTCGAATGGACTATCGCTTAGCTGACAAGGCTATGGAAGGTCCATATTTGGCGTTATAGGATTGTTTTCCACGGTAGATGAACCGGAATCTATGTCAGAAACATGTATCTGATACTTCCCGGTGTTGTTCAACTTCACCTGCAAAAAGATTTTGGAGACGACAAGCTCCTCGTGATTTTCATCTTTCTCTACCGCAAGGTGACACTGATGCATTATCCACTTTGTTTTACGTCTCTTTCCCATGTCACATTTAAGAACCAGTATTTTCTTCCATCCTTTTACGACACCATTATGTGAGATGGGTTTAGATTTTCTGGTCACCTGCCATCTGATCATCTCTTCAGAATCAATGTTGTTCTGTTTATTGACATTGTGATGCTTGCACTTCATGGTTCCAATAAATGGTGAGACGCAAGCGAGAAGCTCGTCATTATAGTGGCGGCTTAAAGTACTGTGTTGCGTCAATCAAACAGAGTTAATCCGACACTAGAATGACGAGTTTCTCGTTGCGTCTTACCAACAAGGCAGAGGTATGTCCAGGGTAAAAGCAGTTACCAATAGCGCTCTCGTGAAGTAGGAAGAGTTGAGCGTGAACGTAAACTTCCTGGTATCTTTTTGCAGAGACGCTATCCCAACCGACCATGCAATTCAACCAATTCTTGCAGTACATGGAGATGAGATCTCGTTGCAAAGAAGCTCAGTGGTGCAGATAACTCAGTTGCATTTTTCTCACGTCCATGAGCCATAACCAAATTTGGCATTGAGATTAAAAACGCTTGCTAGCTGATTAGGTAATTCACCGCAGCACGTGCGAGAGCCTGCACCGGTATCACAGCCGACAGGTTCATGCCCATGAACTTGAAGTAACAGAGTAGGGCGGTCGGGCTCATGTACCTCGCCCCTGCTATGGTCTCAGGTACCTCTCCCCTGCCGTGGGGTTCCTGTTGGCGCAGGAACTCGACGAGCGCGCTTTTCTATGCGCTCGGCGAGTTCCCGAGGTATGCGCCAGGCAAATATCTTCCATTGTTGAACTAGTAGCTAGTATGCATGTTGCTTAAATTGCTGTATGATAGCGGGCATATCTAAGCATGTGATTATACATGTTTGTGGTTGTGTAATTAATATATGCACTTTTAAATATAATCTGCACGAACTATACCAGGGGATAATGAGCCCATATTATGCACATGTATGTGTTCATCTTGGATGGCAAACAATGTTGCCATGGAGAGCTTTCACATTCTCTAGACAAAATTTATATTTTCTATTTTTGTAAGTGCCATTTTTTAAAACAGCTACCGAGAACACATTAGGAGGTCCACTAAGATATTTATGGGATACCAACATTTGTGTAGTATGTTCCACAACATATCCGATTATTGTGTTATCTCATGGATGTTCACCATATGTTTAAGATGTAGCTAGTATGTTCACATCTTTACGTATCAGTTGCCCGTGCATGGGTCTGTTGCCAATACATGTACCAGTTGACGGTACGTCGTTCAGTTGCCTGTGCATGGTTCAGTTGCCGATATATGGCCATATCATGATAGATGACTATATTCCAACCATAAAGAAGGAGGATGGAATCTACCTTCTGTGCTTCCACCGCACCGCGTCGATCGAGCTGAGGATGAGATCCGCCAACTTCATCTGCCTCAAGCTCCCAAAGATGAGGAGGGCGGCGGCCATCCGGTTCCACGCGCTCCAGAGCCTCTCCCTCTTGGGCTGCAGCGTCGACCTCACCGTCTTGCTCCGGCGTTGCCCGCTCCTGCGCGTGCTCCGCTTCGACGTAAGTCCATTCCTCGACAACAGCTTCACCGTCAAGGTTCACTCTGCATCGTTGGAGGCGCTTGACGTGCATGCCTCCCACTGCGCAAAGACAACATACATGAGAAGTCGGTGCCTCTTGACTATCTTTGGCAGCGACGAGCTCCCCGAATTATCTATCATGGATTAAAATATGTGCCTTGGAACGCAGAAGGATAAGTTCTAGTGTCACATCAGATTAACATTTCAATATATAGAAGGGGGTATGTGTTTCAGAAAAAAGTTAAAACATTTTATAATTTTTAAACGAAAGGAGTATGCTACTGTACTGCTGTTCATGCTATTGAATTTGCTGAAACTATGACAGGATGAAGACCCCGGCTCATCTGATGTTCAGCTGCAGGCTAGAGCTGAAGACCTCGCAGGAACCTCACAGCTTGTCGACTACAAAACATCGTCGGACCTGTACAAGGACGAACACCCACGTGCAACGAAAACATTCATGTGAAGTCGGTGCCTCTTGACTACCTTTGGCAGCGACGAGCTCCCCGAATTATCTATCATGGATTAAAATATGTGCCTTGGAACGTGAAAGGATAAGTTCTATTGTCACATCAGATTAACATTTCAGTATATAGAAGGGGTGTGTGTTTTAGAAAAAAGTTAAAACATTTTATAATTTTTAAACGAAAGGAGTATGTACTGTACTGCTTTTCATGCTATTGAATTTGCTGAAACTATGACAGGATGAATACCCTGGCTCATATGATGTTCAGCTGTAGGCTGGAGCTGAAGACCTCGCTGGAACCTCACAGCTTTTCCACTACAAATCATCGTCGGACCTGTACAAGGATGATCACCCACTGCGCAACGACAACATTCATGAGAACTCGGTGCCTTCCGACTACCTTTCGCCGGGACGAGCTCCCCGAATTATCTATCATGGTTTACAATATGTGTCGTGGAACACAGAAGGATCAGTTCTAGTGTCACATCGGATTAACATTTCAGTAAATAGAAGGGAGTATGTGTTTCAGAAAAAAGTTAAAACATTTTATAATTTTTAAACGAAACGAGTATGATACCGTACTGCTGTTCATGCTACTGAATTTGCTGAAACTGTGACAGGATGAAGAACCCGGCTCATCTGATGTTCAGCTGCAGGCTGGAGTTGAAGACCTCGCTGGAACCTCATAGCTTGTCGACTACAAAGCATCGTCGGACCTGTGCAAGGACGGCCACCCACTGCGCAATGACAATATTCATGAGAAGTCGGTGCCTCTCGACTGCCTTTGGCAGCTACAAGCTCCCCAAATTATCTATCATGGATTATAATATGTGCCTCGGAACGCATGCGGATTTCTTCACCCTGACCATAAGTGACAAAGTGTACCATTCTTGCTCGTTCGCTGGTGTAGGTGAATCTCCTCTATTGTCTCACACGATAGCCTCAACAATTGGATGTACCTTAGATTTATCCATGTCCTTCAAAACCCAATGGAAGTGGTGTTAAGTTTGATCCTACCGATCTGTAACTTCTTGGGCATCTGGAAGACGTTGGCAGGACAGCATCGCATATCATGATAGATGACTATATTTCAACCATAAAGTAGGAGGATGGAATCTGCTATACCCACCCCGAAAATCTCCCAGGTACATGGTTTTTATTTTGCACTGGATATCAGGATCCAGGGCCTCTTCTGAATGAACTTGCATAAGAAAGCCTTGGTTATTTAATTTTCACATGTCCCTGTAGGTATCAAATTGGATGGGAGCAACAGTCATTTCTTCCACAGAATATAAAATGCTTATGAATTTGGCCAGAGCAAGCGTCGCAATGTCAGTAGACAGAACAACACTGATTCTGAAGAGCTGATCAGATGGCAGGTGACCAGAACATCTAAACCCATCTCACATAATTGTGTCTTAAAATGATGGAATAAAATACTGGTTCTTAAATGTTACATGGGAAAGAGACGGACAACAGTTGATAATGCATTAGTGTCACCTTGGGGTAGAGAAAGATAAAAATCACGGGGAGCTTGTCGCCTCCAAAATCTTTTTTGCAGGTGAAGTCAAACAACACCGCGAAGTCTTAGATACATGTTTCTGACATAGATTCTGGTTCATCTACCGTGGAAAACAATCCTATAATGCCAAATATGGACCTTCCATAGCCTTGTCACCTGAGCGATAGTCCATTCAAAACAGAGCAAAATCAGGACGACCACACACTGCGCAACGACAACATTCATGAGAAGTCGGTGCCTCTCGACTACCTTTGGTAGCGACGAGCTCCCCGAATTAACTATCATGGATTACAATATGTGCCTTGGAACGCAGAAGGATGAGTTCTTGTGTCACATCGGATTAACATTTCAGTATATAGAAGGGAGTATGTGTTTCACAAAAAATTAATCTATGTATCGCTGCAAAAAACAAGCCATTGAGCTTGCCATCGTCTAGATACTTTTCTCTTACTATTTATTCTGAATTTGAACGAAATACTTGTCATCGGCACCCATACTGCCACATCCACGATCTCTAGACCCACGCCATGGATGGAATCAACATATGGCTATGCAAGCTATGCTTCGACAACCTTTCTATAGAAGAAATGAAGACGCAATTGCTAAACCAGATCCTCAACAACTTTGGTGGGGAGGTGCTAGAGATGCTGCTCTAGGAGAGTCAGTTCCTCTAGGTGAAGGCTTGACTTGAGGACCTGAGCACCCTCCCAAAGCAGTACGAGCTCGACATCATCCGCGACTTACCTGCATCGATCGATCACCTTGAATTATCGGGTCACCATGGTTGTCGCTGACGACATCAGTAGGCCACCATGCATGGCTAGAGTACATGGCCACGGGCCATAAGCCAGTAACAAAGAGGTGTACAAAATATAAAAATATCAGTTGGGGTGTAGATTCTGGAGAAGGAAAACCACATAATCACCAGAGACCATGCAGATTGTGATCTAATTGTTGTATTTTTCTTTGTGATGATTCAATAAATGGAGAAATTTAAGATCCATTCGATTAGATCACATCTAGTTCATTATCAAACACCTAACTTGTTGGATCCAAATTTGGCTCAAAGTATTTTCTTTCCATGGATCTAATGTTCCTGTACCCAATATATGTGTGCTGCATAGTGGGTAGAATCAATCAAATCATGGTGTCGGTATCAGCAAAACGTAACTAGCATGGCTGTGTAGCCATTCGACATGCCTAGAGCGGCCTCATCGGGGGTTAAGAGGCCTCAGAGATACACTTTGTTGACTATTATTTCTCTAGTGTTCACGAGGCTAAGTGATGGTCCCACATGTTAGAAGGGGTACGAATATAATTGTTTTCGTCTCAGCTAGTGGGTTGTGTGCTAGGTCCCCCATCTCGAGGCAAGGGGGATCTACATGTAAAAGAAAAGAGTCAAATAGACGATAAATAAGCCCAACATACGGCAGCCGGCGTCACGTCTGTCTAGGGATACAGACGTAAGGATCCAACCGGTGCCATTTCTCCAATTCGACGAATCGTAGTGCCATGGTCCCAATTTTGACGTGAACTAGAGACAAAGTCATAATAACTCTTATTATAGATAATTTAGGTATTATTATTTCCTACTAAGGGTCAATTTTCAAGTTTCGGCTCGGGCCTCCGAGAGACCATGCATGGGGACGTGGCTGCTACGATTAGCTCCAATCGTTCCTGAATGATCACGTAATACTTGGGAATTTTTAGCCGGAGGATATAATATTTTTAAATTTCTTACCTAAAATAAATAATATTAAAATAAAGATCCTGGAAGCGAGCTCGTGTGTGTAATCACTAATAATCGCTGCCATATATTTGTTCATTATTTTGTGTGTACACGGTTTAACGCGCTCATGGGTGGGTTTCCTAGTACCATATCTGGCCATATGGTGTAAACACGAACGAGATTCCTCCATTCAATTGAATTAATAACCCTTGACATAGCAATGCATGCATGAAGATGAAGGGATTATATATCACGCATTTGAACCCCATCAGGCCACAGACCAGTACATAAGCTTCCAGGATTGTTGTAAAGGTGACGGATGCTCTCTAACGGTGGCGGGTGGTCTTTATCCATGTTCCCATTGGAGTTCACCAAGGTGTGCACTCGGGCACCACTGTCAGACAGGCCAAGATACTTGGCGAAGTCATCTCTGGACAGCTCACTCTACTGCTTCCAAAACATGAACTTGATCTTGGATCTGTCCGGGTGAATCCATAGCGTGGCGTAAAACTGAAGGATGTATGAATCAGCCCAGTGGAGATCCTGCCTCTCTAACAGCCCATCGTGTTCCGGGGCTACTCGTTGTAACAACCCTAGTTTTATTAATCGGTAAATAGGATCTATTTATGCATTCATGAGCATCATCATTTTAAATTCATGCAAGAAAATAATCACCTAAACCCTAATCACCTTCCCCCTTTGAAAACCTTTCAAATGGTTTTGAAATATTTTGAAAAATATCAAAACAAATGGAGCCCAAATTGTTATAAGGGCCCCTTAGTATTTTTAGATATTTTATAAAATTTTCTGTATTTTGAAATGTATCAAAACAGATTTGGAAATTAAATACAAAAGAGAAAACAAGAAACAGAAAAAGAGAAATATTTATAGAAAAAAATAGAGTCAGGCCGCAGCCCAAACCCTCTCTCTTTCCTCCCTGACGCTCAGAGCGCTCCACCTTGGCCTAGTCCGGCCCATACCGCTTCGGCCTTCTGCTCCCTGTCGTCTTCCTCCTGATGCCAAGCAGCTCGGTGAAGCTTCCCCGGCCGCCCGATGCCACTGCGATGACCACCGCCGCCCATCGCCCTTTGGACGAGGATAAGGACCCGAGCACGCCTCTCTGTCTTTCCTATCCCCTCACTTTCCTTGGGCTCGCTCCCTCTCTCGCTCGCTCTTTGCAAGGCGGAACCCTAGCTCTCCAGCAACCTCCCATCGCCATTGTTCCATGCCTCCCCGCTCCTTGTTGACCAAACCATCGGGACCACCTCGTCATCCTTGTTCGCTTGGCCAAAGGAATCGAGCCCTGGCGCTCTGCATCATCGCCATCGACGCCTTCTTCTCCACCACTGACGACCACCGTTGTTGCCATTCCTGTCGACCCCGTTCACCTCTAGCCCCGTCATCGCATTCTTCCGCTTCAGGGTGAGCCGCCGGTCCCTGCGGACCCTTCCCCTTCCTCCCTCTCGCTCCGTATCTCGGTGTTGTCGTTCACCTGCCACCGCCGCCGCTGGCAGTCATCGTTGTCGACGCTCTGGTGACCAAATCCGGGAGGCGCCGCCTCTTCCATGCTCTCCTTGCTCTGCTGGTTCGAACGCCCCATTTAGCTTGCTCGCTCGCGCCCTCCTACGCCGTCACCGGCCATCATCTGGCCACTCTCCAGCGTGCTCACGTGTCTCTGATGTGGCGCCCATGTGGCGTCGATGTGTGCCTGACGTGGGCCTTGACCAAACTTCTACAGCGTGGCATGTTGACCCAACCCAGGGCCCAACAGTCAGCGAGTGGGGCTAGACCCAGCCCCAGTAAGAAACGCCCCACTCCTCTGCTGATGTCATAGTGGCGCAATAAATCAATTTAAATTGGTTTATTAATTTCAGAAATTGACTAAAACTTGTAAATTCAATATCTAGTTATTTATAAGTCATAAAAATACAAATAATATATCAAAATGTTCAGAAAACTGAGCTCCATCTATTTAAGCTATAATCATGCATTGCTAAACAACTTTCATTCCAAGTATAATTAGAAAAACAATATAACCCCTCTCATATACCTCCGGGGTTTCTCCGAATTAGGGTTTGGACCCCTCGAACCCCGTTTAAAATGATCAAGCATGTTTAGGGTTTCAATTTCAACACAATTCAACTTGTCATATCATCATCCTTGTTTGAGCATTGCATCGATGCCATGTGTTGATTGTTTCCCTCTCTCTTTCCGGTGTTTGGTTCTTCTTCGGTAGAATATGATATCGGAATCGAGATCGAAGACCGAGGTCAACACCATCGAAGCTCGAAGACCAATACTTGACCAACTGTAATAAAGTCAAGTACCAGATGTTCGAAGCTCTGCTTTATGGATATCAACAGGCAAAGGCAAGCGAAGCCCCACACATGATATAATCCTATGATTTCAAAGTATTTACATTCTTGCCATGTGCATACGATTCTAAAGTCTTTTATCGATAGAAAGAGTAATCCTACCTGATGCATGTTTCTTTTGAATCCTATATTCCCTGATCCACTGCTCCTAGCATAACTAGGGTTTGTCTTGTGAAGCGTTGCTAGAGCTGTTACATCTGTTGTGCTTAGCCATGCTTAGCTGATACTACTGGTCCATCCGGTTGATGAATCAGAGCTGCAAATGAACCTAGTATGACAGGATGACATGGTATGATCAGAGATGGATAATAAACATGTTAACGCTTGTATGGGAGGCCACGTGGGTTGTGGTTTTTTCAGTCTCATACTTGCCACCCTTAGGACCCGATGTTCTTGCCTCTTGAACCAAGACGAGCGTACAGCCACATGGGGGCCTGGAAACCCCCTCGACCAACTAACTTGCCGAGTAGATTCCATGAGTCACATAGTTCGGTCTTTCCATTCGACATACGAATCTTGGTTGTTCTTGAATGGAGGTGAAGGAGGTGCATTCATAACAGGTAGGTAAGCATGGACGGGAACAAGAGATGCCCGGCATCCGTAATCTTGAACCCTGCACACATCATTAGGGACCGGCTTTGGGACTCGACCCATTACGGCGGCATATCCCTAGTGCGTGACTCATGGTCTCGGCGAAAGCAAGGTAAAGGTCGTGTCTAACCACCCTCTGTCGGCCTTCCAAGGAAGAGGGCTTATCTAGTGGAATTAAGAGAAGGTTAGTACGTGTGGGTAAAGTTGTACACCCATGCAGGGTTATTAATCTTTTCGAAAAGCCGCGTCCGCGGTTATGGACGACTTGGGAACGGACGTAAAGATCATAGAGAACTTGAACCTAATCGTAAAACTTGGCAAGTTAAGTAATGTGTGCTTAAGGATGCTTCCTTAGGGATCGAGGGGGTTATCCTAGTTAGGTTCAGCTGATGATGATTCAGTGGATATCAAAAGATGATCAAAGTTAGAGATACCGCTCTCTTATCCCCTTTTAAAACATTCTGATTAGTCGATATTCTTCTCCCTCTTGTTTTACAAAACAAAGATGGCTATATGCAAAATAACTCCACCAGCCATAAGTATTGCGGAGTACACCCTGTACTCATCCTTGCTTCGTTGATACTTTTGCAGCAGGGTAAGTGTTACCATAGAAGATGAGTTCTTCAGGGCATCAACATCGACGAGTAGCTTGGAGTTCCCAGTCGGCAGTCTGGGATCTAGGGATTGGACACCATTGTTATGCTTCAGGCCTCTTAGGCCACTTGTTAAGTTTGCTATACTTAATAGCATAATTTGCCTTCCGTTGTTTGATGTTTGTGGTTAGTGACCTCTGCTTGTAATATTTTGGTTCTTTGCTCAGTTATGAGCTTGCTATAATAATGTTTGTGTCGTAGGGTCACTGTTGTGTTATCAATCCCCTCTTTGTACGCTTTCGAGATTTAGGTTAGGCTTATGTCAGACAAAGGTCTAGGATTTTTCTAGCCTTAATCCCGGGGGTGTCATAGGTTTTGGTATCAGAGCAGTACTGACTGTAGGAAACCCTTCCTATTGGTCGATGTCGAGTCTAGTCTTTGTGAAAACTATTTTTCAAAGATGACAATTATGTACGAAAACTCTGGTATGCTTCTTTTACTCCTTTTCCAGTTTTGCTCTAATTCTGGGTTCATCTTATCTTGTGTTGATTTGGAAAAGTTTTGCTATCTCGTCTCTTCCTTCAAAACTTAGGTGCCTCTTTAGGCATGTCGATTCTCAACCATTTGACCTAGTGTTGAGTTCTCTAGAGTCACTTGTGTGTGTTCCTTGTTTCCCTTTGTTCTGTTTCTTCCGAGAGATTTCTTTCTATCATAATCTCTCTATTTTTATGGGTCCACAACATCATGTTGATGGTTCCTCAATGTTCTATTCTAGGTCTCGAGGTTTCCTTTTGCCTCTCGTGCCTACTTTCTATTTGTTTGGGTACTTCTAAAGTCATTTCTTCTCCTGGAAGCTACCTCGTGATTACTATCTTGTAGTGTACGCTTTGTCACTCAAGTAGTAGTTACTCCTTTCTTTGGGTTTTAACCCTCGGACTTGAACTTAAGATCCCTGATTGTGCTGGATTCTGGTGTTGGGAATCTTGTACATGAAGCTGACCTTTAACCAAGATCCAGTTTACTTGACCCCTGTGGTTAATGTTCACACATTACCTCAGGATGGATAGTACCTTCTAGTATAGCCTTCAAGCTTGTGGATATTGTTGCTATTGCATAGTGAAGATAAAGGACTTCCCCTACCACTAGCTATGGCAGATGTTCTTTGATGGAACCAAATAGATCATGACAAGAGTACTCTTTGTGAGTCTCACTTCTATAATTGTGACTCTGCCACCCCTTCCTTTTCTATGCATTGGTTTTCGGAAGATTATTGACTTATGCATCTATGTCTCGAGATTCTATTCTGAGCATGTTCCTCCTTCCTTGTTGTTTTCCGACCTTTCTCTACCAATTAGTAGCCAAGTAGTAAATGCATTGGTATCTTCCAATGCAATATACTCTTGCGGTCCGTCAAGACAAACCATTTCGGGATGTCTAGGAGAAACAAACTCAAGTACCTCATCATTTCTAAGACCAGGTCAAAGTGTTGTAATCCGCAGATCAATAAGCGTTGATTATCTTATGTTTTTTACTACCTTAAAGTGTCAAACTCTTTTATACTAAGAGGTCGTGCTGAGTCACATGGAATAGTACTGGCAAGTGATACCTTAGTAGTGTAGGGTTTCATAGCATGGAAAACAAAAAATTTCTATCGCATACAAACAAACAAGCCAAGATCTATCTACTAGATTGTAGCAACGAGTCGATGGAATAACTCACCCTCGAAGATTCCAAAGTGTTTAACGAGAGCGGATTCTCGTGGGTGATGTAGTCGTACTCTTCCCGATCTCAAGATCGCGTAGACGATCCTTCCGGCGCTGCGTTCCGGCAGCGCTCCCGCAGTCGGTCACACGTTCGGTACTCGACGAAGACCTTCCTCTCCCTTGTTCCAGCAGGCAGCGGAGGTTGTAGCACTCTCCTCGCGATTCCGGCAGCACAACGGCGTGGTACCGGAAGTAGAGGGGAGATCTCGCAGGGCTTCGCCTTAAGCCGGAGTGAGTATGGTGGAGTATGAGAGAGTCCCTCGACGATCTAGGGTTTAGACACGCCGAGGAGGAAGCTTGGCCGGCGGCTAGGGTTGCTAGGCGGCGGCGGCTTGACCTAGGGCGGCGGCGCCGGCGTCTTAGGGTTTGGAGGAGAGGATCTTGTGTGTCTAGGAGGGGAGCCCTGCCCCTCCTTTTATAGGTGGAGGGGCCGGCCGGCCAAGGGGAGGGGAGTCCCTCCCCAACTCGCCTTGGAGGTGGGCCGGCAGTGGAGGAGGGACTCCTCCCCAACTCGGTTTCCTCCTCCTTCCCCACTTCCCAAAAATAGCCGTTTGACTTTCAAACTAGCCGTTTGACTTTTCAAACTAGGATTTGTATAAGCCCTCTATTTTGTTCAGCGATGACACCGAGTACATGATGCAATCATACCAACTTGATATAACACATTCATGTACCCTTCCCCTCCGGAGTGCCGGACATTCCGGAACCTTCTAGAACATTCCCGATGAAAACACCGGAATCATTCTCCAACTCCGAAACGGGACTTTCCTTATATGAATCTTATTCTCCGGACCATTACGGATCTCCTCGTGATATCCCGAATCCCATTCGAGACTCCGAACAACATTCGAACTCTTCCTCATCATTCCATAACTACTCAAACAACGTCGAATCCTTAAGTGTGTCTCCCTACGGTTCGTGAATTATGCGGACATGATCGAGACACTTCTCCGATCAATAACCAATAGAGGAATCTGGAAATTCATATGGCTCCCGCATATTTCTACGATTACTTTGCGATCGAATGAACCACTTACATACGATATCAATTTCCCTTTGTCTCACGATAGTTTACTTATCCGAGGTTATGATCGTCGGTATGTCTGCATACCTAGTTCAACCTCGTTACTGATAAGTACTCTTTTCTCGTTCCCGTGATATGTGATCCCTTGTGAGCCAGTCACATGCTTGCAAGCTAATTGGATGACATTTCACCGAGAGGGCCCAGAGCATATCTATCCGTCATATGGATGGACAAATCCCACTCTTGATCCATGTGTTTCAACCAATACTTTCCGAACACTCAATGCCACCTTTAGAGCCACCCAGTTACGGTGTGGTGTTTGATGTCATCAAAGCATCCATCTGGTAAAGGTGATATGCATGATCTCATGGTCGAAGGAATTAGATTACTATGTATCAGAAAGCATATAGCAATTGAACTATTAAAATGACTTGATCTTTATGCTACGCTTATCTATAGGAGTATGTCCACCATATCATTCTCCTAACGATATGATCTTGTTGTTAATAACATCTCAATGTTCATGATAGGGAAACCACAATCATCTATTAACCAACAAGCTAGTATTATATAGAGGCTTTACTAGGGACTCTTATTTTAGTCTACAAATCACACAAGTATTAATGTTTCCTTGTTAATACTATTATAGCATGAATGTAAACATTTATCATAAACACAAAGATATAATAATAACTACATTTATTATTGCCTCTAGGGCATATCTCCAACAGTCTCCCACTTGCACTAGAGTCATCTAATCTAGATTACATGGTAATATACCGAACACCCATGGCAGTTTGGTGCTGGTCATGTTTTGTCCTCGGGAGAGGTTTAGTCAACGGATCCGCCACATTCAGATTTGTGTGTACTTTGCAAATCTTTATATCCCCATCTTGGATATGTTCTCGAATAGCGTGAAAACGTAGCTTGATGTGCTTCAGCTTCTTGTGTGACCTTGGTTCTTGCGCATTGGCTATGGCGCCCATGTTATCACAGTAGATAGACATTGGGTCCAGCGCACTAGGAACCACACCCAGCTCTGTAATGAACTCTTTCATCCATATCGCTTCTTGTGAAGCCTCCGAAGCAGCCATGTATTCCGATTCAGTTGAAGATCTCGCCACAACACTTTGCTTTGCACTCCTCCAGCTAACTGCTGCACCATTCAAAATAAATACGTATCCAGATTGTGATTTAGAATCATCCAGATCGGTGTTCCAACTAGCATCGGTGTAACCATTAACAACGAGCTGTTCATCACCTCCATAAGAAAGAACCATATCCTTAGTTCTTCTCAAGTACTTAAGGATGTTTTTAACCGCTGTCCAATGATCCACTCCTGGATCACTTTGATATCTGCTAGTTAAACTAACAGCATATGCAATGTCGGGTCTAGTACATAGCATGGCATACATTAGAGATCTTATGGCTGAGGCATAGGGAGTCTTACTCATCCTTTCTCTATCTTCTGTCGATGTTGGACTTTGAGTTTTGCTCAAGGTCGTATTGGGCAACATGGGCAAGAACCCTTTCTTGCTATCTTCCATTCCAAACCTCTTTAGAACTTTGTCCAAATATGTACTTTGTGACAATGATATTTGGCGTCTTGATCTATCTCTATAAATCTTTATGCCTAATATGTAAGCTGCTTCGCCAAGATCTTTCATTGAAAAACTATTATTCAAATATTCCTTGACACTATTAAGAAGGTCTACATCATTCCCAATCAACAATATGTCATCTACATATAGTATTAAGAATGCTATAGAGCTCCCACTCACTTTCTTGTAAATACAAGCTTCTCCATAAGTTTGTATAAAACCAAAACTTTTGATTACCTTATCAAAACGTTGATTCCAACTTCGGGATGCTTGCTTCAATCCATAGATGGACCGTTGAAGTTTGCATACCTTGTTAGCATCTTTAGGATCGACAAAACCTTTGGGTTGCATCATATACAACTCTTCATCAATGTCTCCATTGAGGAATGCTATTTTGACATCCATCTGCCATATCTCATAATCATAATATGCAGCGATTGCTAACATAATCCTCACAGACTTTAGCTTCTCTACTGGTGAGAAAGTCTCATCGTAGTCAACTCCTTGAATTTGTCGAAACCCCTTTGCGACAAGTCGAGCTTTATAGACAGTAACATTACCATCAGCATATGTTTTCTTCTTGAAAATCCATTTGTTCTCGACGGCCTTCCGGCCATCCGGTAAGTCCACCAAAATCCATACTTGGTTTTCGTACATGGATCCAATCTCGGATTTCATGGCTTCTTGCCATTTATTGGAATCTGGGCTTATCATCGCTTCATCATATGTCTCAGGGTCATCGGTGTTGTCCACCAACATGACATTCATAACGGGATCATACCAATCTGGAGTGGTACGAGTTCTCGTTGACCTGCGAGGCTCTATAGCAACTTCAACCGAAGTTTCATGATCATCATCATTAGCTTCCTCTCTAACTGGTGCAGGCACCACAGGAACTTCTTCCGGTGTTGCGCTACTCGCAATTTCGAGAGAAGGTTCGACAACCTCATCAAGTTCTAGTTTCCTTCCAGTCACTTCTTTCGAGAGAAATTCTTTCTCTAGAAAGGATCCATTCTTGGCAACGAAGATTTTGCCTTCGGATCTATGATAGAAGGTATACCCAATAGTTTCCTTCGGGTATCCTATGAAGACGCATTTTTCCGCTTTGGGTTCAAGCTTGTTCGGCTGTAACTTCTTTACATAGGCTTCGCAACCCCAAACTTTAAGGAACGACAATCTAGGTTTCTTCCCAAACCATAATTCATACGGTGTCGTTTCAATGGATTTAGATGGTGCCCTATTTAAAGTGAATGCGGCTGTTTCTAATGCATAACCCCAAAATGATAGCGGTAAATCTGTAAGTGACATCATAGAATGAACCATATCTAAGAGAGTTCGATTACGACGTTCGGACACACCATTACGCTGTGGTGTTCCCGGCAGTGTCAATTGTGAAAGTATTCTGCATTTCTTTAAATGCTCGCCAAACTCGTAACTTAGATATTCACCTCCACGATCAGAACGTAGAAATTTAATCTTCTTGTTACGTTGATTCTCTACCTCACTTTGAAATTCCTTAAACTTCTCGAAAGTTTCGGACTTATGTTTCATGAAATAGATATACCCATATCTACTCAAGTCATCCGTGAAGGTAAGAACATAACCATAACCACCGCGCGATGCTACACTCATTGGACCACACACATCGGTATGTATGATTTCCAATAATTCCGTAGCTCGCTCCATCATACCAGAAAATGGAGTCTTAGTCATTTTACCCATCAGACATGCTTCGCATCTTTGAAGTGATTCGAAATAAAGTGATTCAAGAAGTCCATCGGAATGGAGTTTTCTTCATACGCTTCACTCCAATGTGACCAAGACGACAGTGCCACATATAGGTCGAGTTATCGCTCGATTTCAAACGTTTAGCCTCAATGTTATTAATATGTGTATTTCCACTATCGAGATTCAATAAGAATAGACCATCTATCAAAGGTGCATGTGCATAAAACATATTACTCATATAAATCGAACAACCCATTATTCTCGGACTTAAACAAGTAACCGTCTCGCAATAAACAAGATCCCGATATAATGTTCATGCTCAACGCAGGCACCAAATAACAATTATTTAAGTATAAAACTAATCCCGATGGTAGATGAAGGGTGTAGCGTGCCGACCGCGATCACATCAACCTTTGATCCGTTTTCCACGCGCATCGTCACCTCGTTCTTCGCTAGCTTCCGTTTATTCTGCAGCACCTGCTTCAACTTACAAATATGAGGCAACCGAACCAGTATCAAATACCCAGGCACTACTACGAGTACTAGTGAGATACACATCAATAACATGTATATCAGATATACCTTTCTTCTTGATGTTGCCGTTCTTCAAATCCGCCAAGTACTTTGGGCAATTCCACTTCCAGTGACCTTCTCCCTTGCAGTAAAAGCACTCAGTATCAGGCTTAGGTCCAGCCTTGGTCTTCTTCGTTGGCGTGGTAACTTTCTTACCACCCTTCTTGAAGTGTCCCTTCTGCTTAGACTTGCCTTTCTTGAATTTGGTGGTCTTATTGACCAAGAACACTTGGTGCTCTTTCTTGATCTCCACTTCTGCAGATTTCAACTTGGCAAAGAGTTATGGCAACGTCTTGTTCATGTTTTGCATGTTGTAGTTCATCACAAAGTTCTTGTAACTTGGTGGTAGTGATTGGAGGACGCGGTAAATCCCCAAAGCATTAGGAATCACTATACCCAAGCTTTGAAGTTTGTTTGCGTGCCCAGACATCTTAAGCACATGCTCACTGACGGAGCTTCCCTCTTCCATCTTGCAGTTAAAGAACTTTTCAGAAGCCTCATAGCTTTCAATTGCTGCATGAGTCTCAAAGATCAATTTGAGATCCTTGACAATATCATATGGGTCTAAATTCTCAAACCTTTTCTGAAGCTCCGATTCTAAACCATACAAGATAGCACACTGAACTGTGGAGTACTGAGTCTTCCGAGTGAGGTAAACATTCTTTACTTCATCGGCAGCATCAGCTGCAGGTGGGTCACCCAGCGGTGCATCCAGCACATAGGTCAAATTACCAGCTGTGAGGACAATCCTCAAATTGCGGAACCAATCCGCGAAGTTGCTTCCATTGTTTTTCAACTTTTCTTTCTCTAGGAACGCATTAAAATTGATGGTAGGGGCTGCCATTGATCTACAACATATTTGCAATAGTTTAGACTAAGTTTATGACAAATTGAGTTCAAATTAATAATAAAATTAATCTAGGTGAACTCCCACTCAAAAAAATATCCCTCACATTGTTTTAGTGATCACACGAACCAAATCCACCACATCAACACCGATCATCACGAGAGTTGATATAGTTTCAATGGCGAACAATCAACATGTTCATCATATCTACTATATGATTCATGCTTTACCTTTCGGTGATCCGTGTTCCGAGACCATGTCTGTACATGCTAGGCTCATCAAGATCAAACCTTAGTTTCCGCATGAGAAAATCTGGCTTGCTCACGTTGTATACACTTGCGGAATCTAACACACCCGATCATCACGTGGTGCTTCGAAACAGCAAGCTTTAGCAACGGTGCTAACTAAGGGTGAACACTTTTATGACTTGAAATTCATGTGCATGAGGGATCATCTTATAATGCTACCATCGTCTACTAAGCAATACAATATGCATAAAGGATTAACATCACATGCAATTCATAATATGTGATATGATATGGACTTTCTTCTTTGTGCTTCCGATCTCCATCTTCTAGCACGAACATGATCTCCATCATCACCGGCATTGCATCAAGGTCAATGATGCTTCTCCATGGTTGTCGTCCACCGGCTTAAACTATTACAACTACTTTGAATAGACACGCGGGTCTTAACATAAATTAAAGACAACCATATGGCTCCTGCCGGTTGCCAACTTACAATAAGGAACATTGCATACATCAAATATAATCACAATCATGGCCATATCACATCACAGCACACCCCTGCAAAACAAAGTTAGACGCCTCTACTTTCTTTGCATATTTTACGTGGTTTTGGGGCTTTCAATAAGTGTCGTTCTAACTTACGAACATGAACCACAACATTGATACTAGTATTGTTAATCACCCGTTGTAAATTGGATCTTAACTATGCTAGGAGAAACAGGCACCCGCAAAGACACTTATGCAATACAAGTTGCATGTCAAGCGTGGAGCAAGTCTCATGAACGATGTCATGTAACCCGGGCCGCTTCATCCCAACATACCGCAAGATGCAAAGTACACAAGAAGCAATCGACAATAAAAGCATCAACGCCCACAATGACCATTGTGTTCTACTCGTGCACCAGATCTACATATAGACACGGCTCTGATACCACTATAGGGTTTCGTAGCATGGAAAACAAAAATTTTCTATCGCATACAAACAAACAAGCCAAGATCTATCTACTAGATTGTAGCAACGAGTCGATGGAATAACTCACCCTCGAAGATTCCAAAGTGTTTAACGAGAGAGGATTCTCGTGGGTGATGTAGTCCTACTCTTCCCGATCTCAAGTTCGCGTAGACGATCCTTCCGGCGCTGCGTTCCGGCAGCGCTCCCGCAGTCGGTCACACGTTCGGTACTCGACGAAGACCTTCCTCTCCCTTGTTCCAGCAGGCAGCGGAGGTTGTAGCACTCTCCTCGCGATTCCGGCAGCACAACGGTGTGGTACCGAAAGTAGAGGGGAGATCTCGCAGGGCTTCGCCTTAAGCCAGAGCGAGTATGGTGGAGTATGAGAGAGTCCCTCGATGATCTAGGGTTTAGACATGCCGAGGAGGAAGCTTGGCCGGCGGCTAGGGTTGCTAGGCGGCGGCGGCTTGACCTAGGGCGGCGGCGGCGGCAGCAGGTGGCGGCGCCGGCGGCTTAGGGTTTGGAGGAGAGGATCTTGTGTGTCTAGGAGGGGAGCCCTGCCCCTCCTTTTATAGGTGGAGGGGCCGGCCGGCCAAGGGGAGGGGAGTCCCTCCCCAACTCGGCTTGGAGGTGGGCCGGCGGTGGAGGAGGGACTCCTCCCCAACTCCGTTTCCTCCTCCTTCCCCACTTCCCAAAAATAGCCGTTTGACTTTCAAACTAGCCGTTTGACTTTTCAAACTAGGATTTGAATAAACCCTCTATTTTGTTCAGCGATGACACCGAGTACATGATGCAATCATACCAACTTGATATAACACATTCATGTACCCTTCCCCTCCGGAGTGCCGGACATTCCGGAACCTTCTAGAACATTCCTGATGAAAACACCGGAATCATTCTCCAACTCCGAAATGGGACTTTCCTTATATGAATCTTATTCTCCGGACCATTATGGATCTCCTCGTGATATCCTGAATCCCATTCGAGACTCCGAACAACATTCAAACTCTTTCACATCATCCCATAACTACTAAAACAACGTTGAATCCTTAAGTGTGTCTCCCTACGGTTCGTGAATTATGCGGACATGATCGAGACACTTCTCCGATCAATAACCAATAGAGGAATCTGGAAATTCATATGGCTCCCACATATTTCTACAATTACTTTGCGATCAAATGAACCACTTACATACGATATCAATTTCCCTTTGTCTCACGATAGTTTACTTATCCGAGGTTATGATCGTCGGTATCTCTGCATACCTAGTTCAACCTCGTTACTGATAAGTACTCTTTTCTCGTTCCCGTGATATGTGATCCCTTGTGAGCCAGTCACATGCTTGCAAGCTAATTGGATGACATTTCACCGAGAGGGCCCAGAGCATATCTATCCGTCATATGGATGGACAAATCCCACTCTAGATCCATGTGTTCCAACCAATACTTTCCGAACACTCAATGCCACCTTTATAGCCACCCAGTTACGGTGTGGTGTTTGATGTCATCAAAGCATCCATCCGGTAAAGGTGATATGCATGATCTCATGGTCGAAGGAATTAGATTACTATGTATCAGAAAGCATATAGCAATTGAACTATTAAAATGACTTGATCTTTATGCTACGCTTATCTATAGGAGTATGTCCACCATATCATTCTCCTAACGATATGATCTTGTTGTTAATAACATCTCAATGTTCATGATAGGGAAACCACAATCATCTATTAACCAACAAGCTAGTATTATATAGAGGCTTTACTAGGGACTCTTATTTTAGTCTACAAATCACACAAGTATTAATGTTTCCTTGTTAATACTATTATAGCATGAATGTAAACATTTATCATAAACACAAAGATATAATAATAACTATATTTATTATTGCCTCTAGGGCATATCTCCAACAAGTAGAATATTAGTAGTCAAGATTCTATATGCATTTTTGGCTAAGTGTAGCTTAGGCTTTCTTTGATCAAAATAAGTTTTACCTATCAGTTGAAAACACTAAGTTTTTCTTTGACAAAACTTTCCCAAGGAATCACCAATAGAAATTGGTGAACCTTCACCCTTGTTCAACCCCAAGTTTTTACTTAGAAATTGGTATGAGGAGATTCTTGATAGCTTCCATGTCTTGATGCTCAAGTTGTCCAATACCAGGGACATGGATAAGTACTTAGATTCTTCCATCTGCAGAGGTTGTGCACTTTCCCCACAAGACTTGATTTTCACCAAGACAGGACCTTTCAGAAGCCTCCCCTTAGACCAAATGGACGCGTTCCAACCTATCATCCCACTACCACCAACTGTCCAAATGGCTAAGTTATTGCAACCTATGTGATCCAGGCAGAGCCCATATTGCCATGTGGCTGCACTAGAAGCTTCTTAACATATGGCATCTCAAATCCCTTTGTTCCTGGGTGGCTTTCCACAAGTGAGATACACAAGGTAAACCATAGACATGGGCCTTGTGTAACCACTCAACACAAACTATTCTTTCTATTCCACCCAGGTGTTTCATTCACTTAGTTGTTTTATTAAGCAAAAACACAAGTCCAGAGACTTAGAAATATTTTCTCATAGCATGAATATATAACCACCCTTGGTTGCTACTAGCTAGGCTAAGCATGGCATTGATAAGCATCTTAACTTAGAAATTTCTAGCAATTCTACAACTAATAGGATTTCCCAAGCTTAGCATATAGATCAAAATATTCATGCAAGTCCTATACAAAATATTTCTAGTGCATAGTTGAAAAACATAGGAATAAAATCATGAAGCACCACTTGCCTTGGTAGTTTGGGGAGTATCAACAATCTTCACAATCACAATCACTATTTGCACCAAAATCTACACATAAAATAATGGCACCAACATCACATACAAAATATATACAAGCAAAAATATATGAATGCATGCAAAATGCCATGTGATGATTTTCTACACCAAACAAGACAAATATAAAGTACTGATTCATAAACAAGTCCAAAAAAAGCCAAATAAACTTTATTTGAACAACATAACCATTTTCAAATAATTACTATACACAAATTATGCCTACAAATGTTTCTGTAAAAACAACCATTTTTACAGAGGCAAAACATTAAACACATTGCATAAACAGAAAGGATTTTATCGCCTAATTCCAATGATATAAAATTTGCAAAATTTGAACGTGTGGATCAAAAGTTATGAATTTTACAAATTTAAACATCTAATAGATCTAAATTCTGTTTTTAAAACAAAGGACTAGCCACGCGGCACTCTCTGATTGGTTGATACCGATTCGCGCGGATCGACTAACGTGGATCGTCAGATCCAACTTAAATCGCATGGCCAGATCTGTTCAGTACCCCTTCGTTTAAGTGATCTATCTAACACGTTGGATCTAGATCCAACGACCAAAGCATGGCGGCACTAGCGGCGGTGAGTGGCGGCGGCGGCTCTGTCAGAGATGTTGCCGACGATCTAGGTCGCGCGGGAGAGAGAGAGGTGGCTTACCGAGTTCGCCGTGTGCTGCTGATGCTCAAGGTAGGCTTCGTTGGCGAAGGGGCACACCGTGGATGTCGCTGGAGCTCATCGGAGTTATGCGCGGCATCGGGTGCTTGCAGACGACGATGTTTCCGAGGTTTTGCGTCGCTCTAGCACGAGTCAGTTGCATTAGGGGGTGCGCAAGTCTACGACGAACACTACTGGATCAAGGATAATACAAGGGTCGGTCGGGTTATACCTCAATTGCTCGTCGGAGTTAGACGGCGGTTCTGTCACTCGCGGCCGTGAACGGGGACGGCGAGCTGGGTCACGAGAAAACAAACGGAAGGTATCAGGGAACGCGCAAGAACTTGCTGGTCACGATTGTTTGAACCAGGGGGTGGTCGGAGCTCACCGGAATCGGTCGCCGGAGGTCGTCGGTGCTGCGGGGTTCTGAGCTCGAATGTGTGCAGCCTGGTGGCGGAGTGAGTGAGGAAAGTGGGGGAAAATGACCGCGGCAGTGAGGGGTTTAAGTAGTCAAAAGCGGGGCGAAGATTGCGCGCTGAATCAATGGGATTTAAGCGAGTTTTAATCGCGGCGTCACTGCACGGTGGTAACGGCGGGGCGGTGTCTGCGTGCGAGAAATTGGGGAAGACGACGCTGACGTGGAGGGGGCCCAGTGTTCAGTTGCTGCGGGGCTGGTTCGTCACGGATGAGAAAGGCAGAGAGAAGAGTGGCCCGGGTGGGCTGCTTTGCTTGTTGGGCTGGATTGGTGGCGCCAGGCCCAGTTGGGTTTTCCAATTCTTTTTCTTTTCCAGAATGAATTTCAGGATTCATTTTCAAACAATTTCAAAAGCATTTGAAAACCAAACCTTTTCTGGATTTTTGTAAAGTGTAAACTTCATAATATTGGCCATAAAGCCTTGCTATCTCATTGGACTTGCTTGGTCCTTTTGAAAAATCAAAATAAACAGTGCCTTAGCACTTGATTTGAATTGACTTTGAAAATGGTTTTTAACCATATTTATTTTGAAAATTTTTGTCCAAGAATTGCTCATAACCAAACCAATCCTATGAAATTACAACAATGGTTTTTTAAAAAAATGTTCCCTCACTAGAGGGTGGTATGGAAATAATATTTTGTTCACATAAAATGATAGCACCTAGTGCTTCTGTTTTCTTGAAATGAGTTTAAAATTGATCCCTAAATGATATGCATGCATGAATGATATGCAATCTTTGAAAACATGATTTTAGGGATGTTACAAATCTAACCCCCTTATGGTGAATCTCGCCCTCGAGATTCAGGTTGGCTAGCAAATAGGTGAGGGTGGTCTTTCCGAAGATCATCTTCTCTTTCCCATGTTGCTTCTTCTTCGGAATGATGGTTCCATTGAACTTTGCAGAATTTGATAGTCTTAGTCCGAGTAACTCTTTCTGCAGTCTCAAGAATCTTGATAGGTTTGTCCTCGTAAGTGAGGTCACTTTCCAATTGGACCTCATCCAAAGGTATAGTATCCTTCAAAGAAGTCTCTTCCATTTCTGGATGGCATTTCTTCAGCTGACTCACATGAAACACATTGTGAACAGCAGACAATGATTCTGGCAGTTCAATCTCATAAGCTACTTGTCCTTTACGACCCAAAATCTTGAATGGTCCAACATATCTTGGGGCCAATTTTCCTTTGACTCCAAATCTCTTCACTCTACGAAGTGGTGACACTCTAAGATAAGCCCTATCACCCACTTCATAGGTGACTTCTCTACGCTTAGGATCTGCGTAGCTCTTCTGTCGGGACTGTGCTATCTTCAATCTGTCCTTAACTAGTTTGACTTTCTCTTCAGCCTGTTTGATTAGTTCTGGTCCAAACAAATTTCTTTCTCCTACGCCATTCCATAGCAATGGGGTGGTACACTTCCTCCCATAGAGAAATTCAAACGGTGCCATCCCAATACTGGCTTGATAACTGTTATTGTAAGAGAATTCTGCGTAAGGCAGACTTTCATCCCAACTGGCTCCATAGTCTAGGGCACATGCCCTCAACATATCTTCAAGAATCTGGTTGGTCCTTTCTGTCTGTCCATCAGTCTGAGGATGAAAAGCAATGCTGAATTCCAACCTTGTTCCCAATGACTCATGTAGTTGCCTCCAAAAATGAGAAGTGAATTGAGTTCCCCTGTCTGACACAATACTCTTGGGTACTCCATGCAGACATACAATCCTACTCATATAGATCTTGGCTAACTTAGCACTTGTATAGGTTGTCTTCACAGGTATAAAATGTGCCACTTTAGTTAAGCGATCTACTACTACCCAAATAGAATCATATCCTGACCTGGTCCTTGGCAATCCGGTGATGAAATCCATGCCAATCTTGTCCCACTTACAATCAGGAATAGGTAGTGGTTGTAGCAATCCTGCTGGTTTCTGATGTTCCGCTTTCACTCTACTACATACATCACACAAAGCAATATGTTCGGCGATGTCCTTCTTGAGATTATTCCACCAAAATCTTTCTTTCATATCCATGTACATTTTGGTGTTACCTGGATGAATGGAATATGGTGAGTTATGTGCTTCCCGTAGAATCAGTTTCCAAAGTTCTGGATCTTGTGGAACACAGATACGTTTTCCATACCATAAAGTACCCTATTCGTCTTCATGGAACCCTTTGGCTTTTCCCTTGCCAATATTTTCTTTGATCTGTTCAATTTCCTTATCTGTCTTTTGGGCTTCTTTGATTTTGTCCAACAAAGTGGGTTGAACATCCAATGACATGAGATGTCCTTCAGGCACAATCTCCAATCCGAGATCTCTAAATTGGGCACATAGATCATCTGGCAATTCTCCCTTAGTAAGGCCATACACAAAAACCTTACGGCTTAGAGCATCCGCTACAACATTTGCTTTACCGGGGTGGTATTGCAAACTCAATTCATAGTCCTTGATGAGTTCTAGCCATCTCCTTTGTCTCATGTTGATTTCTTTCTGGGTGAAGATATACTTCAAACTTTTGTGATCTGTGAACACTTCACATCGCTTTCCCAAAAGGTAATGTCTCCATGTTTTGAGTGCATGGACAATACAGGCTAACTCTAGATCATGAGTGGGGTAATTTACCTCATGAGTTTTGAGTTGTCTCGAGGCATAAGCCACAACTTTCCCTTCTTGCATTAGTACTGCACCTAATCCATGATGAGATGCATCACAATACACTTGGAAATCCTTCTCCAAATCATGTGCTATTCCAATCCGGTCAAACCCATCTCTACGAACCACTCTATCCGCCTTATATCACGAGAAGCGTTGATGTCGAAGGGAAGGGAGGCCTGGGATCTCCATGTCGAAGTTTCAGCAACAGCTCCATCGACAAAGTCCAGGTACGTTACTCCTCGGCCGTCTAGAGGGATATCTAGGCTGTAGAAGTAAGTACGCTGCCAGTTCTTGCAGGACTCGTGGCCGACGATGTCGGGGAAGCACGAGCCAGGCCGGATCTTGAAGCTAATGGTGCCACAATTTCTAAGTTCGTCCTTACTGGCTCCGGCTTCGCGCTTGACGGTGAAGAAATATATGAAGAGATCTAGCCTAGGCTTAATCCCTAAGTAACCCTCGCAAAGCGCCACGTAATTGCTAAGCGCTAGGATACGGAGAAGCTCCTGCGGAGCCAAAAAAAGGTTGTGGTCAAGTTGAACCGCAGTCCCACGCCTTCATCCGACGAGTAAGAGCACGACCTACCTCGAAGGCACAAGATCTCGCGACATCGCAGCCGCGATTACGACGCTTGAAGCGAGCTCACCCAACGCAAGATCGACAAAGCACGCGCCAAGCGTGTATGCTCGTCTGAATCCGAGGAGGACGACGACGAAGCAGAACTCTACCGAGTTCGATGCTTCAGCAGATCCGTCCGGTGGACACGGATGCCGTGGAACTTCAAGCTTCCTTTGGGCACTCCGAAGTTTGACGGCACACAGAACCCCAAGGCGTGGCTCAGCGACCACCTGTCGTCCATCAACCTACACGGCGGAAACAAGATGACCACCCTGCAATGCCTTCAGCTGCAGCTAACAGGAGCAGCCTGGATCTGGCTCAGCAGCCTATCCTCGGGATCCATCCGAATCTTGGAGGAACTGGCATACAGTTTCATCCAAAACTTCAAGGGCACCAGCAAGAGGCCAGCCTCGATTGAGGAGCTACCGGCCTGCACCCAACGAACGGGCGAATCCATTCGCTCGTACATATTATGCTGGTCCAACACCAAGAACTCCGAGGAGCACATCTCTGAGGAGAGAGCGATCCATGCCTCAAGGATGGCATCAAATGCCAGGACTTCAAGGAAGAACTTGGGCGCGTCAAGCCCAAGACACTCGACCACCTCATGGACATCGCTAACAGGTGGGCAGATGGAGAGGACTCCGTCCATCGAGCGCACTCGGAGGAGGAAGATGACTATGTCCGTCGACATGAACGGCGTAGCAAGAGAAGATCGCGCGTCTACACGATCGTGATGGACCCGACATGGTCGCGGCTGGCTACGCTAACCGCCGCAGCGAAGGCAACCACAGCAGCGGCGGATACCGCAGAAACAACTTCCGCGACGGAGGACGCCCAGCGCAGCCATGGCAACGCCGCGGCCGCGACGACGGACCCTCAGCATATGACAAGTCGTCGGGCCCATGCACCATCCACTTCTACATCGATAAGCAGGATGGTAAAAAGAAGGCAAGCCACATGCTAAAGGATTTCCGCGAGTTCCAGAAACTCAGCGAGACCATGTCCCAGATGAGGCAACAAGCCCCGAACCCTGGGTACGGTAACACACCCGCACCAGGTGACATCGCCCACTGAGCTCCTCCACCACCACCCGTGGGACCTTCGAATCATCCAATCGCACCTGCACAACGGAGGAAACGGGTACCCCATGCCAGAAGGATCACTGATGATACAAAAAGGGCGCCCAACAAACAGGGTGTAGAAGAAAATCACCCGTTAGATCAATCTAGATGTGGCCGCCCCACCCGCCATCCCTGAGTACCTCAGCGGTTCAGAGTCCAGCATCACGTTCAGCCGTTCAGATCACCCTTGCCAGGTCCCTCGCCCAGGTCATGCTGCCCCGGTGCTCGAGGCGCAGATCGGAGGGTTCGATATGAGCCGCGTCTTCATGGATGGCGGCAGCGGCATCAATCTGATGTTCGCCAGCACCTTAGCAGCAATGCGGATCCCGCTGTGCAGCCTGGAACAATCCGACACAATGTTCCACGGCATCGTCCCAAGGAAGGGCATATTCCCCCTGGGAAAGATATGGTCGACGTCATCTTCGGCAAGCCCGATAAATTTTGGTGCGAGCGACTCGAGTTCGAAGTGGTGGACTGGCCATCACAATACCACGTCATCCTCGGGCATGTGGCATTCACACGGTTCCTGACAGTACCGCATTACGCGTACCTGCTACTCAAGATGCCAGGACCTAAGGGAGTCATCACGGTCCACAGGAGCTTCACCCGATCGGACCACTGTGACAAGGACTTCGACAGAATCTCCCAGTCATTCGGCATGCAGGAGAAGCTCATAAGGCTCCGAGAGGTGACAGACAACGGGGCACCCCCAGTCGCCAGACAGAACGCACCCGACATGTCTTTTGACTCCACCGTCAACACAAAGAAGGTGCAGGTCCACCCGATGGACGCCTCCAAGATGACGCTGATCGCCAACGACCTCAGCCCCGCATAGGAAAGAGCGCTCGTCGAATTCCTCCGTGAGCGCTGGGAAATCTTCGCCTGGTGTCCTGTGGACATGCCAGGAGTTCCCAGGGAATTCGCCGAGTACGCACTTAACGTATTTCTAAAACGCCAAGCCCATCAAACAGTCCATCTGATGACTGTCCGATCCATGGGCTGAAGCCATCAGAGTCAAAGTCAACAGACTACTCGACGCAAATTTCATCAAGGAGATCAAGGAAAGCGAGTGGCTTGCCAACACCGTGATGGTCCCAAAAAAGGACATGGACATCCTGCGGATGTGCGTGGACTTCACATCACTGAACAAGCACTGCCCGAAGGATCACTTCCCTCTTCCTCGGATCGATCAGATCATCGATTCGACTGCAGGATGCGATAAGCTCTCCTTCCTCGACGCCTACTCATGCTACAATCAGATTCGACTGAAGGTCGAAGATCAGGAGAAAACGGCGTTCATCACACCGTTCGGAGTGTTCTGCTACAACACAATGCCCTTTGGGCTAAAGAACGCAGGCGCCACATACCAACGGTGCATGTAGGCATGCCTGAAGGACCAGATCGGCCGCAACATCCAAGTCTATGTCGACGACATAGTAATCAAAACAAGGGAGGCCAAGACACTGATCGATGATCTCCGTGAGACGTTCGACAACCTTGATCGATACAAGATCAAGCTAAACCCAGAAAAGTGCGCCTTCGGCGTCCCATCTGGTCAACTACTAGGCTACTTCATCTCCCAACGACGGATCGAGGCGAACCCGAAGAAAATCCGAGCCATAATGGCCATGGAGAAGCCGAAGAACCTGAAAGGTGTTCAGCAGCTCGCTGGGCGCATCTTGGCATTGAGCAGGTTCATCAGCCGCATGGGCGAAAAAGCCCTGCCTTTCTATCAGCTGCTACGCAAGGCAGACAAATTCGAGTGGACGCCTGAAGCAGATGACGCATTCGAAGATCTGAAGCGGCTACTCTCCACCTTTCCCGTCTTGGTCACGCCAAGGGAGCGTGAGCCTCTACTACTATACATAGCAGCTACACATCAGGTGGTAAGCACTATGCTCATGGTCGAAAGACCCGAAGATGGCATGACCCATGGGGTACAACGCCCAATCTACTACCTCAGTGAGGTATTGACGCCGACAAAGCAGAGGTATCCTCACTACCAGAAACTCGCCTACGGCGTATTCATGACGGCTCGTCGGCTGAGCCACTACTTCCAGGAGCATCAGGTGATGGTCGTCAACGAAGCACCCCTGAACAGCATCCTGAACAACCCGGAGGCCACCGGACGTGTGGCCCTGTGGGGCATCGAGCTGTCACCTCTAGACATCGTCTATGAGAAGAGCCATGCGGTCAAGTCTCAGGTCCTTCCGGACTTCCTCGTCCACTGGATGGAACTACAGCTGCCGGACACCCTAGACATGACGCAGTCATGGATGATGCACTTCGATGGCTCCAAGCACGAGGCTGGGGCAGGAGCCAGGGTCATACTGACCTCCCCGCAGGGCGACAAGATGAAGTACGTCCTCCGGATGAAATTTCGAGCTTCCAACAATGAGGCCGAGTACGAGGCCCTCATCCACGACATGAGGATGGCCAAGATCTGCGGTGCAACGCGCCTGGTCATCTACGGCGACTCGAACCTCGTCGTCTAGCAGACGATGAACGAATGAGACGCACACGCTGCCAACATGATTGCATACTGCGCACTCTACAACGCACTCGAAGGATACTTGCGGAAAAGAGGCAAAGAGGCCGACAGACTCGCCAACATCGGCTCCACCTGCGCGCGGGTGCCACCAGGTGTGTTCCTCGAACAGATCTGCGTGCCATCCATCAAGGAAATTCCCAAAGGGATCACCCGAAGAGGTAGAATACTTGGGGGCTGCGCTACCCGAAGGACAGGAAGGACCAGAAAAACTCGACACAGAGGTTGAAGTGGTCAACCTAATGCAGGTCATGGCAGTCGAAGAAACATGGACACAGCCATACCTCCGATATCTGATAGACGGGGAGCTTCCTGATAGCCCAACAGATGCCCGACACATATCTCGCCGGTCCAAGGACTTCACCATCATCAATGCGAGTTGTACAAGCGCACCATTTCGGGGGTACTCCAAAGGTGCGTCACTATCGGTGACGGCAAAACTATCCTCCAAGACATCCACGAGGGCATCTGCGACCATCACGCGGGCAGCCGCGCCCTTGTCGCCAAAGCTCTACGAGCTGGGTTCTACTGGCCAACGGCCATGAACGACGCCAAGGACATTGTCCGAAGGTGCAATGGGTGCCAGAGGTTCGCAGACAAACCACACGCACCAGGATCAGAGCTCAGGCCCATACCCCTGGCCTGGCCCTTCGCCCAACGGGGCCTCGACATGATTGGCAAACTGCCTAAGTCCTCGAAAGGAGGCCACGTCTATCTCTTGGTCGCAGTCGACAAATTCACCAAGTGGATCGAGGCCATACCCGTTACTAACCAAAAGGGCAAACCGGCCGTGAAATTCTTCGAATCCATAGTCTACAGGTTCGGCGTGCCGCACAGCATCATCACTGATAACGGATCGAACTTCATCTCCAAATAATTCTAGGACTTCTGCGAAGACCTCGGAATCAACATAACATACGCCTCTGTGGCGCACCCGCAAACGAATGGGCACGTCGAAAAGGCCAACGGCCTCGTCAACGGCGGCATCAGGAAGCGCCTAATGAGCCTACTCCAGCGACTCACAGGAGCCTGGACACAAGAGCTACCCTCCGTCCTCTGGAGCCTGCGCACGACGCCAAATAGCTCAACTGGCTACACGCCCTTCTTCATGGTGCACGGAGCTGAAGATGTGCTGCCTGCAGAAGTACGCCATAAGGCCCCACGGGTCGTCGCCTACAGCAAAGCCGAATCGATGGCCGCACTCGAAGACGCCATCGACACACTCGACGAGGCACGTGACATAGCCGCAGCTCGATCAGTGGTCTACCAACAGAGCCTCCGCAACTATCACAGCCGTCGGCTACGCCCAAGGTCCTTCGTCGAAGGAGACCTAGTCTTACGACTCAAGCAAGAACGACCGAAGAAGCTCGAGTCACCCTGGGAAGGACCCTACGTCGTCACTAAAGTCATCCCAGGTGGCGCCTATCGCCTCAAGCACGTGGAGTCTGGAGTAGCATACTCCAACCCATGGAACGTCGCACAGCTGCGACGCTTCTACCCCTAGCTATCCTCCTCTCCTTTTACTTCCAATAAGGCTATTCAACCAAGGCTACTCAGCCGAACAATATACCTCCTTATTACTATATGAATAAAGCTAAGTTTCTCGCCCCAAAAATTTATCTATTATTCGTATTTTCTTCATGTTACAACACACTCGGGGGGTCCCCTCACCTCACGACTTCATCGACTGAGGATAACGCGTGTACACCTGAGTAGCTGATCACGTCAGTCTAACGAAAAGGGCACGCATACAAATAAATCACCATGTGCTAAAAACAATCAACCTTTACAGCAAGGGGCATAACACGCCCAGTCGAATACATACAAGTTTTACATATATCTATTTACAGGTCCTACCTATTCTGAAGAATCACCTTTGCACGCTGCTCAAAGAGATCTACAATTTGTTCGGCATACTGCCTTACAACCGCATAATGTGAACGCATATCCCACATGCCACCATCTGGACGAAGAGGTGGCCCAGCCGCCACAGAAGCAAGATCTTCATCAAGGCGATGTAGCAGCACGAGGGAAAGCACAACCTTCACCCCTGCAACCAACTGATGCTGCACCAGCTCCCTGACATGATGCACATCTCGAAACTTCGCCAGCAGGCCCCAGAGAGTCGATGGTGCCTCATCCAGGGGAAACATCACGTGCAGAATCGACGCCAAAGAAGTCTTCACTTGCCGCAGCACCCGCGACACCTAGTGAACATGATCCTGCATAGTTGCAAGGACCATAGCACGGTCACGATCCATCTAGAAAAAGCCGCCGGCCTCCATGTCCTGCTGGGTCAGGCAGTTGATCCGAACAGCAACACACTCTTTTTCCTCCATAGGAACAAGGTTAGCACCTGCAACACCTGCAAAGTAAGATGACAAGCCAACAGGCGCATCCGATAAATGAGCAACAGCTCGAAGAAACTCACACTGAAGCTGTTCGGCCAAACGCCGCAACTCCCCCATCAGATACTCCTCTCTGGCGGCGCCCCGCTCCGCCTTCGACTTCCAAACATCCGCATGGCCTCGAACGCCAAGCAATTCTTTCTCAAGACTACGGATGCAGTCACGAAGAAATACAAGATGCGACGCATCATCCAAGGATGGCCGCAGCTGCGACGCAGACGAAGTATCAATGGGATCATCACCCGAAGGTCCCTAGAGGAAAAGAAGGCAAGGATATGAACAAATGCATGAATGAGCAAACAGCTCGGAGATTCATTATATGCAGCAAAATCCACTGCATGGCACAAGGAGTGTTCATCAATACATTACAACAAAAGAGAAGAAAAGCTATACTACAACTACAAGGCCTAAGAAGCTGCATCCTGAGTGGCCTCGGAGACGGATTGCCTGCTCTTGGCCTCGCCCTGCTGTTTCACCGCGTACTCCGCCAGCAGGTCAATCAGCTTTGGCCCGTAGCATTTACAGCGGGCAACATAGAGGGAAAAAGCTACCTCAGATCCATCAGGAGCAGTTGGCATCTAGGAGGTGACCTGAGGAAGATCCAACTCCGCCCCAGACACCATGGCCATCGCCAGCCCCATGGACGCGCCGATACCCTTCTGCTTGCGCTTGTACGCCGCGGGGGCCTCGGCTGACAGTGTGTCCACCAACAATTCAACATCCTCGAGGGCGAGGCCCTTGGGGGCGAGCTCCTTGTAGAAGCAACCGAGAACCACCTTGGCCTTGGCAAGCGATCCAACCACAGTACTGCAGCGGTCTTCGACCGCCGAAGTGGCATCATCCAGAGCACTTCCGTGCTCCAGGGCACCACGGTCAAACTCGATGCCCGCGACATCTAGATAAACGGAAGAGGCAAAGTGAAAACCAAACATAACTAGAGAAACAAGGAAGCCGAAAAGGAACAGACGAAACTACTCACCCGAAATAGCCTTGGCAGCATCCATCAGCTTGCCGGCTACCTCCTTCTCGCGCGAGGCCGCAGCGGTGGCGAGCTGCTCCTCGCGATCCGTGGCCTCTCGCTGCAGGCGCTCCTGGGCCGCAGCCGCGTCGGCTAGCTCCTTCTCAAGGCGCTCCTTAGCTCCAACGACAAAAGCCAAAGTCAATATTTTACCAAAGAGAACACAGAGTCCAGAGGAGAGACGGAGGGCGTCACAGGACGGTCGCACCCCCCTCCCTAGGCACGGGCCCACCATAGGCCGTGCCAGGGCAGGGTGTGCCCCCCCCCCCTGGCCGCCCTCCTGCCTCGCCTCTTCGCCTATAAAAGCCCCCCGATGCAAAAACCCTAAACACTCGATCGGATCTCCATGAAACCGTTCGTAGCCACCGCCACCATCGTCCCTAGATCGGGGGATCTGAAGCTCTTCCCGGCACCCTGCCGGAGGGGAGAGATCATCCCGGAGGCCTTCTTCATCACCATGCCAGCCTCCGGAGTGATGCGTGAGTAGTTCACCCTTGGACTACGGGTCCATACAGTAGCTAGATGGTTGTTTCTCCTACTTTGTGCGAGGCTAGTCTTGGGCAAGTTGGGGCGGCGGCGGTCCTGGGCGAGCAGGTCCTAGGCGAGGCTTGTCCTGGACAAGTTGGGGCGGCGCCGGTCCTGGGCGGCGATGGCTTGGGCGAGCAGGTCCTAGGCGAGGCTGGTCCAGGGCAAGTTGGGGTGGCGCCGGTCCTGGGCAACGCTGACTTGGGCGAGCAGGTCCTAGGCGAGGCTGGTCCTGGACAAGTTGGCGTGGCACTGGTCGTAGGCGACGCTGGCTTGGGTGAGCAGGTCCTAGGCGAGGCTAGTCCTGGACAAGTTGGGGCGGTGCTGGTCCTAGGTGGCGCTGGCTTGGACGAGCAGGTCCTAGATGAGGCTGGTACTGAGCAGTATCCAGTATTAGTAACGTTCATGTAGAGTGAGGCGTAGTATTCTAGTAGATAGACACGGAAACGGGCAGAGTTCTTGTACCACATGCCAAATACACTATTGCGGCTCTTCCAAATTACACTATTGCGGCTCTTCTAAATGCCCCATAGAGCACATATAACTACCTCCATATAGCTTGGCCCTTGAAAAGATTGCTTAGAACGCTCAAACATTTCAGTCATGTTTGGATCAGAGGTCCAATTGATTCACAGGCGTTGCCAAACTCTTGTTGCAAAATGACAGTTGAAAAATAAATGCTCCGTACTCTCTCTCTCTCTCTCTCTCTCTCTCTCTCTCTCTCTCTCTCTCTCTCTCTCTCTCTCTCTCTCTCCGAAAAACCACATATTGCACAGTTGACAGAAGCCACATGCCAATTCTTTCTAGCCATCATATCTCTGGTATTTAAACGATCTACCAGTAAGAGCCAAACGAAAACCTTCTGTTTGTTGAGGCATTCACTCTTCCAGAGCTTTTTGAAAATTGGGGATACTTGCAGTCCGGAAAAAATGAACTTATAGAAAGCCATCAAGGAGTATACTCCATTATGCAGGAAAAAAGACTAGATATCTATCTGCTGTCTTGACTGAATGTCTAAACGTAGAGGGTGAATCAATTCAGATATCTGATTCCATTCCTCATAAGCCTAGGGCGATATTGGGATCGCAAAATGTTGTGTCAGCTATACCAAAGGTTTCACAGGCCAGCATATCTTGCATTGAGACATACGTGTCCATCACAAAAGAGTATATTCTGGGAAAGTCGAGTGGCCAAGAGATCTCCATGCCACTTGTCTTTCCAAAATAATACATAACTACCATTGCCAGGTGTGAGGTTGGTTATACTACGAAAGGTTAAGAATAACTTACACACATCCCTCCACCAAAAAGAACCGACAGGCCCAACTGCATGAGGAACTGAATTTTGGTACAGTAATATGCTTGCCACACCATACTGACCCATGGAGTATCACGATGATTAAAAAAGTTGAACAAATACTTCGTTAGCAGAGCATCATTCTGAATCTCCAGGTTAATCACTCCCAAGCCCCCTTTCTCTTTGGGCTTACATACCAACTAGAAAGACAGGCGAGCTTTGCCTCGCCGTCTGCATGACGTTATTAAAGAACGCGCTACGGGTATGCTACAAAAGGAAAAATATAGACTTCACTTACAAAATTAAAGTAGAAACCTTTCCGGCATGGCACAAAAATGGTCAGCATTGTAATCTTTAAGATTGTCATCAACATGAAGGTAAACGACTGTTAGAAAGCTAAATTAAAAAAGATTTGACCAGTCCACTCTTGAGGAATTCAAAGGTCATCATCATTTTCCTCCGTGAAGCCCAGCATCACCTCGCACTCAACATGTTAGACATTTTTTCTTCATTTTGATAACGTCTTAGTTTAATGACTTATACAGAGTCATTCAGAACTGCACATAAAGATTTGAGCCTCTGCAAACCCCATCTCAGAACTCATTGCCTCGGCTATAAAGTAAGTTGTCTTGACATGCGTAGCAAATGACATGCCTAGCAAAATTGAAAAGGTTACTATACGAAATCCTACAATTCCATGTTTCTCAGATTGTTTAGTGCCATCAGAGTTCGGAGCACTGGATTTTGAGGAATCATCTGAAAGTTGTTGCATGAGAATCTCGATTATCTTTAGCGATGAGATTATCACATGATGATCCGTCCAATAAACCAGCCAAGCTGACATGAAAATCACAAAAGTAGCATGTTCATTTAGACTAAAAAATAGCTCAACTTTAGTGGGTATGCTCTATGGAATGTTATGCAAGAAACACAACCCTTCTTTTGCAGGTCATACTTACCTTGATATGTTTATTCTCCTTGAGTAAATCTTGAAGAATTTCAGGTTCACCAAAGTAACAAATGTTATTTACAATTGGACACCAGCCATAGGAAAATAACGTATTTTCACCAGGGTTGACTTCTTGAACACACAACATACTAAGTTTATTTTTCCATAGCACAAGCATCATCATGAACATACCTTCATATTAATCCAATAATGCCCCGACAAATATACTACAAAAAGGCTGGTTCTGATCTAATTTGCATATACCATAATCTCATATCATGCATAGAGCAGGGACACAAAAACAAGACATCAAGAGATGAGTGCATGATCTTAACTCACCGGCTGAATAGAAAATAGCCACTTCTTTGTACATCCTCTTGCCAGGTGCCTAAAAACACCCAATCGAGGCCACAACAGAACACAAATAGGATCAGCAACAAAGTACCCTTAAAAAACTAAGATCGGAACAAAATACCTAATATCAAAACCTAAGAAGGATAGAACATACTATGGAAAAAACACTCACCTAGGCCTCCGGTAACCTCCAAACCACTGCCATCAACGGGACCCATGGCAAACTATATCAGACCATGCAGAGTCAACGGTCAAAACACTCGTGAACACCAAGCCTCCAAACATGCATGACAAAACAAAATCTCCGCACACGCCTACGATGAAAACAACGACACATGATTATCCAAGGGAGCTAGCCAGACACCAATGCCATCCAAGCAAAACTCGACCCTGCCACCAAATGCACTCACATGAGTACCAAATATATCATTGGGACATTGACCTACAGAACACCGAGTGCAGCGCTGAAATAAACCACATGTAGAATACCTCTAAATCATATGTTATCATGCATGACACAGCTATATCAACATCTTCGGTACTAAAGTAATATCTTAGTTTGCCTTTTGATAGATTTGAACACCAACTCATACATCAACATGCGGATGCCATTGGTCAGATTTAGGACATACTTCTTTTTTCCAAGTCATTTGTGATAGGTTTTTAATACACTTCCCAACATGATCACATCCCATTAGACATTAAAATCCTACTTTAGGGAAGACATGTCATATTTCTATTCTGTTGTTATTTAGAGTTTTGATTTGAGATAGTTGAATTTAAGAAAATGAAATCTTGGATGGTGCAAAGTCCATAAACAAAGGTTAAAAGGTGTCATAAGATTCAAATGTAGATTACAATATATATATCACTCTTAACTTTTCAGCCAAACATTGCTCTCGATGTAATAACTGAATCAACATGTGCATAGGATGCCGACAGAATATTAAGCAAAGTGATGCTATCAAATAACTGCAAAAGGAGATATATCATATTGTTACAGAGAGCACATGATGTTGAATGGGCAATTTGTTCAAGTTAAATAGAACCACTTAGCCTAAGAATTCGCATGTTACCCTTCATCTCCAAGTAAGTTCAGACCATAACTAAAATCTAAATCATGCGGAAGATTGACAAAACGTATGTACGCACCATGTTCTATTGGTCAAAGTGTAATATTGGAATACCAAGTTAATAAAATCATCGGGTTCATTGTCCAAATTCTCGCCATACTGAAAAATCTTTCCAAATCGTATTATGAAAAATACCACCATACTTCACCATATAGGGAAACAGATTAAGAAACTTACTTCTAACTGATGGATCCATCATCTCTCACAGGCTCTTTTCCTGCGACCTCTACAAAATCCACCAAAAAGATCTTATGAACCATGAAGTGCAGCGAAATAATGGTCGGAATGGGAAGATCAAAGGTGAAGTCTTGTCACCAACCAACACTGTGTATCATGTAGAACGGAGATCTGGCGGTTTCTCGAGGGGAGTCCAGGGCCTGCTCGCTGGGAAGTTTAGGAGAAACGTTCCAGCAGTCCAGTCCAGGGCAACGGCAGTCCGAAGGTCAGAATCCTCGTCGGAGTCCGCAATGAGCACGACGGTGAGTGTCCCAAGCGCCAGCGCGAGCTACTCGGAGAGAACTACAGCGTCTGGAGGAAACAAAGTTCCATGACCAACGCATGAGATAATAGGAAACAAACGTGCACATCAAGTGACATAGTTTTGTAAAAAAAATCAGCTAATTAAGTTGACATACATATTGCAAATACCTTAAGGAAAGAACATATAGAAGAAGCAGGAACAAATCGTGTGTTGTATAATTCAGATTGTGTAAACCAAAACACATGAAACCAATGATTTACTAACAAATACTTCAGATCTAGTAGAAAATAGCAGATATGTGCACATGCATCTCCACATGAAACGACCAAGCGTGGGGTTTAATCAGGCTACTGAAAGGGGATCAGGTTCAACACATGAAGACCAACAGAATCGGGACAGGGGTTGGCAATTTGGCATGTCGAGGAGGCTTCAGCTGTTGATTCATATTTGATCTTATGCGATTGAAGGCACCATTGGCTGCCGCCGGAGCAGTGCAGGGATGAACCAAGATGAAATCAGAGGCAACATACAGAACCACACCCAAATGAGTCTGAGTTGACGATGGGATTTAAGTGGATCTTATGGAGAAAGAGGGAGTGGTGGTCACGGAGAGCGTGATGAAGATAGTCTTCGTACGCCGCCGATCCATAGCCGCCGCCTGTTGCTCACCGTTAGGGCCGCCTGTGTTGGGCAAGCATGGGCTGGGAGACATGGTGCGGGGAAGGGGCGTCGGCCGCGTGCAGGTGGCTATGGGAGGTCGGCGTCAGCGAGAAGGAGGTTGGGAGGCGGCGCGGGGCACCACCGTTGACGCGTATGAGTTAGGGGAGCCGACGGCCGACACGCAGGAGGTGGAGTAGGGCGGCGCCGGAGTCGTGGATCAAGAGATAATAACTATCCTAAAAAAATAAGATAACTATAGGCATCGGCAGCTTTGAGACAGGCCCACATGGCAGACACACGCAGTTAGCACAATACCCGCAAGTACGCTCACAGCACGCGGTGATCACCAGGCTTAAGCCTATAGAGAATTCCCAAGCGGCCTAGGAGTTTTGATGCTCTCTGTCTTTTTTGTCCCAGAGGCAGTGCTGCCGTGCACGAGTTACCACCTTAACCATAGTTTTATTAAGCTTAAGCATGCACATGAAAAATGTTGGGAGAGAGGACAGGACTGAGTTGACAAAAGTGAGCCTGCCACAATAATTTACAAAACGAGAGCAAGCATTAAGTCTCCTTTCAACACTATCAGCAAGAGGGGCCAAGTCTACAACTGGTGGTCTGGTTGTTCTTAAGGCCTTGTTTGATAGTAGAGGTTTTGTGGGGATTAGACGGGATTATTATCCCCACCAAACCCCAATTCCCTATAAAAGGAAGACCCAGATAAGTAAATGGCATTTTGCCTACTGAACAGTCAGGAAAAATTCAGCCAGGCAGGTAGCATAACAGGCATCAATGTTTATAGGGACTAAGCATGACTTTTGGAAATTCACTTTTAGGACTTGTTTGGTTGATGGGAGGAAAAATCCTGGGCAGTAAACCCCCACGAGGGATTTCCCTGCGCACAAGGGCCGGGGATCCCTATCCTCGGTTGGGAAATACCCCTGTTGACATTTGGATACCACAGGGAAGAGCAGGGAACACAAAAAATTACCAAATACATCATTACAATTGCAAATTCACTATAGATAACACTGATTGTTTTTATAATATTGTGATATCAATTCCATAATGCAAAAATTACAATATTAAATTTGAAGAAAATAATTAGGAAATAAGAAATACACAAATATAGCAGAACAACGCCATAACACGCATACAATCAGTCTTACATGAAGTCAAACAAACATGTACTCCTTGATGGTGAGGTGGCGAGGCCAGGATAGCGATGCGCCTCTGCTCCGTGACGGCGGCCGTGTGCAGGCGGCGAGGAACCAAGAGCCATGACAGCAGCTTCTCTACTCCTTGACGGCGGCCGTGTGCAGGCGGCAAGGCACCAAGAGCCATGACAGCGGCTCATCTACTCCTTGAAGGTGGCCATGCACAGGCTGCTTGGCACCAAGAGCCAGGACTGCGGCTCCTCTGCTCCGTGACGGCAGCCGTGCGCCGGCGGCAAGGAGCCAAGAGCCAGGATAGCAGCTCCTCTGCTCCACTATTTAGGCCAACACTGCGACCACAAGGTTCCGTAGCAGTGTTAGGCGTGAACCCAAAACGGACCTCCCAGGCATCCATGTTCCTGAACTTGACCATGATCCTCTTGGGAGACACGGCAGGCGCATCCTGAATTTTCTAGTCTAGCATGCACACCGCCATCTACTCCTTTTATTCAATCATTGGTTCAAATATGTTCAAACTTTGAGCTAGATTCTGGAAGGGAAAGAAATCAATGATCAAGAACGCATAAGCATTAAGAAATTACATAAAGGAAAGACTGGAAGGAACTAAAGAAATGAATATAGACTAGCATGCATGACAAGACTTGAGAAAAACTTGTCTTCATGTACTACCATTAAAAGGTATATATGGAATAAAATCAATATATTTTTCCTGAAATATGAAATAGCAAGGATGGAAACTGGAAGCATATATAATTAGTATACTGCAATTCCAAGCACAAACATGATTCTTACTCGCTTTACATTGATGTGTTGCGTTGGACACAAGTCCCACTCCCTAGTGAAGATAAATTATCGGTGCATTCTGTAACTTTACATCGGCGTATTTATCTTCACTAGTGCTACAATGCCCTCGAAACATTCATATAACGATGGGAAAAAGTGTAATGTATTTATTCAAAATGATAAGTAGAACATATGCTATAGAGAGTTTGGATTTATTTCAGGTTTAGACAAATACAAAGCATTGTAGCACTACCAGAAAAGTACCAGGTAACTTGTCAGCATATTCAGTATAGGTTATTACCTTACTCGGAATATCGTTCTGGAGTTTGGATTTATTTTCTTTGCAGTGCACATGTGGCTCACCTGAAGTCTGGTCTTGATGGTGTCAATTGGGTACAAAACAGAAACTGTTGTACTAATGCAAGTACAAAATCTTATAAGCACATCCCAGGATATATATGAGGTTCGATTATCTCAAGAAAGTACAGAAGGTCTACTGGCTACTGGTTACTGGCTACTGGAATACTGCATAGCAGGGGACAAGGATGCTTCCGGGACAATTAGTCCAACAACACTTTTCCGAAACAATTGTATCTAGGTGCAAGTTTTATAAAAGGATTTTACTAGCTGGCGACCGCCCTATCAATTGGAAAATTGGACGGACATTTGGACACCATCAAGCATGGGGATCGATTAGCAAGCTGGATTTAAATCGAAAATTTAAAATATTTTCTAGGTCAAACAGTTTGTTCGAATTAAGATCCGTTTTCACCGTTAGGCTAGTCGTGACGAGATCTTCGAAACTAGATCCCATATTGGTATGTTTTTTTTTGGACCAAAAGTTATCCACCCATAACACAGGAGTTATCCGGGTTTCAATATATAAGTTATCCACTCAATAACATATAAGTTATCCACTACTACAAAATCTATCCACAGTCACGTCTTATGGATGGACAACTATCTTAATTACCCATAAGTTATCCATCACTAACACAAGAGTTATCCAGGCTTTAGTATATAAGTTATCCACCCAATAACATGTAAGTTATCCACCACTATAAAAATTTATCTACAAACATAATATAAAATGTTATTCTAACAGCTCGGCCTCGTTGCTCGTCGCCGCTCTCCTAGCGTACAGACTACTCAATCTCGAAAGTCCATCGCGTGAAACATCGAACATAATTTTATTAAAGGAACTAAATTTAAGTTTTTTGCATACAATATAAATAAATGGACTCTTATGCCCAACCATCCACCACAGTAAGCCATAGTGAACAAGTTGATGCTCAACCATTAGTCTAGCTGCTCGACTTTGTTGTATGTCGTTACTACCGAAGGGTGATGAAGCCTAGATGGGTTTTAGGGTACTGAGGCTTCATCGCTAGTCGACGCTAACGCATTGATAGCAATAAAGTCTCAGTACCCTAACAACTAGGCTATCGCGCTCCAATTAAATGTCTATACCCAGCACGTTTATATGCTAGATAACTTATGTATTATATGGTGGATAACATACATATTATGACATGGATAACTTATGTATTAAGGGTGGGTAACTTTTTGGTCCAATTTTTTTTTCATCGAAACATATCAACATGGGATATAGTTTCGAAGATCTCGTCGCGACTAGTCCAACGGTGAAAACGGATCCTAAATCGGACAAATGGTTTGATCTACAAGTCATTTTAAGTTATTGGTTTGACTATAAGCTAGTTCTGATCAGTTTTGTCGTTTAGCGGCGGAATGTACACACTCCACGTCTAAAGTTGCACCGAATGAACGGCAAGAGTCAGCCCGCCAAAATTGAGCATCTACCGACCGTTCTAGGAATAGATTGCCGTTATAAAATCCCCTCTTGAATACAAAGTTAACGGTACCAACTGCACCACAAGGACATCCTTGCACTTACAGAGGAGGAATCAGATTAAGCCGTAAGTGTAAGTGATTTATTAACATGGTCTACAGAGTCAGTCCAGGCACCAGTATGTTTAATTGGTCCTTGTGCACATGCCGAAGTTAGTTTTTCAGAATTTGTTGTACTACCTGGCACCTCAACGGTGCTACTAGAGCATACACAGTTGAAAATAGAATTGGTATGGTTGAAACTAGAATTAGTATGGTTCAAACTACTGCTTCAATCAAGATCTTAGCATCAATCAGCATGAGAGCATGTACATGAGCAAGAAACCAACATGAACTGAAGGATAGAGGGACGGGATGCTCACCTTGCGGGAGGTCGGCCGGCGGGGACATGACCGGCTCGGAGGTTGTTGGCGCCGTCGACCTTGCGGGGACACCAGAAAAACGTGACACCAGCAGAGCAGTTACTCCAAAAATGTCGGCCCACAAATTTTGGCTTTGAATCAATTACCTTCCGATCTTTTGGAATATCTACCAAAAACTGACCAAAGCTAATCGTCGGAGACTGCAAGGAAGAGACAACCGACGGCGAAGAAAACTTGCTGGAAATATTCATACCAGTTCCCGGAGAAGAAGAAAAGGCAGCACCATCAAGATGAAAACCAAACTTTGCAAGTTCCGTGGCTGAAGATAAGGAGGGATCATTGGCAGCACTCTTCTTCAAGAAAGCCAATCTGGGCTTAAAATTTGTTGGACTACGCTGTGAAACCTCTAGAATTTCCATGGAAGAGTGCCAAGCAACACTAGAATGATGATCAAATCCAGAAACTGAAGGATGTTCACCACGAAAGAGTGTGAAATGACAGACAAAGTCTGGCCAGATTCTATCCTTCAAACCATAAACAAAATGTCCAACTTTACTAGATGCCACTGAGAAACGAAAACAACGATCACTTAATTGATAAACTTTGAAGCCATTATTGGCAAGTATTTCATTAAGCGGGAGAAGATAGTTTACCAAACAGAGAAGAGGACGGTAACCACAATGGTTACTAACACACGACCAAACTAGACGCTAGAACAAGAACAACGGGACAGGAAAACCACCCTCCGGCTGTCCGGCCCCGCCACAACCATACTAATTTCGGTGAAATTAAATTTCGGCATGGACCTCATTATGTGCAAGAGGAACAGATCAAGCACGACAGGGGCTTAAAAGAAGCATCGCAGAGACTGCACATCTAATCATCTACCGGAGACCTCCAAAAGCAGGATGCCAACCATCACATCACCCTAGCTCCCTGAAACATATTTGCAACTGGCACTGAGCCACATGATACACATATGTAACGCATTTTTTGCTAGATTCACCTAGGTTATAGGGCATGGATTTGGGTTTCTAGTTACTTACGAAGCCGAGGGGACCGCCGTGGCCTCTTGAATGAACTACCCTCGATGGACTTGTCTCAACACTGATAGGTTTCTGGGTGTCAACCTTGAAGCAGACACGGAGGAGAATCCAGTTGGTGATGAGCAAGACACTTAAAAAAACAATTTACAGAACATGAATTGAATGTGTGAAGTATTACCTTCACGTCACCAAGAAATTATCCTCTACCATCTACATATAAAAAGGCGTTAGATAGATGGACAAAAGATAGAGGGCGGCGAGAAACATGGACAGGCACATACGCTTAAGCCGATTAAATTTAATGGCACGCTTAGAGATTTTTCTCATTTTCGCATTAGGTACTGCTGTTGTCTCCTCTCCTTTAGCTATAATACAGTCAATATCCTCATCCGTTATATTATTGTCCTTATAACTGAAAACATATTCAGCACCCAACCATGCCAGTTTTTGAGCACCATCCTTATTGACAGCTGAACAGAAGAGAAAATTATCAAAAAAAAAAACATATCCAACTACTAAAGAAAAAATGCTTAAACAAAGCAATGAGTATCAAAACCATACTTTTTTGCTCTGCTAATCGTCCTTGCTCAGAAAACAAAGCACTCAACCATAGCTTTTTATACGCTATATTAATCGTCCGTAACTCGATGGTGTGCTGTAATTTCATTTGTGTTATCTTCCAGACAGGTAGCAATATAAAATTTGGCACTACGGTAATTGTTAATCTATAAACAACAAACCTCAGTGCAAAAGCGGAAAACTTGAACTTCTTTCTTTTGACCTATTCCATGCGCACAGCCTTGAGCCTTCAGATCATCTTGTGGAACACTGAAGGAACAGAAGTACCAAAGATTTAATATTTCATTCTTAGGGTAAGCAGCGAAATCAAGTTTAGCATAATAAAGTGGCATACCAATCGCTGTCGTACAGAATTGCAACATCAGCAGTGGTCAAGTTGATACCACGGTCAACTGCCTTGGTTGAAAGTAAGAAAACAAACTTGTCACTTCCTGGCTTGTTGAAGTCTCCAATGGATGCATCACGATCTTCTTTAGGTGTGCGGCCATTAATTCTACAAAACTGATATCCGCTGTATTTAAGATAACCTTCCAATATATCCAAAAGTTCTGTCTTCTGCAGGATATAGTGCTTTATATGTTAGACAAAGCAAAATTCTAGGAAAGCGAATTGCTTAATAAGGTGTGCACATGCTTAGTGCCGACGAGTGGTGTGTGGTATATCTCCTACACACTTGATAAACCAATAATGCATTCAAATCTGCATGGCAGTGAAAAGAATAACCTGTGAAAAAATAAGTAATCTGGAATCACGCTCCTTTAGCTTTTGCAGCAACTTATCTAGTAGAACCATTTTTCCTATCCAAACATTAAAAAAAATGTCAATAAGAATCCATAGAAAATTCTGTAGGTAAGATGTTACTGTTGTGTAAAAAAATATGGGATCGATGTGAAATAAGCAAGGAACATAATGTTACATGAATTCTTAATTAGGTGATCACCATTTGGTAGGGTGAGCGAGCTTCAGCTCCTTTGAGTGAATTTGGATGGTTGCACAACTTTTGCAAGTGGATGTCCCTGTAGCCGTGTGGTTCACCCTTCCTATGCAACTCCCCATCCATTCCAAGACAATAGTGTTCCCTTTGCATCTTAGACAATGCAACTTTAATTATTGTTTCCTTCTTTCGAGGCAAACTTTTTACATTAGACTTGAGCCTCCGAAGAAGAAATGGACAAACAACCTGACCAAAAGTTGCAAGAAAGAATTATAAAGAGAGTTCATTTTAAAGTACTGAAATTGGTGATCACGAGAATCCCAACCTTGTAAAGATCCGGGAGCACCTCCACAGCCATCGGATCAACAAAACCATTTTCCCCACTGGGATCGAAATCAAAATCGGAATCAGAATCGGAATCGGAATCCGAATCCGGATCCGAACCAGAAATTTGGAAACATTCCTCAAAAGTCGAGCTAAATACTTCAGGTTCCACGAAGTTGAGGAGAGCTCAAAGCTCATGGAGATTGTTCTGTCACGTAGCAGCAACACAGTCTAGAATAAGATTAAACAAAAAACAAATATGAAACAACACACATCATTAGTTACTAGCCCAAGTGGTACTTAAACCCATGTTCAGGATGCATGCACTAGCTACATTTGAAAAACAGAACTATCAAGGAAAGCTACCTGGATTGGAGTGCCTGTGACGAGGAGACGATTACTACTCGTGTACTGTCGCATGCTTTTTGATAGCTCACAATCTTCATTCTTTATTTGTTGAGCTTCATCAATAATAATGTAGTGCCAGCTGATACGACTTAAAGTTTTTTTTTCAAGTTTTGCCATGTCAACAGTAGTCAGGCACACATTAAAAGCCCTAGGATCTAGCAAATTGGCCTTTTTTCTGACATAGAAAAATAAGAGAAGGTCAGTATATGTTGAATCAATGAATAAAGAGTAGACTTTTGAGACAACTAACCCGTTCGTATTGGTTTTTTTCCCAGAACTTCACAACATGTAGGCTAGGGCAAAAATCTACAAACTCCTTCATCCATTTGTCAATACTGGACTTTTGCACAACAATCAAGTGAGGACCAACCGTGAGTTTTTTCTGAAGCAGATAGCCCAGTAATGAAATAGCTTGAAGCTTTTTCCCAAGACCCTAAATAATGATAATAAAAGAAGAGTATACATTTCAGCCAAACGAAAACAAAATGGAGGACCTAAATAAATATGATCTTGATCAATTAGCACATGCAGCATACCATGTCATCAGCTAGTATCCCATTGATACTACACTCATACAATCCTATGAGCCAGTTGAGTCCATCCAATTGATAATCGTGCATCGTCACTTTTTGTATGCCTGAAGAGCATTCAAAAACATTTAATATATAAGTTTACATAAGATAAAAAGGAACCGAAGGATACAAAGCCCCAATAAAATTAAAACCTAAAATTGTTGGCTGGTTTCCACGAGAACTTACATCAATTAATTATATTATCAATAAATTAATTAGTCAGGCCATGGAACAAAGAGCAAGGTCCGGTGTCAACAAAGTGAAAACAGGATGCATAAATAGATGTTCCTTCCTTGTTAATGATAATAATTAATTGGCAAGCAAATTAAATGCACGCCATTTACTGAGTAGGAATATAACGGCTCGAGTATTCTTTTGATGCTACTAGTTTGGCTGATGAATAATGGGTAACATTTAATTCAACAGCATCAAAATGATCTTATGAGAGCAAAGAAAAACATCCTAGTAGGTAGCTCTTCTATCAAACCGAGGTAGTTTGCTGAAAACAAGGAAAGCAAAGGGCTCACAGTCAGGCTGAATCTGTAAACGTGTTGCCCCTTCCGTCATCTTGGATCGCCCCTTGCGTACCTGTCGACGATATATCGATCAATACAACACATCAACAGAATAGTGATAACGTAATGGCCATGCATTTATATACAAACAACAATGATCATTTGAAGAGAGTACTAGTCCTACTACATAGTACTACTATGTAAGCATTGACGGCAGTAGTTAGAGCATGTAGCTTGTCCTTCTTATATTCTGTAGATATGCTTTCTCACGCTTGGCAACCCAACCACTGCATCGGAAACAGACACGGTTAGGGCAAATAAAGAATTCTCACCACTGAATTAACAGTCAACTAATAGCGGTCCACATGGTGTGCTCGTCTGGTTGAATGCATGCTAGGGACCGAGGGAGTGAAGGAGACCTACGGCGAGCCACAGAACCGCGGCTAATGGGAGAGAAACTTTGCTGGCTAATGGGAGAGAAACTAATGCCTGCTGGGGCGGAGGTGGCTGCAGAACCGTGGCTGGGGCGGCGCGCGCAGGCAGGGGCTGCTGGGGCGGCGTGCGCAGGTAGGTGGGGGCAGGGGCTGCTGGGGCGGCGCAGGCAGGGACGGGGTCGTGCGCGGGAGGGCGACGCAGGCGGGGCCGTGGTCGTGTGCGGGCAGGGGCCTGATCTTGCGCGGCTGGCGGCGGCGCAAGTGGGGACAGCGGCGGCGCAGGCAGCGCTGGAGGGGACGGGGGCGGCGCAGGAAGTGCAGTAGGGGTCGGGGGCGGTGGCTTACTGGCTTGAACTGCGGTGGTTTGCAACCGCCGCGTTGAGAAAAAAGAAAAGCGTCACGGGACTCTCGTCGTGCCAGATTGTCCGGGCTTAATTTGACGCGTTGGGCTTAATTTTAATATTTTTAATATTATTAATAATTAGTGTAGATGTAGATGTAGATGTAGATATATATCTGTCGCCCGCCCGTTGCCCGCCCGAGTCATCCGGGGCCGATCCAACGTATTTGTTATCTTCAAAAATCTATCTTCTTGATGTCAATAAACGGATCGGCCACCCAAAAAAAAACCCTGGTCCGGATCGGCCACCACGTCAAACTAGAGAAACCAAACACCTGGTCCGGATCGGCGACCACGCAATCTGGATCTGGAGAAAACAAAAGCCTGGGGTCTGGATCCACGTCAAACTGAAGCCTCGTCCAGATCCACGTCAAACCAGGACCTGAAACGGAAAATCAATCCTACTCCAGGAATACATCCAACTGTCTGTACAGAGACGACTTTACTCAAAAAAACTATTTGTACAGAGACGACTTCCCTAAAAAAAAACTGTCTGTACACACGACTTCCCTAAAAAAAACTGTATAGAGACGACACATAAAAGGGAACCGACTACTTCGACCAGGAAAACAAAAGTTCCGCTCATGCTCGACATTGTCAACACTTCGTCTGAACTCGCTCGCTGTCGTCTCGCCAATCTGTCCACTTCGCCATAATTCAACTCCTCTAAGAATCAGCAGGTGTTTTACTTATGCCCACCTTCCTCGCAACATGTTCTTCACACGCAAGGGAAATGACTGAAATCCTATCTATGTTCCTGCTACTGCATCAAAGAATTTGATGGATGTTACCTATAAGTTCAATATCGCATATGCTTCTTGGAACTCAATTGAAATATTGGATGTTTAACTTTTCATGAAAGATATTACAATGGAAAAATCACACCTATACTTTGATAACAAATAAGTGAGTGGTTTGGTTAAACATGAATTGGCAATGCTCCAAGGCCCCAACCAAACGAAATGCCTAGATGTTTTCTTAATAGAAGATGCGCAATTCACCAATTCTAAACAAATCCACCATATCTGTTTTTTGAATAATCGCTCGAATGCATGATAAAAAAAAGGTCTACAGCTTTGCCGTTAATCCATATATGTCACAGTATACAGTGCGTGCTAGTGCAAGTCGGGCCTTAATGTAACGATTTCTCCCCTCTTTTTTTTTTGAACTAGCAGATTCAACCTAAAACGAACATTTGACTAATTCTGTCAACCGTTTCGAAAACCGTTCCGTTTTGAAAAAAAACTAATTCTGTCAACCCAACAAGAACATAATTCCAAGGGAAGTTCATTGCACAGAAATTCATAACATTCCTTTTTGAAATTTTCGTTGGGTACATAGTAAACCATCTACAGATTTCCCATTTCTGTTTTGGTCAAAGCATTCAGGTCTAGAATAGATCGCCCGTTTCTCTACCCATTTACAAATCCAACCATTTGCACTAGTAGCTTTAAACTATTACTCCCTCTGTTTCAAAATATAAGATGTTTTAGGTTTGTGAAGAGAATGTATCTAGACTTGTTTTAGTGTGTAAATTCACTCTAAACTTGAGTGAACCTATATAAAAAAGTAGTTTAGATACATTTACTTCACAAAACTAAAACATCTTATATTTTCAAACGGAGGGAGTAGATCTAAACTCCATCCAAGCACGAACCAAATTCCGTGCGCCACGGCATCTCTCCTCTCCAAGAAGAAAGCAATAACAAACCCTAGCCAGCGCAGACCACACCTTATCTCGCCAAAACGCAAGCTCGCCAACTACAAGCCGCAGGCGCTCGCCATCCCCGTCGGCGTAGTAGAAGCGCAAGAGGGCGCGTGCGAGTGGGTTACGGCTTGGGGATTGTGGCTACTTACGTACCTGATTGAAAATGGAGACTAGTGGTAGTGGAGCCTGGAAAGCAGGTGGAGTGGAGTTGAGCGGCGGATCCAGGTTATAGGGAGCACTTCGCCTTGGAAGCCGTGTGTTCAAAATGGCCCAGAAAAGTGGGCCAGACTGGACTGGGCTGCAGGAATACCATCAAAGGGACGAAGTTAAGCTCGCGAGTTTTTTTTTCTCTCTAAAACTACCATGTAGAGGAGTACCTTATTTTTTTGCGAAAATATAGAGGAGTACCTGATCTCAAAAAAAATATAGAAGAGTACGTTACTCCCTCCTCACATCTCCAGAGAAATCAATGGGTTACTCATTACTGTGCACATCAGGCAAGAAGCAGGGAACATAGCTTATAGCAATTTAACATGCCCTTTCATTTCTGCTTTATGTCATCTTCGAAATACAGGGTTTGTAATCACACATGTACAATGCTTTTGAGCTTAATGTGAAGTTTTGGGGTGCTTTGCACCCTGACCCGTTCAAAAAGAAAACTCCGTTCTAAAAGGCTTATAAGTTTGAACAATATTTTAAGTAAAATATAAAAAATACAAGACCAAATAAATTTAATATATTTACAATAAAATATATTATAATATATTTATTTATATTATAGATGTTGATGTTTTTATATATATTTATTAAACTTAGTAACGTGTAACTTTTGACTAAATTTGTAAGGTTTATTCATTGAACGGAGGTAGTAAAAAAAGACTAACACCACACGTGGAAGCAGCGAAGCAATGCTTAGGAAAAAATATGAATACTTAGCCCACCCATAATTGTATTTGTAGAAAACCATATTTTTCTTAGGAAAGAGTTACGTTTATTTTTCAATATCGGGTTAGTCTGAGGCCAATGAGTTCACAATATATTCAGGTGGTTGCTTAAACCTAATATGCAACCTTCATTAGCTAACTTGTGAGCAGCTCCGTTTGCAGAACGCCTCGCCCACCTGACCACATGGTCCTCTACCGAAAGGATAAGTCCTTTCACTTCCTCAACTAGAGGGCCCAGCAAAGACCGATCCAGCTCTGAACTGGTGATCTTCATCGTCAACCCTTGACAGTCCGTCTCCAAGAAATTTTTTGAGAAGCCCATTTCCTTTGCCATCTCAAGAGCATGTTTGCATGCGCGTAGCTCCGCCTCCTCTGGACCTGAAATGAAGGGGGGGGGGGGGATGACGACGAAGTTGTTCATTTCACGACCTACCTCGCCACCTCCATCAAACCTTGTAGACTTTGCCACCGCTCCTTCAGCATTGAGTTTCGTCCAGACCTGAGGAGGGGGAGCCAGTGCTCCCTGGGTTTTGGACACGGTTGAGACGCCTAGGTCTGAACATTGTGCCACTCCTCTGTTAGGGCTACCGCTCTCCTTTCAATCTCCTCTGGGCTCTCAATTTCTTTTGAATCCCTTGTGTCATTTTGAGATAATCACATATGATATAGGACCATCATCATGGTGTCTAGCTCGTCGTCTTGCACTTGTCCCAGCCACTCTAGCAGCCTTTGGGTTAGATTGCGCTGGCAGAAGACATTTGCAGGTGGGTCACCCACCACCATGACTGCCTTGTCTCAGACAAACCAGACATGCATGGAGTGCGGGCAGGCACAAAATCTATGTATCGTGGTCTCCTCCCTTCCGCGGGCTACACAGTGCACTCCTTGCTTTATATTCCTTTGTTGCAGCTCTCCTCCAACTGCCAAGACATTTTGGATCAACCGCTAGACATGAATCTTCACCTTTCCTGGGACAAAAGCGCTCCAAAGTTTTATCCATCCTTTGTGGGCATCAAATGAGGTAGAAGAGTTGCCTCTTCCACTCCTCTCTCTTTTAATCCGCATACCCAAGTGGTACGCTGACCTTATAGTGAAGATTCTGTTCCTCGTGAAATTCCATGTGTGGTAGTCCTCCTTCTCCGAACCCGACACTGGAATGGCTTTAATATCCACAGCATCAAAGTCATGAAATATGTAGTCCAGCTTGCTTTCATTCCAGCCAGTCTATCCCTCATTTAACAAATCTGAAACCCTCGTAACAGAAGTAGTCTCGCACTTCCGACCCAGTGGTCGGAGGGTACCTTCTCGGGGATCCAGTTCCTTCCCTAGATACTGATTTGCTTAGCGTCTCCGACTCTCCAAATGAGTCCACGGGCCAGGAGGTCCCGCACATGAAAAATGTTGCGCCAGCTGAAAGAGCCTCCTGTGGGACAGGAGGCTTACAACAGGTCGGTGGAGCGGTAGTATCTTGCTTTGAGCTCCCTCGCACAAAGTGAAAAAGGCACCGTGAGCAATCTCCATGCTTGTTTAGCAAGAAGGGTGAAATAGCATGTGGCCCCCCCATGTGTGGTTTTGGTAATTAATGATAATCTTTATGGACTAATGTGTGTATTAAGTTGAAATTGTAGGAATTGTCCATTGGCATCCCTTGGAGCATGTGTTGGCTTCAAGGTAGATGAAATGAAAAAAAAAGATGTGTTTTGCAAGCTCAAAATGCGCCATCTCTAGAAGATCTCATGTTTGATGCTTGCCATCCTCGGCGGTCATGGATCGATGAAGAGGAATCAAGAAAGGTGTTCCATCTTGAGAATGTCAAGATCGTCTACATCACGCTCAAGTGGAATGCTCAAGGCAAAGGTATTCTTGATAGGTTTTCCCTTTTGCCAGTCTCATGTTGTTAGTTGGGAGACCGGGTTTAGGATCGATAGCCGTACTATCAAGAGGGGCTCTCAAGTGAGTACTCGACCATATCATTTGGAGAGATCTCAAACATTTGCATACTTAGCATCATCATTCTTGGTTGTTATTTGGATCTTATCCTTGTGAGGTTCTAGAGCTTGTGGTAATATTCATAACATTCTCTTGTTCATCAAAAAGGGATTTCCCTTTTGTATCTTATATTGCGGATTTAATCTTGAAGGTTTTCCGGATTCTCACCAAGGAAGGTATCTCACTATAAAATACATGAAGTATTGTATATATCTTGTCGACCTCTTTCTAACGCAATTGAATTCGGGTCAATCGGAGTTACCAAACTAAAGTTATGACCGTTTGAATATTGCCTTTGTTTGATTTAAAAAGAAAAAGAAAAAAGGCCTTTTCTGTTTTGGGCCAAGGCCAGCAGTAGTAAGATGGGTACTATCGGCCGCCCCTCCGGCGGGCCACCCACTATGCCGCCCGGTAGGCCTAGCCGGTACTACCGGCCCAACGCGGTTCTACCGCCCAGGCGGGACGGTAGTACCGGCCGACCCATCTTGCTCGCTTGTCCCGCTCCGCAGTTGTTGCGCGAACCCGCTTGCTTCGTAGTGCTCTGCTTCGCGCGCGCGTTGTGATGCCCTGCTCACTCGCAGCCCACTCCACAGCGCGTGCCTCGCCTGGCTTTCTTCCGCTCACGCATGCAGCCGTCGGATCCTCTGCCGCGTGCTGCGCTGCTGCTGCCTGTCTCTCTCGTTCGATCGCTTTGCGCCCGCCTCGCTAGTCCCTAGCGCCGTGGGTTGGGTCCAGTAGTACCGGCCCATTCCGGTACTACCGGCCCACCCAGGTCTTTTGCCCCAACGGGCATAAATATGCCCCCTCCTATTTAAGCCTATTTGCCTTTTCATTTAGTGTTACTTCTTCCTCCTTTTGTCTAAGTGATATGGATATGCTCTACGGGTACCTCATATTGGTATACCCGGTCCAGCCCAGTGAAGGCCCACGTGAAGACTTGCTGCCCAAGGAGACTCTGGATGTCCCAAGCCCGGTAGAAGTCCGACTCCTTGGAGAACACGACCTAGCTGTAGATAGGAATTTGAAGGGTAAAACCCTAACTTATAACCGACTCGACCTACCCCGAGACCTGGCCTCCTCATATAAAGTCCAGGAGGGCACGACAAGGAGTATCACCCCAACTCATACACACACACCTCACGCTAGATTGCATCCGCGCACCCCTATAATTTTCGGTTCCGCCATCTATCAAGAATAGACAAGCAGGAGTAGGGTTTTCCCTCCGAGGGCCTGAACCTGGGTAAACCTCGTGTCCCCTTGTTGCGTGTCTGTTAACCGTCTCGCGATCTCTAGCATCCCCGTCTTCTCCAAAATCCAAGTCCATAACAATGGGCATTGGCAAGTCGAACCCTCGTCAATTGGCGCCGTCTGTGGGAATCGGGGACGCTGATCGTGCGGTCGTGACGGTTCCATCTGGAGCGATCGTTGATTCTTCGGTGATGGAGAATCACCTCATCTTCGGCGCTCTTGAGTTCACCTCCCACTCTCCGGCCACCCGCAAATATTTCGAGTCCATAGGCGACAATTTCGAGATGATGTTCGCAAGCTTCTGATTCCAATTTGGTCAGATCAGCACCTTCCGCCTCCTAGAGCGGGTGCCACCTCCGTCAATCAGGCCCGCCTCATGGGTACCACCAATCGACGCCTTGCGCGCAATGTCGCTAACAAGCGATTCAAATGACAGCAGCAACTGCAACTCTGATCTATGCGATCCCCCCACTGAGGAAGGGACCTACGGTTTCGGATCTGAAAGCTGTGGGAGCAACGATCTCCCCCATCGCTACATATGCGCGTCCATCCATGATGGTAACGTCGGGGACGACACTGACCTGCCAAATCCCCCTCCCAACCCGCAGACTCCTAACGCCTCGAACGGAGGAAACGGACCACCTCCGCCCAATCCCAACAGGAACAAGGCATCAATCGCGTCTATCACGAGATCATCCTCAATGACGCCGAGTGGGAGAAGGTGCGTGATGCCGTGCGAGGCTCCCACCCCCTACCAGTCGATCCCCCTCGCGAGATGCTAATGGGCTACCACTGGCTCCTCATTGAGGAGAACAATCGACAGATCAAGCAACAAAGCGAGCTCGATCAGTGCAGGCGAGCGGCTGATGAGTCAAGCGCTAGGCGAGCTGCGCTCTCTGCTGGTAGCTCTACCTCAAAGGGTTACGGCGGCCGCAAGGATCTTCCCGCTTGGAACGCATGGATCCTGCCGCACAACTCAAGGCCACAAAGGCACTCAACATGTCCTTCATGACGATGGACTTGCAGGGCAACATCATGGCCAAACGCCGCAGGACGCGGTCATGGCGGCCACCACCTACCTCGCATATAACCCGCCATCGGCGGGAGACCCACAAAACGCAATCCACAAATCTGCGCTTGCAGGTCTCGGACTTGTTGGAGCTGTGCTCCATGATGAAACACCCGCGGAGCCGAAGAAAAAGGCCGCGATAAAATTCATTCGAAGTCGCACACCCTCATCCGAGGAGGAAGAGCATAATCTACCGCGATGCCGCCGCAGCCCACAGCACAGGAGCAACATCTACGATGCTCGTAATGAGCTCGCGCGGCGCAAGATCGACAAGTCATGCGCAAAGAGCACATGTTACACGGAGTCCGAAGAAGAGGACACAGAGCTATGCGATGCCAGGTGTTTCATCAGGGCCGTGTGATGACCCACAAGTATAGGGGGTGTATCGTAGTACTTACGATAAATAGGAGTGTCGATCCCAACGAGGAGCAGAAGGTGCTGAACAGTGGTATGGAGCAGAAATCCCTGTGAATACTTAGCAAACGGATTTTTAGTGGTTTTCTGACAAGGCAACAAAACAAAGAGAAAGTAACAGAAGTAACAACAAACAGAGCAAGTGGCCCAATCCTTTCTTAGTAAAGGACAAGCCGGTGGAAATACTTATAAGGACCAAACGTTCGCGAGGACACATGGGAATTCTGTCAAGTGCTTTCGCTTCAAATAGCTGAGTACTCTTCTCTGGTGTTTGTAAGTGTTGTGTGGGTGAACCTGTGCTAACATACCGCCCTTCCTAGGACTAATACATACTTGTGATGAAACCCCCTGCAAACATCCGTAACTACGGGAAAGTAATTAAGATATAAATCTAACCACAGCCTTAAACTCTGACATCCTGCGCTCCCTTGTGCAAAGGTGTCCTAACGGGGGTTTAGGTTTCTGTCACTCCGGCAACCCCACAATTAGTAGCCAAATACACAATGCATTCCCCTATGCCTATAAATGGTGAAGTGTCATGTAGTCGACGTTCACATGACACCACTAGAAGAATAGCACCACAACTTAAATACTAAACCATTGAATAATAACTCATCACAGATTCACTACTAACAACATGACTTCTCCCATGTCCTCAAGAACTAAACGAACTACTCACAAGAAATCATATGGATCAAGATCAAAGATGATATGGTAATGCATAACAATCTAAACATAAACAATAATCCAATGGTTCCACTCACATGCATCAACTACAATAGTAATTAACACCGTGAGAGTTTTCCCTAAGAACTAAAGCAATATCCAACACAATTGTTACAGCGGGACGGAGTGGTGGTGATGGTGCTGGTGGAGATGATGGTGTGGATGATGATGATGATGCCGATGAATCCTAGCTTGATGACGGTGTTGATGGCGACGGTCTCCCCTCTCCGGGAAGGAATTCCCCCGGCATAAATCTGTCTGCTGGAGAGATCTTTCTCTCTCGGTGTTTTCTGCCCCCTAGAGGCGGCAGAAATTGATGACCCACAAGTATAGGGGATCGCAACAGTCTTCGTGGGTAGTATTACCCAATTTATTGATTCGACACAAGGGGAGCCAAAGAATACTTGCAATCCTTAACAACTGAGTTGTCAATTCAGCTGCACCTGGAAATAGTTCTTGCTCACAGAAGTTTATCAGTAGCAACAGTTTTTAGTAGCAACATCAAAGCAACAGCAATAGCGACACCAACATCAAAGCAAGAGCAATAGTAATAGTAAATAGTAGGATTCGAGTGCGGTAGGCATAGGGATGGATGGACGGGCGTTACATGGACAAGTCTAAACATGTAACTTCAAGACCGAGGGTATTGCAGATAAATAATAATAATGATCCAAGTACTAAACAATCCTAGGCATGTGCTCCAAATATAGTCATACGTGCTCGCAATGAGAACTTACACAACATCTTCTGTCCATCCAGCCCATGGTAGTGGGGCCTCTAGGGAACTACTGGCAATTAAGGTGCTCTTTTAATAGAGTACCGGAGCAAAGCATTAACACTCCATGAACACATGTGATCCTCACACCACATCCATCCCCTCCGGTTGTCCCAATTATTGTCACTTTGGGGCCTTTGGATCTAGCAATGATATGTGTACACAACTTGCAGATAAGATCATAAACAATACTATCATAATGATTCAATAATAAGTTCAGATTTGAGATCATTGCATTCGGGCCCTAGTGACAAGCATTAAGCACAACAAGTTGCAATAAAGTCAAATAGCATAAGAGAAACTAGGCACTATGCCCTAACAATCTTATTCGGTTACATGATAGAACTCATCCAATCCCTACCATCTTCAGGCCTAAAGTGGGGGATTACTCACTCATGGATGAGGGAAACATCGGTGGTTGATGGAGATGTGTTGGTGATGATGATGATGGCGATGATCCTCTCCAAATTCCCGTCTCGGCAGGATGCCAGAACGGAGTTTCTGGATCCGAATCTTGGTTTCTCGTGGCGGCGGCAGAGCGGAACTCTTTCTGGAAAACTACCACCCCCCCCCCCGAGTTTTTAGGTCGGAAGGCAACTTATAGGCCGGGAGGGAGGTCGAGGAGCTGTCTGGGGTGGCCAAACCTCCCCCAGACGCGGGGTCAGTGGGCCCGCGTCTGGGGTGGGTCTGGCCCCCCTAGGCCTCCCCTCTGTCTCCCCTTATGGCTCCGTGGATCTTCTGGTGAAATATAATTTTTGGCATATTTTTTGGGATTTTTCCTGATAGTTCATTTTCTGCACAAAAACAAGACACCAAGGTAATTCTGCTGAAAATAACGTCAGTCTGCGTTAGTTGTATCCAAATCACACAAGTTTAGAGAAGAAACAATAGCAAAGTGTTCGAGAAAGTAGATATGTTTTGGACGTATCAACTCCCCCCAAGCTTAGCTTATTGCTTGTCCTCAAGCAATTCAGTTGAAAACTGAGTGCGATAAAAGAACTTTCACGAACACTTTGCTTCATATGATGTAAATATTCTCAGCACAGGCGTAGATGCTTAGAAAATTCATAATAAAGAGTATGCAACTAAGTCTACTCAATAGTCATTGCAAGCTATGAAGAGAAACCAACTCAATAATAATAAGTAGCATGAAACATAAACATAAGCAACATTGCAATGCTCATAATAAGGTATGATAGAGTGGTATCTCGCTTGCCTTTGTCTGAAGAGCACAATATAAATTCCGAGGCACCTCTGAAGTTCACATTAAGACTAGAGATAAAGATATCAGAGATACAAGCATCAAAGTCATGACATAATTAACCAAGTTTTGGAACAAACACAAGAATGACAACTATGCTCTCAAGAAAGTGCTCATAGAATAAGTGGTGACTCAACAAAGTTGTGAAAACGGTTTTGTGAAGGTTTGAAAGGCTTCCCAATGCTGAAAGGAAGGTACTCATTAGCTTTGAGCTCTCATTGCCCCTATCATAGGCATCTTCATGTGGTTAAGGTGAAAGTGAGGTCCACTCTGAATCATATGCTTGACAGACCATAGACTGGAAATCCCAAGTCCCTTGAGTATGAGGGTCGCTTCGCACGCTACTCAACTTTGGTCACCTAAAAGTTCTTGTCATTGTAAATACATTTATATCATCGAGAACCGCCAACGGGGTATCCCTTGCACATGGTACAAGAGCTTTCCCATAACCAAAATGACAAGGCAAGCAGACAATGAGCATCTCAACAATCGTTTTATTTACCATATGCATAACTTTTTATTGAGGAATCTTCATAGATGCCCATTGTGGTGATGCTGCAAGTTTTCACCATGATTAAGCATGGCTTAGGCTAGCAGCCCAGACGTTTCTCTAACACAATGTATAAACTCCATGAACTAACAACTTCCCCTTTTATTTCACATCGTCGACATCCATAAACAAAAGAGCAAGGAATCAACTAGATGGCATATCCAAAAAGTGTTGAAAGCATTCCCCGTGACAGCACTATTCTGCTGACTCCCAGTATATAATAAGCAAGCATATAACTTTCATGGACTAGTCACAATGGTTCAGGATTATTAAGAGCAAGGAATAAAGTGTGCCATCAAGTTCGTAAGATCTTTACTAATTAAATTTCTCAAAACAGACAAACATTTTATTTTGGAAGAAAACACGGCATATGGAATATGCACTGAAATGGCAAATGATGCTAATAGGTAGGTATGGTGGACATAGCTGGCAATATTGGTTTTGGGGAGTTGGAAGCACAGGTAGAGCACATACTCAGTGCAAGTGAAGGCTAGCAATAGAGAGGGAGAGACAAACAAGAGAGAAATAACTATCATAATCATGCTTGCAACAAAACAGGACTAACTATGGCATGAAAGTGATACAAGAACTCTAAGGAAAAATAAATCATCGAGGCTTACTGACTATTGATTAGTCATATGCATGCGTGAGCATGTGCCAAGTCGATTCGCATGAACAGTCAGAGGAGGATACTACAATGTCATACCAAAGTATGAATATGAATAAAAGAATGGAAGCAAACATTCATATGACATGCTACAAACTATTAGCAAGCTGGAGCTAATCATAGACAAGCAAGAACTACTAAGCATCCATAATGACATACACCTTACACAAACAGGCTAAGCATTCTCACAATGATGAGTATATGTACAAAAATGAAACAAATGGAGTTCGTTACCAGCCTCTTACCACACCTCGAGTTGTCTTAATCTTCATTATTTCCCTTCACTTGTGTGACTTGAATAATTAACATGAAAACCAATATCCACTGAGGACGGATGAACCCTGCGAAGAACTCACAAAACCAAAGAAGAACAACAAATATTTTTGGTGTTTTCGATTTTTTTTAGAAGGCAACCAACGCAAAACCAAACGAAGCAAAATAAAACCAAAAACAAAAACTAAGGCGCTCCAAGAACAACACAACTTTGCATGAAACAATAAAAACGAAGTGTCTAGAAAGACCTGAGATTTTTATTGATGAAGAAGGGGATGCCTTGGGCACCCCCAAGCTTTGACGCTTGTACCTCTTGAGTAATTCTTGGGGTGACATGGAGTGGATCCCCCAAGCTTGAGATTTTTTCCATTCTTCATCTCATTACATCATCCTCTCTCTACACCTGAATTTTTTCTTTCATACAAAACTTCACATAATCTTCATTAGCAACATTAGTGTATTCCAAAGATAATAGACCTTCGGGTTTAGCTTTGTAACAGCAAAACTTTTCACTAAAAACACAAGCTACTGTAGCAAATCCTTCAAAAATCTCAATTCCCCAAAAGAGAACTTAAAAAGGAATCAATAAGAAGCAAATGCAAATAATGGCAGAAATCTGTCAAAACAGACCAGCAGGTAGAAACCATTTTTTTTTGAAAATCTTCTGTTGCTCAAATAAAAAAATGTTGAACTAATGGAAGTTATATAACATACTGGGGGATTTATTCGTAAATTTTCAGCTCAATCCAACTTACAGAGTCTCCTTACGAATTTTTATGGTGGAGGACAGAAATCTGTTTTGGGAATCTTACTTCCCTCTCATTAGAGATCATTCTTGGCATAAAAAGCAAACAAAAAGGATAAGGAGAGGTCATTGCTGAAGTAATAACTTCCAAGACTCAAGGAAACTCTTGGGTTATCTCCCAACAAGTACTTTTCTTTAACGCCTTTAAGTTAGGCACGTCGAAGAGCAAAGATTGGAAAGGAGAAAAATAAAAGTGAGCAAGTATAACCTCTGTGAAAACATTATTTTGTTCATTAAAATCCTTTTTTAACAAGGTTAATCAAGTCTTGTTACCAAAACAATCTTATATGAATCAAAACTTTGCATTCCACAAGGTGATTATGTTACCTCATACTTGATAGCAATGGTCCCAATCATAATAATTTCAAAATTTTCTTGTGGAATGGGACAATATATTTATCCAACCTTGATGCTCTCAACATTTTCAATGGAATTCAGGCAATAGCTTTTAGCAACCTTCTTGGGGAAATAGACAGTATGCTCTTTGTCATTAATATTGAATGTTACTTTCCCTTGATTACAATTGATGACAACACCTGCAGTATTAAGAAAAGGTCTCCCAAGAATAATAGACATATTATCATCTTCAGGCATTTCAAGCACAACAAAATCAGTTAAAACCATGCAATTATGAGCAACTTGAACAGGAACATCCTCACATATACCAACAGGAATAGTAGTTGACTTATTAGCCATTTGCAAATATATATCAGTTGGTATCAACTTTTCTAGCTGGAATCTCTTATAGAGAGAAAAAGGCATAACACTAACTCCATCTCCCAAATCACATAAAGCAGTTCTAACATAATTATTCTTAATGGAGCAAGGAATAGTTGGTATACCTGGATCACCAAGTTTCTTTGGAACCTTACCATTGAAGGAATAATTAGCAAGCAGAGTAGAAATCTCCTCATTAGGAATCTTACTTTTATTAGAGACAATATCCTTCATATACTTTGAATAAGGAGGCAATTTAATAGCATCAGTCAAAGGAATTTGCAAAAATAAAGGTTTCATCCACTCACAAAACTTGTTGTAGTGTTCTTCCTCCTTTGACTTGTGTTTCTTACCTGGAAAAGGCATAGGTTTCTGCACCCAAGGTTCTCTCTCTTTACCATGTTTATTAGCAATAAAATCTTCCTTTGTATACCTAGTGTTCTTAGTGTGTTTCTCAGGTTCTTCCTCAACTTCCTCCTTATCAGGAGACTCATTATTATTACCACTCTCAGTTTCAGCATCAGAGACAAATATACTATTAGGATCTACAACAGGTTCAAGTGGTTCCTCAACTTTCTTATGTTTCTTTTTCTTCTTCTTACGAGGACTACCACTATCCTCACCTTGTTGGGAATCCTGCTCTATTCTTTTAGGGTGTCCTTCAGGATATAAAGGATATTGAGTAGCTACACCACTCCTAGTTCTAATTCCATAAGCATGTTTATTTCCTGAAGCATTAACTAGCATATCCTTTTGCACCTTAGAAAGTTGATCAAGTTGGGTTTGAACCATTTGAAAATGTTTACAAAGCATTTTAATATCATTAGAAGTTCTTTCCACAATATCTTTCAACTCATGGATAGCTCTAGAGTTTTCCAATAAATGATTCTGAACTTGTTTATTAAAATTACCTTGTTTAACAATAAATGTGTCAAGTTCCTCTAAGCATTGATCAGGAGGCTTACCATAAGGAATATCACCTTCATTAAATTGGAGAGGGTGTACCTCAATAGTAGATGAGTGGGGAATTGGCTTGCATAATTCTTCTATAGGGGTTAGATTCTTCACATCTTCAGCTCTAATACATTTCTCCTTTAGACACTTTTTAGCTTCCTTCATCACTTTATCATTTAATGCAATAACTCCACTCTTCTTTGTTGTTGTTGTTGGAACTGGTTCAGGAACAACTGGTTCAGGAGTAATAGGCTCAGGTGTATTCAGCTCAGTTGAAGTCCAATAATCATAATTCTTGCTTATCTTGTTCATTAATTCTTTAGCATCTGTAGGAGTCCTTTTCCTGAAAACACAATCAGCAAAGCTATCTAGGTAGGTCCTAGAATCATCAGTTAGTCCATTATAATAAATATCAAGAAGCTCATTCTGAGGTAATGGACATCCAGGATATGCATGAATCAAGGAACATAATCTTTTCCATGACTCAGGCAATTTCTCTTCTTCTCCCTGTTTAAAATCAAAAAGTCTCTGCAAAGCAGCATGTCTAGCACTGGGAGGAAAATATTTATGGAAGAAAGAAGCAATCAAGCAATCAGGGCTATCAATGTAACCAGGAGGTAATCTATTAAACCAAACCCTAGCTTCTCCCTTTAGTGAGAAAGGGAAGATCTTAGCAACAAAGTACTTGCGCATTTTAAAATCATCAGATAACAAAGCACTCATAGTAGAAAACTCATTCATATGAGCCACAACACTCTCATTTTCAGTACCACAAAAAGGTTCTTTCTCAACAATATCTAAATAAGATAAATCAAGAGAGAAATCATAATCTTTATCTTTAATATCTATGCGAGAGGCGGCAAACTTAGGATCATAGGACTTCTTGGGCATACTAGTACGTCTAGCAAGGAGACTCTTAATAGCACTAGCACCATGTGTGTTTCGGCACTCTTCAACAAATTCATCAGTGAGCTCTATGTAACCATCATTAATATCAAAACTCTCACTAGCAGGTGATCTAATAGGTGTAACACTGTCTTCACTAGGAGTTTCGGTATTTCCTAGACTAGCCATAGTAGCATCTAGAAAAGGACCTAATGAACCACTTGCATCAAGCACAGTAGAAGTAACATCATGAGTATCAAAAGCAGTTTCAGATTCATCAATAGTAGCAGTGTGTGTAGCATGAGCATATGGTGGTGGTGTGACAAGCTTACTTATAACAGACGGTGAATCAAGAGCAACAGAGGTGTTTAGGACTGTACCTCTTCTTGTAGTGGATGGTAAAATAGGGAACTTTCCATCACGAGACTTACCCATGATGAAAGGAGTAACAGTGAACAATAATAGATCCAAGTGAACTTACAAATAAAGCTATGCTCCCCGGCAATGGTGCTAGAAAATAGTCTTGATGACCCACAAGTATAGGGGATCGCAATAGTCTTCGCGGGTAGTATTACCCAATTTATTGATTTGACACAAGGGGAGCCAAAGAATACCTGCAAGCCTTAACAACTGAGTTGTCAATTCAGCTGCACCTAGAAATAGTTCTTGCTCACAGAAGTTTATCAGTAGCAACAGTTTGTAGTAGCAACAGCAAAGCAACAGCAACAACGACAACATCAGCAAAGTAGGAGCAATAGTAATAGTAATAGTAAACAGTAGGATTCGAGTGCAGTAAGCATAGAGATGGATGGACGGGCGTTGCATGGACGAGTCTAAACATGTAACTTTAAGACCTAGGGCATTGCAGATAAATAATAATAATCATATAAGTACTAAACAATCCTAGGCATGTGCTTCAAATATAGTCATACGTGCCCGCAATGAGAACTTGCACAACATCTTCTGTCCAGCCAGCCCGTGGCAGCGGGGCCTCTATGGAACTACTGGCAATTAAGGTGCTCCTTTTAATAGATTACCGGAGCAACGCATTAACACTCTATGAACACATGTGATCCTCACACCACAACCATCCCCTCCGGTTGTCCCAATTGTTGTCACTTTGGGGCCTTTGGATCCGGATAATGATATGTGTACACAACTTGCAGATAAGATTATAAACAATACTATCATAATGATTCAATAATAAGTTGAGATCTGAGATCATGGCACTCGGGCCCTAGTGACAAGCATTAGCACAACAAGTTGCAACAAAGTCAAATAACACAAGAGAAACTAGGAACTATGCCCTAACAATCTTATTCAGTTACATGATAGAACTCATCCAATCCCTACCATCCCCAGGCCTATAGCGCGGGATTACTCACTCATGGATGAGGGAAACATCGGTGGTTGATGGAGATGCGTTGGTGATGGTGATGGTGATGATCCTCTCCAAATTCCCTGTCCCGGCAGGGTGCCAGAACGAAGTTTCTGGATCCAAATCTTGGTTTCTCGTGGCGACGGCGGAGCGGAAATCTTTTTGGAAAACTATCGAACCCCCCTGAGTTTTTATGTCAGAAGGCAACTTATAGGCGCGGAGGGAGGCCGAGGAGCTGCCTGGGTTGGCCAAACCTCCCCTAGGCGTAGGGTCAGTGGGCCCGCGCCTGGGGTGGGTCTGGGCCCCCCAAGCCTCCCCTCTGTCTCCCCTTCTAGCTCCGTGGATCTTCTGGTAAAATATAATTTTTGGCATATTTTTCGGGATTTTTCCTGATAGTTCATTTTCTGCACAAAAACAAGACACCAAGGTAATTCTGATGAAAACAGCGTCAGTCCGTGTTAGTTGTATCCAAATCACACAAGTTTAGAAAATAAACAATAGCAAAGTGTTCGAGAAAGTAGATACGTTTTGGACATATCAGAAATCTATCTGTGGTCGCTTCCCCATCCTTAGGGTTTCGTAGGGAAGATATAGGCGAAGGGGTAGAGTCGGAGGCCGGGCAGGTGGGCCACACCTTCCCTAGGCGTGAGGTCAGGTGGGCCCGCACCTAGGGTGGTGTGGGCCCCCTGAGGCCCCACTTCATCCCTCCTTCTTGCTTCCTACGTCTTCTGGTAAAATAATATGTTTCCATATTTTTCTGGTATTTTTCTGATCTTCACGAAATTGCACCGAAATGCCTTCTTTTCCATCAGAATCCAGACTCCAGCAGTCCATCCTCCAGGAATCATCCAACATGCATAAATAGATGGAAAGCCATAAGTAATACCTCATAATAAGAAAAATATCAACGAATAGAGGTAAATTATGATATAGAATTGTGATGCAAATTGGGCGTATCAACTCCCCCAAGCTTAGACTTCGCTTGTCCCCAAGCGAAAACTGAGCTCAGTAAACATGTCCACAGGTTTATGGAGTGAAGTGTCGATCACACTTACCATTGCACAACTCATAGAAGAGAGCAACTCACCATCATATAACTTAGCTTGCAACCAAGTACAACAGTCACAATAGAGATGCATAAAGATAAATCATAATTGGAAATGGCAAACTTGTTCTTGGTCAGAGAACACCTGGTAAATAGTTTCACAAAAGCTTTTTGTAGAAGTTTCAAAACAGGAACACTTTTTGCTCAAAAAGGTTTTTCACAAGTGAAGGCTTTCAAAGTAACACTCAATAGATAAGAGTTTTGTGCAAACAAAGAAGATGAAGAACATGATTGAATAAATCACCATATGAATGCTTGAAACACAACAACTCAAAAGCTTGCTGGAGATAGAGAGGAAGTAGGTTTGCTGACTCAACTTGGAAGTGGGAGAAAGGTCCCTTCTTAGAGGGTAGCAGGGATTACAAGTCATAAAGAGCTTTCAAAAGATTATGGTACCTACTAGATTTGAGCCCTCATTGCCCCTATCATAAGCATCTTGAGATGATTAAGGTTAAAGTGAACAAAGATGGAGTATATGCTTGACGAAATATAAGTTGGCAATCTCATGTCCCTTGAATATGAGGTCCACTCCTCATGCATACTCAACTTTGGGCCCAGGTAAGTTCTTGTCATTGTAAGTATTTGCATATCATTGAGAACCGCCAACGGGGTACCCCTTGCACATGGTACAGGAGCTTTCCATAACCAAAACGACAAGGCAAGCAGATAATGAGCATCTCAGTGATCTTTTTATTTACTATGTGCATAGCTTTTTATTGAGGATGCTTCATAGATGACTCACTATGGTGATGCTGCAAGTTTCCACCATGATTAAGCATGGCTTAGGCTAGCGGCCCAGGCGTTTCTCTAACACGGAATACAAACTCCATGGACTTACAAGTTCCCTCTTTATTTCACACTATTTGACATCCATAGACAAAAGAGCACGATATCAACTGTGTACAGAGTACAAGTGCAATGTTGAAAACATTCCCCATGATAGCACAGTTCTGCTAATTCCAACGTATAGTTGCAAAAATATACAACTTCGATGTTCACAATGGTTCAAGTCTATTAGGGGCAAGGAAATAAGGTGTGCCATCAAGTTCATGAGAGCTCTACTAACTAGTTTTCACATAAAAAATACTTTTTAATTCGAAAGGTAGATGAAGCTTGAGAATTTGCTTGGAATAGAAAAAGCTACTAGGTGGATATGGTGGACAAAAGTGGCAAAAGTTTTGGGTTCAAAGGATTTTGGAAACATGAGAAGTATGCCTTCTCAAAACAGGTTTTTGGCTAGCAAGGCTGGGTAGCAAGCAAGAGAGTTGAAATAAACAAGAAAACATACAAGTAATAAAGCCAAACATGCAATCTACCTTGAAGACACCAAAGAATCTTAAATAAAGAATACTAAGCTTATGAGCCAATCAAGAAAGAAAACAAATGATACCAAATACCTGTAAGCTTTTTCTTTCTTTCTTTCTTTTTCTTTCGAACTAATGCCACTGACCAGAACTCGGTTTGCCAAAACCAATTTGGATCCACTTGATGATCCCAAAGTGGTGCCAATACTGAACAACAAGATCCATCATATAATAGAGATTACAAACTAAAATATTAAGTGCAAAAAGTAAAAGTTGAGACTTCTCATTAATATTCCAATAAAGGCACTCACACCAAGGGATACAAGATAATCAACTAAAGGAGAGATACTTCCACATGCAAACCAAACTATAAGATAACCTCTCTACAACAGATATGAATCCACTAAAAAGTAAAAGATAAAAGATAATGGTGGTGATACCGCGGCACTCCCCCAAGCTTGGAACAAGTCAAGGGGATGCCAAACCTGATGACGAATTACTCCTTCGGTGGTGGTGGTGTTCTCTTGATAAGCTCTTCAATAAGTTTCCTCAACTCCTCGAACTCAAAAGTAAGAGTACAGGTTAGCTCCGAGTTTTATTCTATCCGGTTCATGATCATGTCAGTCCGAGAATCCTAGTTTCTGTTATTCTTTCCCCACTCTTCATCCTTAGCATGATCCTTCTCTGCATTGGCATATCCCAACCCGAGGGAAAATTACCTTTGGACACATGTTGATATTGGTATTCATGTATAAGTGTATGGAAGGGTCTCTTGTTACGTGGAGGAGATGATCGTGGAGAGAGAGTATGACGTCGAGATTTCCCTCCTATAGACTGTAACACCCCGGTTCTGAAAAGATCGTGGCCTCTATGTGACATGCCAATCCCTGGATCGGTTCATTGGCCCACAATAGAGTAAGATAGATAACATAGCAAAATAACCGTGTATCATGATCTACAAAGATCCAGAGTACCATTATTACAATAAAAGCTTAGCATAAAGCTAGATCAAATTATTCAGGTAGCAACATAAACGAATAAATCCTCCATTCTTCAAATTGCCCACAAGTGAACAAGTGCCGAGTGGAGTACCGTGGCCTATAACGATCAATCAGAATCGGAATAACCTGCAACATGAAACGTAGCAGCCCCGAAGGGTCAATACATGGAATGTATGGCAAGTAGAGCTAGTAAAGGAGACAATAGTACTAACATTTACATGCATATTTGGCAAGTGGAGTTGTGTTTGGCTTGCATTTGCAAATACATTTGTCCTACTTTCATAAACAATTTTTGATTTTCTTTGAAAAGATCCCAATTAAGTTAACCCAACAATATTAAAACAATTATGAAATTAGAATGAGCAAGAAACATGTCATGGAATCAATATCTAGCAACTCAGTTGTCCATAACCGGGGACACGGCTAATCGATTAAATTATACACTCTGCAGAGGTTAGTACACTTTACCCATGTGACTTGGCCAGCCCAGCTCGTACCATCACTCTCATTTTGGGCGATGATAGGGAGAAGACCAAGAAGAGACTGTTCGGGGAGTAGCTCCTCAATCCCGACGCGCACCGGTCCAACCTACCAAAATTCTACATCTCTGGATACGCGGGTTCGAGTTACCACAACCTACTAAGTCCAACCAACCGCCCATTTCATTATTGGCACATGGTTGTACACGTAAGCTACACAATAAAGAAGCCAATCATTCTCTCTTGATACCTGGGTGCCTTTCCGCAATGAAACCACCAAAAATTATCAATACCATCACACCCAGGGGATTCATTGATTAAGTTGTTTTAGTTTTCACAACCAATACTTTGAGAAATCAAGTATCAATGATGTAACCCAGCCCTCGTTCAACATAGCATGGCTAAGCACATCTACCAACGGTGGTTCATCTACAAAGAGGGTCCTACCACATAATAGGACATAGCATAGCGATAGTATCATCCTACACATGCATCTACAAAATACACAACAATGCATTGAAAATAGTAGGACGATATCATGAACAAAGTAGCATCTACTTGCCTTGGTTGTAGCGGTCTGGAGCACAATCCTCACACGAGCAAGCGTTACACTCAACACAATCTACACGATACAATTGCAATCATAAACAAACAATGCACAAGCATATGGAACAAATATGATGCATGAATGCAAGAACGACAAGTGAATTTGTGCTACAGCTGCACCACAACATCCTATACCATAACACTACCGATTGCATGCATGGAAAATAGTTTTAGCGCTAGGAAAACTACTAGACAAAAGTAATGCTCCAAACTAGAGCTAGAACTTAAATAATTCACTACCGGTAGTATACTGTTTATAAAATCTTGGGAAAATTCTACCGCATAGGTATCGCTGATTAGAAACAGTACCAACTGGAATTACTCAAAAAGGAGTTATAAAACTTCCCGAGTAATTAAAACGCTGCAGAAATCCATTAGACAATTCCTGCAGAAGTTTTTACTGTAAGCCTATCCTTTTAATTCACGATGAGATTCCCCTCATTCTCCCGAGTTCAGGGACATATCATACGCGATTTTTGGAGCTACGGATCTTTTTCTACGAATTTATTATTCCGAAAAGGCCACTAACTAGTTTGATTAAACTGTACTAAACCTGGCAGTAAAAGTCTGAACCAAAGGTACAGCGAGATTCTACACGACTCACTGAACCCGTACTTATTTTATTTGCAATTTTTGGCCAAGCGGTTTAATTTCTATGCAATTTACAAGATTCTACCGAAATCTGCCAACTAAAGGATTAACGAAATTGACCCAGTCAACTGTGTCTGTTGACTGGTCAAAGCGTCTGCTGACTGGACGCTGACTGGGCGTCTAACTAGTCAACGCCTGAGTCTGACCGGTTAACTAACGATCTAGGCCGCTGATCTGAGATCTGACGGTGGCTGCTGTCTTACCGGAAACGGATGGCGAAACGGACTCCGGAAGGTGCGGCGAGCTCCGGACGACGGTGGCGATTACTTCCGGCGACGAGATCCTTCCTGCGCGGATACACAAGGTCAACTACGGGTCGAGAAAAATAATTGTGCACGCACAAGACGGCGCGCACGTGCGTGTATGCGTGCATGCATGCGCGCATGCGATAATGCGCACGCGGCAGCGCAGCGAGGCAGCAAGCGTCGCGCGGGCGGGTGGCGTGGCCGAGGCGGGGCGACGGAGAGGCGGGGCGGCGGGTGCTCGCGGCGGCGGCGGCTGGCCGAGGCGGGCGGCGGCGCTGGCGGCAAGGCGGCGATGCGGGGAGGGCGGCGTGGCGCGCAGTGCGAGGTGGAGGCGGCGGCTGCGGGCGGCGATGGCGGCGGTGGATGGCGGCGGTGACGGCGGCCATCGGCGGCGCGAAGGGCGGGAACGGAGAGTGGGTGGCGAGACGGACCTGGCGGCGGCGATGGAGGCGACCGGCGGCGGCGGAGGCGACGGCGGCTCCTCGGGAGTCGCGCTCGCGCGCGCGGATCGAGGGAGACGGGAGGCGGCGGGGTCGGCGCGTGGGGCAGGTGTCGGGCACGGAAAACGAGGCCAGGTGGTTCCTTTAAGTGGGCCTCCTGCGTGGGTCCTACTCTAATTCGGTCCAGAAGTTGACCCCAACTCGGAAATCGGTCCGGATTTTCGGACCGTTTTCCGGCGGATTACTAAAACGTCCGAGGCTTTTGCATACGAACTCCGATTGGAGCGATTTTCGCGCCTACGGGTTCGTATCGTCGAGGGGAACAACCTTTCATCAAGGTTTGCGCGAAAACTCGAACCTACAGGGGTGGTTGTCGCAAGTCCTTCTAAAGCCTCCCGCACGAAACTCGTAGAGAAGAAAAATAGGGTTTTGCAAAAGGCGTTTCGCCGAACCTTTCTACTCGACGGTTTTGCATGGAAAGATATGATACAATGACATGAATGATATGCAAGACCAAATCTAAAATTTGGGATGTGGCAAGACTAACCCCCTTAAGATGAATCTCGTCCTCGAGATTCGGCGCGGCTAGCAAATAGGTGTGGGTAGTCCTCTCGGATGTCATCCTCACGCTCCCAGGTGGCTTCCTCTTCGGTGTGGTGGCTCCACTGTACTTTGCAAAACTTGATTGTCTTGGTACGGGTAGTCCTCTCCGCTGTTTCCAGAATCTTGACCGGTTTCTCCTCATAGGTCAAATCATTCTCGAGCTGAACCTCCTCTAGCGGTACAATGTCTCTCAATGGTGTATCCACCATCTCCGGATGGCACTTCTTCAGCTGGGACACGTGGAACACATTGTGAACAGCGGACAGAGCTTCTGGCAACTCCAACTGGTAAGCAACTTCTTCTTTGCGTGCTAAGACCCGATACGGTCCAATGAATCGAGGTGCCAGCTTACCCTTAATTCCAAATCTCTTGATTCCACGAAGTGGCGATACTCTTAGGTATGCTCTATCCCCTATCTCATACACCACTTCCTTGCGCTTGGCGTCAGCGTAGCTCTTCTGCCTTGATTGTGCTACCTTCAGCCTATCCCTAATCAAGGTGACCTTCTCCTCAGCGTCCTTGATCAAATCAGGTCCAAACAACCGGCGTTCTCCTACTCCATCCCATAGCAATGGCGTACGACATCGTTTCCCATACAACACATCGAACGGCAACGTCTTGATGCTAGTTTGATAGCTGTTGTTGTAGGAAAACTCCGCATACGGCAAATTCTCATCCCAACTAGATCCATGAGCCAAAGCGCAAGCTCTCAGCATCTCTTCCAAAATCTGATTCACCCTCTCGGTCTGTCCATCAGTCTGTGGGTGAAACGCTGTGCTAAACTCCAATCTAGTACCAAGTGACTCGTGCAGCTGGCGCCAGAAGTGTGAGGTAAATTGGGTGCCTCTATCAGATAAGATACTCTTGGGAACTCCATGTAGGCACACAATCTTGTCCATGTAAATCTTGGCCAACTTTGCACTCGTATAGGTCGTCTTCACTGGTATAAAGTGGGCTACCTTGGTCAAATGGTCGACCACTACCCAAATAGAGTCATATCCTGACCTGGTCCTGGGCAATCCTGTGATAAAATCCATTCCCACTCTATCCCACTTCCAATCTGGCACGGGCAATGGCTGTAGCAGTCCTGCTGGCTTCTGGTGTTCTGCCTTTACTCGGCTACATACATCACATAGGGCAATATGCTCCGCGATGTCTCCCTTCATGTTGTTCCACCAGAATCTGTCCTTTAGGTCCATATACATCTTTGTATTGCCCGGATGTATGGAATATGGCGAGTCATGAGCTTCCTGCAGAATCAACTTCCTTATCTCGGGATCGTTGGGAACGCACAGACGATCTCCGTACCACAGGGTTCCTTACTCATCTTCGCGGAATTCCCTTGCTCGACCTTCCTTCATCTTTTCCTTAACTTCATCTATCTCCTTGTCTCCTATCTGAGCCTTTATGATCCTGTCCTGTAGCGTTGGTTGGACTTCCATTGTTGCTAGGTATCCTTCAGATACTACCTCCAGTCTAAGGTCCTTGAATTGCTTGCACAAGTCCTCAGGCAATTCACCAATCGTCAATCCATTGGCATAAACCTTCCGGCTCAGAGCATCTGCTACTACATTGGCCTTTCCTGGGTGGTATTGTAGATTCATATCATAATCCTTGATAAGTTCCAACCATCTCCTTTGCCTCATGTTCAGTTCCTTCTGCGTGAATATGTATTTCAGGCTCTTGTGGTTGGTGTACACATCACAGTGTTTTCCCATTAAGTAATGTCTCCATACCTTGAGCGCATGAACCACTGACGCTAACTCCAAGTCATGTGTGGGGTAATTCCGCTCATGGTGCTTGAGTTGTCGCGAGGCATAAGACACTACTCTCCCATCTTGCATCAGCACACTCCCAAGTCCCTGTCGAGAAGCATCACAGTACACTTGGAAATCCTTCTGTAGATCTGGTAAACACAGAATAGGCGCGGTCACTAGTCGACGCTTCAGCTCCTGAAAGCTGGCCTCACATACGTCAGACCATTCAAACTTCCTCTCCTTCTTCAGAAGTTCAGTCATCGGCTTAGCAATCTTGGAAAAGTTTTCAATAAACCCCCTGTAATATCCAGCAAGTCCCAAAAAGCTTCGAATCTCTCCAGCATTCTTGGGCGCTTCCCACTCTGTCACTGCAGTAACATTGTTTGGATCAACAGAAATTCCTTCTCCTGACACTACGTGTCCAAGAAATCGAATGGTGTTAAGCCAGAATTCACACTTGCTGAATTTGGCATACAACTTGTGTTCCCTCAGCTTCTCCATAATCAGTCTCAGATGCTTCTCATGCTCGGCATCATCCATGGAATATATCAGTATGTCATCAATAAACACCACCACGAACTTGTCCAAATACTCCATAAATACCTTGTTCATCATGGTCATGAAGTATGCCGGGGCATTCGTTAGTCCAAAAGACATAACTGTATACTCATATAGACCATACCTAGTGGTGAAGGCGGTTTTTGGTACGTCCTCCTCCCGGATCTTTAATTGGAAGTAGCCTGATCGCAGATCAATCTTGCTGAACACCTTTGCTCCTTCCAGTTGATCAAACAAATCATTTATGTTCGGCAGAGGGTACTTGTTCTTGATGGTTACTTCATTCAGCGAGCGATAGTCTACCACTAATCTCTTGATGCTATCTTTCTTCTCCACAAACAGAACAAGTGCTCCCCATGACGACGAACTAGGTTGAATGAATCCCTTTTCCAGTTGTTCCTTCAATTGTTTCTTCAATTCTTTCAGCTCATCCACATCCATCTTATATGGTTTCTTTGCTATTGGTCCTGTTCCCGGCATCAGGTCGATAAGAAACTCTACATCTCTGTCAGGTGGCATTCCTGGCAGCTCTTCCGGAAACACGTCGGGGTAATCCCTAATCACTGGCACAGTATCATCCATGCTAACCCCCTTAAGAGAATTCAACTTACACCTTCTCGGTCATGCAGCCGACTTGAATCTAATCCTCTTACCATCCGGGGTTTTGAGTGAAACAGCTCGCTGTGCACAATCTATGTGTCCCCCATGCATAGACATCCAATCCATACCCAAAATGACATCTAATCCCTGTGAATCCAATACTACTAGATGTGCAATGAAGTTGTGTGTTCCAATCCTCACAGCTAAGTCGCGGCATCCCGCGCTAGCTATCATATCTCCTCCAGGTGAACTCACTCTAATAGACCTCTTCATAGACTCAGTAGGTAACTTATACTTATCCACAAATGCCCTTGATATGAATGAATGCGATGCACCAGTATCGAAAAGTATAATTGCAGGGTAAGTGTTGATTGGGAACTTACCAATCACAAGGTCTGGCTCATCTGGAATCTCCTCCACATTCATGTGGTTCACTGTGGCCTTCTCGCCGTTGGTTGGCTTCAGTCCTTTCCTCTCCAGACAGTTGTCATCATAGTGTCCCTTCTGCTTGCACTTGAAGCACGTCACCTCACTCAGATCCTTCTTCATGAAGTTGCGATCACGGTTGCGGTCATGTCCACCGTGTCCTCCAGAGTGGCGAGAGTGTCCTCCCTTGTGGCTGTGGTGGCTGCTCCTATGGTTTTCATGGCGATGTCCATCGCGGCGGTCATGGCTCCCATGGTCACTTCCTCCATGCTTGGAGTATCCATCATATGAAGTGCGAGACTTGTGGTGTGAACCAGAGTGATGAGTATTGCTCTTTCTCTTGCGGTTCTCCACCTGCTTGTGCTTCCCTTCCAAGATCCTGGCCTTGTCCATAAGCTCCTGGAAAGTGGGGCAGTAAACCACAAGTAGCTGTACTGAAAGCTCATCACTGAGGCCATCCAGGAATCTCTCCCTCCTTTTGGAATCAGTGTCAACATCCTCAGGTGCATAACGGGACAGGTTGTTGAACTCCTCAATATACTCAGCCACAGTGCGATTGGTTTGGCGCAAGTTGCGGAACTCCTTCCTCTTCAGGCTCAGAACTCCTGAAGGCACGTGGTTGGTCATGAAACCTTCCTCAAACATTGCCCAAGTCACGGTATCCAGTGGGTGGGTGATCTGAAATGTGTTCCACCAAGAAGCGGCTGGTCCCTCCAGTAGGTGAGCGGCAAACCTCACATTCTCAGCATCAGTGCATCCAACAGTTACTAGATCCTTGTTGACTGAACGCAACCAGTCGAGAGCAACCATTGGTTCCGTTGCAGTAGAGAACTTGGCTGGCCTTAACCTCAGAAATCTGGTGAGAGCATCTCCCTGAGGCTGATTGTTTCCATTGTTGTTGTTCTGGTTTGTCATGAACTGAGTCATCACTTGGGTTAGCTGTGCCTGAGCTTCCATGAGCTTCTCCATCTCAGTGGGTTGGCGGCGGGGAGGCATCTGCGGTTCAGCATAGGTAAGTTTAGAATCAACTACGACAATAGGATTCTACCCATGCATATGATCAAACAACAACAAACAATAGCAGACAATCACAAGCAAGCAACACATCAACAAACAAGCGATCCAGAAACATCCCAGGTGCTATCCTAGCAGTATATAACTACTGAAATAGTTTTGTAAGAGTTGGCAATGGTTAACTAAACAATAGATCAACTAATCAACAAAACAGCAATTCTGCCAGAACAGTCCAGCAGCGTTCACAATTTTTTCCGCCTGAATTAAACTCGTCAGAAAATTTAGCTGATTTTTGTACACATAGTACAGAGAGTTTCGCATCAGCCCAATTTTTTTCAGATTTTTCCAAGTTACCATAATAATATGAAAAATCGCGCAATACTGCTGTATCAGCAGAAAAACTGCAACGAAAAACACACAGATAGTAACCAAATTGCCATAACTCTTTCATTAAAATTCGCACAAATAATTTCTGAGATATTGGAGTACACAAATAAGCAACTAATCACTCTAAAACTAACACGAACTAAGCTTCACATCGATCGATACTAATCCAAACGAGTTTGCCTAACGTGGACTAATTGGTGGACTTCTATCTACTTCTTGAAGAGATTGAGGTAGGTCCTTGCGGTCATGCGTTGGCGCTTCGGCTCGCGGTACAACCATGGCGGCGGAGTGTACACCTCTCCTGAACCATCACTTGAGACTTCAAACTCCACCTCTTCTGGATCCTCCTCTTCTTCTTCATCCTCAGCTGCAACTGCAATAGCTTCATCTCCTCCACCATCATCGTCTCCATCATCATCATCCTCGTCCTCATCATCATCATCGTCTCCACTGTCATCATCATCCCCATTGTTGCCATCATCTCCATTGTCATCATCAGAGGGTGGATTCAGCTGTGCTTGGAGAGCGGCAATCTGGGTTGTCATAGCTTCAATGGTTTGGTCCCTTTCCTGGACGGTCCCTTGCAACTGTTGTATGCTCTGGGTATTCTCCTGCACCCTACCATGAAGATGTGCTATGGTTTCATCTCTGGCTATCAGGACAGTCTCCAGAACTCCCACAACTTCATGCAAAGTGTCTATCTCCTGTCCTTGGACCACCATTCCATTGCTAGTAAAGTCTGCAATCTCCTTTAACATCCTCACCTTCTCTGCTAGAGCTCCATTCTCTCTTTCCATGTCCTCTATGTGCCTCCGACGGGGTGGCATGTTGTTCCTGTCGCCCGGGGTAACCACAATGTTCCCATCTTCATCACGCCTTCCATAGTCACGGTAGGGTGAATCTTCAGGAAGTAGGTGTCGGACATAGTGGCACTGGCGAGACAGGTCTTCATGTATGGCCAAGTTGATTCCAAGTCCCCAGTTCCAGTATGTCTTGGTGTAGACCAAGTGCGCGGGGTTTGGCAAGGCGACATCTATGAATATGAAGGTAGTGATCTCCCATGCATCCTCTCCATATCCATAGGTGTACAACCTTCTTCCCTTGAACATAGGCAGTGGCAATCCCAATGACTGAGAGAGCTGAGCTAACTGCCTTGCAAAGGGCCTTGGTGACTCCATGGTGACATACTCAGTCCTGACGTCTCCCATCTATCAAGTAAAAGAGGAAAGTGTGAGAATAGCATATGGTAAGAATTTACGAGGGTGAAAGGCATAAGAGGAAAGACAGAGTTAATATAGGCTTAATAATTCTATGGCTTCCTAATCCAATCCTAGATCACGATCCTACAGTCGACACACGGGCTCTGATACCATCCTGTAACACCCCGGTTCTGAAAAGACCGTGGCCTCTATGTGACATGCCAATCCCTAGATCGGTTCATTGGCCCACAATAGAGTAAGATAGATAACATAGCAAAATAACCGTGTATCATGATCTACAAAGATCCAGAGTACCATTATTACAATAAAAGCTTAGCATAAAGCAAGCTCAAATTATTCAGGTAGCAACATAAACGAATAAATCCTCCATTCTTCAAATTGCCCACAAGTGAACAAGTGCCGAGTGGAGTACCGTGGCCTATAACGATCAATAAGAATCGGAATAACCTGCAACATGAAACGTAGCAGCCCCGAAGGGTCAATACATGGAATGTATGGCAAGTAGAGCTAGTAAAGGAGACAATAGTACTAACATCTACATGCATATTTGGCAAGTGGAGCTGTGTCTGGCTTGCATTTGCAAATACATTTGTCCTACTTTCATAAACAGTTTTTGATTTTCTTTGAAAAGATCCCAATTAAGTTAACCCAACAATATTAAAACAATTATGAAATTAGAATGAGCGAGAAACATGTCATGGAATCAATATCTAGCAACTCAGTTGTCCATAACCGGCGACACGGCTAATCGATTAGATTATACACTCTGCAGAGGTTAGTACACTTTACCCATGTGACTTGGCCAGCCCATCTCGTACCATCACTCTCATTTTGGGTGATGATAGGGAGAAGACCAAGAAGAGACTGTTCGGGGAGTAGCTCCTCAATCCCGACGCGCACCGGTCCAACCTACCAAAATTCTACATCTCTGGATACGCTGGTTGGAGTTACCACAACCTACTAAGTCCAACCAACCGCCCATTTCATTATTGGCACATGGTTGTACACGTAAGCTACACAATAAAGAAGCCAATCATTCTCTCTTGATACCTGGGTGCCTTTCCGCAATGAAACCACCAAAAATTATCAATACCATCACACCCAGGGGATTCATTGATTAAGTTGTTTTAGTTTTCACAACCAATACTTTGAGAAATCAAGTATCAATGATGTAACCCAGCCCTCATTCAACATAGCATGACTAAGCACATCTACCAACGGTGGTTCATCTACAAAGAGAGTCCTACCACATAATAGGACATAGCATAGCGATAGCATCATCCTACACATGCATCTACAAAATACACGACAATGCATTGAAAATAGTAGGACGACATCATGAACAAAGTAGCATCTACTTGCCTTGGTCGTAGCGGTCTGGAGCACAATCCTCACACGAGCAAGCGTTGCACTCAACACAATCTACACGATACAATTGCAATCATAAACAAACAATGCACAAGCATATGCAACAAATATGATGCATGAATGCAAGAACGACAAGTGAATTAGTGCTACAGCTGCACCACAACATCCTATACCATAACACTACCGATTGTATGAATGGAAAATAGTTTTAGCGCTAGGAAAACTACTAGACAAAAGTAATGCTCCAAACTAGAGCTAGAACTTAAATAATTCACTACCGGTAGTATACTGTTTGTAAAATCTTGGGAAAGTTCTACCGAATAGGCATCGCTGATTAGAAACAGTACCAACTGGAATTACTCAAAAAGGAGTTATAAAACTTCCCGAGTAATTAAAACACTTCAGAAAACCATTAGACAATTCCTGCAGAAGTTTTTACTGTAAGCCTATCCTTTTAATTCATGATGAGATTCGCCTCGTTCTCCCGAGTTCAGCGACATATCATACGCGATTTTTGGAGCTACAGATCTTTTTCTACGAATTTATTACTCCGAAAAGGCCACTAAGTAGTTTGATTAAACTGTACTAAACCTGGCAGTAAAAGTCTGAACCAAAGGTACAGCGAGATTCTACACGACTCACTGAACCCGCACATATTTTATTTGCAAATTTTTGGCCATGCGATTTCATTTCTATGCAATTTACAAGATTCTACCGAAATCTGCCAACTAAAGGATTAACGAAATTGACCCAGTCAACTGTGTCTGTTGACTGGTCAAAGCGTCTGCTGACTGGGCGCTGACTGGGCATCTGACTAGTCAACGCCTGAGTCTGACCGGTCAACTAACGATCTAGGCCGCTGATCTGAGATCTGACGGTGGCTGCTGTCTTACCGGAAACGGATGGCGAAACGGACTCCGGAAGGTGCGGCGAGCTCCGGACGGCGGTGGCGATTACTTCCGGTGACGAGATCCTTCCTGCACGGATACACAAGGTCAACTACGGGTCGAGAAAAATAATTGCGCGCGCACAAGACGGCGCGCACGTGCGTGTATGCGTGCATGCATGCGCGCATGCGATAATGCGCACGCGGCAGCGCAGCGCGGCGCAGCGAGGCAGCAAGCGGCGCGCGGGCGGGTGGAGTGGCCGAGGCGGGGCGACGACGAGGCGGGGCGGCGGGTGCTCGCGGCGGCGGCGGCTGGCCGAGGCGGGCGGCGGCGCTGGCGGCAAGGCGGCGATGCGGGGAGGGCGGCGTGGCGCGCAGCGCGAGGTGGAGGCGACGGCTGCGGGCGGCAATGGCGGCGGTGGATGGCGGCGGTGACGGCGGCCATCGGCGGCGCGAAGGGCGGGAACGGAGAGAGGGCGGCGAGACAGACCTGGCGGCGGCGACGGCGGCTCCTCGGGAGTCGCGCTTGCGCGCGCGGATCGAGGGAGACGGGAGGCGGCGGGGTCGGCGCGTGGGGCAGGTGTCGGGCACGGAAAACGAGGCCAGGTGGTTCCTTTAAGTGGGCCTCCTGCGCGGGTCCTACTCCAATTCGGTCCAGAAGTTGACTCCAACTCGGAAATCGGTCCGTATTTTCGGACAGTTTTCCGGCGGATTACTAAAACGTCCGAGGCTTTTGCATACGAACTCCGATTGGAGCGATTTTCGCGCCTACGGGTTCGTATCGTTGAGGGGAACAACCTTTCGTCAAGGTTTGCGTGAAAACTCGAACCTACAGGGGTGGTTGTCGCAAGTCCTTCTAAAGCCTCCCACAGGAAACTCGTAGAGAAGAAAAATAGGGTTTTGCAAAAGGCGTTTCGCCGAACCTTTCTACTCGACGGTTTTGCATGGAAAGATATGATGCAATGACATGAATGATATGCAAGACCAAATCTAAAATTTGGTATGTGACATAGACATCCGTGTTATCCTCTTAAGCTTGGTAGGTTGTGCCACCAAAAAAATGCTTGCGACGGTAGCGTGGGTGTCCGGTTTCTTATCCTACTCCATGCCTCCTTCATAACCTACCGGAATCTCCTCCTCCTTGGGGACTTGAGGTTCTTATTCCTCGGGCTTCTTGCTTTTGTCGTTGGCGGAGACCATGTTCCTCTAAACTTGAGAAGATTTCCTGACAGAAACAGATAGAAACGAAAACACGACGAGAACATGATGCATGAACCTCGGGGGATCCGGGGGATTATATATTACGAAGTTTCAATGCATAAGGAAGGTTTTGACACGGAAACGAGGCGGAGACAGAGTTCGAGGGGGGAACACCCCCCTCAGGCGCTGCCAGGCTAGGCCCGCGCCTGGGGTGGGTTTGTCCACCTCGGGATACGTTTCCTCTTAAGTTTCGTCTCGTAACTTCCCTTATATATTAAAAACATCAAAAATATAAAAAGATCGGGGTTTCACGAACCTTCCGTTTTCACCACTTTTACCTATTCGAAGACGAATTCTGCAGATTCTTTCTCTCTTTCTCCTGAGAATTTCCTTCATACAAAACTTTTGCACAAAATCAATGACAACATTAGTGTAAGAAAAAACAATAAACCTTTGGTGCACACTTCAACTGAAAAACCATCAAAACAAAATCTTCAGTAAGAGGCAAATGCAAATGATGACAGAAATCTGTCAAAACAGACCAGCTCGTAAAGATTTATTTTTTAGAAGACCTTTTGTTGCTCAAATAAAAAAGTGCAGAACAGATGAAAGTTGGGTAACGACTTGGGGAACAAGCTCAGAAAAATTCAGCTCCATCCGAAGTACTGAGATTCCTCACGAATTTTTACAATGCAGCACAAAAATCTGTCCCGGGACAGCCATTTTTCACAACTCCTCTACTTCACAAAAGTAGTTGAACTTGACTCAAAAACCAAAACAAAAAGGATAAGGAGCGGTTATTACTGAGGTAATAACTTCCAAGACACGACCAAACTCTTGGGTTATCTCCCAACAAGTACATTTCTTTAATGCCTTTAAGTTAGGCTTGAAACTTCCAAAGATGCTCACAAAGGATATATATATCTGAAGTGAAAGAGAGCATCAAGAAGCAAATAACCAACACATTTGAGCCTAACCCACTTCCTATGCATGGGGGTATCATGAGAAAACGAATTGTTGAAACAAAAGGCCACAAGCATAGGAAGACAAAACATATGCAACTTTAAAGCCTTCAACATAAAACGGGGAAACTTAACATCATTGAGATGCATAAAACCATGTTCCCCTCTCTCAAAATAACTTTCAGTAGCACTTTGAATAAAGTTGAAAATATAACTGTCACTGAAAACAACTTTATCATCAGAATAAGCATACTTAAAGTCACCAAAAAGAGGTCCAAGGTCATAGACTGGATCAATAGAAGCAAGTTGTTCCATCCTGAAATCTTTATTAGGCAAGCTATTTTTACAAGGAGATTTAGCAAATTTGGAAAAGTGAAACTCATAAGAATCTCCATCAAACTTAGTTAAAACTTTTCCTTCTTACAATTAATAATAGCTCCACAAGTGTTCAAGAAAGGTCTACCAAAAATTATGGGACAAGTTTTGCTAGCTGCTGAATTAAGCACTAAAAAATCAGCAGGATATTTAATCTTAACTAGAGAGAACCTCCACATCTCTTACAATGCCAATGGGGAGAATGGTTTCCTTATTAGCAAGGTGAATAACCACATCAATGTCCTCAAGCTCACAAGGACCAATCTCATGCATAATTTCCCTGTAAAGCTCATAAGGAATAGCACTAGAACTAGCACCAATATCACATAAACCCTAGTAGCAATGATCACCAATTTTAACAGAAAGCACATGAACACTAGCTTTTATAGCCTTACTAGGATGGGAGATAATATTAGAAGCGCCTTCACAGAAGACAATGTGCTCATCCTCTATATTTCTAGTGACAATGTATTTCACAATAGCTACCACAGATTCATCACTCAGATGCTTACCAGGCTCCACAGTTTTCATTGTACCCTTGTTATTTGCACTAATAATCATAGAATACTCCTTTACCTTAGCTAGGAAAGGCATTTTCTCAACATGAGGATCAGGCACAATATGATTAGTAGTACAAACTTGAGTACTTCTAACGGGAACATGACTAACAACATCTTTATAAGGAGCATTGTACTGATTCCACTTCTTCTTGGGAATTTCTATGTAAGAGGCAAAGGCCTTAAAACAGTTGGCAATACTTTGGGAATCAAGACCAAACTCATTACTAATATCACAGAAGTTATCAGTTCCCATAAAAGATTTAATGCATTCATAATCATAGTTTATACCTGACTTTCTTCCTTTGTCATTCTCCCAAGCTTCGGTGTTCTCTTGAATACGGTCTAGAAGATCCAATTTAGCTTCTTCCTTCATAGGTGTGAATGATCCAACACAAGAAGCATCTAGTAAATCTTTATCATGAAGAGAAAGCCTAGCATAAAAGTTATTGAGAATAATATTGTTGGGGAGTTCATGAATAGGACATTTAAGCATTAGTAACTTCAATCTCTCCCAAGCTTGAGCTGTACTCTCTCCATCAAGAGGCCAAAAGTTATATATAAGATTTATATCCTTATGAATCTCACTGGGAGGATAAAATTTAGAGTAAAAGAGAGATGCCATCTCCTCCCATTCCATAGATTGTCCATTCTTCAGCAGCTTATACCATTCTTCAGCTCTCCCTTTTAAGGATATGGAGAGTAACTTCTTCTTCACCTGTTTAGTTGTGATATCTGCACACTTAAACAACCCGCATAATTCATGGATAAAAAGCAAGTGATCACCGGGATGGACAGTTCCATCCCCAAAATAATAATTATCCATAACACGATTAACAATACTTGTAGGTATCTTAAAAGGATCTATCTCAACAGGAGGTGGTTCATCTACTACCCTAGCAGTGGGTTATCCATATTGGAAACAAAGTAACAAGCAGTAACAAAAGAAATACTCACAGTAAAAGTTTCCCTTACCAGTTCCAATCTTCAATAGCGCTTCACTCCCTGGCAACGACGCCAGAAAATATTCTTGATGACCCACAAGTATAGGGGATGTATCGTAGTACTTTTTATAAATAGGAGTGTCGATCCCAATGAGGAGCAAAAGGTGCTGAACAGTGGTATGGAGCAGGAAATCCCTGTGAATACTTAGCAAACGGATTTTTAGTGGTTTTCTGACAAGGCAACAAAACAAACAGAAAGTAACAGAAGTAACGAACAAACGGAGCAAGTGGTCCAATCCTTTCTTAGTAAAGGACAAGCTGGTGGAAATACTTATAAGGACCAAACGTTTTCGAGTACACATGTGAATTCTGTCAAGTGCTTTCGCTTCAAATAGCTAAGTACTCTTCTCTGGTGTTTGTAAGTATTGTGTGGGTGAACCTGTGCTAACATACCGCCCTTCCTGGGACTAATACATACTTGTGATTAAACCCCCTGCAAACATCCATAACTACAGAAAAGTAATTAATATATAAATCTAACCATAGCCTTAAACTCTGAGATCCTACGCTCCCTTGTGCAAAGGTGTCCTAACGGGGGTTCAGGTTTCTGTCACTCTGGCAACCCCACAATTAGTAGTCAAATACACAATGCATTTCCCTAGGACATTCACATGACACCACTAGAAGAATAGCACCACAACTTAAATACTAAACCATTGAATAATAACTCATCACAGATTCACTACTAACAACATGACTTCTACCATGTCCTCAAGAACTAAACGAACTACTCACAAGACATCATATGGATCAAGATCAAAGATGATATGGTAATGGATAACAATCTAAACATAAACAATAATCAAATGATCACAAGCATCAACTACAATAGTAATTAACACCGTGAAAGTTTCCCCTAAGAACTAAAGCAATATCCAACATAATTGTTACAGCGGGACAGAGTGGTGGTGATGGTGCTAGTGGAGATGATGGTGTGGATGATGATGATGATGATCCCGATGAATCCTAGCTTGATGACGGTGTTCATGGCGACGGTCTCCCCTCTCCAGGAAGGAATTCCCCTGGCAGAAATCTGTCTGCCCGAGAGATCTTTCTCTCTCGGTGTTTTCTGCCCCCAGAGGTGGTGGAAATCTATCTGTGGTCGCTCCCCCAACCTTAGGGTTTCGTAGGGAAGATATAGGCGAAGGGGCGGAGTCGGAGGCCAGGTAGGTGGGCCACACCTGCCCTAGGTGCGGGGTCAGGTAGGCCCGCGCCTAGGGGGTGTGGGCCCCCTAAGGCCCCACTTCGTCCCTCCTTCTGGCTTCCTTCGTCTTCTGGTAAAATAATATGTTTCCATATTTTTATGGTATTTTCTGATCTTCACGAAATTGCACCGAAACGCCTTCTTTTACATCAGAATCCAGACTCCGGCAGTCCATCCTCCAGGAATCATCCAACATGCATAAAATATGAAAAGCCATAAGTAATACCTCATAATAAGACAAATATCCATGAATAGAGGTAAATTACGATATAGAATGGTGATGCAAATTAAGCGTATCACTGTGCAGCAATCATAGATGCCCAAAAGCTTCAAACTTCCTTTGGACAACCCGAAGTTCGACGGCACGCAGGAGCCAAAGATCTGGCTCGACGATCACTTGTCGTTAGTCAAGCTCCATGGCGGGAGAAAAAACACAGCCATGCAGTGCCTTCAGCTGCAGCTGACAGGCGCAATCAGAGCCTGGCTCAATAGCCTCCCCTCTGGATCCATTTTTGGCTAGGAAGATCTAGCGTACTGCTTCATCCGCAATTTCAAAGGCACCAGCAAGAGACCGGCGTTAATCGAGGAGCTGCATGCCTTCTACCAACGGTCCAACGAGTCCATTAGCTCGTACATATTGTGCCGGTCCATCATCAAAAACTCCGCCGCAAACATCTCGGAGGAAAGGGAAATCGACGCCTTCAATGACGGTGTAAGGCGCCTGAATTCAAAGAGGAGCTCGGGCGCGTCAAGCCCAAAACCATCGGTCAGTTGATGGACATCGCCAATCACTGGGACAATGGCGAAGACGCCGTCAACCGAACACGTTCGGATGACGAGGACGACTTTGGCCACATGCGTGATCACCACGGAAAAAGAAGACCGCGCGTCTACGATGACCGCGAAGAGGTCGACATGGTTGCGTCTTGATACGTCCAAAACGTATATACTTTCCTGAACACTTTTGCTATTGTTTCTCCTCTAATTTGTGTGATTTGGATACAACTAATACGGGTTGACGCTGTTTTCAGCAGAATTTCTTTGGTGTCTCGTTTTTGTGCAGGAAATCAACTTTTAGGAAAAAATCCCGGAAAATATCGCAAAACTCTTATTTTACCAGAAGACTCACGGAGCCAGAAGATTAGACGGAGGAGGGCCCACCCTTGGCCACGCGAGCCAGTCTAGGCCATGCCTGGGGGTGGTGAGGCCACCTCGTGCACCCCCTCGGTCTCCCCCTTCGGCTACATAAGCCCTCTGACCTAAAAAATAGAGGGGGTTTGATGTTTTTCCAGATAGAGTTCTGCTACGCTGCCACCACCAGAAACCGCGATTCGGAACCAGAAACTCTGTTATGGCACCCTGCTAGGATGAGGAATTGGAGAAGATCATCGCCATCATCATCAACAACGCCTCTCCATCAACCATCCATGTTTCCCCCATCCATGAGTGAGTAATCCCCCGCTATAGGCTATGGGGATGGTAGGGATTGGATGAGATCTATCATGTAATCGAATAAGATTGTTAGGGCATGGTGCCTAGTATCTTTGTTAGTGCTTTTTGACATTGTTGCAACTTGGTATGCTTAATGCTTGTCACTAGGGCCCGAGTGCCATGATCTTAGATCTGAACATGTTATTGATTCATGATGATAGTTGTCACATCCAACATTCTGGATTTGGTACTGCATAGCATACATGTCATGGCATCATGATCATCCATGCAAAATTTCAGTTTGAAAAGATTCTGGCGAAACAATATTTTTAAAGCCCTATTTTGAATTACTAAAATGCACCTACAAGAGGACATACCAGGGTTATATAAATCCACTAGCTTCAACTAGTGAAAAGGATTACAAGCTTGATCTTATGTTGATCCTCTAGTTTTTAGAAAAATTTAGAGACAAGAATCACTCCATTTGAGTTCATATGGAAAAGATGTATTAGAACTACTAAAACAGAAAAAAAATAAAAAGGAACAAAAAAACTAACCTACCCCACCGGCCGAGCCACCCCGGCCCAGCCCTCGATCCCACGATCTACCACCCGCCTACCTTCCGCACCCCCGTTTTTGCTAGCAGCACGCAGCACAGCACCAGCCAGTGGGCCGGACCATCACAAGCACCGTCGCAGCCCGCTCCCCTCCCGCGGTCGCCGACGCCTCGGGCCCACACCGGTCGTCTCCCTCCTCGAGCTGGAGACCGGGACGAGCACGGGAACCGCCCGTGATATCTGCCCCAATTTAGCGCGATTCTGTTCGATCCCGTGCCCCTCGCGCACGAATCCTTCCCCCTAAATACCCCTCTCTCCGTATCTCACGTTTTGTTTGCAACCTACCGAGCCCTAGCCACCTCAATCGGAATTTCCGATCTCGCCGCCACCGCCCTCCATTGTCGAGCTTCAGAGCTCCTCGCCCCCGACCCTCTATCTCCCTCTGATATTCACCCCCTCGCTTCGATGGACCTCCCTGACCCTCCTTCTCCTACTGCAGACGACCCCAGACGCCGCCCGATCCCGCCGGAGCACCGACGCCATCGCTCGCCTCCAGCTGCCCCTACACGCGGCTCCAGGAATCCCTCGGTACCGGGAACCTCGCCATCGATCTCGCCAAGACGCTCCGCACCCCGTAGACTGCCTCGACCTCGCCGGAGACCGTCGCACCCGCCGCCAGCACCGCCGCTAGACCGGTCCGCCGACGACGACGACGCCAGCCGGTGAGCTCGCCACGGACACCCTCCACCGTCCGATCTTCATAAGATCCGACGGCCCCCTTCTGTCTCTGCACCGAACCGGTACTGGCCACTCGTGGCGTGCCGCGTGGCGCCCGCGTGTCCGCGCGTCAGCGCTGACCGTTCTGGAAATAAAGAAATTGATTTAAATGGCAGAAAATTGTATAAACTTGTAAAATTCATATCTTTAGATCTACTGGGCCAAAAATTGCAAATAAAATATGTGTAGAATCAGTGTCTCGTGTAGAATCTTGCTATACCGTTGTTTTACACTTTTACAGCAAGGTTTTGTCCTGAATAATTAAATAAGTTAATGCCCTTTTTAGAGTAATTAAATCATAGAATAAGTTCTGTAACTCCAAAAATTGCAAATAAGATGTCCCTGGAATCAGTAGAACAAGGGGAATCTCATAGTGAATTAAAAGTTAGGCTTACAGTAATGGTTTTTGCAGAATCTAATTAGAGGCTTACTGTAGTATTTAAATTACTCAGGGAGTTAAATAAATCCTTTTTGAGAAATTTCAATTGGTACTGTTCCTATTTAGAGTTTCATACACTGTAGAATTTTTCCAAGATTTTACAAACAGTATGTTAGCAGTGGTGAATTATTTAGTTCTAGCTCTATTATTTGAGCATTATAAATTGCATACTTGTTTTCTTTGCGCTAAAAATAATTTCCATGCATGCATACAGTAGCTATACTGAATAAGATTATCTGATGCTGCTGTAGCATCAATCCACTTGTCATGCATGCATCTTGCATCATCCTTGTTTGCATATGATTGTGGATGGTTTATTTATGATTGCAATTGTGTCGTGTAGATTGTGACGAGTGCAACGCTTGCTCGTGTGTGGATTGTTCTTCCGACCGCTACAACCAAGGCAAGTAGATGATACTTTGTTCATGATGTTGTCCTACTATTTTCAATGCATTGTCGTCTATTTTGTAGATGCATGTGTAGAATATTACTATCGCTATGCTATGTCCTATTATGTGGTAGGATCTTCTAGTAGATGAACCACCGTTGGTAGATGTGCTTAGCCATGCTTGATGAACGAGGGCTGGGTTACATCACTGAAAGTTGTTTTTAAATGTGTTGGTTTGTGAAAACTAAAAACAACTTAATCAATGAATCTCCTGGGTGTGATGGGATTGATAAATTTTGGTGGTATCATTGCGGAAAGGCACCCAGGCATCAAGAGGAAATGATTGGCTTCTTTATTTTGTAGCTTACGTGTATAACCATGTGCCAATAGTGAAATGGGCGGTTGGTTGGACTCAGTAGGTTGTGGTAACTCGAACCCGCGTATCCAGAGATGTAGAATTTTGGTAGGTTGGACCGGTGCGCGTCGGGATTGGGGAGCTACTTCCCGAACGGTCTCTTCTTGGACTTCTCCCTATCATCACCCAATATGAGAGTGATGGTATGATTTGGGCTGGCCAAGTCACATGGGTAAAGTGTACTAACCCCTGCAGGGTGTATAATCTAATCGATTAGCCGTGTCCCCGGTTATGGACGTCTGAGTTGCTTGATATTGATTCCATGACATTTTTCTCGCTCATTCTAATTTCATAATTGTTTTAATGATGTTGGGTTAACTTGATTGGGATCTTTTCAAAAAAATCAAAAACTGTTTGTGAAAGTAGGACAAAGGATTTGTAAATGCAAGCTAGCCATAGCTCCACTTGCTAAATATGCATGTAGATGTTAGCACTATTGTCTCCTTTAATAGCTCTACTTGCCATACATTCCATGTATTGACCCTTCGGGGCTGCTATGTTTCATGTTGCAGGATATTCCGATTCTGAGTAATCGATTTAGGCCACGGTACTCCACTCGGAACTTGTTCACTTGTGGGCAATTTGAAGAATGGAGGATTTACTATATTTATGTTGCTACTTGAATAACATTGATCTAGCCTCGAGCTAAGCTTTTATTGTAATAATGATACTCTGAATCTTCGTTATTTATGATACACGGATATTTTGCTATGTTATTCATCTTATTATATTGTGGGCCAATGAACCGATCCAGGGATTGGCATGTCACAGAGAAGCTACGGTCTTTTCAGAACCGTGGTGTTACAAGATGGTATCAGAGCCCGTGTGTCGACTGTAGGATCGTGACCTAGGTTTGGATTAGGAAGCCATAGAATTATTAAAGCTTATATTAACTCTGTCTTTCATCTTATGCCTTTCACCCTCGTAAATTATTACCATATGCTGTTCTCACACTTTCCTCTTTTAATTGATATATGGGAGAAGTCAGGACTGAGTATGCAACCATGGAGTCACCAAGGCCCTTTGCAAGACAGTTAGCACATCTCTCGCAGTCATTGGGATTGCCACTGCCCATGTTCAAGGGAAGAAGGCTGTACACCTATGGATATGGCGAGGATGCATGGGAGATCACCACTTTCATCTTCAGGGATGCCGCCTTGCCAAACCCTGTGCATCTGATCTACACCAAGACATACTACAACTGGGGACTTGGAATAAACTTGGCCTTGCATGAAGCCCTGTCTCACCAGTGCCACCTTGTCCGACACCTACTGCCAGCAGATTCACCCTACCATGACTACGGGAGGCGTGATGAAGATGGGAACATTGTGGTTACCCCGGGCGACAGGAACAACATGCCGCCCCGTCGGAGGTACATAGAGGACATGGAAAGGGAGAATGGAGCTCTAGCTGAGAAAGTGATGATGGTAAAGGAGATTGCAGACTTTGCCAGCAATGGTATGGTGGTCCAGGGACAGGAGATAGACACCTTGCATGAAGCTGTGGATGTTCTGAAGAATGCCCTGATAGGCAGGGATGCAACCATAGCACAGCTTGATGGGACAGTGCATGAAAACAATCAGACCATACAACAGCTGCAAGGGACCGTCCATGAAAGGGATCAAACTATCGAGGTGATGACAGCCAGATTGCCGCTCTCCAAGCACATCTGAATCCACCCTCTGATGATGACAATGGAGATGATGGCAACAATGATGATGATGATGACAGTGGGAATGACGATGATGGTGGAGGAGATGAAGCTGTTGTAGCTGCAGCAGAGAATGAAGAAGAAGAGGAGGATCCAGAAGAGGTAGAGTTTGAGGTTTCAAGTGATGACTCAGGAGAGGTGTATACTCTGCCGCCATGGTTGGTTCGTGGACAGAAGCGCCAACGCATGAGTGCAAGGACCTACCGCAACCTCTTCAAGAAGTAGCTAGAAGTCCACCAATTAGTCCTCGTTAGGTAAAATTGTTAGGATTAGTCTCGATCGATATAAAACTTAATTACTGTTAGTTTAAGAGTGTTTAGTTGCTCCTATGTGTACTCCAATATCCCAGAATTATTTGTGTGAATTTTATGAAGAGTTATGGCAAGTTTGGTTAATATCTGAGTTATTTCTGTTGCAGTTTTCTGCTGACACAGCAGTACTGTACGAATTTTCATATTTTACTGGTATCTGGGAAAATATGAAAAAAATAGGGTTGGTTCGAAACTCTCTGTACTGTATGAACAAAAATTACTGACGAGTTTAAGTCAGGTATAAAAATTCGTGAACACTGCTGCACTGTTCTGGCAGATTGTTGTTTTTAATGCTTTGTTGATCTATTGTGTAGATAACAATTGCCAACTCTTCTAAAAACTATTTCAGTAGATATATACTGTTAGCATAACCCCTGGGATGTTGCTGGATCATTGTTTGCTGATGTGTTGCTTGCTTGAGATTGTCTGCGATTGTTTTGTTGTTGTTTGATCATAATGCATGGGTAGAATCCTGTTTTCGTAATCGATTCTTTCTAAGCTTACCTGTGCTGAACCGCAGATGCCTCCCCGCTGTCAACCCACTGAGTTGGAGCAGCTCATGGCAGCTCAGGCGCAGCTGACCCAAGTTATGACCCAGTTCATGGAAGCTCAGAACAACAACAACAACAACAACAACGGGAACAACCAGCCTCAAGGAGATACTCTCACTAGGTTTCTGAGGCTAAGGCCAGCTAGGTTATCTACTACAACGGAGCCGATGGTTTCTCTCGACTGGTTGCATTCAGTCAACAAGGATCTGGTAACTGTTGGATGCACAGATGCTGAGAAGGTGAGATTTGCCGCTCACCTACTGGAGGGACCAGCCGCTTCGTGGTGGGACACTTTTCAGATCACCCACCCGCTGGACACTATGACTTGGGAAATGTTTGAGGAAGGTTTCAGGACCAACCACGTATCTTCAGGAGTTCTGAGCCTGAAGAGGAAGGAATTTCACAACTTGCGCCAAACCAACCGCACCGTGGCTGAGTATATTGAGGAGTTCAACAACCTGTCTCGTTATGCACCTGAGGATGTTGACACTGATGCAAAGAGGAGGGAGAAATTCCTGGATGGCCTCAGTGATGAGCTTTCAGTGCAGCTGCTGGTGGTTTATTGTCCCACTTTCCAGGAGCTTATGGACAAGGCCAGGATCTTAGAAGGGAAGCACAAGCAAGTGGAAAGCCACAAGAGAAAGAGCAACAATCACCACTCTAGTTCTCACCACAAGTCTCGCACTTCTTATGATGGATACTCCAAGCATGGAGGGAGTGACCATGGGCACCATGGGATCCATGACCGCCACCACCATGGAGGCGATGGACATCGCCATGATAGCCACAAGAGCAACCACCACAGCCACAAGGGAGGACACACTCACCATTCTGGAGGACACAATGGACATGACCGCAACCGTGATCACAGCTTCGTGAAGAAGGATCTGAGTGAGGTGACATGCTTCAAGTGTGGCCAGAAGGGACATTATGCGGACAACTATCCGGAGAGGAAAGGACTGAAGCCAACCAACAACCAGAAGGCCACAGTGAACCACATGAATGTGGAGGAGATCCCAGATGATCCTGATCTTGTGATTGGTAAGTTTCCAATCAACACTCACCCTGCACTTATACTTTTCGATACTGGTGCATCGCATTCATTCATATCAAGGGCATTTGTGGATAAGTATAAGTTACCTACGGAGTCTATGAAAGAGTCTATTAGAGTGAGTTCACCTGGAGGGGATATGATAGCTAGCGCGGGATGCCTCGACTTAACTGTGAGGATTGGAGCACACAATTTTATTGCACATCTGGTAGTTTTGGAATCACAAGGTTTAGATGTAATTCTGGGTATGGATTGGATGTCTATGCATGGGGGACACATAGATTGTGCACAGCGAGCGGTTTCGCTCAAGACCCCGGATGGTAAGAGGATTAGGTTCAAGTCGGCTGTGCGACCGGGAAGGTGTAAGCTGAATTCTCATAAGGGGGTTAGCATGGATACTGTGCCTGTGATTAAGGATTACCCCGATGTGTTCCCGGAAGAGCTGCCAGGGATGCCACCTGACAGGGATGTGGAGTTTCTCATCGATCTGATGCTGGGAACAGGACCTGTAGCAAAGAGACCATACAAGATGGATGTGGATGAACTGAAGGAACTAAAGAAACAGCTAAAGGAGCAGTTGGACAAGGGGTTCATTCAGCCTAGTTCGTCGTCATGGGGTGCACCTGTTCTGTTTGTGGAGAAGAAAGACAATAGCAAGAGATTAGTGGTGGACTATCGCTCGCTGAATGAAGTGACCATCAAGAACAAATACCCCCTGCCGAACATAAATGATTTGTTTGATCAACTAGAAGGAGCAAAGGTGTTTAGCAAAATTGATCTGCGATCGGGCTACTTCCAACTGAAGATCCAGGAGGAGGACATACCAAAAACCGCTTTCACTACTAGGTATGGTTTATATGAGTATACAATTTTGTCTTTTGGACTAACGAATGCCCCGGCATATTTCATGACCATGATGAACAAGGTATTCACGGAGTACTTGGACAAGTTCGTGGTTGTGTTCATTGATAACATACTGATATATTCCAAGGATGATGCTGAGCATAAGAAACATCTGCGACTGATTATGGAGAAGTTGAGGGAACAAAAGCTGTATGCCAAATTCAGTAAGTGTGAATTCTGGCTTAACACTGTTGGATTTCTTGGACATGTGGTGTCAGGAGAAGGAGTCGCTATTGATCCAAGCAAAATGACTGCAGTGACTGAGTGGGAAGCGCCCAAGAATGTGGGTGATATTCGTAGCCTTTTGGGACTTGCTGGATATTACAGGAGGTTCATTGAAAACTTTTCCAAGATTGTTAAGCCGATGACAGAACTTCTGAAGAAGGAGAGGAAGTTTGAATGGACGGATGCGTGTGAAACCAGCTTTCAGGAATTGAAGCGTCGACTAGTGACCGCACATGTTCTGTGTTTACCTGATCTCCAGAAGGATTTCCAAGTGTACTGTGATGCTTCTCGGCAGGGAATTGGGAGTGTGCTGATGCAAAATGGGAGAGTGGTGTCATATGCCTCGCGACAGCTTAAATACCATGAGAGGAATTATCCCACGCATGACTTGGAATTAGCATCGGTTGTGCATGCGCTCAAAGTATGGAGGCACTACTTAATGGGGAAACAATGCGATGTGTACACCGACCACAAGAGCCTGAAGTACATATTTACACAGAAGGAACTGAACATGAGGCAAAGGAGATGGTTGGAACTTATCAAGGATTATGATATGAATCTGCAATACCACCCAAGAAAGGCCAATGTAGTGGCAGATGCTCTAAGCCGGAAGGTCTATGCCAATGGATTGACCGTTGGGGTGTTGCCCGAGGATTTGTGCAAGCAATTCAAGGACCTTAGGCTAGAAGTAGTGTCTGAAGGATATTTGGCAGCAATCGAAGTCCAACCAACGCTACAGGACAGGATCAGGAAGGCTCAAGTAGAGACAAAGAGATAGATGAAATAAAGGAAAAGATGAAGGAAGATCGAGCAAAAGAATTCCGCGAGGATGAGCAAGGAACCTCGTGGTATGGAGATCGTTTGTGCGTTCCCAACGATCCGGAGATAAGGAAGTTGATTATGCAGGAAGATCATGACTCGCCGTATTCCATACATCCGGGCAATACGAAGATGTATATGGACCTAAAGGACAGATTCTGGTGGAACAACATGAAGAGAGACATCGCTGAACATATTGCCTTATGTGACGTATGTAGCCGAGTGAAGGCGGAACACCAGAAGCCAGCAGGGCTGCTACAGCCATTGTCAGTGCCGGATTGGAAGTGGGATAGAGTGGGAATGGATTTTATCACAGGATTGCCTAGGACCAGATCGGGATATGACTCCATTTGGGTAGTGGTCGACCATTTTACCAAGGTAGCCCACTTTATACCGGTGAAGACGACATACACGAGTGCAAAATTGGCCAAGATTTATATGGACAGGATTGTGTGCCTACATGGAGTTCCTAAGAGTATTGTATCTGACAGAGGCACCCAATTTACCTCACACTTCTGGCGCCAGCTGCACGAGTCGCTTGGGACTAGGTTGGAGTTCAGCACAGCATTCCACCCCCAGACTGATGGACAGACCGAGAGGGTAAATCAGATTTTGGAAGATATGCCGAGAGCTTGCGCTTTGGCTCATGGTTCTAGTTGGGATGATAATTTGTCGTATGATGAGTTTTCCTACAACAATAGCTAGCAAACCAGCATCAAGACGTCACCATTCGATGTGCTATACGGGAAATGGTGCCGGACACCATTGCTATGGGATGGAGTAGGAGAACGTCAGCTATTTGGACCTGATTTGATCAAGGACGCTAAGGAGAAAGTCGCCATGATTAGGGACAGGCTGAAGGTAGCACAATCAAGGCAGAAGAGCTACGCTGACGCCAAGCGCAAGGAAGTGATGTATGAGGTAGGTGATAGAGCATATCTCAGAGTGTCTCCGTTGCGTGGGATTAAGAGATTTGGAATCAAGGGTAAGCTGGCACCTCGGTTTATTGGACCGTATCGGGTCTTATCACACAAAGGAGAAGTTGCTTATCAGTTGGAGTTTCCAGAGGCTCTGTCCGCTGTCCACAATGTGTTCCACGTGTCCCAGCTGAAGAAGTGCCATCCGGAGATGGTGGATACACCATTGAGAGACACGGTGCCGCTAGAGTAGGTTCAGCTTGAGAATGACTTGACCTATGAGGAGAAGCCGGTCAAGATACTGGAAACAGCGGAGAGGATTACCCGCACCAAGACGATCAGGTTTTGCAAGGTGCAATGGAGCCACCACACCGAAGATGAAGCCACTTGGGAGCATGAGGATGACCTCCGAGAGGACCACCCGCACCTATTTGCTAGCCACGCCGAATCTCGGGGACGAGATTCATCTTAAGGGGGTTAGTCTTATCACATCCCACATTCTGGATTTGGTACTGCATAGCATACATGTCATGGAATCATGATCATCCATGCAAAATTTCAGTTTGAAAAGATTCTGGCGAAACAATATTTTTAAAGCCCTATTTTGAATTACTAAAATGCACCTACAAGAGGACATACGAGGGTTATATAAATCGACTAGCTTCAACAAGTGAAAAGGATTACAAGCTTGATCTTATGTTGATCCTCTGGTTTTTATAAAAATTTAGAGACAAAAATCACTCAATTTGGAGTTCATATGGAAAAGATGTATTAGAATTACTAAAACAGAAAAAAATAAAAAGGAACAAAAAAAAACTAACCTATCCCACCGGCCGAGCCACCCCGGCCCAGCCCTCGAGCCCACGATCTACCACCCGCTTACCTGCCGCACCCCCCCTTTTTGCCAGCAGCACGCAACACAGCACCAGCCAATGGGCCGGCCCATCGCAAGCACCGCCGCAGCCCGCTCCCCTCCCGCGGTCGCCGACGCCTCGGGCCCACACCGGTCGTCTCCCTCCTCGAGCTGGAGACCGGGACGAGCACGGGAACCGCCCGTGATATCTGCCCCGATTCGGCGCGATTCTGTTCGATCCCGTGCCCCTCGCGCACGAATCCTTTGTAGGGTTCGTAGCATGGAAAACAAAAATTTTCTACCGCATGAACACACAATCAAGATCTAATCTATGGTCAAGCCAAGATCTATCTACTAGATTGTAGCAACGAGTTGATAGAATACTAACCCTCGAAGATCCAAAGCGGTTAACGAGAGCAGATTCTCGTGGATGATGTAGTCGTACACTTCCAATCTCAAGATCGCATAGACGATCCTTCCGGCGCTGCGTTCCGGCAGCGCTTCCGCAGTCGCTCACACGTTCGGTACTCGATGAAGACCTTCCTCTCCCTTGTTCCAGCAGACAGCGGAGGTTGTAGCACTCTCCTCGCGATTCCGGTAGCACGACGGCGTGGTACCGGAAGTAGAGGGGGGATCTCGCAGGGCTTCGCCTTAAGCCGGAGCGAGTATGGTGGAGTATGAGAGAGGCCTTGGCGATCTACGGTTTAGAGGGCACCAAGAGGAGGGCTTGGTCAGCGGCTAGGGTTTGGGGAAACCCTAACTCGCCGAGTTAGAGGAGGCCCTAGGCGGCGGCGACTTGGAGGTGGCCGGCGACTTAGAGGCTAGGGTTTGGGTGTGTGAGAGGTGTAGGTAGAGGGGGCACCCCTGCCCCTTCTTTTATAGGTGGGAGGGAGGCGCCTAGGAGGAGGGAGTCCTCCTCCAACTCCTCCCCCTTGGCCGCCGGGTGGAGGGAGTGGGACTTCCTCCCCAAGTAGGTTTCCTACTCTCCCTCCACCAAGCAAAACTGCCGTTTGACTTTTCAAATTGGCGTTTGACTTTTCAAACTAGGATTTGATTTATCCCTTTTATTTTGCCCAGCCTGTATACCTAGTACATGATGCAATCATTCCAACTTGTTATGACACATTCATGTACCCTTCCCCTCCGGAGTGCCGGACCTTCCGGACCCTTCTAGAACATTCCCGATGAAAACACCGGAATCATTCCCCAACTCCGAAACAGGATTTTACTTATATGAATCTTATTCTCTGGACCATTCCGGATCTCCTCGTGATATCCCGGATCTCATTCGAGACTCCGAACAACATTCAGTCTCTTTCTCATCATTCCATAACTACTCAACAACATCGAATCCTTAAGTCTGTCTCCCTATGGTTCGTGAATTATGCGGACATGACCGAGACACTTCTCCGATCAATAACCAATAGAGGAATCTAGAAATTCATATGGCTCCCACATATTTCTACGATTACTTTGCGATCGAATGAACCACTTACATACGATACCAATTTCCCTTTGCCTCACGATATTTTACTTATCCGAGGTTTTGATCGTCGGTATCTCTGCATACCTAGTTCAACCTCATTACCGATAAGTACTCTTTTCTCGTTCCCGTGGTATGTGATCCCTTGTGAGCCAGTCACATGCTTGCTAGCTAATTGGATTACATTCCACCGAGAGGGCCCAGAGTATATCTATTCGTCATATGGATGGACAAATCACACTCTTGATCCATGTGCCTCAACACATGCTTTCCGAACACTCAATGCCACCTTTATAGCCACCCAGTTACGGTGTGGTGTTTGGTGTCATCAAAGCATCCTTCCGGTGATGGTGATTAACATGATCTCATGGTCGAAGGAATTAGGTTACTATGTATCAGAAAGCTTATAGCAAATGAACTATATTAAATGACTTGATCTTTATGCTACGCTTAAATATAGGAGTATGTCCATCATATCATTCTCCTAATGATATGAACCTGTTTGCTAATAATATCTCTATGTTCATGATCAGGAAACCATGATCATATATTTACCAACAAGCTAGTTTAACAAGAGGCTTTACTAGGGACTCTTTTATGTTTACAAATCACACAAGTATTAATGTTTCCAGTTAATACAATTATAGCATGGTATGTAAACATTTATCATAAGTATGAAGATATGATAATAACCACTTTATTATTGCCTCTTGGGCATATCTCCAACTGTCTCCCACTTGCACTAGAGTCAATAATCTAGTTTCAAACCTTTGTGTATTCAACACCTATGGCTTTCTGGTGTCGTATGTACACGATTGCTAGTGGTCAACTGATCTCCGGATCTGACACTTCCAGGTCCGTGTGTAATTGCATGTGTTTGCGTCTCTATGCATCACTCATTCTCTAATGAGATGGCTTCGTACAAATTTGGTCCTTTGGTGTGACCTTTAGTTCTTTGGGGTTAAAACATGTTGATAATATTGTCGTACAATATATCTTCATAGGACTATCCCATTGTGAACTACACCTAGTTTGATAACAAACTACTTGACACAAATGCCCTCTTTTCCTGCTATAATAGCAGTCATATACTTAGCCTTTTGTTGTAGTCATGCAAATTCATTATGGAACTTACTTTCCATCATATTGTTCCACTGTTAGTTTAGATTGAGATAAACTTAATTTGTACTTTGTGACAAAACTAGTATCAATGTAATTCATTTACAATGAATTAACCATCTATTTATCATTTCTACAAAATAATATATTCTTATTTCTTTTACAAGATCATAAGAATATCTTTACTATCGTCCAATGATTATCTTATGAATCATTCTGATATATGCTCATAACATTTAGAGCATAGGACATATCTGGATTTGTACATATCACAGTATGATTGATATAAATACTCTTTGTGATTTCATACATCAAGTATCAATCTATACTTGAATCTTTGTTTCACTTACCAAGTGTCAATACACTCGAATATATCATCAATATTAAACTCATTCAATCCTTTCTGTGTGAGAAGAACCTTTCTTGTAGTTTCTATATTGAACTCATTCAATATATCATATATGTACTTTCGGCACAACCATATTAGCGTCTATTGATGCCAAATATTTGGGTTTTGCCTAAGTCTTTCATCGGGATGAAATTCTTAATATGTGTTAATAAAAGATACATCATTTCTAATCAACAATATGTCTTCCACATAATGTATTAGAAACATGTCTTAGCGCTCCCACTTAATTTCTTGCAAATGCAAGCATCTTCATTGTCTCTAATGAAATTAAACTCTTTTAACAGTTTCATCATAGTGAAGATTCCAACTCCGCGATGCTCTCTTCAACTATTGAAGTTTGCATATGCTTTTAGCATCCTTTGAATTAACAAAACCCTATGGACCGTGTTATGCACATGTCCTAGGTAACAATTCTATTAAAAGAACTTGTTTTGTTTATTTGACTACCACATAACAAATTTATATGTAGTGGTTGCTACATTAATCCGTCTAGACTAAATATCGCTATGGAAGATCAAATCTTGTCATAGTCAACCTTTGAACATTGTTGTGAACTCCTTCCCAACATGTCGACTATTTCATAGATGTGAAACATCCATGTCTATTTTACAGATCCAAACACAACTGTAAGGTCTTACACCTTTCTCGAGGGTCCTTCAAGTTCAAAACTTGATTTCTCGTGTATGGAACTATCACGGATTTTATGGATTCAAACCATTTTACGGAGTCAGGGCCCATCATCGCTTCTTTGCATGTATTCCGTTCATTATTCTCAAATAATGATTCAACCCTCAAATCTTGGTATTTGATTGTTTACCCGACCTACTTGGTTCAATAGAAACTTTGACCTTCGTAACCACAACCTTTGAGGTATGTGAGCCATGAGCATTGTTGCTGTCTCCGGAACTCTTTTCGGCGCTGCGCAACTCTGCACATATAGCTAAGGTTCTTTTAACCTTATCAAAGTTCTATTGTCCTCCCACTTAACTTTTCACGAAAAAATTCCTTCTCAAAGAAACTTGACGTTCTAAGCGACAAACACTTTTTGTCTTTGGTGTTATGGAGGAATACTTAATAGTTATTCGAAATAACATACAAAGACAGGTTCATTCGACTTTGGTTGCAAACATATTTCTTATGCGTAGCATACCAATGTTTAAGAAAGGACAACTTGGGTTTTATCCCAAACCATAACTTTATATGGTGTCATTTCAACGGATTATGACGAAGCTCTTTTCAGTGGAAAAATGGTAGTCTCTCAAGCTTTTAATCTTTAAAATATAATGGAAGTTTTATGAATTACACCTTTGATCTTACCATGTCAAACAAGGTTTAATTACATATCTCGAACGCTCCATACTCTTATGGTGTTTCGGGAAATGCAAATCCACGGAACGATTCCTTAAATCTTAGGTATCATGCTAAACTTGTAACTCAAATATCTTCCTTTATGATCTGATCATAAACTATTTATATTCTTGTTAGAATGATTTTGAACTTCATCTTGAAAGTCTTTGAACTTTTCAAATGTTTCATACTTCATCCTTATTAAGTAAATATTCATATATTCACTCAAATTTTCAGAGAAAGCATATGAAGTTGAAATCCATCGCTCTTGACTACACATAATGGACTTCGTACAACAATATGTACAAGTTCCAATAAGCTAGTCATTCGTTCCCTTTTGGCCTATGAATGAAGTTTTAATTATCTCTAGGAAAGTTTCACAAGCGTCATGTGATCAAAAATCAAAAGACTCCAAAATTCCATCCACATGGAGTTTCTTCATGTTTTCTTTCCAATATAATTTAAACGGCGATGTCACTTCCTAAGTGATCTTTTAATCAATTTGTCTTTCGACATTTTTAGCACTAGTTTTATGGATGTGATATCTCCAACTAGATTTGTGAATCATCCATCTTTTATGGATTACGGCAATTATTTGAACAACCCTTTTGTTCACATAATACCTGATAAAACAAACCTTGAAGGCAAGCTTTGATGTTTAACAAGTAGCACAATAACCCTTTATTTGTTCTCGATGAACATCATAACATATTCTTTTGCTAGTTACATAGGCCATTGTAGTTCATGAATTGTGTTGTTTCTTATGACGATTCACACCAACAAATTCAGTATCAAATACTTAAGAACCACATTGTTTAATAAGCAAAGAATATAGCCACAACATGTATATCATCTATATACTTAAGCTGAACAATTCTAGTCTTTTCTTTTCTGCCATGCATTTATGAGATTCTCTTTCAGTATTTCCTTTTCTTTTTGAAAGAATCTATCAACATCAATAGTGGAGTCATACATATGACACATAGTCCAAAGCATGTATAATTAAATACCAATGTCTTTGGACTTGCACTTTGAAGTAGATCACCATCATCAAATGTTTGGTGTGCTTTCAAATTCCATTCTTTAGTAATCTCTTGGTGGAGTAAACATTTTACCTACATCAATTATTCATCCTTATCATGGAATTATTCATGATCAAGCTACTTTTAGCTTATAACGGTGAATCGCGAGTATAATGTTGCTCTCCAAAACCTTTTGAAGGATTAGGACAACTAGTGTCTCCAACCTTTTGAAAATTCTCATCAAATATGAAAACATGACTTTTGCCATATTATACTCTATCATGTTGCAACCAAAACTTTGTTTCAGATATCACAATATCTTCCACACATCATGGTTTCTGAAGCAACTCTTTCAGATCCTAGATAACCTTGATATCAAGACAATTCTTTGAATATCAAGAATCATGGAGACAAACATGATACTCATACACTAACTCTTGGAATTTTCACTCTCGATTTAATACCAGTTATTAAACTTCATGGAGTAACCGGAACTTACTAAAAGTTTGCAATAGGACTTTTAAACTTTAGATTAACACTTCAAAACAATACGATACCAGTTCGTAAAGTTACTAACCAGAATTCTATAGTTCTATCATCTCAATTATAACTAAGCGCAAGGTGGTAAACGGATGCCAATGACTACAACAATTATGCAAATTCACTTTGATTTAATTTATGATAAATAGTGTTCAACTTTTAATCATATTGCCGTTGAACTCCCACTCAAAACAATATCCCTCACAATGTTTTAGTGATCACACGAACCAAATCCACCACATCAAAACCGATCATCACGAGAGTTGATGTAGCTTCAATGGCGAACAATCAACATGTTCATCATATCTACTATATGACTCATGCTTACCTTTCGGTGATCCGTGTTCCGAGACCATGTCTGTACATGCTAGGCTCGTCAAGATCAAACCTTAGCTTCCGCATGAGCAAATCTGGCTTGCTCACGTTGTATACAATCGCAGAATCTAACACACCCGATCATCACGTGGTGCTTCGAAACAACGAGCTTTAGCAACGGTGCTTACTAAGGATGAACACTTTAAAACTTGAAATTTTCTGCTTGAGGGATCATCTTATAATGCTACCGTCGTGAACTAAGCAATACAAGATGCATAAAAGGATTAACATCACATGCAATTCATAATATGTGATATGATATGGCCTTTATTCTTGTGCTTCTGATCTCCATCTTCAAGCACGAACATGATCTCCATCATCACCGGTGTGGCGTCAAGGTCAATGGCGCCGCTTCATGGTTGTCTTCCACTAGCATCAACTATTACAACTACTTTGAATAATAGACACGCAGGATTTAATGGAAACAACCATATGGCTCCTGCCGGTTGCCAACTTACAATAAGGAACATCGCATACATTATATATAATCACAATCATGGCCATATCACATCACAGCACACCCCTGCAAAACAAAGTTAGACGCCTCTAATTTTCTTTGCATGTTTTACGTGGTTTGGGGCTTTCAATAAGTGTCGCTCTAACTTACGAACAAGAACCACAACATTGATACTAGTATTGTCAATCACCCGTTGTATATTGAATCTTAACTATGTTGGGAGAAACAGGCACCCGCAAAGCCACTTATGCAATACAAGTTGCATGTCAAGCGTGGAGCAAGTCTCATGAACGATGTCATGTAAGGTTAGCCCGGGCCGCTTCATCCCACCATCCCGCAAGATGCAAAGTACACAAGAAGCAATCGACAACAAAAGCATCAACGCCCATAATGACCATTGCGTTCTACTCGTGCAACAGATCTACATATAGACACGGCTCTGATACCACTGTAGGGGTTCGTAGCATGGAAAACAAAAAATTTCTACCGCATGAACACACAATCAAGATCCAATCTATGATCAAGCCAAGATCTATCTACTAGATTGTAGCAACGAGTCGATAGAATACTAACCCTCGAAGATCCAAAGCGGTTAACGAGAGCAGATTCTCGTGGATGATGTAGTCGTACACTTCCGATCTCAAGATCATGTAGACGGTCCTTCCGGCGCTGCGTTCCGGCAGCGCTTTCGTAGTCGGTCACACATTCGGTATTCGATGAAGACCTTCCTCTCCCTTGTTCCAGCAGGCAGCGGAGGTTGTAGCAATCTCCTCGCGATTCCGGCAGCACGACGGCGTGGTACCGGAAGTAGAGGGGAGATCTCGCAGGGCTTCGCCTTAAGCTGGAGCGAGTATGGTGGAGTATGAGAGAGGCCTTGGCGATCTACGGTTTAGAGGGCACCAAGAGGAGGGCTTGGTCGGCGGCTAGGGTTTGGGGAAACCCTAACTCGCCGAGTTAGAGGAGGCCCTAGGCGGCGGCTTGGAGGTGGCCGGCGACTTAGAGGCTAGGGTTTGGGTGTGTGAGAGGTGTAGGTAGAGGGGGCACCCCTGCCTCTTCTTTTATAGGTGGGAGGGAGGCGCCTAGGAGGAGGGAGTCCTCCTCCAACTCCTCCTCCTTGGCCAGTGGGTGGAGGGAGTGGTAATTCCTCCCCAATTAGGTTTCCTACTCTCCCTCCACCAAGCAAAACTGCCGTTTGACTTTTCAAATTGGCGTTTGACTTTTCAAACTAGGATTTGATTTATCCCTTTTATTTTTCCCAGCCATGATACCTAGTACATGATGCAATCCTTCCAACTTGTTATGACACATTCATGTACCCTTCTCCTCCGGAGTGCCGGACCTTCCGGACCCTTCTAGAACATTCCCGATGAAAACACCGGAATCATTCCCCAACTCCGAAACATGACTTTCCTTATATGAATCTTATTCTCCGGACCATTCCGGATCTCCTCGTGATATCCCGGATCTCATCCGAGACTCCGAACAACATTCAGTCTCTTTCTCATCATTCCATAACTACTCAACAACATCGAATCCTTAAGTGTGTCTCCCTACGGTTCGTGAATTATGCGGACATGACCGAGACACTTCTCCGATCAATAACCAATAGAGGAATCTGGAAATTCATATGGCTCCCACATATTTCTACGATTACTTTGCGATCGAATGAACCACTTACATACGATACCAATTTCCCTTTGTCTCACGATATTTTACTTATCCGAGGTTTTGATCGTCGGTATCTCTGCATACCTAGTTCAACCTCGTTACCGATAAGTACTCTTTTCTCGTTCCCGTGGTATGTGATCCCTTGTGAGCCAGTCACATGCTTGCAAGCTAATTGGATGACATTCCACCAAGAGGGCCCAGAGTATATCTATCCGTCATATGGAAAGACAAATCCCACTCTTGATCCATGTGCCTCAACACATACTTTCCGAACACTCAATGCCACCTTTATAGCCACCCAGTTATGGTGTGGTGTTTGGTGTCATCAAAGCATCCTTCCGGTGATGGTGATTAACATGATCTCATGGTCGAAGGAATTAGGTTACTATGTATAAGAAAGCTTATAGAAAATGAACTATATTAAATGACTTGATCTTTATGCTACGCTTAACTATAGGAGTATGTCCATCACATCATTCTCCTAATGATATGACCCTATTGTTAATAATATCTCTATGTTCATGATCAGGAAACCATGATCATATATTAACCAACAAGCTAGTTTAACAAGAGGCTTTACTAGGGACTCTTTTATGTTTACAAATCACACAAGTATTAATGTTTCCAGTTAATACAATTATATCATGGTATGTAAACATTTATCATAAGTATGAAGATATGATAATAACCACTTTATTATTGCCTCTTGGGCATATCTCCAACATCCTTCCCCCTAAATACCCCTCTCTCCGTATCTCACGTTTTGTTTGCAACCTACCGAGCCCTAGCCACCTCAATCGGAATTTTCGATCTCGTCGCCACCGCCCTCCATTGTCGAGCTTCGGAGCTCGAGGTCCTCGACGAGGCAGTCGCCCCCGACCCTATATCTCCCTCTGATATTCACCCCTCGCTTCGATGGACCTCCCTGACCCTCCTTATCCTACTGCAGACGACCCCAGACACCGACCGATCCCGTCGAAGCACCGACGCCATCGCTCGCCTCCAGCTGCCCCTACGCGCGGCTCCAGGAATCCCTCGGTGCCGGGAACCTCGCCATCGATCTCGACTAGACGCTCCGCACCCTGTAGAACGCCTCGACCTCACCGGAGACCGCCGCACCCGCCGCCAGCACCGCCGCCAGACCGGTCCGCCGCCGCCGACGACGCCTGCCGGTGAGCTCGCCACGGACGCCCTCCACCGTCCGATCTTCATAAGATCCGACGGCCCCCTTCTGTCTCTGCACCGAACCGGTACCGGCCAGTTGTGGCGTTCCGCGTGGCGCCCGCGTGTCCGCGCGTCAGGCTGACCGTTCTGGAAATAAAGAAATTGATTTAAATGGCAGAAAATTGTATAAACTTGTAAATTTCATATCTTTAGATCTAGTAGGCCAAAAATTGCAAATAAAATATGTGTAGAATCAGTGTCTCGTGTAGAATCTTGCTGTACCATTGTTTTACACTTTTACAGCAAGGTTTTGTCCTGAATAATTAAATAAGTTAATGCCCTTTTTAGAGTAATTAAATCATATAATAAGTTCTGTAACTCCAAAAATTGCAAATAAGATGTCCCTGGAATCAGTAAAACAAGGGTAATCTCACAGTGAATTAAAAGGTTAGGCTTACAGTAATGGTTTTTGCAGAATCTAATTAGAGGCTTACTATAGTATTTAAATTACTCAGGGAGTTAAATAAATCCTTTTTGAGAAATTCCAATTGGTACTGTTCCTATTTAGAGTTGCCTACACATTAGAATGTTTCCAAGATTTTACAAACAGTATGTTAGCAGTGGTGAATTATTTAGTTCTAGCTCTATTATTTGAGCATTATAAATTGCATACTTGTTTTCTTTGCGCTAAAAATAATTTCCATGCATGCATACAGTAGCTATACGGAATAAGATTATGTGATGCTGCTATAGCATCAATCCACTTGTCATGCATGAATATTGCATCATCCTAGTTTGCATATGATTGTGGATGGTTTGTTTATGATTGCAATTGTGTCGTGTAGATTGTGACGAGTGCAACGCTTGCTCGTGTGTGGATTGTTCTTCCGACCGCTACAACCAAGGCAAGTAGATGCTACTTTGTTCATGAAGTTGTCCTACTATTTTCAATGCATTGTCATGTATTTTGTAGATGCATGTGTAGAATATTACTATCGCTATGCTATGTCCTATTATGTGGTAGGATCTTCCAGTAGATGAACCACCGTTGGTAGATGTGCTTAGCCATGCTTGATGAACGAGGGCTGGGTTACATCACTGAAAGTTGTTTTTAAATGTGTTGGTTTGTGAAAACTAAAAACAACTTAATCAATGAATCTCCTGGGTATGATGGGATTGATAAATTTTGGTGGTATCATTGCGGAAAGGCACCCAGGCATCAAGAGGAAATGATTGGCTTCTTTATTTTGTAGCTTACATGTACAACCATGTGCCAATAATGAAATGGGCGGTTGGTTGGACTCAGTAGGTTGTGGTAACTCGAACCCGCGTATCCAGAGATGTAGAATTTTGGTAGGTTGGACCGGTGCGCGTCGGGATTGGGGAGCTACTTACCGAGCGGTCTCTTCTTGGACTTCTCCCTATCATCACGCAATATGAGAGTGATGGTACGAGTTGGGCTGGCCAAGTCACATGGGTAAATTGTACTAACCCCTGCAGGGTGTATAATCTAATCGATTAGCCGTGTCCCCGGTTATAGACGTCTGAGTTGCTTGACATTGATTCCATGACATGTTTCTCTCTCATTCTAATTTCATAATTGTTTTAATGATGTTGGGTTAACTTGATTGGGATATTTTCAAAAAAATCAAAAACTGTTTGTGAAAGTAGGACAAAGGATTTGTAAATGCAAGCTAGCCACAGGTCCACTTGCCAAATATGCATGTAGATGTTAGCACTATTGTCTCCTTTAATAGCTCTACTTTCCATACATTCCATGTATTGACCCTTCGGGGCTGCTACGTTTCATGTTGCAGGATATTCCGATTCTGAGTAATCGATTTAGGCCATGGTACCCCACTCAGCACTTGTTCACTTGTGGGTAATTTGAAGAATGGAGGATTTACTATATTTATGTTGCTACTTGAATAACATTGAGCTAGCCTCGAGCTAAGCTTTTATTGTAATAATGATACTCTGGATCTTCGTTATTTATGATACACGGATATTTTGCTATGTTATTCATCTTATTCTATTGTGGGCCAATGAACCGATCCAGGGATTGGCATGTCACATAGAACCTACGGTCTTTTCAGAACCGTGGTGTTACAATAGTATTGTTTGTGATCTTATCTGCAAGTTGTTTACACATATCATTGTCCGGAACCAAATGCCCCAAAGTGATAGAAATTGGGACATCCGGAGGGGATGGCTGTGATATGGGGATCCCATGTGTTCACAGAGTGTTAATGCTTTGCTCCGGTACTCTATTAAATGGAGTACCTTAATTGCTTGTAGATTTCCTTGAGGCCCCGCTACAACAGGCTGGCAAGACAAAAGATGTTGTGCAAGTTCTCATTGCGAGCACGTATGACTATATATGGAACACATGCCTATGATTATTTAGTACTTGGATGCTTTATCTTATTTATCTGCAAATGCCCTAGATCTTGATATTACATGAATAGTCTCGTCAATGCAACTCCCGTCCATCCATCCCTATGCTTACCGCACTCAAATCCTACTGTTTGCTACTATTGTTACTACTGCCTTTGTTTTACTGCTGATGTTACTTTGCTATTGCTACTACAAAAATATTGCTACTGATAAACTATTGTGAGCAAGACTATTTCCCGGTGCAGCTGAATTGACAACTCAGTTGTTAAGGCTTATAAATATTCTTTGGCTCCCCTTGTGTCGAATCAATAAATTGGGTTATACTACCCTCGAAGACTGTTGCGATCCCCTATACTTGTGGGTCATCAAGACTATTTTCTGGCACCGTTTTCGGGGAGCATAGCTTTATTTGTAAGTTCACTTGGATTTATTATTGTTCGCTGCTATCCTTTTCATCATGGGAAAGTCTCATGATGGAAAGTTTCCTATTTTACCATCCACCACAAGAAGAGGTATAGTTCTAAACACGTCTGCTGCTCTACCATCTGTTATAAGTAAGCTGGTTACACCACCACCACATACACATGGTACACACACTGCTACTACTGCTGAATCTGAAATTGCTTCTGATGCTCATGAATTTACATCTACTATGCTTGATCAGAGTGGTCCATTAGGTCCTTTCCTAGATGCTACAATTGCTAGAAGTATATTGGGAAACACTGAAACTCCTAGTGAAGACACTATTACTCCTGTTAGCTCACATGAGTCTAGAGAGAGTTATGATATTAATGATGGCTATATTGAAATGACTGATGAATTTATTGATGAATATTGAAACACACGTGGTGCTAGTGCTATTAGGAGTCTCCTTGAGAAACGTACTATTATACCTAACTATCTCCTAATGCTAAGTTTGCTACTTCTCCCATAGACATTAAAGATAAAGATTATGATTTCTCTCTTGATTTATCCTATATAAACATTATTGAGAAAGAACCTTTTTGTGGGACTGAGAATGAAAGGGTTGTGGCACATTTGACTAAGATTTCTACTATGAGTGCCTTATTTTCTCATGATGTCAAGATGTGCACCTACTTTGTTGCTAAATTTTTCCTTTTTTTCACTAAAAGGAAAAGCTAAAGCTTGGTTTAATAGTTTACCTCCTAGATCCATTGATAGCCTTGATTGCTACTTTCTTTCAGAAATATTTCCCTCCTAGTGCTAGACATGCTGTTTTGCAGAAACTTTTTGATTTTAAACAGGGAGAAGAGGAGAAATTGTCTGAGTCATTGACAAGGTTCTGTGCCTTGATTCACGCACATCCTGGATGTCCATTACCTAAAAATGAGCTTCTTGATATATACTATAATGGACTAACTGATGAATCTAAGACATACCTAGATAGTTTTGCTAATTGTGTTTTTAGGAAAAGAACTCCCATAGAAGCTGAGGAATTAATGGCTAAAATAAGCAAGAATTATGATGATTGGACTACAACTGAGCTAATTACACCCGAGTCAAATACACCTGAACCAATTGTGCCTGAACCAACTCCAACACCAACACCCAAGAAGAGGGGAGTGATTGAACTAAATGATGAAGTGATGAAAGAAGCTAAGAAATGTCTTAAGGAGAAGGGTATTAAAGATGAAGATACTAAGAATTTATCTCCTATAGAAGAATTATGTAAGCCAATTTCCCACTCATCTACTATTGAGGTACACTCTCTCCAACATTTTTATGAAGGTGACATTCCTTATGGTAAACCTTCTGATCAATGCTTAGAGGAACTTGATACTTTTATTGTTAAACAAATTAATTTTAATAAACAAGTTCAGAATCATTTATTAGAAAACTCTAGAGCTATTAATGAGTTGAAAGATATTGTGGAAAGAACTTCTAATAATGTTAAAATGCTTGTTAAACATTTCCAAATGGTTCAAACTCAAATTGACCAACTTGCTAAAGTACAAAAAGATATGCTAGTTAATGCTTCTAGAGATAAACATGCTTATGAAATTAGAACTGGGAGTGGTGCTACCACTCGGGATCCCTTATATCCTGAGGGACATCCTAAAAGAATTGAGCAGGATTCTCAACAAACTGAAAATAGAGGTACTTCTTCTAAGAGAAATAAAAAAAAACATAAATAGTTGAGGAACCATCTGAACCTGCTATAGATCCTAATAGCATAGTTGTATCTTATGCTGAAACTGAAAGTGGTAATGATAACAATGATGCTCCCGATAAGGAAGAAATTGAAGAAGAACCTAAAAAGCACACTAAGAACACTAAGTACACTAAGGAAAAAATTGTTGCTAATAAATTGTTGGAGATATGCCCAAGAGGCAATAATAAATTGGTTATTATCATATCTTTGTAATTATGATAAATGTTTACATACCATGCTATCATTGTATTAACCGGAAACATTAATACTTGTGTGGTTTGTAAACATAAAATAATCCCTAGTAAAGCCTCTTGTTAAACTAGCTTGTTGGTTAATATATGATCATGGTTTCCTGATCATGAACATTGAGATGTTATTAACAACAAGGTCATATCATTAGGAGAATGATGTGATGGACATACTCCTATAGTTAAGCATAGCATAAGATCAAGTCATTTAAATAGTTCACTTCCTATAACCATTCAAATACATAGTAACCTAAATCCTTCGACCATGAGATCATGTTAATCACCATCACCGGATGGATGCTTTGATGACATCAAACACCACTTCGTAACTGGGTGATTATAAAGGTGGCATTGAGTGTTCAGAAATTATGTGTTGAGGCACATGGATCAAGAGTGGGATTTGTCCATCCATATGACAGATAGATATACTCTGGGCCCTCTTGGTGGAATGTCATCCAATTGGCTTGCAAGCATGTGACTAGCTCACAAGGGATCACATATCACAGGAACGAGTAAAGTGTACTTATCGGTAACTAGGTTGAACTAGGTATGCAGAGATACCGACGATCAACCTCGGATAAGTAAAGTATCACGAGACAAAGGGAAATTGGTATCATATGTAAATGGTCCATTCAATCATGAAGTAATCATAGAAATATGTGGGATCCATATGAATTTCCAGATTCCTCTATTGGTTATTGATCGGAGAAGAGTCTCGGTCATGTCTGCATAATTCACGAACCGTAGGGAGACACACTTAAGGATTCAATGTTGTTTAGTAGATATGGAATGTGAGTAAGAAGACCGAATGTTGTTCGGAGTCTCGGATGAGATCCGGGATATCAGAGGAGATATAGAATGGTCCGGAGAATAAGATCCATATAAGGAAAGTCTAATTCTGGAGTTCGGGAATGGTTTCGGTGTTTTCACCGAAATTTTCTAGAAGGGTTTAGAAGGTCCACCGAACCGGAAGGGGGAAGGTACATGGATGTGTCATGACAAAGTGGAATGGTTGCATCATGTCCTAGGTCACTTGGCTGGACACTTGGAAGAGAGAAATCAAACTCTAATTTGAAAGTCAAAAAGGCAGTTTGAAAAAGTCAAATCCCAACATGGTTTCCGAGTTAGGGAGGGTTTCTGAGTTAGGGAGGTTTCCACCTGGGCTGGGAACACCCTTGGACGCCCCCACCTGTATAAGGAGGGGTGGGGGCGCACCCCAAGGTACTCCCCTTGCCTTAGGAGCCCAATACCCAATCCCTAGGCCGCCGCTGCCCCCAAGTCGTCGGCGCCCTAGATCCCCTCTAAACCGCCGTTGTCGTCTAGCCTAAACCCTAGCCGCTGGCTTCCCTCTTCCCTCGGCATCTAAAACCTAGATCACCGAGGCCCTCTTATACTCCACCATACTCGCTCCGGCTTAGGCGAAGCCCTGCGGGATCTCCCCTCTACTTCCGACACGATGCCGGCGTGCTGCCGGAATCGCGAGGAGAGAGATACAACATTCGCTGCCTGCTAGAACAAGGGAGAGGAAGGTATTCATCGAGTACCGTATGTGTGACCTAATGCGGGAGCTCTGCCAGTACACGGCGCCGGAAGGATCTTCTATGCGATCTTGAGATCGGCAAGTGAACGACTACATCACCCACAAGAATCTGCTCTCGTTAACCATTTTGGATCTTCGAGGGTAAGTACTCTATCGACTCATTTCTACAATATAGTAGATATATCTTGGCTTTTGTGTGTTCATGCGATAATTTTTTGTTTTCCATGCTACAAACCCCTACAATGGTATCAGAGCCATTTCTATATGTATATCTGTTGCACGAGTAGAACACAATGGTCATTGTGGGTGGTGGTGCTTTTGTTATCAATTGCTTTTTATGTACTTTGCATCTTGCGATATGGTGGGATGAAGCGGCCCGGGCTAACCTTACATGGCATCGTTCATGATACTTGCTCCACGCTCAACATGCAACTTGTATTGCATAAGTGGCTTTGCGTGTGTCTGTCTATCCCATCATAGTAAAGATTCAGTTTACAACGGACACTTGATAGTTCAAGCATCAACGTTGTGGTTCTTGTTCGTAAGTTAGAATGGTACTTATTGAAATCCCCAAACCACGTAAAATATACAAAGAAAATTAGAGGCGTCTAACTTTGTCTTGCAGGGGTGTGCTATGATGTGATATGGCCATGATTGTGATTGTATGTGATGTATGCAATGATCCTTATTGTAAGTCGACAACCGGCAGGAGCCTTATGGTTGTATTTTAATTTCGTTAAGACCTGCGAGTCAATTATTCAAAGTAGTTTTAATAGTTGATGCTGGTGGATGACAACCATGGAGTGTTGCCATTGACCTTGACGCCACGCCGGTGATAATGGAGATCATGTTCATTCTTGAAGATGGAGATCGGAAGCACAAGAACAAAGGCCATATCATATCACATATTATGAATTGCATGTGATGTTAATCCTTTTATGCATCTTGTATTGCTTAGATTGCGATGGTAGCATTATAAGATGATCCCTCTCACAAAATATCAAGTTATAGAGTGTTCGTCCTTAGTAGGCACCATTGCTAAAGCTCGTTGTTTCGAAGCACCACGTGATGATCGGGTGTGTTAGATTCTGCGAGTGTATACAACAGGAGCAAGCAAGATTTGCTCATGCGGAAACTAATGTTACATCTTGATGAGCCTAGAATGTATAGACATGGTCTCGGAACACGGATTACCAAAAGGTAAAGCATGAGTCATATAGATGATATGATGAACATGATGATTGTTCGCCTTTGAAACTACATCATGTCACGTGATGATCGGACTTGGTGTAGTGGATTTGGTTCGTGTGATCACTAAAACAATGTGAGGGATATTGTTTTGAGTGGGAGTTCAATAGTGATATGATTAAAAGTTGAACACTATTTATCATAAATTAAATCAAAGTGAACTTTCATAGTTGTTGTAGTCATTGGCATCCGTTTACCACCTTGTGCTTAGTTATAATTGAGATAATAGAACTATAGAATTATGGTTAGTTACTTTACGAACTAGCATCGTATTGTTTTGAAGTGTTAATCTAAAGTTTAAAAGTCCTATTGCAAACTTCCAGTAAGTTCCGGTAACTCCGTGAAGTTTAATAATTTGTATTAAATCAAGAGTAACAATTCCAATGTTAGTATATAAGTATCATGTTTGTCTCCATGATTCTTGATATTCAAAAGATTGTTTTAATATCAAGGTTATCGGGGAGCTGAAAGAATTGTTTTAGAAACCATCATGTGTGGAAGATATTGCGATATCTGAAACAAAGTTCTGGTTGCAACATGATGGAGTGTATATATGACAAAATTTATGTTCTCATATTTGATGAAAATTTACAAAATGTTGGAGACACTAGTTGTCCTGATCCTCAAAAAGGTATTGGAGAACAACATTATACTCGTGATTCATTGTTATAAGCTAAAGTAGTTTGATCATGAATAGTTCCATGATAAGGATGAATATTTGATGTAGGTAAAATGTTTACAACGCTAAAAATTACTAAAGAATGGAATTTGAAAGAACACCAAACATTTGATGATGGTGATCTACTTCAAAGTGCAAGTCCAAAGACATTGGTATTTAACTATACACGATTTGGACTATGTGTCATGAGTATGGTGCAACTGTTGATGTTGATAGATTCTTTTGAAAGGATAAAGAAATACTGAAAGAGAAATCTAAGAAATATTTGGCAGAAGAGAAAATACTAGAATTGTTCAGCTTAGGTATATAGATGATATACATGTTATTGCTATATTCTTTGCTTGTTAAACAATGTGTTTCTTAAGTATTTAATACTGAATTTGTTGGTATGAATCGGCATATGAAACAAGACAATTCATGAACTACAATGTCCTAAGTAACTAGCAAAAGAATATGTGATGATATTCATCTAAAACAAAATAAAGAGTTATTATGTTTCTCGTTGAAATTAAAACTTACCTTCAAGATTTGTTTTAATAATTGTTGTTTCGATCAGGTATTATGAGAACAAAAGGTTTGTTCAAATAATTTATGCAATCCATAAAATATGGATGATTTACAAATTACGTTGGAGAAATCACATCCATAAAACTAGTGCTAAAAATGTCGAAAGACAAATTGATTGAAAGATCACTTAGTAAGTGATATCGCCATTTAAATTATATTGGAAAGAAAACATGAAGAAACTCCATGTGGATGGAATTTTGGAGTATTTTGATTTTGATCAAATGACGTTTGTGAAACTTTCTTAGAGATAATTAAAACTCCGTTCATAGGCCAGAAGTGAACGAATGCCTAGCTTATTGGAACTTATACATATAGATGTATGAAGCCCATTATGTGTAGTCAAGAGCGATGGATTTCAAACTTCATATGATTTCTCCAAAAATTTGAGTGAATATATGAATATTTACTTATTGAGGATGAAGTGTGAAACATTTGAAAAGTTCAAAGACTTTCAATATGAAGTGCAAAATCAATATAACAAGAAAATAAAGAATTTATGATAGGATCATAAAGAAAAATATTTGAGTTACAAGTTTAGCATAACACCTAAGATTCTAGTAATCGTTCGATGGATTTGCATTTCCCGAAACACCATATGAGTATGGAATAATCGAGATATGCAATGAAACCTTTTTTGACATGGTAAGATCAAAGGTCTAATTCATAAAACTGCCATTATATTTTAAAGATTAAAAGCTTTAGAGACTACCGCTTTTTCACTAAAAAGAGCTCCATCATGATCCGTTGAAATGAAACCATATAAAGTGATGGTTTGGGATAAAACCCAAGTTTTCATTTCTTAAACATTGGTATGCTATGCATACGTGGCATGTTTACTAACAAAGTCAGATGGACATGTCTTTGTATGTTATTTCGAATAATCGTTGAGTATTCCTCCATAACACCGAAGACAAAAATGTTTGTCGCTTAGAACGTCAAGTTTCTTTGAGAAGGAATTTTCGGTGAAAAGTTAAGTGGGAGGACAATAGTACTTTGATAAGGTTAAATTGTAACACCTTCGCCTGATAAGGCTGAGTTCATGTGTATAGTGTCAATCCCTGGATCGGTTCACTAGCACACACATTATAGATGAATACCAAAGAATTTAACAATGCATCATAAATAACGAATTGATCCAGAATTTGCAATTATTACAATAATTCTTAGCTCAAGACTAGCTCAATATCAAGCGAAAGCATAAACAATTGATAGGCTCCATCTTCAATTGTGCCACAGGCGAACAACTGTTGAGTGGAGTATCACAACCTAGTCGATCACTCATAATCGAAATCATAACCTGCAACATAAAACATAGCAGCCCCAAAGGGTCAATACTTGGAATGTATGGCAAGTAGAGCTATTAAAGGAGACAATAATCCTAGCATCTACATGCTTATTTGGAAAGTGGAGCTATGACTAGCTTGAATTTTCAAATATCTTTGTCCTACTGTCATAAACAGTTTTGTTTTTCTTTGAAAAGATCCCAATTAAGTTAGCCCATCAACATTAAATCAATTATGAAATTAGAATGAGCGAGAAACATGTCATGAACTCAATATCAAGCAACTCAGATGTCCATAACCGGGGACACGGCTAATCGATTAGATTTACACCTTGCAGGGGTTAGTACACTTTACCCATGTGACTTGGCCAGTCCAGCTCGTACCACCACTCTCATATTGGGTGATGATAGGGATAAGTCTAAGAAGGGACCGTTCGGGAAGTAGCTCCCCAAACCCGACACGCACCGGTCCAACCTAACAAAATTCTACATCTTTGGATACGTGGGTTCAAGTTAGCACAACCTACTGAGTCCAACCAACCGCTCATTTCATTATTGGCACATGGTTGTACATGTAATCTACAAAATAAAGAAGCCAATCATTTTCTCTTGATACCTAGGTGCCTTTATGCAATGATACCACCAAAAATTATCAATCCCATCACACCCAGGAGATTCATTGATTAAGTTGTTTTTAGTTTTTGCAAAATAACACATTTAGAAACAACTTTCAATGATGTAACCCAACCCTCGTTCACATGGCTAAGCACATCTACCCACGGTGGCTCATCTACAGGAAATCCCTACCACATAATAGGACATAGCATAGCAATAGTACTTTCCTACACATGCATCTACAAAATACACGATAATGCATTAAAAATAGTAGGACGACATCATGAAAAAAGTAGCATCTACTTGCCTTGATAGTTGTTGGAGTCGTTCAAGCACTCGTTGCAATCACACACGTTGCACTCCCCGCAATCTATCGATCAAACAATTGCATACAACATAAACAATAGCACATAGAGATCAAACAAATGCAACAAATGCATGCATGAAAATTTAATAAATCACAATGGTTGTTATTTTAGTTCTCTAAACAATACTAAAGTATATGATGCATGCAAGAGGCCAATTAATGCAATGGAGTACTTGTTATTAATAATTACTTGCCAATATATGGTTTTTAATAGTTCTGTTGTAACGCCTGTTCTAACTATCGAATTAAATTTGTTTCTTGAGTTTGCTGGATAGAGGACGTTAATACGAACCAGTAGGCGTTGAATTCATCCTAATCAGAGTTATAGATCTTTTTGTATGATTTAAATAGTTTTTAATGGGTTTTAAATGATTCATATAGTTTCTGTTGCCTAAAAATCAAACTAAAATTATATCTGAAATCTCCACGGAATTGTGATTCCATGGACATATTATTTGTAATTTTCTGAGCAGTATTCGAATTACTATGATTTTAATACTCTAAATAAGCCATTATTCTATTTATTTAATTGCTGCAAAACCTTACTGTATTTGCCTGAACCATTTGCATATTGATGATCTACATGGAACCAGCTTTCCATCGGTATATCATTTTATTTTTGTGATATGCAAATAATTTACTATGAATTTAATGATTTCTAAAGCCATTAAAACTAATTAAATTACTACGGGGTAAATAATCCGCAAAGGCTGGATCCAACCAGATATTATTAATACACATTATAGTAGCTTCAATTTGATATATTGTTCATATTTTTCGGAGTTACAGATAATTTCCTATGAATTTATTAACCTAAAATACCATTAAAACTAATTAAGTTACTGCAGTAAATGCATACTGTAAAGGTTGAATCTAATGCCATATTAATATTCTACACGTTTTTCTGAATCCATTGATATATTATTTGCTATTTTTGGATCTATGGATCTTTTTATATGATTTTTGCAAGTTTACACAATTCTCTGCAAATTAAATTCAATTTCAAATCTACAGGGAATATTCCCTGGGAATATTCTATGCTGACTGGGACGCGGGGCTGACCTGGCGTTGACACGTGGCGAGATCTGGTTGGCTTGTACCCCTTCGTGGAATCTATCTAATCCTGGCCGTTGGGATGAGATCCAGTGGTTAGGAGAGGAGATTGATCCGATTTTGTCTCAGAATAGACAAGAAATAGATCTATGTTAGAGAAACAAATCCGTAGGTCAAATTGAAAAACTTACAACATGAAAGTTGTGGGGAATCATTAGTCCTACCTTCTCACCAAAGGAATTTGGATTTGAAGAAATGAGCGCGAGTACATCTTGGATTTACACCATCATATCTAAAATATTGCGATACGAAATTCTCCGGCTGTGGTGGATGAAAAGAGGTGAGGTTTGTCAGGATTGAAAGATTTCGTTGAGATCTACAACTTTCGTTTTTTGGCCGAAGGCAAACGATGAAGTCTAAATGGGTGAATAAACGAAATAAGATTCGGGCATGTGTAGATTCGGGATTTCGAGAAGGGAAACTCATATAGTTGTGGCTACACGAGTTTATTGTAACATCCCTAAAATCATGATTTCAAAGATTTCAAAGATTTCATATCATTCATTCATGCATATAGAATTGAGATCAATTTCAAACTCATTTCAGAAAACAGAAGCACATAGTGCTATCATTTCATGTGAGAAAATTGAAATCAAATGGCCATCCCCATTTGAGAGTTGGATGTTTTAAACCTAGATTGTTTGTATCCCTTGTTGATTGGTTTGAGTGTGGAGTTAGGACAAAATTTTACAAAATAGAAATGGTTTCAAAAATCATTTTCAAACATTTGCAAACCTAGTGCAATGCCCCTGTTATTTTGTTTCTCCAAAATTGACCAAGCCTTTTCAAAGTAACCACTTGGTTTTATGCCTAGATTTGAGTTTGTTGCACACTGCAAAAATCCCAAATAGATTTGAATTCAAAAAGAGTTTGAATTCATTTGAAAACCATTCCTGAAATTCATCCTGGAAAAAAAGAAAAAGGATTAAAGAAAAGAAAAAGGCCAGGCGCTCCTATTCTAGCCCAACAACAGAACCGGCCCAGCTAGCCCACCCGGCCACTCTCTCTCTCTCTCTCTCGCGCACGCGCAGACGCACCCACACGGTCACTAACGCTCAGACCCCACTCCCTCTTTACTTATTTCGCTGACAAGCGGGCCCCGTCCACGTCATCGTCGTCTTCCCCAAAATCTCGCGCACGAACTCCGTCGCTGCCCGTTGCTGCTTTGATTCCGCGAGGTAAATGGCATTGATTCACTGGGCGTTTCTTGTCGAGCCTCTGGCTACTTAATCCCCTCTCTCTTGTGACCATTTCCCCTCAACCAATTCCTCCTTCACGCCCCCAGGCTGCTCGCAACTCGCTCGACGCCGCCGCTATTCCGACGACCGCGCCGACGAATTCCGGTGAGCACCGTGTCCCCCTCTGTCCCTGACTCATGCTATCAAACTCAGCAAGTCCTTGCGCACCTACTGACGCACCCTGTTTGTTCTCGCATGGTCTGTAGCTTCGGCAACGACTTCGACCAAGCGTCGCCGCTCTCTGCACGAACTCCGGCGACCTCTCCCCGTAAGTACCAGCCGCCCCTTGCCCTCTGCCTGATACGCCTAGGACCCCCATCGTCTTGCGCATCTAACGGTGCCCTCCTTTTGACTTAGCGCGACGCAGAACCTCGCCAACGTCGACAGCAGCCGCACCCGACGCGTTCGCGAACTCCGGCGAGGAATCTCCGACGACCCCGTGCGCCCCTTGCCAAGCCACCACAACGTTGAGCTTCAGCACACCACCGCGGTTCTGGTAAGCCTCTTCCCCCACTCCCGCGCGACCTGGAACGCCAGCGCCGCCGCTGACAGACGCGCCGCTGCCAGTCGTCGCCGCTAGCGCCGCTCATCTTTGGTCAAAGCGTTCAGGAACGTTAGATGTAGATCCTACGGCCGAAATTAGAACTTAAGCGAAGGGGTATGCACGCATCTGAGCCACCAGATCTGACTTAAATCCTATGGCTCGCAGAGCTCGATCCGTCCGAACCGGTACGGGCCAATAGGAAGCAGACGCGTGGCTAGGGTTTGAGTTTAAAAACAGATTTGAATCGGATTTAGATCCAATTTTGAAATAGCTATAACTTTTGATCCACACGTTAGAATTTGACAAATTTTATACTGTTGGAATCAGGGAGACAAGCACTTTCTGTTTATGAAATGTGTTTAATGTTTAGTTTCTGTTAAAATGATTTTATTTGCAGAAACTTGTTTAGGACTATTTTGAGTATAGAAATTGTTTAGGAATTTATTTTAGTGGCAAGTAAACTTTGTTTAGCAAGTTTTTGACTTGTTTATGGTTCAGTACTATGCACTTGCTTGGTTGGGTTTTAAAAATCATTCCTTATCATCTTGCATGCATGCATATATTTATGTTTGTATATGAATTGTGTGTAATTTTGTGCTACCATTCTTTGTGTAGACTTTTGTGCTAGTGATTGTGATTGTGAAGAGTGCTACTCTCCCCACTACCAAGGCAAGTGGTACTTCATGAATATGTCTATCCCTATATTTTATACAAGCACTAGGAATATTTTTGCTAAGTCTTGCATGTTACTATTTTTTGCCAAATGCCATGTTGGGAAATCCTAAGTAGTTGTAGAATTGCTAGGAAATTTCTAAGTTAATTTACTATGCCATGCTTAGCCTAGCTAGTAGCAAACAAGGGTTGGTAAAGTATATACATGCTATGATGAAAATATTTCTAAGTCCTTGGACTTATGTTTTCTTAATAAAACAACTAAGTCAATGAATCACCTGGGTGGAATGGGACTTGAATGGTGGTTTTTGGTTGAGTGGTTACACAAGGCCCATGGCTATGGTTTACCTTGTGTATCTCACTTGTGGTATGCCACCCAGGAACAAAGGGATTTTAGAGGCCAAGTGTTGAGAAGCTTCTAGTGCAGCCACTTGGCAATATGGGCTCTGCCTGGATCACATAAGTTGCTAGAACTTAGCCATTTGGACAGTTGGTGGTAGTGGGAATGATAGGTTGGAGCGCGTCCATTTGGTCTAAGGAAAGGCTTCTGAAAGGTCCTGTCTTGGGAAACCAAGTCTGGTGGGGAAAGTGCACAACCTCTGCAGATGGAAAATCTAAGTACTTAGCCAAGTCCATGGCAATGGACAACTTGAGCATCAAGACATGGAAGCTATCAAGAATCTCATCACTCCAACTTCTAAGTAAAAACTTGTGGGTGAACAAGGGTGAAGGACCTCAATGTCTATTGATGGTTTCTTGGGAAAAGTTTTGACAAAGAAAAACTTAGTGATTTCAACTAATAGGAAAAAACCTATTTTGAGCAAAGCAAGCCAAGCTACACTTAGCCAAATTGCATATAGTAATATAGTCCACTTAAAATTTACTAAGGTATCACTTGACAATACTATTCCAAAGTATTGACCCACTGTGGCTGTAACTTGTGATGTTGCAGGTTACTCTGATGAGGATTAGGTGTCATGAGTCTACACTCAACATGTTTGCCTGTGGCACATGAAGATGAAGACTTATAATTATTTACTTATTCCAAACTCTTGTATTAGGCCTGTAGCCTTGAGTTGTAAAGACTATGTTTTATCTCTAGAATGGATGTAATAAATGACCTTTGTTTCTGTGTACTTCATCTTAAACTGTGGATTCTAGCAATGATCCAGGGACTAGCATTGCAATCACAGGGATCCTTTTCCTTTACAAAGGAGGGATCTTACATTTATATGGAGATTTAGGATGGTGTAGAGATAGGTCTTGTAGTAGGGAACAAGTAGAAACAAACAAAAGTCGATTTGGAATTGTAGATTAAAAGTTATAAGAGTTTAAATAGAGATAGGTTTGAGAAAAACTGATTTGCATGCTTTTTAAAGCATCCCATGGGATCGATCCCTCTGCTGTATGTGCGTCCTGGCTGGTTCGGTCCGGTGGGCCGGCCCGTTAGTTTTTTTTCCTTTTTTTCTTTTTCTTTTTTTATTTATTTGTTTCCCTCATATCTTTTGCATACGAACTCCAAATGATATGATTCTTGTTTCTAAATTTTTTTAAAATCGAATAGATCATTGTAGGATCATATTTATAAACTTTTTACTAGTTTGCAAGTAGTGGATTTATAAATCCTTGTATAGGTCATTTTATTTATGTCTTTATTTATTTGTACTTATTCCATAACTTTTTCATAATAGCTCCAAATGAGCTCAATTTTGTTTCTAAAATTTTGTAATATTTATTAGATATTTTTAGGCTATAATTTAGCAATAATTGATGCCTTAGAAATAGTGGGTTTTTATAAAGCCACTTTAATTCTCTTTAGGAGCAAAGTGGCACATACTATTTAGGGTTTTAATACTTTATTTATATTTAGGGATTTTCTTGATGCAAATATGCAATGCAATGCTCGTGAATGTCATGAAAATGCAAAAAAATTCTAGTCCCAATTTCCAAAATCTTGGGATATGACACAAACGGACCTTAGCTATATGTGCAAAGTTGCGCAACACTGAAAAGTGTTCCGGAGGTAGCAACAATGCTCATGGCTAACGTGCCTTAAAGGTTATGGTCACGGAGGTCTAAGTTCCTATTGAACCAAGTAGGTCAGGTAAACAATCAAATACCAAGATTTGAGGGTTGAATCATTATTTGACAATAATGAACCGACTACATGCAAAGAAGCAATGATGGGTCCTGACTCCGTCAAATGGCTTGAAGTCATAAAATCCGTGATAGTTCCATACACGAGAAATCAAGATTTAAACTTGAAAGACCCTTTGGAAAGGTGCAAGACCTTACAGTCGTGTTTGGATCTATAAATAAATAGACATGGATGTTTCACATCTATGAAATAGTCGACATGTTGGGAAAGAGTTCACAACAATTTTCAAAGGTTGACTATGACAAGATTTGATCTTTCATAGCGATATTTAGTCTAGAAGGATTAATTTAGCAACCACTACATATAATTCTGTTATATGGTATTTGAACAAACAAAACAAAGTTCTTTTAATAGAATTGTTACCTAGGACATGTACATAACACGATCTAGAGGGTTTTGTTAATTCAAAAGGATGCTAAAGGTGTATTCAAACTTCAATGGTTGAAATAAGCATCAAGGAGTTGGAATCTTCATCGTGATGAAATTGTTAAAGAGTTTAATTTCATCGGAGATGATGCTTGCATTTGCAAGAAATTAAGTGGGGGCGCTAAGACATATTTCTAATACATTATGTAGAAGATATATTGTTGGTTGGATATGATGTATCTTTTATTGACACAGGTTAAGAATTTCATCTTGATGAAAGACTTAGGCAAAACCCGAATATTAGGCATCAATGTCTATATGGATAGATTAAGGCGCTAATATGGTTGTGCCAAATGTACACAGATAAGATATTGAAAGAGTTCAGTATGGAAATGACAAGAAAGGTTCTTGCCACACAGAAAGGATTAAATCAAAATTAGAGTGTATCGACGCTTGATAAGTGGAAAAAAGATTCGAGTATTTTTGATACTTGATGAATAGAATCACAAAGAGCATATTAATCATACTGTGATATGTACACATCCAGATATGTCTTATGCTCTAAATGTTGTGAACATATACCAGCATGATCCATAAGATGATCATTGGACGATAGTAAAGATATTCTTATGATCTTTTGGAAGAACTAAGAATATATTTGTAGAGGTGACAAATAGATGGTTAGTTCATTGTAGAAGTACTACATTGATACTAGTTTTGTCACAAAGTACAAATTAAGTTTATCTCAATCTAAACTAAGGGTGGCACAATATAATGGAAAGTAAGTTCCATAATGGATTTGGATGAGTTCCAAAGTTAAGACATTGTGAGAGATACTACAACAAAAGGCAAAGTATATGACTGCTATTATAGCATCAAAAGAGGGCATTTGTGTTAAGTAGTTTGTTATCAAACTAGGTGTGGTTCACAACGGGATAGTACTATTAAGATATATTGTACGACAATATTATCAACATGTTTTAACCCCAAGGAGCTAAAGGTCTCACAAAAGGACCAAATTTATACAAAGCCATCTCATTAGAGAATGAGTGATGCGTAGAGAGGCAAAGACATGCAATTACACACGGACCTGAAAGAGTCGGATCCGAAGATCAGTTGACCACTAGCAATCGTGTAAATACAATACCGAAAAGCCATAGGTGTTGAATACACAAAGTTTTGAAAGTAGATTATTGTCTCTAGTGCAAGTGGGAGACTGTTGGAGATATGACCAAGAGGCAATAATAAAGTGGTTATTATCATATCTTCGTACTTATGATAAATGTTTACATACCATGCCATAATTATATTAATCGGAAACATTAATACTTGTGTGGTTTGTAAACATAAAATAATCCCTAGTAAAGCCTCTTGTTAAACTAGCTTGTTGGTTAATATATGATCATGGTTTCCTGATCATGAACATTGAGATGTTATTAACAACAAGGTCATATCATTAGGAGAATGATGTGATGGACATACTCCTATAGTTAAGCGTAGCATAAGATCAAGTCATTTAAATAGTTAACTTGCTATAAGCTTTCAAATACATAGTAACCTAAATCCTTCGACCATGAGATCATGTTAATCACCATCAACGCATGGATGCTTTGATGACATCAAACACCACTTTGTAACTGGGCGGTTATAAAGGTGGCATTGAGTGTTCGGAAAGTACGTGTTGAGGCACATGGATCAAGAGTGGGGTCCATCCATATGACGGATAGTTATACTCTGGGCCATCTCGGTGGAATGTCATCCAATTGGCTTGCAAGCATGTGACTGGCTCACAAGGGATCACATATCACCAAAGCGAGTAAAGAGTACTTATCGGTAACAAGGTTGAACTAGGTATGCAGAGATACTGACGATCAAACCTCGGATAAGTAAAGTATCACGAGATAAAGGGAAATTGGTATCATATGTAAATGGTTCATTTGATCATGAAGTAATCGTAGAAATATATGGGAGCCATATGAATTTCCAGATTCCTCTATTGGTTATTGATCGGAGAAGAGTCTCGGTCATGTCTGCATAATTCACGAACCGTAGGGAGACACACTTAAGGATTCAATGTTGTTTAGTAGATATGGAATGTGAGTAAGAAGACCGAATGTTGTTCGGAGTCTCAGATGAGATCTGGGATATCACGAGGAGATCCGGAATGGACCGGAGAATAAGATCATATAAGGAAAGTCCAATTCTGGAGTTCGGGAATGGTTTCGGTGTTTTCACCGAAATGTTCTAGAAGGGTCTAGAAAGTCCACCGAACCCGAAGGGGAAGGGTACATGGATGTGTCATGACAAAGTGGAATGTTTGCATCATGTCCTAGGTCACTTGGCTGGACACTTGGAAGAGAGAAATCAAACTCTAATTTGAAAGTCAAAAAGGCAGTTTGAAAAAGTCAAATCCCAGCATGGTTTCTGAGTTAGGGAGGGTTTCTGAGTTAGGGAGGGTTTCCACCTACGCTGGGAACACCCTTGGATGCCCCCAACTATGTAAGGAGGGGTGGGGGCGCACCCCAAGGTACCCCTTTCCCTAGGTGCCCAAGACCCAATCCCTAGGCCGCCGCTGCCCCTCCCAAGCCACCGACGCCCTAGATCCCCTTTAAACCGCCGCTGTCGTCTAGCCTAAACCCTAGCCACCGGCTTCCCTCTTCCATCGGCATCTAAAACCTAGATCACCGAGGCCCTCTTCTACTCCACCATACTCGCTCCGGCTTAGGCGAAGCCCTGCGAGATCTCCCCTCTACTTCTGACACCACGCCGTCGTGCTGCCAGAATCGCGAGGAGAGAGCTACAACCTCCGCTGCATGATGGAACAAGGGAGAGGAAGGTCTTCATCGAGTACCGTATGGTTCACGAACTGCGGGAGCGCTGCCGGAATGCGGCGCCGGAAGGATCGTGTACGCGATCTTGAGATCGGGAAGTGAACAACTACATCACCCATGAGAATCTGCTCCCGTTAACCGCTTTAGATCTTCGAGGGTTAGTACTCTATAGACTCGTTGCTACAATCTAGTAGATAGATCTTGGCTCGTGTGTGTTCACGCTATAGAAATTTTTTGTTTTCCATGCTACGAACCCCTACATAAACATGGTAGTGAAAGAGAACCTTGGGTGCAAGAACCAATGGCTTTTCCTAATAAGAAACACAAGTCAAAGGAGGAAGAACACTATAACAAGTTTTTTTTCGTGGATGAAACCTTTATTTTCGCAAATTCCTTTGACTGATGCTATTAAGTTGCCTCCTTATTCAAAGTATATGAAGGATATTGTCTCTAATAAAAGGAAGATTCCTAATGAGGAAATTTCTACTTTGCTTGCTAATTATTCCTTCAATAGTAAGGTTCCAAAGAAACTTGGTGATCCAGGTATTCCAACTATTCATTGATCTATTAAAAATAATTATGTTAGAACTGTTTTGTGTGATTTGGGAGCTGGAGTTAGTGTTATGCCTTTTTATCTCTACAAGAGACTTCAACTAGAAAAATTGATACCAACTAATATATCTTTGCAAATGGCTGATAAGTCTACTACTATCCGTGTTGGTATATGTGAGGATGTTCCTGTTCAAGTGGCTCATAATTGCCGTGTATTAACTGATTTTGTTATGCTTGAGATGCCTGAATATGATAATATGTATATTATTCTTGGGAGACCTTTTCTTAATACTACAGGTGACAAAGAGCATACTATCTAATAATATTTATGGCTTGAATTCAATTGAAAATATTGAGGGCATCAAAGTTGGAGAAATATATTGTCCCATACCATAAGAAAATTTTGAAACTGTTATGATTGGGACTATTGCTATCAAGATTGAGGTAACACAATCATTTAGTGAAATGTAAAGCTTTGTTTCATATGAGATTGTTTTGGTAACAAGACTTGATCAACCTTGTTAACATAGGGATTTTAATGGAAAAACAATGCTTTCACGATGATTATCCTTGCTCACTTCTATATTTTTCCATTCCAATCTGTGTTTTTCCTCTTGTTAGGATTAGTTTTGCTAGTTGCTTGCTTTTTAGAGTGTCTTAGAACTTTTGTAGTTTTAGTTTTGGTTTGATTTTGTGTTTTCCAAAAATATTTTTCTGTGAGAAAATCAATTTTCATAACCTAAAAATTGGCCAAAAATAAAGTTTCCCGATAAATTCCAGAAAATTCATATTAATTTTTTTCATGAAAAAAGGGGCAGAGGGGTACCTGGAGTGACCCAGGGGGACTCACCGGGCCGGCACATCCCCTGGTGGCGTGGCCAGCCCAGGGGCGCGCCTGGCCCAGGTGTGGGCCACCCCTAGCCCTCCACTTAGCCTCCTTCTAGCCACATCTTTCTCTCTCCCCAAAAAACTGAAAAACTTCTCAAAGCTCGAGTTCCTGCTATTCTTGCTCCCGATTTTCGATCTCCTTGCTCATCCCATCTTTGCTGCTGATTTTTGGAGGGATTGCTCTCTAGTATGTGCCTCCTCTGCTTGTCCAATTAGATTTTTGATTGGTGGATTGTATGATGAGTATTTTGCTACTGTAGGTGACAGGTTATGTGAGCTTGCATGCTTTTTCTATGCTTATAAATTTCATTTGATGCATGTTTAGCCCTCTAGCAAGTTCCTATAGTAGTTCCCCATCATTCATTAACTTGGAAATCACTTGGTTTGATGTTTGTCCAAAATTTTCAAAAAAAGGGCCATGGACAACCATACCTTTGGAGAAGTGTTTGAAAGTGATGCATCTAGGAGGACAAGGCCTTCGAGGTTAGCCTCTCGAGCTAGGCCATCATACAATGAGGATCTTATTGCGCCGCGCTTTTTTTGACTGCGGACTGCGAGCAAAAGCCCCACAACATTTATTTAAAAAATAACCATGAAAAAAGGTCTTACAGCAAAGGCCTATAACTACCTACCTAGAACTTGAAACAAACTTACAACTTACAACAGATAAAGTTACAACTATATACAACCTAATGTAGACCTGCCACCCAAGACAGAAAGGGGGACCTAAGCTTCTTATTCATCCTATATTGCAGCAGGCTGATATCATATAGAAATTTTGCCCTCCATTTAACAAAAGTAGGTATTTGATTATTGAAGATCTTGTCATTCCGAAGAAGCCAAATATTCCAGCATGCAGTGATTAAAACCTCCATGAAAAAAGGATGCCCAAAAGAATTCTTAGCATCCTCAATGATCAACTGCAAATCCGAAAGAGGTTGCCAAATAATCTGAAGGTAGTTCCAAATTTGAGCACGGAAATTACACTGTAAAAAGATATGGATCCTGTCCTCATATGCCCGAGTAGGGAAAAGCTCACAATGAACATCATTAGTGACATGCCAGTGTCTACGCCTCAACAAATCCCGAGTATTAAGTCTGTCTTTAAGCAATAACCAAGCAAAAACTTTCAACTTCATCATACAACAAGATTTCCATAACCAAGTATAAAATCTGGGCACCTGAATATGCTCATGTACCTGTCTGTAAAACTTACTGGGCACATATTTATCCCCCCAACAAAAAGTCCACACATCATTCTGACTAGAGAGAGGGTTATTTGCCAAAAGAATCCGCATATCACCAAGCTCCTGGAAAGCTTCCACTAACAGAGGTAGGTAAAATAAACTTTGAATGTCAGATGTCGAGTAAACCTTAGCTATAGAGAGATTCTCATTTAGAACATAAGAGAATAACCTAGGGAAACGATCTTTAATTGGCCGGACCGACCCCTGCATTGACCAATTGTCCAAGCAAAACAGGAAGGAGTCTCCTTTCCCCTAGCATACCGCAACAACACCCCAAAAATTATCCGGTTGCTTAAGCACATCTCTCCACCAAAATGAACCACAAAGGTTTTCTGCATGGGGCACTTTATCTGTGCAATAAGCATTCTTCACCAGATGCACCCAGGGAATATCCTTGCTATTGTAATATTTATCAAGGAATTTAATGAGTAGTGAGGCATTCTTCTTTTAAAATCTATCACACCTAACCCACCTTTATACTTTGGCAGACACACGATGTCCCATGCAGCAAGAGCTGGAGTGGGTACTTCCCGATTTCTCCTCCAGAGACACTGACGAAGGATACGATCAAGCTGAGTAGTGAGCCCCTTCGCCAGCTGTAATGATCATAAGAAGTGTAGAGGCATGGAAGCAAGGGCAGAATTAATAAGTTGTAGGCGTGCACCTTGCGAGAGAAAACACGAGCTTGATGTAAGTTTCCTCTCAAGCCTACAAACCATCGGTTGCATCTCAGCTATAGTAGGTCGAGTTTTCCCTAGAGTTAGCCCCAAATATGTAAAAGGCATTGCACCCACTTGGCAACCAAACTCCTCAGCAAGCAGAGTAATTAAGTCTGCTTGTACATTAATAGGAACCAGCTGAGACTTACTGTAATTTATTTTAAGACCAGTAGAAACAGAGAACTTCTGTAGCAAGCTTTTAAGTGCTCTAAGTTGATTCAAATCAGCAGGCATGATCAAGAGCGTGTCCTCTGCATACTGAATAATTGGGAAATCCTGCTCATAAATATCAATAGGTTTACACAGCTCACCACTCCTCACCAGATCATTAACTGCAGACTGTAACAAGTCTGACCCCAAGGTATAAAGGATAGGAGATAACGGATCCCCCTTCCTCACACCACTCTTACAAAGGAACTGCTTACCATGAATGCCATTTAAAAGCACCACAGACATGCTAGAGGAGAGAATAGATTGCATCTAGCCAATCCACTTCTGATTAAAACCTTTATGCTTCATGATCTCCAAAATAGCCTCATGCTCAATGGTGTCAAAAGCTTTTGCAAAATCAAGCTTTAAAATAATGATGTGCTTCCTAGAGGCTTGGCACGGAAATAAATACTCAAATGACCATGCCAGACAGTCCAGTATAGATCTTGAACGCAAAAACCCATACTGATTTTTATGAATACACTCAAGAATTCTATCTTGCAATCGATTTGCAATAAGCTTAGTGAGGAATTTGAGAGAGACATTTGTCAGAGAAATAGGCCTATAATCATTCACAGTTTGGGGGGACTGAATTTTTGTAACCAAAGTAATATAGGAGAAATTAATATTTTCCAAATTTAAGGTCCCAGAATGAAAATCCTGCGCAAGGCGGTAAAACTCAGTTTCAATAATGGGCCAGCATCTCTTCACAAACAGGCCGTTAAAACCATCAGGCCCAGGAGCCCTATCCGTTGGCATTGCTGCCACCACCTCATCCATCTCCTTTTTACTAAATGGTTTCGTCAAATCATCCAGACCCTCCACTCTATCTAGAATTTGTGCCAAATCAAATTGCATTGAAATACCATTTGAACATCCCATTTTATCTTTATAACTAGTCCACAAGAGCCCGGCCATTGAATCGTGATCAGAATTCTCCACAACACTTTCATCTCTGAGAACAATAATAGCATTTCTACGAAATCTTTCCGTGGCCATTGCGTGAAAGAACTTCGTGGTATCTTCACCTTGTTGAATCCACTGAATAGTACATCTCTTACGCCAATAGTTACATTCAGCAAGTAAGAGACACACTTTGGTAATGAGGGAGATGTGCACCCTTCTACCTTCCCTTGTTTTGCCATTTTGCAAGCTGCAAGGATCCTCGATGATTTCTTAACTCTTGTTCAAAGGGTTGGTCTAACCGATTATATGCAGGATGAGAGTGAGCAATATGCTTTTCTCACCAAAACTTTTGTGGAGAGTTTCACTTTCACCAACACCCCTTTCAGGACAGATGTTTCATTCAAAATCTATGATAGGCCTATCACCATGACATTGAAAAGATTTTGCAGCATTATAGGTATTGGCATGGCTGGGATAGTGAAGAAGATTCAAGGTCGACCCACTGATTTGTTGGAGCTTTACCGTGGGATAAAAATGGTGATGACCTCATAGCCCAACGTGGGAAGATAAGAAATATTCAACTCCCAGCTCTCAGATATTTTTCTTATTATCTTGCCACTAGCATTCCATGTAGGGAGAACACTAGCAATATTTCCAACTATCATTTGGCTTTTCTCGCTGCTGCACTTAACAATGAAACCAGGTATAATCTTGGTTCTCTCATTGCTCGCCGCCTAGCTGCTAGAGGACCCATTTATGGGGGTATTATTGCTGCATGTGTAGTTGCTGCCTTAGACCTTTCTGTTGATCCGAATGATATAGTGCTGGCGCCCCAGAGGCTCGATCTAGCTGCCATGAAAGCACATCACTTTGTTACTGCTAGCTCTAGTCTTGAGAGTTTAGTTTACAGGATGATGTTTACTGACGGGGATGAGAGGGAAATTTCTTTGCCACAGTATACTTTGTTCAGTATTTGCAGGGGGCCTTGGTCACGCTCCAAGGAGGAGATGGACGATCAGCTCCACGTACTTGGTTTCCGTGGGCACTACCCGGGGAATGCGCCCTCTTATGACTACTCTGCGCACTACACAGGGCCTTCCTCGAGCACGTACCAGGACGAAGGCGCCTCCTTGTCGCATTACGGAGGCACTCCTTCTTGGCCAGGCTGGGATTGATCTCCACTTAGGCCAAAAGCCTAAGCTTGGGGGGAGGTATACCGAAACCACACTCATCTACATATCATGTTATGTCGGTACTTTGTATATCCATGTTTCGCTTTCTTTTTAGTTTTTGTTTCTTCTCTCCAAAACAAAAAATGACCAAATATATTTTCGTTGTTTCTCTTTGTTTGTTTCTATGTCTTTTAGTTTTGGTTTGCTATAAGAAAAATCCAAAAAGATTTTTCTTTGTTTGCTTTTGCCTTTAGTTCTAGTTCTCTAAAAATCGAAAACCCAAAAATATTTGTTGTCCTTATTTGGTTTTGTTAAGTTCGTTGCAAGGTTCAGTGGTCCTTAGTGACTCCTTTGGAGTTTGGTTTCATGTTATTATTCAAGTCACACAAGTGAAAGGAAATAATGATGAGTTATGACAACTCGAGGAGTGGTAAGAGGCTGGTAATGAACTCTATTTGTCTTTATTTTTGTACATATACTCATCATTATGGGCAGGCTTAGTCGGTTCATGTAAGGTGTATGTTATTTATGGATGCTTAGTAGTTCTTGCTCTCTTATGATTAGCTCCAGCTTGCTAATAGTTTGTAGCATGTCACACGAATGTTTGCTTGCATTGTTCTATTCATAACTTGGTATGACATTGTGGTATCCTCCTCTGAATGCTTCAATTGAATCGACTTGGCACATGATCACGCATGCATATGACTGAACAAAAGTCAATTAAGCCTCAATGATTTATTTTGCCTCAGAGTTCATGTATCACTTTTATGCCATAATTAATTTTGTTTTGTTGCAAACATGATTATGACAGTTATTGCTCTCTCTGTGTCGCTCCCTTTCTATTGCTAGCCTTCACTTGCACTGAGTATGAGATCTACTTGTGCATCCAACTCCCCAAAACCAAAATTGTCAAAAAGTGTCCACAAAAACTACCTACTAGCATCATTGCTATTCCGTGCATATTTATTATGCCTCGTTTTCTTCCAAATAAAAATGTTGCTTGTTATGAGAAAATTAGTTAGTAAAGCTCTCATGAACTTGATGGCACACTTTATTTTATTGCACTTAATAAACCTGAAACATTGTGACTGTTCATCAAAGTTATATGCTTGCAAATTATAGGTTGAGAGTTAGCAGAATCGTGCTGTCACGGGGAACGCTTTCAACACATGTAAATATTATCCAGTTGATATCATGCTCTTTTGTTTACGGATGTCGGCGGTGTGAAATAAAAAGCGATCTTGTAAGTCCATGGAGTTATGTATATGTATTAGAGAAACGCCTGGGCCGCTAGCCGAAGCCATGCCTAATCATGGTGGAAACTTGTAGCATAACCATAGTGAGCAATCTATGAAGCATCCTCTGAAAAAAATTATATAGAAAAAAGAGAAGAGAAAAAAATATATGCACCATTCCCATGGTAAATAAAGGATCACTGAGATGCTCACTGTCTGTTGCCTTGTTATTTTGATATGGGATAGCTCTTGTATCATGGGGCATGGGGTACCCTATTGGCGGTTCTCTATGATACGCATGTACTTACAATGACAAGAACTTATCGGTAACTAAAGTTGAGTAGCATGAGGAATGGCCCTCGTACTCAAGGGACATGAAATTTCCAGTTTATGATCTGTCAAGCATATAACTCATATTGGAACTCACTTTAAACTTAACCACTTAAAGATGCCAATGATAGGGGCATTGAGAGCTCAAACCTAATGAGTACCTTACTTTCAGCATTTGGAAGCCTTTCAAACTTTTCAAAACCTTTTCACTTCTTTGTTGAGTCACCACTTATTCTATGAGAACTTTCTTGAGAGCATAGTTGTCATTCTTAGTGTAATGTGCTTGTTTTCAAAACTTGGTTAATTATGACATAACTTTGATGCTTGTAGCTTTGATATCTTTACTTCTAGTATTCACTTAAACTTCAGAGGTGCCTTGGCATTTATGTTTTGCTCCACAATCAAAGGCAAGCGAGATACCACTCTATCATACCTTCTTATGAGCATTGAAATGTTGCTTATGCTTACGTTTCATGCTGCTTATTATTATTGTGTTGGAATCTCTTCATAGCTTGCATGACTATTGAGTAGACTTATTTGCTTACTCCTTATTATAAATTGTCTAAGTACTGATCATATGTTGAGAATATATACATCATATGAAGCAAATGTGTTCATGAAAGTTTCTTTTATCGCTCTCAGTTTTCAACTGAATTGCTTGAGGACAAGCAATAAGATAAGCTTGGGGGGAGTTAATACGTCCAAAACGTATCTACTTTCCCGAAGACTTTTTCTATTGTTTCTCCTCTAATTTGTGTGATTTGGATACAACTAACATGGGATGAAGCTGTTTTCAGTAGAATTGCTTTGGTGTCTCGTTTTTTTTGCAGGAAATCAACTTTCAGGAAAAATCCCAGAAAATATCGCAAAACTCCTATTTTACCAGAAGATGAGACGGAGGAGGGCCACGAGGGGCCCACACCCCCTGGCCGCGTGGTCCAGGCCCCCACCCCATGCACTCCCTCGGTCTCCCCCTTCGGCTACATAAGCCCTCTGACCTAAAACCAGAGGGAGGTTCAACGTTTTTCTAGATAGAGTTTCGCTGCGCCGCCACCACTAGAAACCGCGATTCGGAACCAGAAACTCCGTTCTGGCACCATGTCGGGACAGGGAATTGGAGAAGATCATCGCCATCATCATCACCGACGCCTCTCCATCAACCATCCATGTTTCCCCCGTCCATGAGTGAGTAATCCCCCGCTATAGGATATGGGGATGGTAGGGATTGGGTGAGATCTATCATGTAATCAAATAAGATTGTTAGGGCATGGTGCCTAGTATCTTTGTTAGTGCTTTTTGACATTGTTGCAACTTGTTATGCTTAATGCTTGTCACTAGGTCCCGAGTGCCATGATCTCAGATCTAAACATGTTATTGATTCATGATGATAGTATTGTTTGTGATCTTATCTGCAAGTTGTTTACACATATCATTGTCCGGAACCAAAGGCCCCGAAGTGACAGAAAATTGGGATAGCCGGAGGAGATGGCTGTGATATGAGGATCACATGTGTTCACAGAGTGTTAATGCTTTGCTCCGGTACTCTATTAAATGGAGTGCCTTAATTGCTAGTAGATTCCCTTGAGGACCCGCTGCAACGGGCTGGCAGGACAAAAGATGTTGTGCAAGTTCTCATTGCGAGCACGTATGACTATATATGGAACACATGCCTATGATTATTTAGTACTTGGATGCTTTATCTTATTTATCTGCAAATGCCCTAGATCTTGATATTATATGAATAGTCTCATCCATGCAACGCCCGTCCATCCATCCCTATGCCTATCGCACTCAAATACTGTTGTTTGCTAGTATTGTTACTACTGCCTTTGTTTTACTACTACAGTTACTTTGCTATTGCTACTACAAAACTGTTGCTACTGATAAACTACTATGAGCAAGACTATTTCCAGGTGCAACTAAATTGACAACTCAGTTGTTAAGGCTTATAAATATTCTTTGGCTCCCCTTGTGTCAAATCAATAAATTGGGTTATACTACCATCGAAGACTGTTGCGATCCCCTATACTTGTGGGTCATCATGGCTGGATACGCTGATCGCCGCGACGACGGAAATCGCAACATCGGGTATCGCGGTGGAAACTACCATGACAGCGGAAGACCCATCCAAACATGGCAGCACTTCAACCGCGATGATGAGCCATCCGCATTCGAAAAGTTGTTGGGTCCCTGCACTATCCACTTCTACATCGATAAACAAGATGGTAAGAGGAAAGCCAGCCATATGCTTAAGGATTGTAGGGAGTTCCAGAAACTCTATGAGGGCTTCGCCCAGATGCATCACTGACATGGATATACCCCACAGGTACATGACATTGCTATACCTGGTCCAGCCCAAGAAAGTCCCACGCGAGGACACGCATCCCATGAAGACTTCGGGTGGCCCAAGCATGTGGTAGTTTCGAGTCCTTGGAGAACAAGTCTAGATTAGATATAATTTCAAAAGGTATCAACCCTAATTTGTAACCAACTCAACCTAAGCCCAGGACCTGCCTATCTATATAAAGGCCAGGAGGGTACAACGAGAAGGATCTCTCAACACCGCATACACACCTCATGCCAGATTGCATCTGTGCACCCCTTTAACTTTCAGTTCCTCCATAATCAAGATCAGACAAGTAGGAGTAGGGTTTTCCCTCCAGGGAACTGAACCTGGGTAAATCATGTGTCCTTGTGTTGCTTTTCTGTTAACAGTTCCACGACTTCCAGCATCCCCACCTTCTCCAAAACCCAAGTCCATAACAATGGGCATTGACGATATCATACCTCGTCAATTGGCGCCGTCTATGGGAAACGGGGACGTTGATCGTGTGGTCGTGACGGTTCCATCCTGAGCGATCTACAACTCATCGGCAAGGGAGAGTCACCTCCTCTTCGGTGCCTTCGACTTCACTACCCACTCGCCGGCCACCTTGAAGGATTTCGAGTCCGTCGACGACGGGCTCGAGATGTTGTTCGGAAGCTTCTGCTTCCAGGTGGGGCGACCGACACCCTCCGCCTCCCAGAGCAGGTGCCACCACCATCCATCAGGCCCGCTTCATGGGTCCCACCCATCGGCGCGTTGCACGCGTCAACACTGACAGATGACTCGGATGACAGCAGCAGCTGCAACTCCGATCTGTGTGGCCCCCCTTCAGATGAAGGAACCTACGGTTCCGGATCCGAAAGTTGTGGCAGCAGCGACCCACTCTGTGGATGCTACCTATGCGTCGTCATCATCAACAACGTTACGGGCCCACCGCCGGATTCGAGTGCGCAGCATACACCCAATCCCCCTCCCAACCCGCAATCTGGGAATGGAGGAAACATGGGAGATCCGCCTAACAGGCCCAACGAAGGCGACGCTCGCGCCTACAACCAGATCAACATCAACAAGGAAGGCTGGCGCCAAGCACGTGAGGCTGTGGTAGGCAACATAATCCTACCTATGAACTCCTCCCGAGATCTACTGATGGCCTACCACCTCCTCCTCATCGATGAGCACAACCGGCAGGTGAAGCTGATGGAGGAGCTCGACAAGCGTAAGAAGGCAACTGCGGAATCCAGCGCGCGGCGAGCTGCACTCTCCACCGCTGACGGTTCCACTTCGCATGGCAACAACGCCAACAAGTACCGTTCCCGCACGGAGCGCATGGACCCCGCCGTGCGACGCGAGGTCACCAGGGCCCTCAATACGTCCTTCATGATGATGGACTCGCATGGAAATGTCATGCCAAAAATGCCGCAGGCTGCGATCATGGCGGCCACTACCTATGTCGCGTCCCATCCACCTCCGATGGGTGACCCAAATAGCGCCATGCACAAGTCCGCGCTAGCAGGCCTCTGACTCGTCGGAGCTGCGCTCCACGATGATGCTCCTATGGAGCCGAAGAAAAAAGCTGCGGTCAAGTTCACCCGAAGCCCTACACCCTCATGCGAGGAAGACGAGCACGACCTGCCCCGACACCGCAAGAGCCCACGACGCCGCAGCAGCAACTACAACGCTCGCAACAAGCTCACCCAATGCAAGATCGACAAGGCACGTGCTAAATGTGCATGCTCAACTATGTCCGAAGAAGAAGACGACGGAGAGCTGTGCGGAGCCAGATGCTTCAGCGGATCCGTTTGGCGAACGCGGATGCCAAAAAATTTCAAGCTCCCTTCGGACAATCCAAAGTTTGTCGGCACGCAAGATCCAAAGGCTTGGCTTGATGATCACATATCGTCGGTCAAGATCCACGGCGGAAACAAGAACACCGCCTTACAATGCCTTCAGCTGCAGCCGACAGGCGTGGCTAGGGTCTGGCTTAGCAGCCTATCCTCCATCTCCATCCGAAGCTGGGAATAATGGTGTACAATTTCATCCGCAACTTCAAGGGCACCAGCAAGAGGCCAGCATCAATCGAGGAACTGTGAACCTACACCCAATGGTCCAACGAGTCCATCCGCTTGTACATACTCCGCTGGTCCCACATCAAGAACTCCACCGCGCACATCTCCGAACAAAGGGCAATCGACGCCTTCAAGGACGGTGCTAGGCGCCCAGATTTTAACGAGGAGCTTGGGCGCGTCAAGCCCAAGACACTCGAACACCTCATGGACATCGCCAACCGATGGGCAGATGGCGAGGATTCCATCAACCGAGCACATTCGAATGACAAAGACGACTATGGCCGTAGGCGCGAATGTCGTAGCAAGAGAAGATCACGCATCTATGATGATCGCAACGGAGTTGACATCGTTGCGGCTGGATACGCGCGATGATGGCAACCGCAACAGCGGATACCGCGGAAACAACTACCGCGACGCCGGGCGACCCACGCAAACGTGGCAACATCGCAACTGCGACGACGAACCTTCGGCATACGAAAAGCTGTCTGGTCCCTGCACCATCCACTTCTACATCGACAAACAAGATGGTAAGAAAAAGGCCAGCCATATGCTCAAGGACTGCAGAGAGTTCCAGAAGCTCAACAAGGCCTTCACCCAAATGCGACGCCGGACCGTGAACCATGGATTCGGGCCTGCACCCGCACCAGGTGAGATTGCTCATGGAGCTCTTCCGCCACCACCTGTCGGACCATCATAGCCGCTGGTCGCACTAGCGCCAAATAACAGCGCAGGTGGATACCCACCACCAAAAGGGTCCCTGATGATCCAGAAGGGACGCCCAACCAACAGGGTGCAAAAGAAGATCACCCGACAAGTCAGCCTGGCCGTGACCTATCCACTAGCCATACTTGAGTACCTCAGCGGATCGGAGTCCTGCATCACGTTCGATCGGTAGGATCACCCACGCCAGATCCCTCGCCCAGGTCATGCTGCCCTGGTGCTCGAGGTCCAGATCAGGGGATTCAAGATGAGCCGCGTCTTCATGGACAGCGGCAGCAGCATCAATCTGATGTTCGCCAGCACACTCGCAGCGATGCGGATCCCGTTGTGCAGCATGGAGCAATCAGACACGATGTTCCACATCATAGTCCCAGGGAAGGGAATATACCCCCTGGGCAAGATATGGCTCGACATCATCTTTGGCCAGCCTGAAAACTTCAAGCGCGAACAGCTAGAGTTCGAAGTGGTGGACTGGCCATCACAGTACCACGTCATCCTCAGGCACGTGGCATTCACAAGATTCTTGGCAGTACCGCACCATGCGTACCTGCTACTAAAGATGCCAGGACCCAGGGGTGTCATCACCGTCTAGGGAAGCTTCACCCGGTCGGATCACTACGACATATACTTCAATATAATCTCCCAGTCGTTCGGATGCAAGAGGAACTCACGAGGCTCAGAGAGGTGACACACAACGGGGCACCCCCAGTCAGTAGACAAAACGCACATGATATGTCGTTCGACTCCACAGTCAACAAGAAGAAGGTGCAGGTCCACCCAACAGACGCCTCCAAGACGGCGTTGATTGCCAACGACCTCAGTCCCGCATAGGAAAAAGCGTGCTCGTCGAATTCCTCCGTGAACGCTGGGAAATTTTCTCCCGGTCTCCGGTGGACATGCGAGGAGTTCCCAGGGAATTCTCTAAGCACGCACTCAATGTATTTCCGGATGTGAAGCTAGTCAAACATTCAATCCGATGACTATCCGAACAAAGAGCCGAAGCTATTGGAATCAAAGTCAACAGACTGCTCGATGCCAACTTCATCAGGGAAATCAAGGAGAGTGAGGGGATGGCCAACACCGTGCTGGTCCCCAAAAAAGACACGGACATCCTGCGGATGTGTGTGGACTTCACATCGCTCAACAAGCAATGTCCCAAATACCACTTCCCTCTACCGCGGATTAATCAAATCATCGATTCGACTACAGGATGCGAGAAACTCTCCTTCCTTGATGCCTACTCAGGCTACAACCAGATTCGGCTGAAGGTTGAAGATTAGGAGAAAACGGCATTCATCACGCCGTTCGGAGTGTTGTGCTACAACACCTACCCTTTAGGCTGAAGAACGCAGGTGCCATGTACCAGAGGTGCATGCAGGCGTGCCTGAAAAACTAGATCGGTCGTAACATCCAAGTCTATGTTGACAACATAGTAATCAAGACCAGGGATGCCAAGACGCTGATCGATGATCTCCGTGATACGTTTGATAACCTTGATCGCTACAAGATCAAACTAAACCCAGAAAAGTGCACCTTCAGCGTCCCATCTAGCCAGTTACTCGGCTACTTCATCTCCCAATGGGGGATCGGGGCAAATCCGAAGAAAATCAGGGCCATACTAGCCATGGAGAAGCCGAAGAACCTCAAAGGCGTCTAACATCTAGCTAGGAGAATCGCGGCGCTGAGCAGATTCATCAGCAGAATGGGCGAGAAGGCCCTTCCCTTTTATCAGCTGCTGTACAAGTTCGAGTGGAAACCCGAAGCAGACGACGCGTTCGAGGACCTCAAGTAGCTGCTCTCCACCTCGCCTGTCCTGGTCACGCCGAAGGAACGGGACCCTCTTCTGCTATACATTGTAGCTACACATAAGGTGGTAAGCACCGTACTCATGGTCGAGCAACCCAAAGATGGCAAGACCCACGGGGTCCAACGCCCAATCTATTACCTCAGCAAGGTACTGACCCTGACAAAACAGAGGTACCCTCACTACCAGAAACTCCCCTATGGCGTATTCATGACGGCGCATCGACGGAGCCACTACTTCCAGGAGCATCAAATCATGGTCATCAACGACGCCCTTCTATCAAACATCCTGAACAACCTCGAAGCCACGGAGCGCGTAGCCTTATGGGGCATCAAATTGTCCCCCTGGACATAATCTATGAGCGGCGCACCGCTATCAAGTCTCAGGTCCTCCCTGACTTCCTCGTCCACTAGATGGAACTCCAGCTGCCAAATACTCTGGACATGTCGCAGTCCTGGACGATGCACTTCGATGACTCCAAGCGTGAGGCTGGAGCAGGAGCCGGCGTCATACTGACGTCCCCTCAAGGCGACAAGATGAAGTACGTCCTTCGGATGAAATTTTGCGCCTCCAACAACGAGGATAAATACGAGGCCCTCATCCACGGCATAAGGATGTCCAAGATCTGCGGCGCAACACACCTCATCATCTACCGTGATTCAAACCTTGTCGTCCAATAGACGATGAACGAGTGCGACACTCATAGCGCCAATATGATCGCGTACCGCACGCTCTACAACTCACGAGAAGGAGGCTTTGATATCTGCGAGCTTCGACACGTCGGTAGGGAAAGCAATGAAGAAGCTAACAGGCTCGCCAACATTGTCTCCACCTGCGCGTGGGTGCTACCAGGAGTGTTCCTCGAACAAATCCGCGTACCCTCTATCAAGAGAAAATTCCCAAAGGGCTCAGCCGAAGAAGCAGAGCACTCGGGGGCTACACTACCCGAAGGACAGGAAGGACCCGAAAAAGCTCGACACCGAGGATGAGCTGGTCAGCCTGATGCAGGTCATGGCGGTTGAAGAAACATGGATGCATCCGTATCTTCGGTACTTGATAAATAATCAACTGCCCAATGACCTGACAGATGCTCGGCGCATATCTCGACGGTCAAAGGCCTTCACCATCATCAATGGCGAGCTGTACAAGCACAGCATTTTGGGTGTACTACAACGATGTGTCACCATGGGTGACGACAAAATCATCCTCCAAGACATCCACGAGGGTATTTGTGGCCATCACGCAGGCAGCTGCGCACTAGTCGCAAAAGCTCTACGAGTTGGGTTCTATTGGCCAACGGCAATGAAAAACGCCAAGGACATCGTCCAGAGGTGCAACGCCTGTCAGAGATACACGGACAAGCCACACGCACCATGATCTGACCTGAGGCCCATACCGTTGGCCTGTCCCTTCGCCCAATGGGGCCTCGACATGATCAGCAAACTACCAAAGTCCTTGCCAGGAGGCCATGTCTTTCTCTTGGACGCAGTCGACAAGTTCACCAAGTGGATCGAGGCCATGCCCATCACCAACCAAAGCGGCAAAATTGTCGTCAAGTTTTTCGAGTCCATCGTCTACAGGTTCGGCGTGCCTCACATCATCATAACAGACAATGGCTCGAACTTCATCTCAAAGGAATTTCGAGCTTTCTGCGGGAACCTCGACATCAACATATCATACGCCTCCGTGGCGCACCCGCAGACCAACAGACTGGTCGAAAAGGCCAACGACCTCATAGGAAACGGCATCAAGAAGCGCCTGATATGCCCACTCGAAAGGCTTGCGGGAGCCTGGGCAGATGAGCTACCCTCCATCCTCTAGAGCCTGCGTACAATGCCAAACAGCTCAACCGGCTACACGGCCTTCTTCATGGTGCACGGAGCCGAAGCCGTGCTACCTACTGTGGTACGCCACAAGGCCCCATGGGTCGTTGCTTACAGCAAAGCCGAATCATCGGCAGCACTTGAAGACGCCATCAACACACTCGATGAGGCACGCGACATCGCCGTGGCTCGCTCAACGGTCTATCAGTAGAGCCTTTGCAACTACCACAGCTGCCAGCTGTGCCCAAGGTCCTTCATCGAAGGAGACCTCGTCCTGCGACTCAAGCAAGAAGGGCACAAGAAGCTCGAGTTACCCTGGGAAGGATCCTACGTCGTCACCGAAGTCATCCCAAGTGGCGCCTACCGCCTCATGGACGTCGCATCAGTAGTCGAATACTCCAACCCCTGGAACGTCGCATGACTGTGATTCTTCTACCCCTAGTTACCCTTTACTTTCAATAAGGCTATTCAGCCAAGACTACTCAGCCGAACAATGTACCTCCTTGTTTGCTATGAATAAAAGCTAAGTTCCTTGGCCCAAATATCTTTTTCTCCTTACATTATTTCTCGCTAAATATGCTCGGGGGCTACGCCTCACCTCACAACTTCGTCGAGTGAAAACAATGCATACAACCTGAGTAGCTGACCATGTTTGGCTAACAAAAAGGACATGCACATTACAAAAGTACCACGTGCCAGTACATATAAACTTTACAAAGGGAATTACAAGTCCACTCGAATAAATACAAATTTTACATCATCTCGTTTTCTTTACAGGACCTAATTGTTCTGGATCATTACATTCGTCCGTTGCTCGAACAAATCTACAATCTCTCCGGCATGTTGCGCCACAACTGCGTAATGAGGGCGCATGTCCCATAAACTGCCATCTGGTCGAAGGGGCGGTCCAGTCGCCACCTCTGCAAGATTAACATCTCGACGATGCAATCGAACAAGAGACAAGGCAGCCTTGACCCCTGCAATCAGCCGATGATGCACCAACTCCTTTACATGGCCTACATTTCAAAATTTGCCAAGAAGACCCAAAAAAGTAGAAGGCGTAGCGTCCAAAGGGATCATGACATACCAAATTGCCTCCAGCGATGACCTCGCCTGTCTCAACACCTGAAGAACCTGGTGTACGCGATCCTTGCACCGTCGCAAGGACGATGGCTCGATCACGGTCCATCCAGAAGAAGCCACTAGCTTCCAGATCTTGTTGCGTCAGGCAGTTCGTACGAACTGCGACGCGCTCCTTCTCTTCCCCTAGAATGAGATTCACATCTGCATAAAGCACGGAATGACCCAGCATACATATAAGGTGTAGCCAAAAGAACAATGGTTCACGAATACTTACATTGAAGTTGCTCACCCATCTGCCACAATTCCCCAAGCAAGAACTCCTCCCTAGTGGTGGATCGCTTAGCCTTCGACTTCCACACATCCACGTGTCCTCGAATGCTAAGGACATCCTTTTCTAGGTCGTGGACGCGATCACGCAGAAGGTCAATTGCGACGCATCATCCAAATATGGTCGCGGCTTAGGAGCAGTCGGAGTGACCACTGGAGCCTCACCCGAAGGACCCTAAAAGGCAAATAAGAAAGTATGAACATCACAGGTACTTTTGGTAGTAGGTCAAAGATAGACTTATATACATAAATAAAGCCACCTCGTGGCAAAGTGGAACTTGTTCATCCCCAAGTTGTTACAAAAAAGCAACAAAAGAAAAAGCTACACTAGCTACAGTACAAAGGCCTAAGAACCCGCATCCGGAGCAACCTCTGAGCCAGACTGCCTGCTCTTGGACTCCTGCTGCTGCATTGCCGCATAATCGGCCAGGAGGTCGATGAGCTTAGCCCCATAATTCTTACAATGAGAAGAAAAGAGGGAGAAAGCTACCTCAGAGACATCCGCCGTTGTCAGCATCCTGGATGTGACCTGAGGCAGGTCCATCTTGGCTCTGAACGCCATTGCCATGGCCAGCCCCATGGAAGCACCGATGCCCTTCTGCTTGCGCTTGTACTCTACCGGAGCTTCCTCTGATAGAGCATCCGCGAGGGAGTCGACGTCATAAAGGGCAACGCCCTTGGGGACGACCTCCTTGTAGAAGCACGTGAGCACTTTATTGGCTTTCCCCAAGGAGCCAGCGGCAGTGGAGCAACGATCCTCTATCGCAGCAGTAGCATTAGACAAAGCATCTCTGTGCTCCAGTGCACCACAATCAAACGTGATGCCAGAAGCATCTGACAAGAAGAAGAAAAGAACACTCAAATGGGAAGGGATAAAACACACTCAAAACTCAAACAACCCAAAGGGTAAAACAACAACTTACCAGAAATAGCCTTGGCAGTAGCCATGAGCTTGTCGGCCATTTCCTTCTCCCGCGTGGCTGCAACATCCGTGAGCTGCTGCTCGCGATCTTCAGCCTCCTTCTGCAAGCGCTCCTTGGCTTCCACAGCATTCGCTGCCTTCTTCTCCGCCTGGCCGAGGCTCTTTTCGAGAGCGTTCAGCCTTCGGAGCATAGTATTGTTATCATCTGCAGCATGAAGAAGTTTCGGGTGAAGACAACAAAACACTTGGAGAACTCGAGCGACAACCAAGAAGATAGCTACGCACCTTGGAGCTGCTTCAGCTAATCCTCCAGCGGCAGATGCTGCTGGATGAGGAGATTGGCGCTGTGTACAAATGGCTACAGAGGACACAAAAACAAAATCGATGAATAAAGGGCTCGGGGGCTCCCCCCGCAAAGTGAAAGACCAATAGGTCAGACAAAAAGGACTCAGTGGCAACCCCCACAGACAAAAAAGACAACACTTATGTTCTCAGGTGTGGACTCCGAAGGTTTGCATGCCGCCTTCCGAGTCACGACTGTCCGACCTTCCCGCCTAGCGGAATTCGGGTCATCGTCCTTGGAGTCGGCCACCACCTGGGGAATAGAAGTTGTAGGCTTCGATTCCGCCATAACTTCTTCAGTGTCCCCGTCAAGGGACTCCTCCGTAGGATTGCTACAAGAACCTATCAGATCAGCAACAACTAACACTATGCAGAAGAACAATAGAAAACAGACTCAAGCAGAATGACTTACGACTCAATGTTTGAAAAATTGAAGACAGGAGCTGCCTTCTCCTTCTTCTTCTTGGCTGGTGGCTGTGGGGCCACCGCCCGAATAGGCACGACAGGGTAAGGTGTAGATGACGCACCTTCTTCCTCGTCGTGCTGCTCGAGGAACGACAGACCCTTGGAGTGGGTGGTGTAGACCCATCCGAAGATTCGCTTCAGGAGCGCTTTCGGGTCCGCCCTTCGCTCGGCTCGGGGGCTTCCAGGGTAGGAGATTGCGCTGGAGGAAGCTCCGATTCAGAATCCACAACTTCATTATCCGGCGCAACCGGAATTTTCATAGGTAGAGGGGGCATCATCCCAGCTACCTTGAGTCCCTGCAAACAAAAGAAACAAGAGAACAGGATTAGTGACAATAACAAACAACAAAGTACTCGAAGAAGTGCAACGCGCAAGCTACAATTTTCCACCGACGGAACTGCATTTTTGGCGCCGAATGGGGAGGTCAAGGATTTTCCCGGGAAGTCCTCGTCGGCCTTGAACTTCAGCAGGGGCCTAAGAGCTCTATCATGGTCACCCGAAGACAGATCCTCAGGTGAAACCCTTGTAGGATCGTTGATGCTAGCATACAAGAACATTAGGTGTGCCCTCGCTTGGAGCGGCTGCACCCGACGCTTGAGGAAGGTGCGATTGATATCGACACCGTTGACCTCCTTGTCGACCACCAGCTGGAGTGCCTCCACGCGACGGTAGAGCTCCTCCACCTTCGTCGTTTCACCCTCCAACACGTGGTTCTTCCACGACCTCTTCGGGATGATTTTATGAGCAGAGTCGAAAGGGGCGAGACCATATTATTGTCTGTCCAATTTGGCGTCGCAGATATAGAACCACTTCTTCCGCCAATATTGGACGAACTCGCACATGGAAAAGGAGAAGAATAAGATAGAAGAGGGAATGGAGATGATGCAGCCGCCGAGTGGATAAACACCGTCGGTGCCAGACTACCTCTTCACGGAATAGAGCTTCCAGAAGAGGCCAAAGTGTGGCTCGGTACCGAGACAGCACTCTCAAAGAGTGATAAAACAAGCAGCTTGGAGAAGAGAATTGGGAGACAGATGATGCAAATGAATCCCATAGAAAAAGAGGAGTCCACGAAGGAAATCATGGACAGGAAGAAAGACCGTGGACAACGAAGGCATAGAACATCACCCGAAATCCTTCGAGTGGGCGTGGGATTACCTTGTCACCGGGGAGGATGGCGTCCTCCTTGTTCTTGGGGATCAACCCAGCATTGCGCAGCTTGTGCAGATCCCCATCGCGCATGTCCGTGCGCTTCCACCCGCCGTCTGTGGCGCGGGTCGTAGCGGCGACCTTCTTGCCGCTTTCGGCGGCGCTCGAACCAGCTCCAGAAGTTGTCTTCTTTGGCTTTCCCATCTTGTAGCGGCTAGTGCGGCAGTGCGAGCGCAAAAACGACAAAGAAAAAGTGTGGAGAATGTCCAACACACAACAAAGGGCAGCAAAGCTAGCAAAAATAGAGGCAAAGGAGATGATAAAATGGCAAAGGGTAAAACGAAATCACTGTTCCCCTACGGTATAAAAGTACGAAGACAATGCGCACGAGCCGTCGATTGAGAACCCCTAACGTACCGCTCAGATCTCACCATACACGTGTCAGAAGTACACTGAACCGTCGCTAGCACGCCGTCCACTACACACGGAAACCGGGGAGACACCGTAATTTTCGCCATGTTCACGCGTGACTAGTCAACGTCAAGTCAGGCGGTTGGACCCACGATCGTCTCTGCTGCCGCGGACGGTTGAGATCACCAATCATCAGCACTAACGTCATCAAGGCAAAGCACGCAATGGCTCGAAGATTTCAGCTGATCATTCAAGTACTTACTTGAATCTGCGATTCGAGAAACTACCCGGGGTCTACTCCTATCAGGAGCGCTAGGCGCACACCCGAGAAATTACTAAGGTAACATCACCTCGACATTATCTTCAAGTCCTACGTCGAGTCTGTGACTCCACTACGGACTCGGGGGCTACTCCCATAGGGAGCGTTGGTTGAGTATCCGAAAAAATTTGTGTCCTTTGGACTTACACTAAAACGACTGAATTAAAGTCTCTTCTAGAGTCTACGACTCGAACAGACACTCGGGGGCTACTCCAATAGGGAGCGTTGGCCGTGCACCCTATGAATTCTTTGAATGCGATCCTTCGGATCAAATACGACAAAATATTTTTGGTAACTTTGCCCAAACCAACGCTAAGTGAGAAGCAGTCTCCTTGGCCTCCCGAAACACCTCTGCGGTGATAAAACTTCGGAGGTTGTGTCTACGATGCAAAGATAATCCCTATAGATACCATATAATGGCCTGGTAACGCTCCTGACTGTGCTCTGCCAGTAAACTCCCGTGACAACAGGCACGATGAAAATCCCGACGGACGTGTTGGGTACATCACTTGAAAATCACCGGGATTCGGCTCCTGTAAGACCACAACGGCCTGAGTCGAATCACACCAGCAATCGTTCCGAATTCAAGTCCAGGGAGTTGGATTTGATGAAGATCGTGTTGTTTTGTCGTATGACAGTTAACTGGCCCTGATTCGTCGGGTGAGCCAGGAACACGCATCATGTGACACCCCCGAGATTAAGGCTAGACAAATCCCAGACCATCGTCTGAGCATAAGCCTAACCTAAATCTCGAAAGCGTACAGGGAGAAAATAGATAACATAACAGTGACCCTACAAAAATTGTTACAGCGAGCTCATAACTGAGCAGAGAACCAAAATATTACAAGCAGAGGTCACTGACCACAAACATCAAACAACGGAAGGAAAATTATGCTATTAAGTATAGCAAACTTAACAAATGGCCTAAGAGGCCTGAAGCATAACGATGGCATCCAATCCATAGATCCCAAACTGCCGACTAGGAACTCCAAACTACTCTTCAATGTCGATGTCGTAAAGAACTCATCTTCTATGGTAACACTTACTCTGCTGCAAAAGAGTCAACAAAGCAACGGTGAGTACAGGGTGTACTCCGCAAGACTTATGGCTGGTGGAGTTATTTTGCATAAAGCCATCTTTGTTTTGTAAGATAAGAGAGAGAAGAATCTCGACTAATCAAAATATTTTAAAAGGGGACAAGAGAGCGGTATCACTAGTTTTGATCATCTTTTGATATCCACCAAATCATCATCAATTGAACCTATATAGGACCACCCCCTCGTACCCAAGAGGAAGCATCCTTAAGCACACGTTGATATGCCAGGTTTTACGATTAGGTTAAAGTTCTCTATGATCTTTGAATCTGGTCTCCAAGTTCGTCCATAATCGTGGACACGGCTTTTCAAAAAGATTTAACCCTGCAGGGGTGTACAACTTTACCCACATGTACCAACCGATTCTTAATGCCAGTTAACATTAGCCCTCTTCCTGGGAAGGCCGACAGAGAGTGGTTGACCACGACCTTTACCTTGCTTTCGCCGAGACCATGAGTCACGCACTAGGGAGATGCCGCCGTATCGGGTCGAGTCCCGAAGCCGGTCCCTAATGATGTGTGTGGGGTTCAAGATTACGGATGTCAGGCATCTCTTGTTCCCGGCCACGCTTACATACCTGTTATGAATGCACCTCCTTCACCTCCATTCAAGATCATCCAAGATGCATATGTCGAATGGAAAGCCCAAACTATGTGACTCATGGAATCTACTCGGCAAGTTAGTTGGTCGAGGGGGTTTCCAGGCCCCCGTGTGGCTGTACGCTCGTCTTGGACCATAGGCAAGAACATCGGGTCCTAAGGGTGGCAAGTATGGGACTGCAAAAAACACAACCCACCGTGAACTCCCATACAAGCCTTATCATGTTTATTATCCATCTCTGATCATACCACATCATCCTTTCATACTAGGTTCATTCGCAGCTCTGATTCATCAAGCGGATGGACCAGTGGTAACATTTAAGCATGGCTAAGCACAACAAGTGTAATAGCTCTAGCAACTCTTCACAAGCTCAAACCCTAGTTATGCTAGGAGCAGTGGATCGGGGAATATAGTCTTCAAAGGTAACATGAATAAGATAGGATTACTCTATATATTGATAAAAGACTTTGGAATTGTATGCACATGGCAAGAATGTAAATACTTTGAAAGCATAGGATTCATATGTATGTGTGGGGCTTCGCTTGCCTTTGCCAGTTGATATTACAGAAGGTAGAGCTTCGGACACCTGGTACTTGACTTGATTATAGCTGTCCAAGTATTGGTCTTCGAGCTTCGACGGTGTTGATCTCGACCCTCGATGGTGTTGACCTCGATCTTCGATCTCGAACTCGATTGCTCACATTCATCTCCGAGTACTACCGAGAAGAAGCGGAAACACAGGAAAAGAAATGCAACAATCAACACATGGCATCGATGCAATGTTCAAGCAAAGATGATGATATGGCAAGTTAATTTGTATTGAGACTGAAACCCTAAACATGCTTGACCATTTTAAACAGGGTCCAAGATGTGCAAACCCTAGAACAAGGGATCCTCGGAATCACCTGCGGGGTTCAATTGGTTCTTCTAATTAAACTTGCAATTGAAGTTGCTTATCAATGCATGATGATAGCTTAAATAGGTAGGTCTCATTTTTCTGAACATTTTGATATATTATTTCTATTTTTCTGATTTAAAATGAATTAGGTATGATTTTTCCCAATTTTAATTCATTTTAAATCATTTTTGGAATATTATAAAATAATTACAATTTGGAATTACTTTTAGCATTTTATTTAATCAGAAACATTTCTGGAAATCTTTATCTCACTTACAACGGGGGCCCACATGTCAGGGATTTAATATTTATAGAAATGATTTACAGAAATTATGAAAATAGAAGAAAAACATTTATGGCGTCAGCATGACGTCATGCTGACGTCAGCTTGGCCATTGCTCACATATCGAGCTCGGGCTCGGTGGTAGGGCACGCGCGGGGCTGTGGGAGCGGGCGCGCTGGACGTGGGGTGCTGCGCTGAACCAACTAGTGGCAGCGCCGCCCAAGATTGGTCGTCGGAGAAAGGTGCATGGCAACGGCCAGCGGCGGAGCTTGCAGGTGCTCGTGGGGAGGAAGAACCAAAGTGAGAGGGGGCAAAGGAGAGGGTCCACGAGAACCACGAGCTCACTCTGAGCGCGATGGAAGGGTCGGGAAGGCGAGGCGAGGTTAGACGACGGTGAATCGACGGTGGCAACGACGGCAGCCAACGGCAGTTCGAGGACGATTCCGGCGAGGAGGGAGCTTCCCTGCTTGCGTGCTTCACGGATAAGAACGAGGGAGACGAGGCGGTCCCGACGGTGCCCTCCGTACGGCGTGGGGTGGCCTGAGACGGCGGGGCTCACCGGCATCTGTGAGCTCTAGGGTTAGGGTTTGCGCACGAGAGAGCGAGGAGGAGGGGAATTAAGGGCTAGGGTTCATCCGTGGCGGCTCAAGGGATCAAATAGATGCTCGGGGGGGCAGCGTTGATCGCGGAGCACGGCGGAGCATCGGGTGGCCATCGGCGAGCCACCGAGCTGCTTCGGCAGCGGGAGGAAGACGACAGGGACATGAGGCGAAGCGGTACGGGACAGGTGTGGGCTGCAGACAGGCCATATGGGCTGCGGGGAAAGTGCACTGAGCGGCAGGGAGAGGAGTGGAGAAGAGTTGGGCTCGGCCCAGATGGTCTTTGCTCTATTTTTTCTGCTGAAACGTTTTATTATTTTTGTTTTGCCTTTTCTCTTTATATAATTTCAAATCCAAATCTGTTTTGATTAATTCCAAAATACGAAGACTTTTATAAATATTTAAAATACTGCAGAACCCTTATAATCCATTTGGGTTCCAAAATATTTTTTTGTTTTCCAAATATTTAAACCCATTTGAAGGTTTTCAAAGGGAGAAAGAAAATAAGGTTTTGGGTTTTATTTTAGTGTTTTCTTTATTGCATGCATTTTAAGATGAGGATGGTGTTCATGAATGCACAAACAAACCCTAATTAGTATTAATAGAACTAGGGGTGTTACAATTCTATCCCCCTTAAAAGAATCTCGACCCGAGATTCCTAGGTAGGAAGACAGAAGGAACAGGGTCACACTAAACTTCGACGATCTTCTCGAAGAGGTTGATCCATGCCACCATGACGAGTGGACGAAGCGCTTCATAATCTTCGAGGTGGCTACTCACACTAATGAAGAGAGGGAATGACACGGAACCACAAACTGAGTATCTCATATTCAACTCATGGATATATGTTTCACGAACATCTCTAAATCTAACAAACATGAAACACGCCAAGGTAACAGAGGAAACAAAAGGAGATGGTTTCAAGGTGACAGATAATTGGTCTTCATAAGGATTGAGACCATGGAGCTTTGCAGAAGAGATTAAACTTCCCGGGGGAAGGAACTTCCAACAGAACGGACAAGGAACACAGACTTCGAGAAGTAAACCTCTATTAAACAACTTAAATAGAGCTTTACAGGTGGAAGAGATAGATATCAATAAAACCAAGCTATTGAACTACTTTTGACATAGAAGGGTCACTCTTTCGTTCAACACAAGGACAAGACAGAAAGGTGTTTTGGTGGAGAGGACTCATAAGAGTCACAAGGAACATGTAACAAGAGAAACTATTGATTACCAAAATCATGATCGCCCTTCGAACATGTTTTAAGGAAGCGAGAAGGAAACTCTTTATTCATCCAGGTTTATCAAGATCCTTGCCAAAGATCATGATATCACTTTGCACCACCAAGATGAATAGTTGAGAAGATTTCCGATGACACGAGAAGAAAGAAACTTCATTCTCAGACTCCAATTACTTGGCATAACGAGACTCTTGCCTTTGTAAATGGGTCTAGAGAATCGACCGAGAGACATTTTGCAACTCTACTTTAAATGTTCTCCTTGATGTTTGAAACACCAATAGCATACTTGTGACTAGCATTCAATCAGTCATCAAGTAAAGGTTGGACTTCATTTACAAAGGAAACCATAAGCACAACTCCTATAATAGGTTATAGAAGAAGCCTCATGAGGAATGGTTGTTATTGCCGATTCAAGAGAGCATGTCAATAGGTCTTCTGACTGATTGTGCCAACCATTACATCAATCTTGCCGGAGTTACCATGGACCTACGTCATAACCTTGAGGAACACCAATCATTATTGCTGCTTGAGATTCAGCTTTGATTAAGTGGAGAGATACTTCAGACTCAGCATGTCTGAATAGAAAGTGTGCAACATTTACACAGAGGTAAGGTCAATAGATTCTCAAGACATGGACTTCAATGTCAAGCTCCAAAAGATGAGCTAGATTGCGGAACCCATGTGATAGCAAGTTATCAAAAGATAATTGTGTATACATGAATTGTTTGCAACGAAACACGATTGAATCCTTGTTGGAAAGCATTTCGGAAGATATCGAAGTTTTTAGGACTTCTTCTCTTCCATGACAAATCATTCAGTGGCTTGGTGTGCTTGGAGGATCTTCTCAAGATGTGGAGGTATCAACCTACCATATCAAGAATACCTCGCACATGCTTGCCTAATTTGAAATGATTCCCGAGGAATCAAAGATAACTCTACTCGAATCCACGACGACAACCTTCAACATTTGCAAGTGAACTAGAGAAGGTTACTTCTAACATCCAGAACACACACTTCAAAATAACACGAAGATGGTTCTCAAAAGTTTCCAACATTAATGCCAAATGTTCCACATGAATCTGGTATAACATGGAGAAGTTAAGTATGTCATCGATGGGATCAATAACAAACTTATCTTTACACTCCAAAAAGATGGAATCATATTCTGTATGAACAAGGCAGAAATACTAGTCAGACCATAGGACATGAAGATGTACTTAAGTGATGCATCACTAGTGGATACACCATCAAGATAGTCCTTAGAACTGAGTTTGATTTGACGATTTCCCAAATCAATCAAAGGAGGGAAGACAACATATCCAAAAAGGACATACTATCTTACTTCAACACGAACATGACTAGACATCCCTTTAAGAAGGAACTCAGTTGGATAGAACTTTTGTCTTACAACTCTCCAAGTTGTTGTTTAAGCTCAACCAACTAGTTCAAGGGTATCCAGTAGGGATCCTTGGAGAAAGGAGCGGTTTAAAGAAACATCTTACTCAAGAACTTGACATCACTGTCATGTGGAAGCATGGCGATACCTCTAGTAGACATCTAGAATATCACGGACCACAGATATATTACTTAGTTTGAGAGGAAACTTGCCTGGTAGGGCAAGAAGACATAGTCTCGGAGCTTCGGCACAAGCCTAACTCTTTGACCGAAGAGAGTTCACTAGAGTAGCGGACTTGGTAGCACAATCATCCTTTGCTTAGTGATAGGGTTAACCAATCACGCTAAGAATGACACAAATGTCAATAAAGTTCAAAGCAATAAGAATTACTAAGAATCTCAGATGACCACATCATTACGCACACGCAACATTTCTGAGCACAGACAGCTCAGTAGAAGGGTGGGTAAATATGTGTAAGAGCATCACTTCATTAAGAGGATCATGAAACTCAGCTCGACCTCTTAATACAGAATAGGTGTGATACTTTAAGGTAGAACAGATCAAAACCTAATCAATACTTCTTGATCCGTTGATTACAACACTTTGACCCGGTCCTGGATATGACGAGGTACTGGAGTTTGTTTCTCCTGACATCCCGAACTGGTTTGTCATGATGGACCAAAAGAGTATCTTGCATCAGAAGACACCAACGAATTTACTACTTGGCTACCAACTGGTAGACAAAGGTCAGAAAACAACAAGGTAAAGAACATGATCAGGATGGAATCCGGAGATGTGGATGCATAAGTCAACAATCTTCTGAAGACCAATGCAGGAAGGGTTAAGTGTGGCAGAGTCACGAGCACAGATGTGAGACTCTCGAGGAGTACTCTTGTCGTGATCTATTTGGTTCTATTAAAGAACATTTGCCATAGCATGTGGTAGGGGAAGTCCTCTATCATCACTGTTCAATAGCGACAATAGCCACAGGCTTGAAGGCCATACTAGAGGGTACTAGCCATCCTGAAGTAATGTGTGAACATTAGCGACAGGGTTCAACAAAATGGATCTTGGGTTAAAAGTCAGCTTCATGTACAAGATTCACAAAACCAGAATCCAGCACAATCGGGGATCTTAGGGTCAAGTCCGAGGGTTGAAACCCAAAGAAAGGAATAACTACTACTTGAGTGACACAACGTACACTACAAGATAGTAATCACGAGGTAGCTTCCAAGAGAAGAAATGACTTCTAAAGTACCCAAACAAACAAAAAGGAGGCACTCGAGGCGAAAGGAAACCTCGAAGCCTAGAACAGAACTTTATAGATCCTACAATATAATATTGTGGGTCCAAAATATAGAGAGATCATGATAGAAAGGAATCTCTCAAAAGACACAGAACAAAGGGAAACAGGGAACACACACCACTGACTCTAGAGAACTCAACACTAGGTCAAATGGTTGAGAACCGACATGCCTGAAGAGGCACCTAAGCTTTGAAGAAAGATACGAGATAGCAAAAACTTTTACAAATCAACACAAGTTAAGATGGCCCAGAGTTAGAGTGAAACTAGATAAGGAGAAAAGAAGCATACTAGAGTTTTCACACATAATTTTCATCTTTGAAAATAGTTTTCATAAGTACTAGACTCAACATCGACCAGTAGAAAGGTTTCCTACAGTCGGTACTGCTCCGATACCAAAACCTGTGACACCCCCGGGATTAAGGCTAGACAAATCCGAGACCATCGTCTCAACATAAGCCTAATATAAATCTCGAAAGCGTACAGAGAGAAAATCGGTAACATAATAGTGACCCTACGACACAAAAATTGTTACGGCGAGCTCATAACTGAGCAGAGAACCAAAATATTATAAGAAGAGGTCACTGACCACAAACATCAAACAACGGAAGGCAAATTATGCTATTAAGTATAGCAAACTTAACAAATGTCCTAAGAGGCCTGAAGCATAACGATGGTGTCCAATCCATAGATCCCAGACTGCCGACTGGGAACTCCGAACTACTTGTCGATGTCGATGCCGTAAAGAACTCATCTTCTATGGTAACACTTACTCTGTTGCAAAAGAGTCAACGAAGCAAGGGTGAGTACAGGGTGTACTCCGCAAGACTTGTGGCTGGTGGAGTTATTTTGCATAAAGCCATCTTTTTTTGTAAGACAAGAGAGAGAAGAATCTCGACTAATCAGAATATTTTAAAAGGGGACAAGAGAGCGGTATCACTAGTTTTGATCATCTTTTGGTATCCACCAAATCATCATCAATTGAACCTATCTAGGACCACCCCCTCGTACCCAAGAGGAAGCATCCTTAAGCACACGTTGATCTGCCAGGTTTTACGATTAGGTTAAAGTTCTCTATGATCTTTGAATCTGGTCTCCAAGTTCGTCCATAACCGTGGACACGGCTTTTCGAAAAGATTTAACCCTACAGGGGTGTACAACTTTACCCACACGTACCAACCGATTCTTAATGTCAGTTAACATTAGCCTTCTTCCTAGGAAGGCCGGCAGAGAGTGGTTGACCACAACCTTTACCTTGCTTTCGCCGAGACCATGAGTCACGCACTAGGGAGATGCCGCCGTATCGGGTCGAGTCCCGAAGCCATTCCCTAATGATGTGTGCGGTGTTCAAGATTATGGATGCCGGGCATCTCTTGTTCCCGGCCACTCTTACCTACCTGTTATGAATGCACCTCCTTCACCTCCATTCAAGAACATCCAAGATGCGTATGTAAAATGGAAAGCCCAAACTATGTGACTCATGGAATCTACTCGGCAAGTTAGTTGGTCGAGGGGGTTTCCAGGCCCCCGTGTGGTTGTACGCTCGTCTTGGACCATAGGCAAGAACATCGGGTCCTAAGGTTGGCAAGTATGAGACTGCAAAAACCACAACCCACCATGGCCTCCCATACAAGCCTTAGCATGTTTATTATCCATATCTGATCATACCACATCATCCTGTCATACTAGGTTCATTCGCAGCTCTGATTCATCAACCACATGGACCAGTGGTAACATTTAAGCATGGCTAAGCACAACAAGTGTAGCAGCTCTAGCAACTCTTCACAAGCTCAAACCCTAGTTATGCTAGGAGCAGTGGATCAAGGAATATAGTCTTAAAAGGTAACATGCATAAGATAGGATTACTCTATCTATCGATAAAATACTTTGGAATCGTATGCACATGGCAAGAATGTAAATACTTTGAAAGCATAGGATTCATATGTATGTGTGGGGCTTCGCTTGCCTTTGCCAGTTGATATTATAGAAGGCAGAGCTTCAAACACCTGGTACTTGACTTGATTATAGCTGTCCAAGTATTGGTATTCGAGCTTCGACGGTGTTGATATCGACCCTCGATGGTGTTGACCTCGATCTTTGATCTCGAACTCGATTGCTCACATTCATCTCCGAGTAATACCGAGAAGAAGCGGAAACACCGAAAACGAAATACAACAATCAACACATGCATTGATGCAATTCTCAAGCAAATATGATGATATGGAAAGTTAATTTGTATTGAGATTTAAACCGGAAACATGCTTGACCATTTTAAACAGGGTCCGAGAGGTGCAAACCCTAGAACAGGGGATCCTCAGAATCACCTGTGGGGTTCAATTGGTTCTTCTAATTAAACTTGCAATTTAAGTTGCTTATCAATGCATGATGATAGATTAAATAGGTAGGTCTCATTTTTCTGAACATTTTGATATATTATTTGTATTTTTCTGATTTAAAATGAATTAGGTATGATTTTTCCCAATTTTAATTCATTTTAAATCATTTTTGGAATATTATAAAATAATTACAATTTGGAATTACTTTTAGCATTTTATTTAATCAGAAACATTTCTGGAAATGTTTATCTCACTTACAACAGGGGCCCACATGTCAGGGATTTAATATTTATAGAAATTATGAAAACAGAAGAAAAATATTTTATGGCGTCAGCATGACGTCATGTTGACGTCAGCTTGGCCATTGCTCACAGATCGAGCTCGGGCTCGGTGATAGGGCGCGCGCGGGGCTGCGGGAGCGGGCGCGCGCGGGGCTGCGGGAGCGGGCGCGCTGGACGTGGGGCGCTGCGCTGAACCAACTAGTAGCGGCGCCGCCCAAGATTGGTCGCCGGAGAAAGGTGCATGGAGGCGTCCTGCGGCGGAGCTTGCAGGTGCTCGTGGGGAGGAAGAACCATAGTGAGAGGGGCAAAGGAGAGGGTCCACGAGGACCACGAGATCACCCTGAGCGTGATGGAAGGGTCAGGGAGGCGAGGCGAGGTCAGACGACGGTGAATCGATGGTGGCAACGACGGCAGCCGATGGTGGTTCGAGGACGATTTCAGCGAGGAGGGAGCTTCCCTGCTTGCGTGCTTCACGGATAAGAACAAGGGAGACGAGGCGGTCCTGACGGTGCCCTCCATACGGCGTGGGGTGGCCTGAGACGGCGGGGCTCGCCGGCATCTGTGAGCTCTAGGGTTAGGGTTTGTGCACGAGAGAGCGAGGAGGGGGGAATTAAGGTCTAGGGTTCATCCGCGGCGGCTCTGGGAATCAAATAGATGCTCGGGGGGACGTTGATCGCGGCGCACGGCGAAGCATCGGGTGGCCGGCGGCGAGCCACCGAGCTGCTTCGGCAGCAGGAGGAAGACGACAGGGACATGAGGTGAAGCGGTACGGCCCGGCTGTGGGCTGCAGACGGGCTAGATGGGCTGCGGGAAAGTGCACTGAGCGGCAGGGAGAGGAGAGGAGAAGAGCTGGGCTCGGCCCAGATGGTCTTGGCTCTCTATTTTCTGCTGAAACGTTTTATTATTTTTGTTTTTCCTTTTATCTTTGTATAATTTCAAATCCAAATCTGTTTTGAGTAATTTCAAAATACAGAGACTTTTATAAATATTTAAAATACTGCAGAACCCTTATAATCCATTTGGGTTCCAAAATATTTTTGTGTTTTCAAAATATTTAAACCCATTTGAAGGTTTTCAAAGGGAGAAAGAAAATAAGGTTTTGGGTTTTATTTTAGTGTTTTCTTTCTTGCATGCATTTTAAGATGAGGATGATGTTCATGAATGCAGAAACAAACCCTAATTAGTATTAATAGAACTAGGGGTGTTACACATCAACAATCCCTATGAATTAAAACATTTCTCCTTAAAATAGAAGGCTCAATTGCACCCGAAAGATTGAAAAGTCTCTAGCCGAATCTACGATTCGTCTGAACACTCGGGGGCTACTGACATGGATATACCCCACGGGTACATGACATTGGTATACCTAGTCCAGCCCAAGAAAGGCCCACGTGAGGACACATAGCCCATGAAGACTTCGGGTGGCCCAAGCTCGTGGTAGTTTCGAGTCCTTGGAGAACAAGTCTTGATTAGATAGAATTTCAGAGGGTATCAACCCTAATTTGTAACCGACTCGACCTAAGCCCGGGACCTGCCTATCTATAAGGCCAGGTGGGTACGACGAGAAGGATATCTCAACATCACATACGCACCTCACGCCATATTGCATAAGCGCACCCCTGTAACTTTCGGTTCCATCGTAATCAAGAGCAGACAAGCAGGAGTAGGGTTTTTCCTCCGGGGGCCTGAACCTGGGTAAATCATGTATCCATGTGTTGTGTTAACTGTTCCGCGACTTCTAGCATCCCCACCTTCTACAAAACCCAAGTCCATAACAATGGGCATTGACGAGATCGAACCTCGTCAGTCACCAAGCGGTGAATCCAGGATTCGGCCCCGCTCTAGAAACTGTCGCACACGGAGCTCCACCTCCACCACCCGGAGGACCCGCAAGGACCCGCACAGCCTGCGGCTGTGGCGGCATAGAATAACAGAGCATATGCATATCCACCACCGCTGGGGTCTACGATGATACAGAAAGGACGCCCAACCAAAAGGGTGCAAAAGAAAATCACCCGCCAGATCAACTTGGTTATCACATCTCCGCTAGCCATACCTGAGTACCTCAGTGGCTCGGAGTCTTGCATCACCTTTGATCGCTCGGATCACCCACGATACCAAGCCCAGGTCACTCTGCCCTGGTGCTTGAGGCACAGATTGGAGGAATCGAGATGAGCCGCGTCTTCATGGATGGCGGCAGTGGCATCAACCTGATGTTCGTCAGCACACTCGCAGCTATGCGGATCCCACTATGCAGCCTAGAGACATCGGACACGACATTCCACGACATCGTCCTAGGGAAGGGATTATACCCCTGGGAAAATATGGCTCGAGGTCATCTTCGGCAAACCCAACAACTTCAGACGTGAGAGCTTTAGTTTGAGGTGGTGTACTAGCCCTCACAGTACCACATCATCCTTGGGCGCGTATCATTTGCAAGATTCCTAGCAGTGCCACATTACGCATACCTTCTACTGAAGATGCCATGACCCAACAGAAGCTTCACCAGGTCGGACAGCTGCGACAGTGACTTCAACAGAATCTCCCAGTCGTTCAGCATGTAGGAGGAGCTCGCAAGTCTAAAGGAGGTCATACAACTGTCTGCCCCTAGTCATGAGGAAAAATGCACCTGATATGTCGTTCGACTCCATAGTCAACACCAAAAAGGTGCAAGTTCACCCTACGGACGCCTCCAAGACGGCATTGATCGCCAACGATCTGAGTACTGCATAGGAACTCGTGCTCGTCGAATTCCTCCGTGAGCGCTAGGAGATTTTCGCCCGGTGTCCTACGGGCATGCCAGGAGTTCCCAGGAAATTCGTCGAGCATGCACTTAATGTGTTTCTGGATGCAAAGCCGGTCAAGCAGTCGATGCGTCGACTGTTCGAGCAAAGAGCTGAAGCCGTTGGTACCAAAGTCAACAAACTCCTCGATGCCAACTTCATAAGGGAGATAAAAGAAAGCACCTGGGTAGCTAACCCCATGCTAGTCTCCAAAAATGACACGGACATCCTGCGGATGTGTGTGGACTTCATGTCGCTTAACAAGCACTACCCTAAGGACCACTTCCCCCTACCTCGAATTGATCAAATCATCGATTCAACTGCAGGATGCGAGAAACTCTCCTTCCTCATCGCCTACTTAGGATACAACCAAATTTGACTGAAGGTCAAAGATCAGGAGAAAACGGCATTAATCATGCCGTTCGGGGTGTTCCTCTACAACACAATGCCCTTCGGGCTGAAGAATGCGGGTTCCACATACAAATGGTGCATGCAGGCATGCCTGAAGAACTAGACTGGCCTCAACGTTCAAATCTATGTCGACGACATAGTAATCAAGACCAAGGAGGCCAGAACACTTATCGACGATCTCTGTGAGACATTCGACAACCTTGATCGCTACGAGATCAAGCTGAACCCGGACAAGTGCACCTTCGGTGTCCCGTCCGGGCAAATACTCGGGTACTTCATCTCTCAACATCGAGGCTAACCCAAAGAAAATCAGGGCTATACTAGTCATGGATAAGCCCAAGAACGTCAAAGGGGTCCAGGAGCCAGCTGGGCGAATCGCGACACTTAGCTGGTTCATCAGCCGCATGGGCGAAAAGGCTCTCCCCTTCTACCAGCTGCTGCGCAAAGCTGAAAAATTCGAGTGGACGGTCGAAGCCGACGAGGCATTCGAAGACCTCAAGCTCCTGCTCTGCACGTCTCCTGTATTGGTAACACCAAAGGAAAGGGATCCTATGCTGCTATACATCGCAGCCACGCACCAGGTGGTCAGCACTGCCCTCGTGGTCGAATGACCTGAAGACGACAAGACCCACGGGGTACAATGCCTAGTCTACTACCTCAGCGAGGTACTGACACCAACAAAGCATAGGTACCCCCACTACCAAAAGCTCGCCTATGGCGTATTCATGATGGCATGTTGACTGAGCCACTACTTCCAGGAGCATCAGATCGTGGTCGTCAACAATGCAACATTGTCGAACATCCTGAACAACCCTGAAGCTACCGGGCGGGTAGCCCTGTGGGGCATCGAGCTGTCCCCTCGGGACATCATCTACGAGCATTGCACCGCCATCAAGTATCAGGTGCTTCCTGACTTCTTCGTCCATTGGATGGAGCTCCATCTACCGGACACTCCGGACATGTCCTAGTTCTAGACGATGCACTTCGAAAGCTACAAACGCGAGGCTGGAGCAGGAGCCGGAGTGATCCTAACGTCCCCCCAAGGGGATAAGATGAAATACGTCCTTCAGATGAAGTTCTGCGCATCCAAGAACGAGGTTGAGTACGAGGCACTCCTACATGGCATGAGGATGGCCAAGGTGTGTGGCGCCACACGCCTCGTCATCTACGGCGACTCCAATCTCGTCATCCAGCAGACGATGAACGAGTGCGACTCCCATAGCACCAACATGATCGCATATCACGTGCTCTACAACACACTCGAGGGAGATTTTGACGGCTGCGAGCTTAGGCACATTGGCAGGGAAAGCAATGAGGAGGCTGACAAGCTCGTCAACATCGGCTCCACCTGCGCCCCAGTGCCACCAGGTGTGTTCCTCGAACAAATCTGTGTGCCCTCAATGAAGCGGAAATTCCCGAAGGACACAACCAAAGCTGGGGGCACTCGGGGGTTGCGCCACCCAAGAAAGACGAAGGACCCTAAGAGCTCGATACGGAGGTCAAAATGGTGAGCCTCATGCAGGTCATGGTAATCGAACAAACATGGACTCAGCCGTACCTCAAATACCTGGTGAGTAAGAAACTGCCGGAAGACCCAATAGAAGCCCTACAGATCGCACGTAGATCAAAGGCCTTCACCATCATCAATGGCGAGTTGTACAAACGTAGTATTTTGGGTGTGCTCTAGCGCTGCATCACTAATAGTGACGGGAAGAGCATCCTCCTCGACATCCATGAAGGTATTTGCGGCCACCACGCGGGTAGCCGCGACCTCATCGCCTAGGCTCTACGAGCTGGCTTCTACTGGCCAACAACAATGAGTGATGCCCAGGACATCGTATAGAGGTGCAACACCTGCCAAAGGTACGCAGACAATACACACACGCTAGGCTCAGAGCTGCGGCCCATACCGTTGGCCTGGCCCTTCGCCTGATGGGGACTCGACATGATCGACAAGCTGCCAAAGTCTTTGCCAGGAGGACATGTCTTCCTCCTAGTCCATCAACTAACATCACCACAAAGGAGTTCTGATACTTCTGCGAAGACCTCGACATCAACCTCACAAATGCCTCCGTGTCTCATCCAAAGACCAATGGGCAGGTCAAAAAGGCTAACGGCCTCCTCGACAACAACATCAAGTAGCGACTGCTATGCACACTCGAAAGGCTCGTGGGAGCCTGGGCAGACGAGCTACCCTCTTTCTCTGTAGCATGCGCACAATGCCAAACATCTCAACTGGCTATAGGCCCTTCTTCATGGTGCACGGAGCCGAAGCCATGCTGCCCGCTGAGGTACGCTACAAGGCCCCACGGGTCGTTGCCTATAGCAAAGCCGAATCATCGGCTACACTCAAAGACACCATAGACACGCTGGACGAAGCTCGCGACATCGCCACGATCCGTTCTATGGTATATTAGCAAAGTCTCCACAACTACCACAGCCGTCGGCTGCGTCCAAGGTCCTTCGTCAAAGGAGACCTCGTCTTGCGACTCAAGCAGAAAGGGCACCCGAAGCTTGAATCACCCTGGGAGGGACCCTACATGGTCACCGAAGTAATCCCAGGTGGTGCCTACCGCCTGAAGGACGTCGAGTCCGGAGTCGCATACTCCAACCCTTGCAACGTCGCACAGTTGTGATGCTTCTACCCTTAGTTTTATTTTACTTTCAATAAGGCTATTCAGCCAGGCTACTTGGCCGAACACTATACCTTCTACATTACGATGAATAAAAGCTAAGTTCCTTGGCCCAAAAAATTCCTATCTTGTATACATTTGCATCGTTAAACACGCTCGGGGGCTGCGCCTCACCTTATGACTTCGTAGATTGACAACAACGCATAAACCCTGAGTAGCTGACCACGTCAGGATAAAAAAATAAAATGCATAACCTACAGTCAAACAACGCACTACGTGCTAATACATACAACTTTACAAGGGCGCCAAAGCCCACACGATAATATACAAACTTTACATTGTTCCATTTGTTATTTACAGAATTCAACCATGCTGGAGCAGGACGTTCGTCCGCTCCTCGAAAATTTCTATGATTTCTTTAGTGTCGTGGTGGTGGCACGGAAGATGCCATGGGTAGGCTAAAGTATGGGGACAATGGATGCTAGTGGGATCTGGGGAGGGAAGATGTAGTGATTTCTACACACAACTAGCTAGAACACAGATCTTTATTTCTCCTCAAACAAGTTACAAGTATCCTTAAGCTGTATCAGAGAGAAGAATATCACTACTACGCGAGCCCTCTAGTGTCAAATGAATCGATCCCTCCTCTAGGAAGTCGTGCCCCTCCTTATAAAGGGGTCCCTTGGTTACATCTAGGGATGGCATGGACAAGCATATCCTTGGAATATGCTTGTCCCGAAGTGGTAACTCGGCGGACCTATTTCCGTGTCCCCCTTCTATCGACGGCAAAGACCTAGAACCCCCACATGTCAGCCTCGGGCTTGCCCACTATCACCTCTGTGACGCATGTCTGCCCCTCTGTGGCTCTGCTCTTTGTCTCTAGCGCTTGGCCCTGTGTAGATTCCTCCTAGCCAGTAGCTAGGGTTTGACTCTAGGATCCTTCTCCTTCTCCTTCAAGCTTCCCGTTACTCGGCCTTGTCTTTCATAACTCGGCTCGACCTTTACCTGCGTATGATCTGATCAACCTTATTTGGCCGACTTAGCTCACATGTCGGCCGAGTAAGGTATTAATCACTCGATTTTGGCTAAGCCATGCCTTATTCGGCCGAGCCTTGCATAACTCGGCCGAATTAGCTTATAACTCGGCATATGGTAAGAAAGGTTCCTTCCTTCTTTCCACTATCTTGACCCTACCTGGGGTCATCCCCCCAACATTTAGCATGCTGCGCCACTGCCGCATAATGTTGGAGATATGCCCTAGAGACAATAATATAATTAGTTATTATTATATCTTTGTGTTTATGATAAATGTTTACATTCATGCTATAATTGTATTAACCGGAAACATTAATACTTGTGTTATTTGTAAACTTGTTAGAGTCCCTAGTGAAGCCTCTTTGTAACACTAGCTTGTTGGTTAATAGATGATCATGGTTTCCTGATCATGAACATTGAGATGTTATTAACAATAAGATCATATCATTAGGAGAATCGTATGATAGACATACTCCTATAGATAAGCGTAGCATAAAGATCAAGTCATTTCAATAGTTTGTTTGCTATAATCTTTGAGATACATAGTAACCTAAATCCTTAGACCATGAGATCATGCTAATCACCATCACCGGATGTATGCTTTGATGACATCAAACACCACTTTGTAACTGGGTGGTTATAAAGGTGGCATTGAGTGTTCGGAAAGTATGTGTTGAGGCACATGGATCAAGAGTGGGATTTGTCCATCCATATGACGGATAGATATACTCTGGGCCCTATCGGTGGAATGTCATCCAATTAGCTTGCATGCATGTGACTGGATAACAAGGGATCACATATCGCAGGAATAAGAAAAGAGTACTTATCAGTAACGAGGTTGAACTAGGTATGCAAAGATACCGACGATCACACCTCGGATAAGTATTATATCACGAGACAAAGGGAAATTGGTATCGTATGTAAATGGTTCATTCGATTGAAAAGTAATCATAGAAATATGTGAGAGCCATATGAATTTCCAGATTCCTCTATTGGTTATTGATCGGAGAAGAGTCTCGGTCATGTCTGCATAATTCATGAACCATAGGGAGACACACTTAAGGATTCGATGTTGTTTAGTAGTTATGAGTAAGAAGACCGAATGTTATTCGGAGTCTCAGATAGGATCCAGGATATCACGAGGAGATACGGAATAGTCTGGAGAATAAGATTCATATAAGGAAAGTCCAATTTCGGAGTTCGGGAATGATTCCGGTGTTTTCACCGGAATGATCTAGAAGAGTCTAGAAGGTTTGCCGAACCGGAAGGGGAAGGGTGGATGAATGTGTCATGACAAAGTGGAATGGTTGCATCATGTCATAGGTAAAAGGTCTATGCAAATAAAAGAGAGAAATCAAACTCCAAAATTGAAAGTCAAAAGGCAAGTTTGAGAGTCAAACTGGGACAATATATCCTGGTGGAGGGAGGAGAGGAAATCTCCTCTCCCTCCACCACGCGCCAAGGAGGAGAGGGAGTTGGGGGAGGATTCGACCTCCCCCTCCCCTAGCTGCCCCTCCCTCTCATAAATAGAGGGGAGGGGGCTGCACTCCAACACACCTCTCCAAGCCCCACCCCAAGTCGTCGCTAGCCGCGTCGCCGCCGCACCAAGTCGCCGCCACCCTAGCTGCCACCGAACACCTCCTCCTCCCTCGGCCTCTAAACCCTAGATCGTCGGGGAACCCTTATACTCAATCTTGTCGCACCGGCTTAAGGCAAATCCCTTGATAGCGCCCAGCACTTGTCGTGGGACGCTTCATTGGAAACCCCAAGAGGAAGGTATGAAGCAGCTCAGCAGCACGTTTCCCTCAGTAAGAAATTGAGGTCATCGAACCAGTAGGAGAAAGGAAACGTCACACAGGTGTTGCAAGCAACGCGGAGACCTGCACAACACAAACTCAAGACTTTTCCCCAACGAATCAGTGAGGTTGTCAAGCTCACCGGTTTTCTATAACAAAGGATTAAACGTATGGTGTGGAAGGTAATGGTTTGTATCAAGTAAACAAGTAACAGTGGAAGATGTATCAATGGTAAAGATTGTACCGGGGTCCATAGTTCACTAGAGGTGCTCTCCTTGGATAAACAACATCGCATGAAGGGTAAAAAAATTACAGCAGGGCAATTGACAGGAACTGAGCAAGGCATAACAATGCAATTACTAGTCATAAAGATCCTATGAGATTCGATTGGGCAATACAACAAGATACATAGACCGCCATCCAACTGCATCTATGAATAGAAGTCCACCTTCAGGTTATCAACCGAACCCCCTCCAGTATTAAGTTGTAAGCAACAGACAACTGCTTTAAGCAAAGTGTGTAAGGTAAACAATCCACATGTTCCATGAACAAGAGACCGTTGTTTTCTCCCTAGTAGCAACATCACATCTACAACCGAAGAGATTATAGTCACTTGCCTTGGAAACTAGAGGCATGAACCCACTATCGAGCATAAATACTCCCTCTTGGAGTCACTAGCAAGTACTTGGCCAAGATAGCTACTAACAACGGAGAGCATGCAAGATCAAAAACAACACACACATGATAGAATCATAAAGACAAAACAATTAATCAAACCAACATAATAGTCTCAATATCCATCGGATCCCCGCAAACATAACATGCATGATTACAAATAGATTAGATCTTGATCATGAACGGAGCTCACAAGATCTATACATGAAAGCACAAAGGAGGAGATACAACCATCTAGCTACTACATGGAACCATAGTCCAAGGTCGAACTACTCACGCATCATACCGGAGAGAAGGCCTCCGGGATGATCTCCCCTCTGGAAGGGTGCCCGGAAGAACTTTAGATCCCCCCATCTAGGGACGATGGTGGCGGCGGCTACAGACGGTTTCATGGAGATTTGATCGGGTGCTTAGGGTTTCTGCATCGGGGGCTTCTCATAGGCGAAGGGGGAGGCCGAGGAGGCGGCCAGAGGGGCCACACCCCTCCCAGGCGCGGGCCCACCCCTGGCCACGCCTAGGGGGTCTGGCTGCCCTGGCCCGCTTCTCTGTCTCCCCTCTGGACTTCTTGTTCCCCACGGAAAGTAATTGACTTTGATGTTTGTCTTGTCCAATTCCAAGAATATTTCTTTACTAACTTTTCTGGAACCAAAAACAGCAGAAAACAGGCAACTGGCACTGTGGCAACTTGTTAATAGGTTAGTACCAGAAAACATGTAAAAGCACCTCAAAGTGTAGACAAGCAAAGCAAAGTAGATACTAAACAAGCATGGAGCATCAAAAATTATAGATACGTTTCTGACGTATCAAGCATCCCCAAGCTTAACTCTTGCTCGTCCTCGAGTAGGTAAGTGATAAAAAAGAATAATTTTTGAGGTGACATGCACCCTCACAATAAAGATCCAACCATTTGCAAGCATTGAAAGCTGGGATCAAAGAACTCTAAACATGTGCATGAAAGATGAAGTTCTAACAATAGTACATAGTAACTATGCATGCAACATGACAAGCTACAAACAAATATCATGAATAACATGCATTGGAAAATGTTTGTTTGTTTCACATACAGAAAACATAGCATAGTGGCAATCAACTTGTCCCTCATAGAGTAGAAAATAGATGCATAGGACACCTTCAAAGTTCACAAGGGTGACTAGAAACAAATAGCAGAAGAACAAGTAATATCACAATATGCATCAATCAATAAGCTTTGGAACACTGCACACAGAATGACAACTATGCTCTATTAACGGTGCCTAAAGGTAGAAGGTGGATACTCAAATAATGGTGGAAGAAAGGCCTTTTATAAAGGAATCAGAGATTTCAAGTTTCAAAAAGAGCTTCCACAAATTATTGTACTTGTTAGCTTTCAGCCCTCATTGCCCCTATCATAAGCATCTTGAAGTGGTTAAGGTTAAAGTGAACAAAGATGGAGTATATGCTTGACGAAGTATAAGTTGGCAATCTCAAGTCCCTTGAATACGAGGGCCACACCTCATTCTACTCAACTTTAGTCACCTGTAAGTTCTTGTCATTGTAAGTATTTGCATATCATTGAGAACCGCCAACGGGGTACCCCTTGCACATGGTACAGGAGGTATCCCATAACCAAAATGACAAGGCAAGCAGATAATGAGCATCTCAGCAATCTTCTTATTTACCATGGGAATATGGTGATTTTTTCTCTCTTTCCTCTTTTCTCAACGTGTCTCTTTTTTTATAAGAAGAATGCTTCATAGATGTCACTATGGTGATGCTGCAAGTTTCCACCATGATTAGGCATGGCTTAGGCTAGCAGCCCAGGCGTTTCTCTAGCACAGGATACAAACTCCATGGACTTACAAGTTCCCTCTTTATTTCACACCGGTGACATCCATAGACAAAAGAGCATGATATCAACTGAGTACAAAGTACAAGTGCAATGTTGAAAACGTTCCTCGTGATAACACGGTTCTGCTAATTCCAACGTATAAGTGCAAGCATATACAACATAGAAGACACAATGGTTCAAGTTTATTAGGGGCAAAGAATATAAAGTGTGCCATCAAGTTTGTGAGGGCTTTAATCACTAAGTTTTCACATTACAAAATAGTTTTTAATTGGAAGATAGTTAAAAACAAGAATATACTTGGAATGGTGTAACACACCATGCATAGGAGTTTATAGTGAACACTTTGGAATAACTTGGTTTCTTGGGAGTTGGAATCATGAGTAGAACTTACTCATACAAGTGGAGGCTAGCAAAGGACTAGGAGCAACCAACTAAGAGAGCAATAATGGCCATAATCATGCAGAGCTACAAAGCATTACTAATCAAAGCAAAGAGTGGTACTACAAGTCAAAGACTAAATGATCATAGAGGCTAATGGTGACTTGTCATAGTCATAACATGGTGTGAGCATGTGCCAAGTCAACCCAAACAAAGCATCAAAGGAGAATACCACAATACTATGTTTTTGCATGCTAAAACAACGCATAATTTCTTCAAGGCACACTAAGCAATCCCAATTGTTTGGAACAAGACATGATACAGCAATAATCACTAAGCATAAGGTCAAAACAACACCTAGCATGTCATGTTAAAGTCTAAGTCACAGTCAATGCAAGCTCCTCTTGCACTTCAAGCAAGAACTTACTACTCATTTCCAACACCAAGCAACTTATTTGCAAAACAACACAACGAGAGCGGGGGTCCAAACTACTTTATTCAAGCAAACTAAACAACCTAAGCAAAGCAAACGAAAACTAAGACGCTCCAAGAACAACACAACTGTGCATGAAACAATAAAAACGAAGTGTCTAGACAGACCTGAGCTTTTTATTGATGAAGAAGGGGATGCCTTGGGAATCCCCAAGCTTTGACGCTTGTACCTCTTGGATATTTCTTAGGGTGACACCATGGTGGCATCCCCAAGCTTGATCTTTTGTCCATTCTTCATCTCATTGCATCATTCTCTCTCTACACCTGAAATTTTTCCTTCACACAAAACTTCACACAATCTTCATTAGCAACATTAGTTATACAAAAGATATTAGACCTCTGGCAAAGCTTTGAAACAGCAAGGCTTTTCACTAAAAACACAAGCTAATGTATTAACTCCTTCAAAAAGCTCAATTCACCTAAAGATAACTAAAAAATGAATCAATAAGAAGCAAATGCAAATAATGGCAGAAACCTATCAAAACAGACCAGCAGGTAGAAACCGATTTTTTAGAACATCTTCTGTTACTCAAATCAAAAAGTGTTGAACTAACGAAAGTTAGCTAACATACTAGGCGATTTATTTTTAAATTTTGAGCTCAATCCGAGTTACAAAGACTCCTCGCGAATTTTTTTGGTGGAGGACAGAAATATGTTTTGGGACAGCAACTCCCCAAATCTTACTTCCCTCTCATTAGAGGTCATTCTTGGCACCAAAAGCAAATAAAAAGGATAAGGAAAGGTAATTACTGAAGTAATAACTTCCAAGACTCAAGGAAACCCTGGGGTTATCTCCCAACAAGTACTTTTCTTTAACGCCTTTCAGTTAGGCACAAGAAGCAAGAAGAATCAAGTATTTTCAAATGAAGAAGCATTAACATCAAACCTTGCTTTCAAAGGAGGAGCAAAAATCAACTTCTCTCTCCTCATAGGGAAGTGTTCAATACCTTTCTTGAATAGAAAATGATATTTAATGGTGCCTTCTTTCATATCAATAATGGCACCAACTGTTTTAAGAAAAGGTCTCCCCAAAGTAATACGAGAAGAAGCATTGTATTCAACATCCAAAACATAGAAATCAACAGGGACATAAGCATTGTTAACCATAATGAGAACATCACTAATACTCCCCATGAGTTTCTTCTTAGCATTATCATTGAGTGGGACATCCAAATAACAATCTTCCAACGGTGGCAAATCTAGCATTTCATAAATCTTCCTAGGCATAATAGAGACACTAGAACCAAGATCACATGAATCTTTGAGATCAAAGTCATTCACTTGAATATTAATAATGGGTTCCCAACTATCTTCTACTTTCCTAGGAATATAAGCTTTGTGTTTTATCTTCTCTTCCTTAATCTTAACAAGAGCATCTGTAATGTGTTTGGTGAAAGCAACATGCATATCACTAGCATCAGGACTTCTAGCAAGCTTTTATAGGAACATAATCACTTCAGAAATATTGCAACCATCTATATCAAATTCAAACTTATCGTCACTAGTAGTAGACTCACTAGGCTTAGGCATTGTAGGAGGAGGAATAGGGACTTCTTGTGGTTTAGTGGTGATCGTGCACACACTATTGTTTCTATCAATTTAAGCTTCCCTTTCCCACTTAGCATGAAGTTGGGCTAACAGCCTAACATTTTCATCAATAGTAACTTGTATGGCATGAGCAGTAGCAAAGGTATTTTCCATATTTTCAGGTTTAGCAGCCATTTTATTAACCAAGGAAGTTTAAGCTTCAGACAAAGAGGACATATTTTTCTCAGCACTCAAATTTTTTGACTATAAATTAGGAATTTCTCTATTCAGATTCTCAAGCTGATGACTAATATTTTTCAAAATGATAGATTGTTCCTCCATAGTTTTAGTGAAAATCTTGTTTTGCTCATATTGCATTTGCATAAAGTTTTTAGTGGATCTCTCAACTTCTAGAATCCTCTCTTCATTAGGCATTCCAGATCTACCCTGATAAGCATTTCCACTAGGAGGATAAGGCCTATAATTACCATAAGTATTGTTGCCAAAATAGTTGTTTCTAATGAAGTTCACATCAACTTGATCTTCTTGAGCAACCAAAGAGGCTAAGGGAACACTATTAGGATCTAGAGGAGCTTTCCCATTAACAAGCATATCCATAATAACATCAATCTTTTCACTCAAAGAGGAAGTTTCCTCAACAGAATTTACCTTCTTACCATGTGGAGCTCTCTCAACATGCCATTCATAGTAGTTAACCATCATATTATCAAGGAGCCTTGTTGCAGCACCCAAAGTGAGGCCCATGAAGGTACCTCCAGCAGCTGAATCCAACAGATTTCTTGAGGAGAAGTTCAAACTGCATAAAAAGTCTGGATAATCATTCAAGCAGTGAGTCCATGAGTAGGGAAATTTTTAACCAAAGATTTCATTCTTTCCCAAGATGGAGCAACATGTTCACTATCAAGTTGTTTAAATTTCATAATATCACTTCTCATAGATATAATCTTAGCAGAGAATAGTACTTTCCAATAAAAGCATCTTTGCACTTAGTCCAAGAATCAATACTATTTTTAGGCAAAGAAAGCAACCATTCTTTAGCTTTTCCCCTCAAGGAGAAAGGAAAAAGCTTGAGCTTAATAATATCTCCATCTACATCCTTATATTTTTGCATCTCACAAAGTTCAACAAAGCTATTGAGATGGGCAGCAGGATCATCAGAACCAGCACCAGAAAATTGCTCTCTCATCACAAGATTCAACAAAGCAGGCTTAATTTCATAAAAGGTAGCATTAGGAGCAGGTGGAGCAATAGGTGTGCTAAGGAAATCATTGTTGTTGGTGCTAGTGAAGTCACACAACTGGTGTTCTCAGCAGAGTTCATTTTGGCAAAGGTGGGCAAGCCAAAAACAGCAACAACAGCTAGAGCACGAACTATTTTTTTATGTTTTTGAATAAAGAAAGAAAACCAAACTAGACTAATTTTTGGGTTTTTTTTTGGAAAGAGGCAAACAAAACCAAGCAAAAGAAAACAAAGCAAACTAAAAACAAAGTAAAGAGAAAGGAAGTGAAGGACTCCCCTAGTGAAGACGTCCTTAGCCTCCCCGGCAACGGCGCCAGAAAATAGCTTGATGGCGCCCAACACTTTTCGTGGGACGCTTCGTTGGAAACCCCAAGAGCAAGGTATGAAGAAGCACAGCAGCAAGTTTCCCTCAGTAAGAAACCAAGGTTATCGAACCAGTAAAAGGAAGGAAACGTCACACATGTGTTGCAACCAACACGGAGACCTGCACAACACAAACTCAAGACTTTGCCCCAACGAATCAGTGAGGTTGTCAAGCTCACCGGTTTGCTATAACAAAGGATTAAACGTATGGTGTGGAAGGCAATGGTTTGCAGCAAGTAAACAAGTAACAGTGGAAGATGTATCAATGGTAAAGATTGGACCGGGGTCCATAGTTCACTAGAGGTGCTCTCCTTGGATAAACAACATGGCATGAAGGGTAAACAAATTACAGCAGGGCAATTGACAGGAACTGAGCAAGGCATAACAGTGCAATTACTAGTCAAAAAGATCCTATGAGATTCGATTGGGCAATACAACAAGATACATAGACCGCCATCCAACTGCATCTATGACTAGAAGTCCACCTTCAAGTTATCATCCGAACCCCCTCCAGTATTAAGTTACAAGCAACAGACAACTGCTTTAAGCAAAGTGTGTAAGGTAAACAGTCCACATGTTCCATGAACAAGAGACCGTTGTTTTCTCCCTAGTAGCAACAACACATCTACAACTAAAGATATTATTGTCACTTCCCTTGGAAACTAGAGGCATGAACCCACTATCGAGCATAAATACTCCCTCTTGGTGTCACTAGCAACTACTTTGCCAAGATAGCTACTAACAACGGAGAGCATGCAAGATCACAAACAACACAGACATGATAGAATCATAAAGACAAAACCATTAATCAAACCAACATAATAATCTCAATATCCATCGGATTCCCGCAAACACAACATGCATGATTACAAATAGATTAGATCTTGATCATGAACGGAGCTCACAAGATCTATACATGAAAGCACAAAGGAGGAGATACAACCATCTAGCTTCTACATGGACCCATAGTCCAAGGTGGAACTACTCATGCATCATACCGGAGAGAAGGCCTCTGGGATGATCTCCCCTCCGGCAGGGTGCCGGGAAGAACTTCAGATCCCCCCCCCCCCGATCTAGGGACGATGGTGGCGGTGGCTACAGACGGTTTCGTGGAGATTTGATCGGGTGCTTAGGATTTCTGCATCGGGGGCTTCTTATAGGTGAAGGGAGAGGCCGAGGAGGCGGCCAGAGGGACCACACCCCTCCTAGGCGCGGACCCACCCCTGGCCACGCCTAGGGGGGTCTGGCTTCCTTGGCCCTCTTCTCCGTCTCCCCTCTGTACTTCTTGTTCCCCATGGAAAGTAATTGACTTTAACGTTTGTCCCGTCCAATTCCGAGAATATTTCTTTACTAACTTTTCTGGAACCAAAAACAGCAGAAAATAGGCAACTGGCACTATGGAAACTTGTTAATAGGTTAGTACCAGAAAACATGTAAAAAGCACCTCAAAGTGTAGACAAGCAAATAAAAGTAGATACTAAACAAGCATGGAGCATAAAAAATTATAGATGCATTTCCGACGTATCAGCCCTGCAAGATCTCCCCTCTACTTCCGTCACCATGCTGTCGTGATGCCGGAATCACGAGGAGAGAGATACAACCTCCGTTGTCTGCCGGAACAAGGGAGAGGAAGGTCTTCATCGAGTACCGAACGTGTGACCGACTGCGGGAGTGCTGCCAGAACACAACGCTGGAAGGATCATCTACGCGATCTTGAGATCGGCAAGTGTACAATTATGTCACCCATGAGAATCTTCTCTCGTTAACCGCTTTGGAATCTTCGAGGGTGAGTACTCTAATCGAATCGTTGCTACAATCTAGTAGATAGATCTTGGCTCGTGTGTGTTCATCCGGTATAATTTTTTTGTTTTCCATGCTATGAACCCCTACACATAATGCGGACGCATATCCCAGGACATACCATTCGGAGAAGGAGGTGGCCCCACTACTATCTCCGCCAGGTCAACATCACGATGATGCAACCAAACCAGTGATAGGGCCGCCTTCACACCTGCTACCAGCTGATGACGCACAAGCTCCTTCATGGCGTTCGTATCGTGAAACTTTCCAAGCAACTCCAAGAAGCTAGAGGGAGTTGCATCCAACGGAAACATCATGTCCCATACTACTACGAGTGACGACCTCGCACGTTTCAACACCCGAAGCACTTGATGGCCTCGGTCTTGAACTGTTGCGAGAACAATCGCTCGATCGCGGTCCATCTAGAAAAAGTCACCGGCCTCCAACTCCTGTTGCGTTAAGCAATTCATTCGAATCGCAACATGCTATTTCTCTTCCTTCGGAAGAAGATTCACAACTGCAAGCAAAAGTAGCAGACGAGAAGACATGAAGGCCCGGCGCAATCGGAAAGAACAAGAGGATCATAAAGACTTACACTGGAGTTGCTCGCCGATTTTCCGCAATTCCTCAAGGAGAAATTCTTCTCTCGCAACGGCCCATTCAGTCTTGGATTTCCAAACGTCCGCATGACTACAGATCATGAGAACATCTTTCTCCATGCTTCGGATGCGATCACGTAGCAGAGGCAACTGCTACGTTGCACCCGGTGGCGGACTGGCACCAATCAAAGCAGGAGATGTGAGCATCGGTTCAGCACTCGAAGGACCCTAAGGGTGTACAAGTAGCAGAGTATAAAAATCAAGGAATTTGACATCAGTCAAAAGAGACACTTATATTTACACAAATTAACCACTACGTGGTAGAAGTAAAATTGTCCAGCATGAAGCATTACATGCACATGGGCAAAGCAAAATCAAAATACTATTACAACTATGATGCAGAAGACCTAGGAAGCCGCATCTGGAGTAGCTTTGGACTCCGAGACTCTAGCCTTGGCCGCCCGTTGCTGCTCCAGCGCATATGTGGCTAGGAGGTCAATCAGCTTCGGGCCAAAGTGCTTGCAGTAGGAGGCGAATGGAGATAACGCTACCTCAATGCCATTCTCTGCCATCGAAATCTTGGAGGTGATCTGCTGAAGATCCAGATGCACGCCCGATGCCACCGCCATCGCCAGCCCCATGGCGGCACCCACACCCTTCTGCGCCCTCTTGTAACTCGTAGGTGCATCACCCGCCAAGGCTTCTGCTAAGGAGTCGACGCCGTCAAGGGCGACGCCCTTCGGATTGATCTCCTTGTAGAAGCGGGAGAGGACGTCCTTGGCCTTGCCTAGAAATTCCACAGCAGAGCTGCAGCGATCTTCGATCGCCACCATAGCATCCGCCATGGGATCCCCATGCTCCAAGACGCTGTGATCAAACACAACGCCAGTAGCATCTGCAGGATGCGGCATAATTCGAGTGAGATAAAGGAGTCACATCCGAAGAAACACAAGATCCTAAAAAGGAGTGTAGCATGGCTTACCGGATAGCGCTTTGGCAGCAGCCATAAGCTTCTCAGCCATGGCCTTCTCCCGGGACAACATGGCAGTCGCAAGCTGCTGCTCACGGTCCTAGGCCTATTGTTGTTGACGCTGAAGGGCCTCCGCAGCATTCTTCACCTTGGTCTCTGCCTGGCCGAGACTCTTTTCAAGTGCATTTAGCTTGCGGAGGGCCTCATTGTTCTCATCTGCAATATTCAACAAGTAAAAGTCAACACAAACAGTACTCATTAGAACTCGCAATCGAACAAAACAAATATGCATTGTGGAGTTGCCTGAGATCGCCCTCTAAGAAAAGGTATTGCTGGCCCAAGCGATTAACATCGCGGATGAAGGGCTGCAGAAAAAGATCAACAAGCCAAATGAACAAAAGGGCTCGGGGGATCGCTCATGAGACATGATAAGTTACTTACGTGGTCACCCAAAGACTCCGAGGGTCTAATTTGCGTCTTCCGGAAACTGACTGCACGAGTCCTTGGCCTCAAGGAGCTCGAAAGATCATCATCGGAGTCCGCCACCATCTTTAGGAAAGGAGCAGCAATCTTAAACTCCCCATGCATCTCGTCAAGGTCGTCCTGATGTCTACGCACTTCTATTCTTGTAGACAGTTGTTGGGCCTCCAAGTGCAGACGTTTGTAGAAGAGCGGCAAGTTTCCCTTAAGTGGATTACCCAAGGTTTATAGAACTCATGGAGGAAGTGGTCAAAGTTATCCCTCTCAAGCAACCCTACAATCAAGATACAAGAAGTCTCTTGTGTCCCCAATACACTTGTCAGGTGTATAGGTGCACTAGTTCGGTGAAGAGATACAAGTGGTATGGATGATTATAAGTGGCAACTGTGCCAGAAAAGAGCTTCTAACGGGGAGGAAAAGACTAAAGGCAAATAGATGGAAGCAAGCAAACATGCAACAGATCTAGTTGTAAATGGTGTTTCAATGCTTAGAAACAAGGCCTAGGGATCATACTTTCACTAGTGAACACTCTCTCATATAAATATATTCTCTTCATGATTCGACCCCGAACTACTCTCCGATTGAACACTCTAATCCATGTTAGGGCTATAACAACACTCCTCAAAGTCTGCCTTCCCCATCTAGATAATCCCACACTGTCACCTTGAGCGCTAGACGGCCAACAAACACCACAATTTCATAAAGACATCCAACTCCAAATATAACTCATGATAAGTATTTGTAAACTCTAGCCTAAGTTCCACCACGGCGTGCACGCTATCACTTTCACACACGTGGGGAGAGCAGAGATCTATTGAAGCACTTGAGTATTTATGTAGATTCTAGCCTAAGTGCCACCACGGTATGCATGTTGTCACTTTCACACATGTGGAGAGAGCCAGAGATTGGTTTAAGCACTTGAGTAGCAAAGTAGATCTACTTGATTACAAAGCTCATGATCCCAATAAGATCACGCATAGAGAGAGAGATGAACAAATAGATACTGGTAGAGCCCTTAGCCTCGAGGAACAACTACTCCCTCCTCATCATGGGAATCAGCAACAGCGAAGGAGATGGTAATGGAGATCGATGAGATGGCGTCGGGGGCACTTACCTGTCCCGACAGGGTGCCGGAACAGAGACATCTTTCCCCCAGATCTCCCCTTCGGGGGCGGCGGTGCCATGGGACTTTTTCGTGGATTTCCCCCCACGTTCGGCTTTACGTCTCGGGGAGACGTATAAGTAGGCGAAAGGGAAAGGTCGGTGAAGGCCCAGGGGACCCACACCCCTTGGTGGCACGACCAGGGTGGGCCTGCTCCACCCTAGGGTGTGGCCACCCTGGTTCCCTACTCCATCTCTGCTTCATGGTTACGTGTTGCTCCGGGAAAAATAGTAACTTTGGCTTTTTTCCCGTCCAATTCCGAGAATATTCATTTTTTTAGCTTTTCTGAAACCAAAAAACAGTAGAAAACATACAACTGGCACTGTGGCATCTTGTCAATAGGTTAGTTCCATAAAGTGTACAAAACATAAGACAAAATATGTAAAACAAGCATGGAGCATCAAAAATTATAGATACGTTTACGACGTATCAAGCATGCCCAAGCTTAACTCATGCTCGTCCTTGAGTAGGTAAGTGATAAAAAGAATAATTTTTTAGGTGATATGCACCATCACAATCATGATCAAGTTATTTGCAAGCATTGAAAGCTGGGATTAAAGTACTCTAAACATGAGCATGAAAGATGTAGTTCTAACAATAAGACATATCAACTATGCTGCAACATGAAAGGATACAAACAAAGATTCATGAATAACAATGCATTGGAAGACGTTTGTTTGTTTCACATATAGAAAACATAGCATAGTGGCATTCATCTTGTCCCTCATGGAGTAGCAAAACATAAATGCATACGACACCTTCAAAGTTCATAAGGGTGACTAGATACAAATAGTTTAAGAACAAGCAATATCAACATTATGAATCAATCAATAAGTTTTGGGACAATGCACATAGAACTAAGAATGGCAACTATGCTCTCTTAATTAGTGCCTAAGGATAGAAGGTGGAGACTCAATATAAAAGTGGAAGAAAGGCCCTTCAAAGGGAAGTAGGGGTTTCAAATCTCATAAAGAGCTTCCAAAAATTATGGTACTTGTTAGCTTTCAGCTCTCATTGCCGCTATCATAAGAATCTTGAAGTGATTAAGGTTAAAGTGAACAAAGTATGGAGCATATGCTTGACAAAGTATAAGTTGGCAATCTCATGTCCCTTGAGTACGAGGGTCGCTCCTCATGCTACTCAACATTAGTCACCGGTAAGTTCTTGTCATAGTAAGTACATGTGTATCATAGAGAACCGCCAATAGGGTACACCTTGCCCTATGATACAGGAGATATCACATATAAAAATGACAAGGCAAGCAGACAATGAGCATCTCAGCAATCTTCTTATTTACCATTGGAAAATGATGCTTTTTTCTCTCTTTCCTCTTTTCTCATCTTTTTTTATTTTTCTCAATCTCTCTTTATGTCTCTCTTTTTTTATAAGAAGAATGCTTCATAGATTGCTCGCTATGATGATGCTGCAAGTTTCCACCATGATTAGACATGGCTTAGGCTAGCGGCCCAGGCGTTTCTCTAACACACATACATAACTCCATGGACTTACAAGCTCCCCTTTTATTTCACACCGACAAGATCCGCAAACAAAATATCATGATATCAACTGGATAATAAGTATAGGTGCAATGTTGAAAGCGTTCCCCATGACATCATGGTTCTGCTAATTCTCAACTTATAAGTGCAAGCATATACAACATAGATGACACAATGGTTCAAGTTTATTAGGGGCAAGAAAAATAAAGTGTGCCATCAAGTTTGTGAGAGCTTTAATCACTAACTTTCACATAACAAGTTTAATTTGGAAGATAGATAAAACAAGAATATACTTGGAATGGTGTAACACACCATGCATAGGAATTTATGGTGGACTCTTTAGAGTAACTTGGTTTATTGGGAGTTGGATGCATGAGTAGAGCTTACTCAGTACAAGTGGAGGCTAGCAAAAGACTGGGAGCGTCCAACTAAGAGAGCAATAATGGCCATAATCATGCAGAGCGACAAAACATTATCAATCAAAGCATAAAGTGGTATCACAAGTCAAAAACTAAATGATCATGGAGGCTAAGGTGACTGATTCATAGTCATAACATGGTGTGAGCATGTGCTAAGTCAACCCAAACAAAGCATCAAAGGAGAATACCACAATACTATGCTTTTGTATGCTAAAACAACACATGATTCTTTCAAGGCACATTAAGCAATCCCAATTGTTTGGAACAAGTCATTATATAGCAATAATCACTAAGCATAAGGTTAAAACAACATCTAGCATGACATGATAAAGTCTAAGTCACAGTCAAAACAAGCTCCCTTTTGTATTACTAAAGCATGGAACTTTCTACTCTCTTTCCAACACCAATCAACTTATTTGAAACAACTCACAAATATAATAATCAATAAAGATCAGTGAGCTTGTCTCACAAATCCATAAAGAAGAACTAAAGAGTTCTAAGATGAAAGCACAAGAATACTAAAGCTGAACGCAGTGCTAGCAAAAGAGAACACTCACAAGACAATAAGAATGAAAACTAGAGTGTTCTAGGCAATGAAAACAGAGTGTGTCTCTATCCAAAAGAAGTGTGTTGTAATCCAACCACTTTATTCAAGCAAACTAAGCAAACGAAAACCAAAAATGAAAACTAAGACGCTCCCAGAACAACACAATTGTGCATGAAACAATAAAAACGAAGTGTCTAGAAAGACCTGAGATTTTTATTGATGAACAAGGCGATGCCTTGGGCATCCCCAAGATTTGACGCTTGTAACTCTTGAATATTTCTTAGGGTGACATGGGGTGGCATCCCCAAGCTTGAGCTTTTTTCCATTCTTCATCTTATTACATCATTCTTCCTTTACACCTGAAAATTTTTATTCATACAAAACTTCACACAATCTTCATTAGCAACATTAGTGCATTCAAAAGTAATAGACCTTTGGGTTTAGTTTTAAAACAGCAAAACTTTCTGAAAGGATATGGATGTCGCCTAGAGGGGGGGTGAATAGGATATTAAAACTTTTCCTAGAGTGGCTCAACAAAGGCGGAATAAAACTAGTGTTTACTTTGTTAAGCACAACCTAGAACAACTAAGGTTCACCTATGTGCACCAACAACTAATGCTAAGCAATACAAGCAACAAAGTGATAGCAAGATATATATTACTTCAAACACGAAGGCTATCACAATGTAAAGTGCATAAGTAAAGAGCTCAGGTATAGAGATAACCGAGGCACGCGGGGACACCGATATTTTACCGAGTTCCTCCCAACATGGAGTGGAGAGGGAGTGGTATCAAACCACCAACGCCACAAAAGGCCTCCCTTATTCTCCGGTGAATCTCACCCCAATGGGATCGATCCACGCTTCCACTATTGGTGCACTTGTCGGTGGCAACCGGAACCTCTCACAAGGTTGGGGCACTTCTCCACAACTTAATTGGAGGCTCCCAACAAATGCCACAAAAGGCCACAATGCCACCAAGGCCACAAAACCGTCTAGGGTTCCAAGAACCCAAGAGGGACAAGCTCCAATGAGTCACACGAACCAAATCCTCCGAGGAGAACTCAAACCGATGCACCGAATGCAAATGGCAAGAACACCACAAAGGTGCTCAAATCCCTCACTCTCAAGTTCCAACAAAGCTACTAAAGCTATTGGAGGAACAAGAGAGGAGGAATCAAAGAGAGACACAAAATCCCCCAAAATCTAGATCCCCAAAGATGCACTCACAAAGAGATGAATCGGTTAGGTCAAAACGTGGATCTAAATCTCCTCCCTCTTTCACTCAAATATGGGCAAGAATCATCGGACAGAAAAGATTAGGCAAGCTTCAAGATCTAGAGCAAGTGTGGACAAAGCTTAGCCTAATAGAGGAGGAAGAAGCAACCTAAAATCAAAACGAACAAAGCCTTAAATAGGAGACCCAAAAATCTGGCTATTAAGGCTATTTTTCAGAACGGTCTGGTAATACCGGATTTAACCGGTAGTACCGCACGAGTCGCAGGCCCAGCGAAAAAGCAACCAGCAAGGAATCGAACGAGGCCGCATGTGCCAGGTGGGACCAGCTAGCGCGCGCGAGGCCAGGCTGGCAGCATGCGCAGCAGCAGCGGCTGGGCCAGGGAGCATGCAAGAAGCACGCACGAGAGCCAGCGAGCTGGGCCAGGGAGCATGCGAATGGCTGCTGCACGTACGGCAGGTCAACACGCGGGAGCGGAGCATATGCGCGTGAGCGAGCCAGCGAGCTGAGCGCGGACAGGGACGGGCTGACGCGCGGCGGGCGGCACTGCGGCGCATGCAGGATCAGAGCGGAGCGGAAGATCGAAATCGGGGGCTGGATCTGCACGAACCTGGGAAAAGAATCTGGGCCGGTAGCTGTGCGGCCCGGTGCTACTGGCCGCCTGGGGCGGTAGTGCCGGCCAGGACTACCGGGCAGGCCAGAAGCTGAGTTACGCGCTGCCAGCGCGATCGATACTGGACCCGTTAGTACCGGTCGGTCTAGACAGAATTCTTTCCTTTTTCTTTTTCAAATCGAATAGGCAAATATTAAAACCGCGATAACTTTTGATTGGTAGCTCCGATTGACCCGATTCTAATTGCGTTGGAAAGAGGACGACATGTGCTACCCAATAAAAAGTGAAAATATTGGTTATCATCAAGTGAGAATGTATCAAATATAATAATGTGAGATACCTCACTTGGTGGGAAACCAGAAAGCCGTCAAGATCAAAATCACAACAAGATGTAAACGGAAGATCCGATTTTGATGAACAAAAGCTTGTTATCGAGATTACCACAAGCTCTAAATCCTCACATAGATAAGACCAAGTAGCAACCAAATATGATGATGCAAGTATGCAAAGGTTTGAGCTCTCTCTGAACGATGTGATCGAGTTACTCATTCGAGAGCCCCTCTTGATAGTACGGTTATCTATCCTAAACTCGGTCTCCTACACACAACAAGAGATCGGCAAAAGGGAAAACCTAACAAGATTATACCTTTGCCTTGAGCATTACACTTGAGCTTGATGTAGACGGTCTTGCCCTTCTCAAGATGGAACGCCTTTCTTAATTCCTCATCATCGACCTCGCATATTGAGCTTGCACAACATATCTTCTTTGCATTTCATAGACCTTGAAGCTAACACATGCTCCAAGCGATGCCAATGGACAAATCCTACAAGTATAACTTAATACACACATTAGTCCATAAAGATTGTCATTAATTACCAAAACCACACATGGGGGCCCAACATGTTCTTTCACTTTTATTAAAGACACAAGCTACTATAGAAATTCCCTCAAAAATCTCAATTTACCAAAGAACCCAAAAAGAAATCGATAAAGAGGCAAATGCAAATAATGACAAAAATCTGTCAAAACAGACCGGTAGGTAAAAACCGATTTTTTCGAAGACCTTCTATTGCTCAAATCAAAGTGTTGAACTAACGAAATTTAGCTAATAACCTGGGGGGTTTATTTAGAAAATTACAGCTCAATCTGACTTATAGAGATTTTTCACGAATTTTTACAGTGAAGCACAAAAATCATTTTTGGAACAACAATTCCCCAAATCTTACTTCTCTCACATTAGAGGTTATTTTTGACACAAAAACTACACAAAAAGGATAAGAAGAGGTTATTACAGAAGTAATAACTTTTAAGACTCAAGAAAACTATTGGGTCATCTTCCAAGAAGTACTTTTCTTTAACGCCTTTAAGTTAGGCTTGATAGTTTAAGAAGATGCTCACATAATAAATATGAATTGAAGTAAAAGAGAGCATCAAGAAGAAAATTCAAAACACATTTAAGCCTAACCCACTTCCTATGCATGGGAATCTTGTAAAGAAACAAATCATGAAAGCACAAAGCAACAAGCATAGGAAAGAAAAACAAGTGCAACTTCAAGACTTTCAACATAAAGAGGGAAAACTTAATATTGTTAAGATGCATAAAACCATGTTTCCCTCTCTCATAATAACTTTCAGTAGCAACATGAATAAAATTAATAATATAACTATCACATAAAATATTCTTATCATGAGCCACATGCATATAATAATTATTACTCTCCACATAAGCATAGTCATTCTTATTAATTATAGTGGGAGCAAAATCAACAAAATAGCTATCATTATTATTCTCATCACCATAATCATCAAATATAGGAGGCATATTGTAATCACAATTAACTTTCTCCTCAATATTAGGTGGGCTGAAAATATCATATTCATCATTCTAATCATTATATATTGGAGGTTTGGTATCATCATGGTTTGTAGAACAGCAGCAAGTTTCCCTTAAGTGGATTACCCAAGGTTTATCGAACTTAGGGAGGAAGTGGTAAAAGGTATCCCTCTCAAGCAACCCTGCAATCAAGATACAAGAAATCTCTTGTGTCCCCAACACACCCAATACACTTGTCAGGTGTATAGGTGCACTAGTTCGGCGAAGAGATAGTAAAATACAAGTGGTATGGATGCTTATAAGTGGTAACGGTGCCAGAAAAGAGCTTCTGACGGGAGAAAAAGACTAAAGACAAAAAGATGGAAGCAAGCAAACATGCAACAGATCTAGTTGTGAACGGTGTTTCAATGTTTAGAAACAAGGCCTATGGATCATACTTTCACTAGTGAACACTCTCTCGTATAAATATCTTCTCTTCATGATACTATTCTTAACTACTCTCCGGTTGGATACTCTAATCCATGGTAGGGCTATAGCAACACTCCTCAAAGTCCGCATTTCCCATCTAGATAACCCCACACTGTCACCTTGAGCGCTAGATGGTTCCAACAAACACCACAATTTCATAGAGACAACCAACTCAAAATGTACTCATGATAAATATTTATAAACTCTAGCATAAGTGCCACCACGGCGTGCACGTTGTTACTTTCACACACGTGGGAAGAACAGAGATCTATTGAAGCACTTGAGTATTTATGTAGACTCCAGCCTAAGTGCCATCACGATATGCAAGCTGTCACTTTCATACACGTGGGGAGAGCCGGAGATCTATTAAAGCACTTGAGTAGCAGAGCAGATCTACTTGATTACAAAGCTCATGATCATATTACAAAGCTTATAATCATAATATGATCATGCATAGAAAGATATTAGTAGTGGCCTTTTATACCACCACAGTGAGAGTATCGTGAATTATTTTAAGACAGTGGCCTTTTATACCACCACACTGAGAGTATCGTGAATTATTTTAAGACAGTGGGAGTATCGAGAATTTGTTGTTTGGAATTGGATATGCCTCTGAGTTGGAATAGTGTAAGAATTATCAGCATCAAAAGACAATTAACCACACCATGAGACAATACCACACATATTAACCACATCCGTGGTAAATGCAGCAAACCAACCATACCTCAGTCTCTCACACCCATAGCCCATACGTACATAGCCTCAGGTTACTAACTGAACATTAACTGAAAACCTAGGAGTTTTTTCATACAGAAAACAAGATGAGAACTTGTTTGCAGCCATAAAAACCTGAAACGGCTAAACTTTCTCTTCATCTGAGCAACTCATATGACTGGTTACCCTCACAACTTTGGGTTCACAAGCTATAGCAACCTTGAGGTTTTCGAGCCGGTACAGCTGGCCGCCGGCATGGTAGGCGTAGCCGACCTTCGTCCCGTCGCGGTTCCTTGTGATGGTGCAGCCACGCGGCCCGAACACGACACTGAAGCCACTGTCGGTGAGCTGGGTCACTGAGATGATGTTCTCGGTGAGCCCCGGGACATAGCTGACACCGGGGATGGCAAGCTTGGTAGAGCTCAGGGATCCCTTGCCACACACCAGCAGCATCTTGCCAGTGTGCGTCCGGACCGGGCGGCCTGGACGAGTGGCAGTGAAGTCTGTCAGGAGGTGCAGGTTGCCCGTCATGTGTTCAGCAGCATTTGAGACGATGTACCAAGGAGTTGCACTGAACAGACAGGAAAAAAGAATAGCACTATTAGCCACACACAAGTATTGACTATATAATGCATATTGATGATCGAGTCGATAGAAACCAAATGATATGACGATTCATAGGTAACTAGAGTAGCATGACTACTCATAAGTATCCATACAATTTTTTAAGTAGCATTCTGAGTAGAGTAACTAAATCATACTCTGAACAATGTTGGACCATAAGCTCCAACCTAGCAAAGCTACAAAGAATCAACTTGTAAGTAAACTAAGGACATTTTAGGGTATAAGCACTTCAATACGGACCTCTAATTCTGCATTATCCGAAGGATCATATTACCCTTACCTACTGTAGGGAAGAAAAATGTTACCAATACCCAAACCGGTTAATAGGGATGTAGCACTACCAAGGTATACTGAGGAAGTAATAAAATGCTAATTTATTTTAGACTATCCGAATATTAGTTTGAAAATGATGCCCACCATTCCTGCTGGTCATCACATCATACACAGTGCAAAAGGTATATGACGAAAATCATTCATTTAATTATTTATGATACTGACCAGTGCACAAACAACAAGTCAAATATACAATTTCTTGTAATTTTTTTTTCTATCCAAGTGCCATTATTGGTAATTGTTTGCACCACATTTGTAAAATTTTATTCAGCTATCATGGTGAATCTCTAGTGAGTTGCACATCAATTGATAAGATGAGCATGAAGAATACTTCATAAGTTGTGCTTTAAAATGCAACCTACGAGGCAAGGAGGATAATTAAAAGAGCTCAATAAACTTGTGCTATTCTTCCATACATGCAGATTACGCATACCAGGACAAAACTCTGCACATCCATACCAATTCACTACCATGAGAAAGTAACATACAAAGAAAAACAAAGAACAATAACAATCATTCAGGAAAGTAATTATCGTACCTAGTGGTGTCGAGAAAGTCGAGCTCATACAGATTGTCTATAAGACGTCCTTTACCAACTACTGTTCCATCAGAGCGCTCAATAGAACAGGCACCGCCTCCCATACGGACTTGAAGATCCTGACCATGGAAATGGGCAACCGATGCCATATTCACCGTCAACCCAGGAACATACCATACGTCATCGAGCTTGATCCCATTGCAGTTCACAGATCCCCGAGCACAGACTTGCATAGGCGGCCCAATCCCACTGATGGATTTGACCCAACGGTCATAGACAGGCATGGGGTCCATCAGCTTGTTCAGATTGCCAGTTCTGTGGGGGCCATTTATGCCGAGATACCAAACAGCATCATCTGCATTTGAACTGTCTTTGGAGGAGGGGTCATCACAGGGATCAAGAATGGAGGTAAGGGCAGCACTGTTCTTCTTCCTGAGAAATTGCAAGTCAACACAGGAGCACAAATAAATAACTGCATACACTGAAAGTGAACCAAAGTATAGGGATCATCTTGAAAGACCTTAGATCACACCACCTATTAATGCAACAAACTTTTTCGTAAGAGGAACACTAAGAACGCAACAACCGGCATGTGTAAACAACCACCTCAAATCATTTGACTCTTTCGTAAGAGGAATACTAAGAATGCAACAACCAACCAAGTTATAATATTTACGCGAACAAGTCAAAAATCGCGATCCATGACTAGAATGGTGGAAAGGTACATTCCAAAATGAATAAGAACCTTAAAGTTCCTGTTGCCTAGGTCCATGAAGCAATCACATAAAACCCAGAATATCAGCATTGCTCTGAGGCCCTCAATCAAACAAAATGCTTACATGTTCCATAAAAAAGGTGTGCAATTCCTGAACTGTACACAAACACCTACATTTGTTTTAAAATTATCGCTTAAATACATGCCAAATATACTACATATTCCATCAGTAATTTCTTTTTAACTCAGAATTCAGTGCTAGTATAAGTCACAGCTTTCTGTGGTCATATCCAATTTATTTATTTTTGCACCGAGAGATTCAACCTAAAACAAACATTTGACCAAGTATGTCAACCCAACAAAAATCTAAATTCCAAGGCAATTCATCAGTTGTACACAAGTCTACAGCAATATTTTTGAAACTTCAGCTGGGTACACAACACATCACCTACCAATTCCACATTTCAGCTGGGTGCTTGTATCGATCGCCCCTTTCTCTAATCATTTACAAATCCAACCCTTGCACTAGTAGATTTAACCATAAATTTGTACTAACTCCTTCCAACCCAACAAGAAGTCAAGAACCACAAGCCAATTCCGTGCGCCATGGCATCTCTCCTCTCCTCTGAAAGAAGCCAATAAACCCTAACAGCCCAAAACCCATCCTTTATCTGATGAAAACGCAAGCGAGCAAAGAAAATCCGCCGCGCTCGCCTTCACCGTCGAAATAGTAGAATCGCAAGCGTGCGACTGCGCGCCCCGACTGTGTCTATGTCCGTACCTGATTTTTTTGCAGGGATATGTCCGTACCTGATGGCGTCGAGGAAGGCAGGGTTCTCGGTGGCGGGATCCACCTCGACCATCGTCAGCACCCTCCCCTCCACGGTGGCGTCGACGAGTACCGTCTCCGATTTCACCGCCGTCGGGTTCGCTCCCTTCTTCCCCATTGGCGGTGGAGGTGGAGAAACCTCTGGAAAGCAGCCGCTAGGGGAGTGGAGTGCAGTGGCGGACGGGTTGCGGGGCGTGGGCACGCTTTGCCTTGGAAACTGTCCATTTAAAATGGCTCGCAGAAGTCGGCCGGGCTGAACTGGTCTGGAGGGACACCATCGAAGGGCTCGAAGCTAAGCTTGAGAAGTTTTTTCTTTCTCTCTGAATTCCTCACTCCGTTTAGAAATATATAAGATATTTTAATTTTATAAAACAAATGTATCTGAATGTATTTTAATATATAGGTTCTGAATCTACACATAAAAGTTGACTACATATATTTATTTTACAAATCTAAAACGTCTTATATTTCTACACAAAGGGAGTAGTAAATTATCGTACGTCGTCCACTCAAAATAAAATTATCATACGGTATGTCAAAGCAGATCAAAAGACATTCGAAAATAAAAAAATAATAACCCATAGAATGCATATATTACATAATCATATATCCTGTTGTAACATCCCAAAAATACTATACTTAGATCATCAAACTCTAATCATCAAAATTAGGGTTAACAAAAAAATTTTAAATAAAATTATGGAAGGATGCATGTGAGTATGCATTTCATTTTGAATTCTTTTGAACCACCTTGTTTGTGTGTCCCATTGCTTGTAAATGGATGCTTAGGTGAAATAAACATCATCTAAACATTTTCCACACTTTTTCTAAAGACAAGTAAATCAAAAAAAAAATAAGGAAATGGTCATTTTGATCAATTTAACTCCCATGCCTACTTTGGTTGTCTCAAACTTTCAGAACCTAACAGAAACTTTTCTGGATCTTTGCACCCCTTGATTGTACTCATAACAAAGTATCAAGGCCCACTTTATGATCATCCAGAAACTTTCAAATGCATAGTTTAAATGACAATTCAAAATTGAATCTTTATCATATGGGAAGATCCCACTTTTTCAAAAACCACTCAAACAAACTTAACTTTCAAAACCCAAGCATATGCAGACTCACCAGCACCAACCTAGCACGCCCACCAAAAATCTTTTCAAAATTCAAAACTTGAATTCTTGCTGCCATTTCATCAAACACTTGGCAGACACAAATCAAACAAAATCCAAACACTATTGTGAGCAGTGATTGAAGCCTAACGTGTTCCCTCTCTGGTTGCAACTAGGTTTTAGTAGATCATCTAGCTCAATTGCACATCCTTAGCATCACTGTAAGCTTGGCATTGCCATCAATGGTGAGCAGGCCGAATGCACCCTTGTCACCCCCATGTCGACAGCAAGCTAGGAGGAGAAACGAGCATAGCCAGCATGTCTGGGAGCAAGCCAACATCCCACCGCCACTCCCTGTCCAGCGCTCGAACACTGCCAGCCACTGGACCACACGCACGGACCGCGCCCAGCTCGCCAGCAACCATGCCGAGAGCACGCCCCGTGCGCCACGCTCGACCGACGCCCACAGACCGCGCGCCGCCCTCACCGTGTGCATACGTGATCACCACCATCCCAGCAACCCCGAGACACGCTCGTTCGCCGTCGCGCGGACCACGTGCGCTCTACGCCATTAAATTCTCCGTCAGGCACGCGTAGAGCACCGTCGCGTTCCGACCAAACCGCACCGCCCCATGTCTCGCCACCGTGTCGTTGAGCATCACCAGGGAGCACCGCACCGCCCATACCGTCGCCCATGCCGATAGTTGTCTGTACCAGCGACCACGACGAGCTCACATTGCGCCCCGTCGGTCCCCTCTCGCCACTATAAATAGAGGCCACCCCCAGCCGAATTGAGCACACCATATCACTCCCCTCTCCTCACTGATCATTCCACCTTATTCCCGGAGCAAGGCGAGCAGCGCAGCGCCGGAATTTCACTGGAGCCTGCCGCTGCTGGAGAAGAAGGGAGCCAGCGATTGGAGCCGCCCTAGGAGAAGCTGCCGGTACCAGGAGGTTCGCCGTCGTCGACTTCGTCGTTCGCCCGCCTCGCCGACCCTCGCCTGAACCCCGGTGAGCCCCCAACGACCCCCACTGGCCTCGCTAGGTTTCTGTCTCGCCGGCGTTGCCCAACGTCGACGATGACCCTCAGCGGTTGGATTAGAACCAGATCGAACGCCCCACATCGTCCCATACCGTTTCGCACCCCCTGTCTCACTGACGCGTGGGGACAGCCACTTCAGCAGCCCGCGGAAGCGCTATGCTTAGCAGGCCGGCCCGTTGACCTTTTCCGCGTAGCCCAGTTATTTGAATTAAACCTTTTCCATTTTATTTCAAACACACTTCTGTACCCAGTTTCAAAAATCAACCCAGGTCGATTCATTGCACCAAATTGAATGAAACTAATTTTGTTAGAAAGGTCTTGAAATGCTGAATCCAAGCCCGTTGGATTCAAACCATTTGGATCTGTAGATCATCCTTGGTAAAAATAACAAGGCAGAGGCTTTTCTGCATTCAAACATTTTTAAAATTTAAACCATAATAGCTTTTGAGTTGAATCCAACTCTCAAAAATCACATTTGACCATACCTTTCAGAATATATAAAAATATATAGGTTTACTTACAGAAATAATGTTCAAGTAATAAAAGAATGCCACATAGGCATTTCTAGCCTCTTTAATTAATTAAAATAAAAGGATAAAACCTTATTAAATTGTGACATCACTTTAAATCACATTCCCATGGACTAAAATATGTGGTGATGACATGTGTCAACATGATACCATGTTTGGTTTGGAGAATAGTAAATCTTAAGTAGTTTTTCAATGAGTAGAAATTACTTTTCTAAAAATAAAAGGAATTAAACCAAGCCTTAATCTTGGAATGTTAGTGATGATGCTAGATCATCTATAGGACCCTTTTGTGTGATGATTGCAAGTAATTAAGTATTGTTTGGTGATTGTGTACATCGTATTTATTTATAGACGCTAGTACCGACCAAGGATACGATGAGGAAGGAGGATTCTACGAAGAAGAAGCCGAGGAGAACTTCAACCACTGCTCTGCACAAGGCAAGCTAACACTTGCAATTTAGCAAGCTTATACTGATATTGTGCAAGCCCATACTTGCAAGCCTTACTAATCAAGTTGACCTATGCAAGCTAATACTTGCTTGTTACCATGTCAATTATATGCCTTAAGCATATGTGATCTTAATCACTTGATAACCCAATCCTAGTTTTATTTGCAAGCTTCTACTTTTTTCTTTATCAAAGCTTTAACTTAGAGTTGACTTAAGTGACTTATAGATCCTAGAAAAATATATTTGAAGGTTGCATAAAGAGCATAAAATTTGGCCTAAGTTAGAAACCTTGATATCATCCTAAGATATAAGGTTGTACTTAGTTGGAACTCCATTAGTTTACCACCCCTCATTAGTACTTATCCCCACTTGTAGATGCTAGTGCTAAGCATAAAACTTGATCAACTTTAGATGGGAATACTTGGTGAAAATGGTTATGAAAACCTTAGAATGATGGATCATTCTACTGAGATGTTTTGACATGTGTTTCCGAACACCAGATGATTTTGGTGATGAAAATGTTGAGGCATGAGCCTTAGCCCTTTATAAAACTGATGGTTGCCTGGATGCGATACCATTCCAATTTTATCGTACAACCACAATACCCGAAGGTTGGGTAGGGCTTGACTGGAAACTTATATACCTTACTATTAGTTCCCTCACGGCCAAGGTCTGAGCTGAGGCTACCTTGTGAAGATTGTCCACCTGTGCAGTACCCAAGATGACAGTTGATCATGGTTGGGAGGCCAAACTCATAGGAGAGGTGCTTATACTAGGGCGTGTAATTGAAAGATTAGGATTGATTATCCGCATACTGAGTATGGTGAATTCAGGATTTGTTCCTAACGGATGTATCGAATGTTGTGATGAAAGTGTACAATCTCTGCAGAGTATCAGACTATTCGAATAGCCGCGTCCGCGGTTATGGACAGTTGGAGTGGCCATACTGTTTTCCCGTCAGATGTTTTCAAAATGACTTGTGAAATGAATTGAGACTTTGACTTGACCACAACAGGGTTGTGCTATGAAATACAAGTTCCCACCTAGGTGTTATAAACTTCAACTAGCTCTCTTGCTTCTTAACTTAGTAGAGATAAATCTGGCCTTTGCAAAACAACCCTAGAGCCTAGTGTCCTATTATTCAAAAACCCTTTTACTTGTTAATATTAGTTTGCGAGTACTTAAAGAGTACTCATGGCTTTGTCCCTGGCTATTCCTGTGGCCAGACTATGAAGAGGAGTAACTGGAGGATGGACCCCAGGAAGGTTACGACAACTAGGATCATCTCCCATCGTTAGCATTGTCTGTGACCCCGAAGATGGATCTTCGCCTACGCTACCGTTATTATTACGTATTCCGCTGCTTGAAGTTGTTTTAAGAACTGGATCATGAGATCCTTATTTGTGTAAAGACCTTATGTATGGTTTTTAATGGATGATGTACTGTGGTATCCAATTCTGTTATGTCTCGCAAAAATGGTAATCCTGGGATTGCGATGTATGGCATAACAGGCATCTGGGATTAAAAATCCGGGTGTTGACACCTGTCCATTTCTAAAAACAAGATGTATACTTTTAGTCTAACCAATTATGTAGGCAAAACATAAATGTCTAGAATACCAAATTAATATCAATAACCAATAGAATATATTTTTATAGATCATAATAGAATTATCTGTAAGATTGGTCAAACTTACACGATGTTTATTTTTAGGTAAAAATGTACGTATTGGTTTTAGGAACGGGTGTTGCATTATTGATCATTCAATAATATCAACCATGGCTGTCAAATAGATCGGCTAAAAGCAATCGCTAGACCATCCAAGTTGGACATGCCCCGTGGCAGTTCTCTCCGTAAGTCTACCATCCACCGTATGACCATGCATCGCATCATATGACCCAACAACTAAAGAAAGATACTATTTTAAAAAAATAGTATTTCTAGAGCGTGTTTGATAGCCTGTATTTCCTCGGGACAGGCCGACAGACGACAAAATAGCCCGATTAGATGCCTGCAGGACCCACGCATTGTGGCCGACACGAGTCTTAAAGGTCGAGAGGCAGGACCAGTGATAACGTCCGAATCGGTCGTTTTTCTAGAGCCTCGCTCAAGCGAGCCAAAAAACTCTTTGGTGCTCGCATGGGCAACAGGAGGGAGATGGATCGTCCCTTCTAAAATACGCGCCATAGATCCCCTCATCGCCCACTTCTCTGCCTCTCCACTCTTCCATTGTCGATGAAGAATCTCTCGATCGCCATCGACATCGGCAGTCACAAGCGAAGAACACTACTAGGAAAATGGTCGTCTGTGGCGCACCTAAAAGGCCCATCCGTGGCGCACTAGTGGTGCGCCATGGGCCTTGCGCTACGGCTATCTCTCAGCCGTGGCGCACTGCCTAGTGCGCCACGGTTGTGTAGAGATAGGCGTAGCGCACCTCCTAGTGCGCCACAGAAGTTTGGCATGGTGCGCTACCCCTGGGATCTTCTGTGGCGCACTACCTAGTGCGCCACCAAACTTCCATAGTACGCTTTAGCTGTAGTGCGCCACAGAAGGTAGACCATGTGCGCCACAGATGTATTTTTTGTTTTTTTTTTAATTTCCGAGCCATATTATACGCAATACAGATTATATACAATATTACAGCAGATATACACACACAGATACAAGATATACAATTATATATATAAATACTCAATATAAAAAACAAGATTGAAACAAATACATATAGATAAGTCTCATACATGAATACATAGTCTAAGTTACATTGTTTCGATCATGTTACAAAGTAGTAGTTGGTACATGCTAATACATGTGTCGATCGAACAAGTTAGATCTCGGAAGCTCGCCTAGACATCTAAACTAGCTAGCTAGACACAAACGCGGGATAAATAACCAAAAAAGATAAGCATGATCACCGCCACGATGAAGGTATAGGTCTTCATCCGGTTCCTTGTCCTAACTCCCGCTAGATAGCGCGTGTATCTAGCTTCCGCCTCCGCCATAGTGTTGTACCCTTTGTAGCTATTACCGCTAAAACGGTGCACCTGTCTCCGGCAGTCTTCCCAATCATCGTAGACTCCGGGAACCCGTCCCTTGTACACGACGTACCACGTCATCTATAAGTTGACAATAATAATTAACCGACTATTGAAAAAAACATATATAATTAAAGTCGCATATGAAGATACACTTATAGAAAGTACTCCTAAATCAAAAAGACCAAACTCAGAAAGCATGCCTCATATATAACTAGGTTGTTCGACACATGAATATGCTACGATGGAACTGTTCGCCAAGTAAGATGCACAACACCTGGACATGTGCATAGCACAAGGCGAACAATCCCATCGCAGCATATTCACATATAGTGTGCCACGACATTTCAATCATCGGCATTATTCTCGAAAAAGACCAAAGTAACTCAAAAAGCATGCCTCATATATATACATACGTCGTTGGACACAGGAATATGCTACGATGGAACTGTACGCCAAGTAGGATGCACAACACCTGGACTTGTGCATAGCACAAGGCATACAATCCCATCGTAGCACATTCACATATATAGTGTGCCACGACTTTCAATCATCGGCATTATTCTCGAAAAAAGAGTAAAGAAAAAAAGAAGGACCAAATTGAGCAAAGGACCAAAGAGTAAGCAAAAAAACCAAGCATTGATTGATATATAATAATAATAAGCAAAATAAGTTCACTTGTCGTCCACACACACACACAAAGGTCATCTATAGTTTGTAACTACAACTAGGCTAACATCAAGCCTTCTGGCTCGGCTTAGGAAACGGGAGGACGCCTTGTCTCGTCATGAACTTCCTATAGTCACCCTGCATCTCTAGGCGATCTTCTATGTCACGGTTATTCGGGATATTTCCTCCGTAGAAGACCCCCCCCGAAGTCATGACATCACGAAAGATGATTGCCCCAAACTGCTGCTGGATGCGATACATATCTTGTCTAATATCCGAATCATTGATCTTGGCCTTTGCTTCGACCCACTGTTTGAGATGATCTGGCAGCGTAGAATTCTGCTGGTCAAGTAGGAACGTCCTCATGTGATGGAGTGCGTAGTAGGCTTCCTTCTTACTGTTTTCCGGCTGCTTCACGCAGGGGAACTCCGTTACGTGGTTGAAGACGTGCCTGCCGAACTTGACCTTCTTACGCACGAAGCTGGTGCCTTCCGTCGAGGCAAAGCCAGTGAGAGCATCATCCAGAACTTCCTTGATCTTGTCGTAGTTTTTCTTCTTTTCTAGACTCCCCGAGTCGAAATACGTGGCGTGGGAATGCTTCGGAGATAAGGAGATGAGCGTGCAGTGTTCATCTCTGCGCAAAAAATTCAAATGGAATGTGTTGGAAAAAGAATGATGATGATCTAATAAAGACAATCGACGGTGGCGAGTGAATAACGACTTACTCGGGAAAGTAAGGCACGAGAATGTATTCCTTTGTCTTGTTCGCCACGAGGATTCTTTTTAGGTACGAGGCCACGATACGTCGTTCGGCGGGGGAACCCAAGCATCCATCACGCATGTAGTAGGGGTCCACTATAGCGATGCCCGGTGTGTTCTCTCTAATGATTTGCATGGCCAGGCTGAGAGAAAAGAGACGGACCATGGTATAGTGCAGCGGGTATAGGTGGAACATATTGAAGATGTCCTCGAACCGTAGGAAGAACAGATCCGCGGGGGCAGTGTCGACGAAGCCCAAGCCTAGTGGCACCTTAACCACGAATACCGGGTGCGAGGGATCTTTCTCCGATAGAAGGCGTCTCTCTATCGTCAGCACGCCGTCATGCACACTCTGCAGTTCCGAACTGGCGGGCTTCCGCAAATTCTTAGGTAGCATGGGCTCACCCGCCACATGAATCCTCCACATAATACCCTCGGGTCTTGGTGGCCCGTCCCGAAACCTGGTCGGATTCGCAGTTGTTGACGCCACCGGCTGGCTCGAGCTGCTAGATTTTCTTTTCCTGCCCTTTTTTCCTTTTGGAGAGCGGACAGGCACCGCAATCTGAGCACCGGCCGCCCTATGTAGTGTGTCAGGGCTTAGAATAAAGGGTCGGTTGGCTGTATCAGCTGGCTCTGTAAAGGCGCAAGCTGGAGGCGTCTCCTGAGAACCAAACAGACGCTTGGTGATAGTGGCTTTCTCTGTGGGGCCACCAGCTAGGTCTTCTTCGTTGCCAAACTGAGTGCTGAAGAAGTGATCATTCCAGTCTTTGTCGTCCTCGGCCGGATCCTGCGCCATGTGCATATCATTAACATGATCATCCAACCCACCGCGTGGAGGTGACGGCGAGGGCGGTAAGGGGGCCTTGCCACCACTTGTCGCTGGCATGACAGGCGGTGCTGTTGTCTGTGGCGTGATGGCCCCCGCCGTCCCCAAACGGATCATGCTCTTTGGCCATAGCAAGAATAAGCCGAAGCAACTTCTGAGGACATACGGCTCTTCTTCATCCGCTCCTGGGGGTTGAATGGGAGGTTCCAGGTCATCGCAGCCCCTTAGCACCCGACTAATTTTAACCCTGTGCACGCTATCTGGCATCGGCTTTGAGTGGAACATGCGCTGCAAGGGTTGAACGATGGTACCCTTGGCAACATCCCTCAGCTCGTTGTTCACGTAGCATAAGAGAGTGCAAGGAACATCCGTCTGCGGAAAACATGTACGGCGTCGTCAAAGCGAGATGCCATAAGAGTAATATATAGATGGCATGAAATAAGGCGGTAATTAAAGCAATTTGTTTACCGTGATGGCGTCGAGATCGGCTAATGTCGACGCACCGCATACGGCGACGGGCGTGCAAGAGACGGAAGGGCTGCTTGATGGCGCGGTGCTGGCCGCCGGTGTATTCTCCCTACCGACGGGTGCTTGGAGCTCCGGTGCCGCCGCGACGATGGCAGGGGGGCACCAACATGTACTCCGGCGCCGCGGTGATGGCAGGGGGAGTCACCAACACTTGCGGCGCCGCGGTGCTAGCGGGCGGAGTCACGAACACGTAGTTCGCCTGATTCGTCGGCGCCGCGTTGTTCGAGTGGCTGCTGACCATGCTTGGAATCGGGCACGGCCCTACTCGACCACCCGCACTCCAGTTCGCTATTGACTCCACCAAGGTAGGCAGGAAGGACGTAAGGGTGATTGCCAGGTTGTCTTGGACGATCTGCAGGATCCGCGCCACTTGTGCCTTAAGTTCTTGAACCTCTCGGTTTTCCTCCTCGCTCCTTCCCGACGGCGCCACATGCGTTCTCGGCGGTGGACCAAAATGATCCACCCAATTCTTACCCCCGAGGCCGGCCAGACGGCCAGCCGACGACGGCTTCTTCGTAACCGGCTCTATTTTCTTGGCCCGGTTCATCGCCCTGTTAAAAGGGTTATCCCACCGGGTGGCCGCCGTCGACCCCTGGGATGAGGAACCCTGGGATCCATGACTAGCAACAATTTCCTCCTCCTGCAGAAGAAGTAACAGTGAATCATTTAGATCACCGATTAGATTGCAATCGTGTTGATCCGCGGTAATTAGATTATACTGATCAAATTGCTACTGATCTGAACCTTGCTACTCTGAACCTTGCTACTGATCTGAACCCTAAGCTTACTCTGAACCCTTGCTACTCTGAACCCTAAGCTATCTACCAAGCTTACTCTGAACCCTAAGCTATGAACCAAGCTTACTCTGGACCTTGCTATCAACCAAGCTACACTAAATTTTCTATCAACCAAGCTACACTAAACCTTGATATCATCATATCATATGTGAATATGACCAACATATTCTTGTACAGACACAGTGGATTGAAACTACTTTTCATATCAACATATGACTAACATATGACCAACATATTCTCTGAACATATTCTTGTACAGACACATAAGATGACCATCATATCATATGTTCGGGTTCAAAGTAAACCAGGTTTCCTCCTGCTGATGTACAGCTCGAGTTGGCCATTGCTGCAATTTTTTAAAGCTTTTATGGTGAGATTGTTACAGAGAATTGCTACTACTACTAGTAGTTGATGACTGCATCCACAACAATGATCAAGACCATGATTGATGCAATCTCTACCAGTTTCTACATTCAACACAGTAGTGTTTCTCTATGTGAGTAGGTAGCTGAATTTGAGGCTGGTACTATAGAAGCAGAAGCAGTTATGCAGTTGCTCTAGGGTTCATCACTCAGAGAGGGAGAGAGGGAGAGAGGGGAGGGGCTAACCTCTAAGATGAGGATGACGTTGGCGTGTGAATGACGACGTGCGAACGGCGGCCTTCTCCTCTTGGACACGGGCGGCCTCCTCCTCCTCCTCGAGTGCGGCGGCGGCTGGCGGGGATCCTCCTCCAGTGCGGCGCGCGGCGGATGGCGATGGCTGCTGGGGGGATCCTCCCCGGCCTCCTCCTCGACTGCGGCGGCGGTGGCTGGAGGTGGCTGCTGGGGGGATCGAGTGCGGCGGCGGCGGCTGGCAGATCGAGCACATCGGCGGCGGGAGAGATGGGGATCGATGAGTGTGTGAGATGGGGAGAGTTGGGAATGTTGACGTGGATACAACCCAGATAGGTGTAGCGCACTATGCCAGAGTGCGCTACGGATATCTGTAGCGCACTCGGGCTAGTGCGCTACGCCTATCTGGGATCTAAGCACTCTATAACAAGAGTCCAGCGCTCCTTTTAGCAACAACTCTTGTCTATCCCACTGGTTCTGCCCACTACTCTATTCTAAACTATGAGCACCCAGGTTCGAATCCTGGTGCCCCACTTTTTTATTTTTATTTTAAAAATACTTTTAAATGTTCCAAAAAATGCCCAAAAGTGGTGATATATGCCATACAAGTTTTGTTTTGTTTTTAAAATACTTTTAAATATTCCAAAAATGCCCAAAAGTGATAATATATGTCATAAAAGTGTTACAAATATGATTCAAAGTATAACTAAATTTCATAATAATTTGTCCATGAATATTACAATCTTTTTCGACCACGCGTTTTACAATATTTTTGAGCTAGCGTTTTACAATCTTTTTTCCCTTCTTTGTCGCGGTTGAATAATTTAGCCCCGGCACTTTAATGTTTCTTCTTTCGAACGGGCTACCTTTTTTGGGTAGGGTTGTCCTTTTTCTTCTTGTGATGTATGTTGCTGCATCGTAGTCGTCGTCATCTTCAATCTTTGGATCGCCGTACTGGTCGAAGTCTTTCTCGTTGGCGACTCCATCCATTCCGATGATGTTTCTTTTTCCTCTCCTCACGACAACACGGCTAGGCTTTGTCGGGTCGGTAATGAAAAAACATTGGTCCACTTTGGTAGCCAGTACCCACGGTTCATTTTTCGCGGCCACGTTTGCACCGGCGGCCTTGGATTTGGCTGCTTCGGGTATAACCATGGTTGTGAAATACCGGTCTTCTCTTTCGACACTCTTTGCCCATTTGACACGGAACATCGGCACCTTTTCTCCACAGTAGTCGAGCTCCCAGATCTCCTCGATTCTTCCGTAGAATCTTTCCTTCACGTTGTCATCGGTGTAGAATTCCGACGTTACGCCTGAGTTCTGATAATCACACTTGTTGTCCTTTTCCTCCGTGTAGAATGTGTAGCCGTTGATATCATACGCCTGATAGGTCACCAGGTTTTGCATCGGTCCCTGCGACAAGGTGAATATGATCTTTTCCGTGTCAGAAGAATGCGAGTGCGGGGGATTATCAAGGAGCGTCTGCCTAAACCAACGCGTGAAATCTGAGTTGTGCTCTTTGATTATTTCTCCCTGCGTCCTCTGTATGCCCCGGTCACTGTACTTCTTCTCGATTAACCTTTTGTGCTTCTGTACCCAAGGATCGACCAGTTCTAAATGCTGTAGCACGACGAGGTTTGCTCGATCAAAGTCTGCGCGTCGAAAATCAAAGTCTGCATGCAGTATGCGACGACCCTCTCGGTGACCAGATCCGTCGAGCTTGCCAAGGTGTCTGTTGACGGGAAGACTGACAGGGTTCTCGATGTCTAGATAATTCGTGCAGAAAGAGATGCACTCTTCGGCCAGAAAGCCCTTGGCTATGCTTCCATCTGGACGGGACCTGTTGCGAACGTATCCTTTGATGTGTCCGTTCATCCTTTCGAACGCCATCATGCTGCGGAGGAACATCGGCCCGAGTTGTACGATGTCCTCCATGACATGGACCAGTAGATGCACCATAATGTCGAAGAATGCGGGTGGGAAGTAGACCTCAAGCTCACATAGTATCACCACGATCTCCTCATGTAGCCTTCCGAGCTGATTCAAGCCAATCGACTTCCTAGAGATGACGTCGAAAAACTTGCATAGGCCAAATAACGTTTCACGGACGTGCTCGTCCATTATCCCTCTTAGTGCGACCGGAAGTACCTGCGTCATTAGCACGGCACAGTCGTGAGACTTCATGCCACTGAACCTCTGCTTCGCCTCGTCTAGGTATCTTCTTATCTTGCCCGCATAGCCGTAAGGAAATTTGACCCCTAGAAGGCACTTGAAAAACTGTTTGATCTCATCCTGGCTTAGAGTGAAGCAAGAAGGAGGGCAGTAATATTCGTTCTTCTTAAACTTTTTACCCTTCTGACGACCTTGTGTCGTCTCCGACTCATGATCATCGTCATCTTCCTGATCATCAGGAGTAGTGCGTCCTCCGTGAAGCTCCTTCCGGATACCCAAGCATATCAGGTCGTGCCTTGCTTTCGGACCATCTTTCGTCCTATCTGGCATGTTGATTATGGTGGCGACCAGACTCTCGCACACATTTTTCGTGATATGCATGATGTCGAGGCTATGAGGCGTGCGGAGAAACTTCCAGTATGGCAACTCCCAGAAAACAGACCTTGTTTACCATACCTTCATCAGCGGCCTGTCTTGTTGCTGCCTCTTTCGCTTCTTTCCAGGCTTAGGACAATCTTTCCAGTTTTTCAGCAACTCTTCCACTTCTTCGCTGCTCCTATGCTCTGGGATTCCTCGGGTCTCTGATTTGCCATCGAACAGGTCTCCACGTTTTCTCCATGGATCATTCTTGCCGAGCCACCTCCGGTGCGCCATGAACACGGTTTTCGATGACCCTGGATCTTTATCTAGTTGGAAATAGCTTGAGTTATCCATGCACCTAACGCATGCGCAGAATACTTGGATAACCTGCCCCGAGATATACCCGCAACCTGGATAGTCTTGCACCGTAGTGATCAACGCGGCTCTCATAGTGAAATAATCTCGTGCGACGGCGTCGTAAGTATTGGCTCCAGATTCCCATAACGTGGCTAGCTCCTCTTTCAACAGCCCGAGATATAGATTGATGTCGGTACCAGGTTGTTTTGGCCCTTGAATTAGCATACTCATTTGTATGTACTTCTTCTTCATGCACAACCATGGAGGGAGGTTGTACATCCATACAAACACGGGCCAAGTGATGTGCGTGCTGCTCTGGCTACCGAACGGATTGAGTCCATCGGTGCTCACACCAAGCCTGATGTTCCTCGAATCTCCACCGAATTCTGGGAATTCGAGGTCCAATGCTTTCCACTGGCTAGCATCTGAAGGGTGCGTCAGCAGCTCATCCTTTTCGGGGTCATCATCATCTCCTGGCTTCTTCCTTTCCGCATGCCATCGCATGAGCTTCGCTTCCTTAGGGTCCGCGAAATAGCGCTGCAGACGAGGAGTGATAGGAAAGTACCATACCACTTTTCGAGGTGCTTTCTTCCCTTTCTTGTATCGACTCACGCCGCACACCGGACATGTGGTTTTCTCCGCGTCCTCGCCCCGATAAATGATGCAATCGTTGATGCATACGTGATATCTAACATGCGGTAGATCGAGAGGACAGACGATTTTCTTGGCATCCTCGATACTAGTTGGACATGTGTTCCCCTCCGGGAGACGATCATGCCAGAATGCCATCATATCGTCGTAGCTTGCGTCGCTCAATTTGTGCTTTGCCTTCATCTCCATAGCCTTGAGCGTTACATTCAACCGGGTATCATCGGGCCTGCATCCTTCATACAATGGAGTAACCGCGTCTTTCTCAAGTTGCGCAAGCTTGGATTTCTCTCTAGCGGCAGCCCTGGCGTTACTCGTCTGCTTGAGAAGCAGCTCTTGCACATAAGGGTCCCGCACCCAGCCTGACGTTGTTCCATCGTCGTCTGCTCCTCCGGCATCTAGATCATCATCATCCCGGTCTGCTTCCGCACCTTCACCATCTCCAGGAGACTCTTCATCATCTCGCCCGTTCTCGCCGTGATGATGATCATCGTCATGTTGGCCACCTTCTTCACCGTCTCCATCATCTACGTCATCGCTTATCCAACGAGTGTATCCATCCATGAAACCATGGCGGAGCAGGTGCGCCTACAGATTCCCGGAATCTGGGTCGATCACCCAGTTGAGTTTGCATCTTCTGCACGGACATCTTATATCTGTCTTGTTATTTCGTATCATATCGGCCGTCGCACATTTCAAAAATCTAGCCACAATGCCTTCGCTCATTATGCGGACCATTTTTGCCTGCACGATGTACACGGTACAATTTTGAAGTCTATTAGAACCACATAATGAATGCATGCATGCAATGGTCGATAGAAAATTTCGGCATGACCTATCCTAAAATTAGGACCTTTGCGAAATGCCAAAGTCTTGCCAAAATGGAAATGAATCAACATTTTGGCAAAACAAATGGCAACTTGTTCACATACAAACACAAGAGAGAGAGAGACCGATCCATACGCACATGAACATATCATTATCCTCTCCATACACACATGCATGAGCATCATCGATACTCTCCATATACACACACATATGACCATCGATCCTCTCCATATACACACATCATGAGCATCGATCATCTACATACATATGAGCACATCATCCATATACACATGAACACATCCTTACATGGACAACTTACCGAGATGAGAGACCGATCGCGAGAAAGATGGAAAGGAGAGGTGCGCGCGTCGACCGGAGAAGGATAGATGAGAGACCGGAGACCTCCTCTATTACTTATGTAACATCCAAAGCAAGTTTTACATGCTAAAAATGGTGAATGTGTGGAGAAATTGAGGTGGGAAGGAGAAGATCCCGACTAGATCTAAGGAGGAAGAAGAAGGGGAAAGTGAAGTGTGGGGTGGTGGATGTGGTCACACATGCATGTGCACATAAAGTGCTGCCCTAAAGAAATCGACACATCCGTGGCGCACACGGCCCTAGTGCGCCACAGGGAGTACAAACATCTGTGGCGCACTATGCCACGTGCGCCACAGATGCTCCTACTCCCTGTGGCGCACTAGGCCGAGTGCGCCACAGAAGTTTGTGGCCGTTTCAGAGCAGAGGGGGGCATGCCCTTAGGCGTTGCGCACCAGACTCATGTGCGCCACAGATGACCCTAACAACCGTGGCGCACCTGACTATAGTGCGCTACAGATGTTTGGCGTGCGGCCAACAGGGCCCTGGCCCACACACATCTGTGGCGCACTATAGTCATGTGCGCCACAGTTGTTCTAGTTATTAGTAGGGCACTGCCCACAGGTGAGCCACGCCTGTTTTAGCCGTGGGGCACTTCAACCAGGTGAGCCACGGATGTGCTGATTACCTATAGCCGTTTTCCTAGTAGTGGAAGGAGATCTGAGCGACCTCAACATATGCGTCTTTGTCGGCCATACGCGCTGCTTCGTGTTAACAATCTTCTGCATCCGAGCCATGTTAACGGTAGATCTGTAGATAGATGTTTATGGATAGGGTTCTCTATGACATGCGTTGTAGATCTGCATTTCTAGGGTATTTTTGACTAGGTGTTTACTATTGATGCTCCATTTTGTTCTTGGGAATATCGGCCGGCCATTTCTTGGCTTCCTGTTCTTATCTTATGGTTGAAGTGATGACAGATCTTGCATAAAGAGTTGTCGATGACTAAATTGTGTGTGTTATGCACTTTTGCGATGGGGTTATTGAACCAAGTGGTATGTATAATGCTTGTGCATTCGACCAGGTTTACTAACTTTATCTCTAAAAAAGTTATGTGTCCAATGCCACATGCCGGAAGAATTTGAATCTTATAACACGCACTATACGAGGCAATGTTTCCACTTCTCTAAAGTGGCAATGTTTAGGACAGTTCTATACAGGGTCGGCTCTGGGTTTTTGGAGGCCCTGGGCGAACTTCATTAATAGGCCCAACATATAAAAAAGCCGATTTCATACAAAAATTGTATACAGTTTTGTATGTCCATAAACAACAATTTCATTTGCATCAAATATCAGATAAATTATCTTGCTTTTATTTTGAACCAAATAACATACTAGAATTTACAAAGAAAAAAGAGAGCTTACTTGCTAACAAGCTCCAAGTTTTCAATAGTCATGAAGATTTTTCCACTTTCCTGCATTTTGTGTTGCAAAGTCAATAATGACAGTGTTTTGTTTTTTCCTCTTATTTGTTCTGTCACAACCTGATAAATAATTTTTTGGCAACATGTTTACAAGAAAATTTAGAGAGGACGCCTGATCGTCCATGACTGAATTTGACTAGCTTCTTCGGTTACCGACGCAGCGAATGTGCGAACGCTAAAGGATGGATCGGCCGCAAGTATATTGTAATAAAAGATAAACCATCAAGGATTTGAGATCGAGAACACAAAATAGTACCTCGGTCAAGCTAATTGAAATTTTGATCTCACAATTACCTCCCACTCTCCCTAATTCGTTGTTCTATTCTAGTCCGTAGCAGCGGCCGGCCGTGTGTCAGCCTAGGGTCATCAGATAGGGTCGTGTGCCTGCTAGGTAGATTCGGTCGTGCTAATACAAAGGCAAGTGCTAGGCAATACCCCGGACGATGGGAAAGCTCCCATCATTCTGCTTCTCGTGCTGACACGTGTTTATTTGCTGCAAAACATCCCGTGTTTGCTATATATGTTTCCGCTTTTGCTTTCGAAGCAAAAAACGGTTCGTTTTAGAAATAAAACGTCTCGCCAGAGACCTCGTCGGAGACCATGCAGCAAAAAAATTGTGCTAATGCAGCAAAACTGACTTCGCCGGAGACATTGTTGGAAAAATTTGCTGGTGACTCTCGCCGGAGACCTTGTAGCAAAAAGTTGACACTATTGTAGCAAAAACCATAAGACAATTGTAGCAAAAAAATCTTCTAATGTAGCAAAAAAACTACTTCGTCGAAGACATCGCCGGAGACTTTTCTAGACACCTTGTCGGAGACATCATCAGGGATGTCGCGTACCAAAAAAATTACTGATATTGTAGCAAAACTAAAAAACAAATGTAGCAAAAAAATAACAAAAATGTAGCAAAAACCGAATTCGCCAAAGATATTGTCGCAAAAACATGCTATGTAGCAAAATAGTCCGTCACATGTAGCAACACCGACAGTCGCATGTAGCAAATTTGACCACCGGAGGTAACAAAAAATGGCCAACGTGGAAGGGAGCAGCATCGTTGTTCACTGGAGCAACGCCAATTCAGGTTGGGATTGGCAGGGCAAGATGACAGAGGTGCGTGCTGAAGGGGAGAGGTCCCGATGGACGGAGGACGGCACGGGAACGAAGGACGACCCGGCGGAGGAGGAGGCGTGCGGCGGCGGGGCAGAGGTCGCCAGAGAGGAAGGTCGTCGGGGCAGGGGTCGCCGGAAACGGAGGCGGAGGTCACCGGGGCGGGGGTCGCCGGAGACGGAGGCGGAGGTCGCTGGGGCGGAGGAAGAGGTCCCTGGAGGAGGCGGAAATCGCTGGAGCGCGAGGAGGGATAAGGAAGAAGTTGACCAACGCAAGACGTGGGCCAGCGTATGACTCGCGTGAGATCCAGATCCGGACGATGGATCTTCGGGGGATTACCATCATTTTCCTAGTACAAAACAGGGAAAGCGAACGAAGCGGTGGAGAGCCTTTCTACGGCCGTGCGTACTGTCTAGGCTTGTATCTTTTCTTCTACTCCCTGTGTATGCAGATAGGTAGTATTATGCATCAATACAAGGCTTTATAGGTATACGTGTACTTCTACTTGTGTACTGGGTCTGGGCCCCTATTTCGGCTGGGCCCCAGGCCGTCGCCCCTCTTGTCCTGGGCCAGAGTCGGCCCTGGTTCCATATGCAACAATGCTTGCACTTTTCTGAACTGGAAGTATTTAGGGCTGTTACACATGAAGTAATATTTCCACTTTTTTGAACTATCGATGATTTGTACCTAGTATTTTTTCCAAAGAGGGAAACTATGGATTGCTATCATTCCTCTATTTGTTTTGCCAAAGATTAAAAAGTCACACAATGTGATTTCAGGGAAGGGTGATCGAACCTAGCTATGTGTACAAGCCATATTGCTTATGCATGCGATTTAGTTCGCTCATCATCCCTAGAAATATTGTGTACATATATGAAGCAACGTATCTTACACTTTCTAACTGTTTTATGTTCTGCCGATGAGGACCTAGTTATGGTTGGATGATCATGTTATTTCTTTATGTTGCTAAACATGTTTTTTCCTACTTGCAGGCTTTAAAGACTGACGACCTGGGGGATGCTGACAAGGGCTCCAACAAGAGGTTGAAAAAATAGGAATGCCGACCAATGCTGGCCACTAGAATGGGGGAGTGACTCCAACCCAGTTCCGCAAGGTGCTATCAACACCTGTTCTAGGATTGCTTCCTAGCTTAGATGCATTCATGCCTTATTGGATAGAGTTTCATACAAGATTACCTTGAATACTACGACCAGCTGCCAATGTGACATCATGATCAATGATGTCGATGAAAAAGCTTGCTTCGATCAAGGTTGGCCTACTTTTGCTCTAGCTCATGACCTGAAGATCGGTTACCTGCCGAGCTTCAAGAAGATCTTTCCAAAGGTGTACAAGGTGGTCATCTACGACTACAATCAAGCTGACAGTGTCAAAAGGTGCCCTCGCCGTTCAGAAGCATTCAGGAGGATCGTCGATTAGTAGTGAGTTTTGTCTTCTGGCATGTTGATGTTAGTCCTTGTGGTTTTAGTAAGTAGTGCATATTGTGGTGAACTCCAATACTTTCAATCCCTGTCGTGAACTTGTGTCTTCATCATCGTCAACTAGTAATCTATGAAGTAGTAATCTGATCTACATTATCTTGTTTCGTAGTTGGTAACCTCTCATCTCACTATGAAAGAGGTTAAGATAGTAACAATGGTGCAAGCAACCAAACACACTGCAAACTACAATAGCCTTGGGTTTATACATGCATTCAGACAACAAATAGCAGAATTCATGTATTTGCTAGATGAAAAAAATACGATGCTAACGAGATGCACAATATGGTCCAACCTCTGTTTCCTCTAGCCCTGTCCACCAGCATCCTACCAGGATGTGCCGAGAAACTAACGCAAGCTACCAAACACGTCGCTAACTTCAAGAATGGATCAGCACACATGCATCATTATTGACGTGTCCAATCAATAGTCCAACTCAATTTTTTTATCTTTAAAGTTAAGTTTTAAACCTCGAATTTAGAATTTCCATCTCCAAAGTCAAGTTCCGAGCCTATATCTCCTAGGATCTATCGGCCAATTAACGTTGGATCCCCAAAAATACAACGAATGTGACAATGGACATGTATTTATATTGTTATGCCACAACAACAAGCAATTTATGAAATACAAACCATGCAATAGACAATTCGCACAAACTACAAGAGCATGCCCCTAAACCAATTAATTGAGAAAATAAACCATCAACATCTTTCCACCTTTGTTTCGTCCACCTACCTCTACCCTTCTTCCTTCTCGTCGTGGTGTCGTCTTTAGTTGCTCAACTTGAAACATCTGCCCATGGACCTTGGAAAAACAGAGAGCTCGGACTTGAAACAAAGAAATCTGCCTTACGTATCACATTTGTAAAATGAGCGCAAGGCAAACATATCCAACAATGGGTACTGACACGTGCACTAAAAAGCTAATAAATTTATGCGATTGTAAAGATTAAACTTGCAACATACTATGTGCAACAATATTCCAATTAAATTACCAGATGCATGAAACAATTAAGAAGGCCTATGTAACACTGGAGAAGCTTGTCAATAAATTTAAAACTCATCCAACAAGAATATAGAATCAATGCAACAAAAGAGAAAGAGATACACACCAAAAGAAAACAAAGTTTCAATAAAGCTTTTGAGAAATTTTTGTCACAACGCCTCGTTCGATTCTCAGAATTGAGCCCTGTAATCTAATAATTTAGGCCTTTCACAATGGCATGTACTCCCTATGTTTCGGTTTACAAGTCTTACGCGTATATCTAGGTTATCAATTTGACCTATATAATTTGAATTATATAATATAAAAATTATATCATTGGAAAATACAAAGTCTAAAGTTTCCGGTGATATATTTTTTGTAATATATATATCATACTAAATTGCTCAATTTGGCGACATAGAACTACGTGCAGGACTTGTAAACCGAAACGGAGGGAGTATCTTAGCACGTTTTCATATGAGCAGTTTTCATATGAGCAATTAAAACTTAAGAAACGACTACTAGTACAATGCATTGTTTCTTAAGTGGAGTCTCTACATTTAATGATTTAGAGGGCATGCATGCATGTGATTGGTCTAGCAATGTTTTGCCTATGGTTCCGTGCAAATGGTGTTTCTTAGCTATTACTCTCTTTTCTCATTAACTATAGTGCCACATAAGCAAAGTGACTAGGATATGGAGCTAAGAAACCCAATTGTGAAAGCCTTATGTCTGTTATCGTGACTTGTGTAGTTGGGAATTGGATTCCATCGAGTCATAAGTGTGCGGGAATTATCAGCTTAAAAACGACAATTAACCACGTCATGAGACAAAACCATACATATTAACCACATCCATGGTAAATGTAGCAAGCCAACCATGCGTAACTGGTGCGTGGTAATATCTCATCCTCTCCCGTGTCCATAGCATCAGGATCCTAAGTCCTAATTGGATATTAACTGAGCCCGTTTTCTAATTCTTGCCTGGGCTCGCTCTCGCCTTACGCGGTGCTCACTCTTCGTGCCCGTTGGATCGTGAGTTGATGGCATTGATGAAGCGGCGCTAGAATCCAAAAGAAACGCACGGACAACACTCCCCGTCTTCAGGCGTTACGTCGACTGTTCAAACTCGTCGAGCTATCCTCTCCCCTTCCTCTTCTTCCTCTCTCTCCCCTATCAAATCCGCCACAAAATCAACCAACGCGGCGGCAACCTGGCCGACGGGAAGTCGCGAGGGCGGAGTAGTGGTCGAGCTCCGTCGACGGCGGGGGACGAGCGGATCCGGAGTGACGCATTCGAGGCGGGGTGTGCGGAGGTGTCGGCAAGTCAGCATTCGAGGCGGGGTGTGCGGAGGCGGGGTGGCCGTGCTCGGAGGTGTCGGCAAGTCAGCATTGACGGCGTTGTTCCGCTTCCAAATGGCGGTGCACTTCTCTCAGATTTTTCGAGCTGGTTAGTGGTTCCCGATTCGCATTCTCTGATGTTTCGATTGTTCATGGTCTAGTTTGTTTACTCTGAAACGAATTCATCAAGTGCTATTGCTGTTTGGGGGCTGGCTATTTAGATCGAAACGCCTATAGAGTAAGGACATGTTATCCCAATTTTCTTCGGTCACGGCGGTACTTCCCTATTGTTCTACTCTAGTAGGCAGTGTTTTTTTTGCTGGTAATACAAAACCGTGATACTCGTCTAGTAGTCTTTAGATTTGCTCATAGGGTTTAGTTAACTTTTCCATAAGATAAGTGTCCTTAGTTAATTTCTCTAGTAGTCAGCAGGTTTAATATGCAAGCATCCCATGTATTTTTTGACTCAAAATAGGTACACATGAACCCCTAGCAACTTTTCTATAGAAAACATCAGCCACATTATGTTAGGTTGGCTCAAAAAACATGGTTCTCATATTTTTACAGGATGTAAATTTTCTATAATTAATACAGGCTATGTTCGTACCGCCGCACAAAATAGGATGTATTATTTTGACCCTTTTTACATTTGTTGGTCAATATGATTTTTGTTAGCATGTAAATAAACGTGTTTAGCATGTAAATGTTCTAGGGTATGGATTATGAAATCCTGCTAATATAAAGTAGTCAGGGGTGGTGCTATGTTTTTTTGACCCTTTTTACATTTGCTGGTCAATATGATTTTTGTTAGCATGTAAATAAACGTGTTTAGCATGTAAATGTTCTAGGGTATGGATTGTGAAATCCTGCTAATATAGGATGTAAAATTTGTCTAAATAATACATGCTATGTTCGTACTGTCGCAGAATAGGTCTGCAAAATTAATAGACATGTTTGTTAGCATGTAAATGTTCTGGACATGGACTGTGAAATACTACTAATGTAAAGTAGAGCTCATAAAGTAGTCAGGGTGGTGCTTTGTTCAGTACTGATTGTTGTTTTACCATGTGTTTGTATCGTGTACGTGGGGAAGGGCCGTGGAGACCACTTTTCTTTTTCTTTGACAATAAATACATGATAAATGGGGAGGGCATGTGATGTAATCATTTTGAGAGATGTACATTTTTGCATACGCATATATGGTGCTAATGATTTAGCACGAGATGTAAACCTTTTTCCAATAAGAACATTTTCAAATGGTTAAAACACATTTTCTACATGTTAGATGTACAATGACCAGAAATCAGTACTATTTTTTTGTTTACTGGTGTTATTCAGTATGGAAACATTCAACCTGATTCATGCTATGGGGGTTTGAACCCTGATTCATAAATACATGTTGTTTTTAAAATGATTACCACACCTTTATACTTAGACAGCATGAGATGTAAATTATAGGGGGATAATTACATGCTGCTTCTTAAATGGTGTTTAACTCATTTTTTTGCCACTGTTTTGCAGGCTTTTTAATTCTATCTGAAGGAAATCCTTTATTTTGTTTTCCCTCTATTATAAGATGATTCCAGCAGTAGCTATGGTATGAACACATATAGAATTAAAAATAGTAGTAGTTTCATTTTTGCGTACTAATAGTTCCTTTTTTTGTTGCTTATAGAAAGTCTCTCGCACACCCAAAATTGGACAGTCCAAGTTAGGGAGGATGAAGCAGCGATTGCAGTACAAGGCGAATGTTACTGAAGGAGAGCACACGGAGCCACCTGGAAATGAAGACAATGGGGATGACGACCAAGGAGATGTGGAAGGACCATCCAGAAACAATAAAAATCAAGTAATGGACAGTCACTTTCCTCTCTGTTTTTACTTTCTTTACTGTCATTTTTAGCTTGTTAGTTCTGACATATTTAGTCCCCTTTTTATGCTTCTTTTTTAGAGCAATTTATTCAACCGCTCATCCCCGATGAAGATTGTCAGGGTTTGCAGATCAATGACAGATGATCAGCGGGCTGTTATCCGCGAAGCAGAATTCACGGGCTTGTTAGGAATGAAGGTTTCCAAGCTTATGCCAGAGTTATGTAGATATTTAATGGGATCCTTCAATCCTCAAACATACGAGCTGGATTTTGGTGATAGGGGGAAGATCCCTATAACCACTCAGTCTGTTGTCAGGGTTATGGGAGTACCCGGGGGCGGCAATAAAGTTCCGTATTGTCTAGATGTGAACTCCACCGGCTTGATTCTGGAGATGTTTGGGATCCACAATGGGAAGCAGCCAACAGTAGCATTTGTCGAGAAGCTGCTAGGCCCAACCAACCCTCCTAATCAGGATTACTTGAGAAAGTTTGTCATCTACAGCGTGTCCTCAGTTTTCGCCCCAAACACAGGGACTCTTGTTAGCCCTAGATGCTACCCATTTGTCATCAACGCAAACGCAATCCGTCATCTCAATTGGGCCAGATTCATTATCGATGTTCTAATCCAGACAGCAACTGCTAAAGATACCAAGAATTGGTTTAAAGCATGCATGCCATATCTCATGGTGAGTTTACATAATCCAACTCTTGTTTTTACTTTTTTTTACCAAGTTCTGTTTTATGCTATGTAGGATGTATTTTTTTCATGGTGAATTTGTCTGATGTAGTATCCACGGCGTGATTAGTAGTAGTTCATGGTAGGATGTAAATATCATGTTCAAAGATGGACAAATATTTAATGTACTATGCCATTAGAACTAGGCTGCATGTAAGTATTGTTCATTTTTTACATGGGAAACACTAGATAGGTAGTGCATCATTTTAATACCTATGATGTATATGAGCATGTTTATCTAGTTGTTTCTGATGCATCATTTCTTCTACATGCTCATAAAATGATTTTACATTCTGCTATGTAGGGTAACTCATCTTTAGGATGTAATAAGCTTATCCTATCGTGTTTTTACCTGCATTTCTGCACGTAACTTTCTGCATATTTTTAAAAGATATGTTCTTGTGGATTTTTTAGTATGTGTTTTGTTTGACAAATCAGATACATATGATATATATCATCTTTTTTGTATTGTACAGGTTTTATATGTTGATTCTCTTGAGACAGATGCATTAGATATACCCGAGGATGGAACTAGGATATGCATTTGGACAAACAAGATGGTGAGACTTATAGTTGACCTTGATACAAACGGCGATGGCTCGTTTGGGAAATTACCGGTAGGTTCTCATAAAGCAGTGTTTTCTTAGGCTTTAAGCATATCTTTCTCATGCGTTTTCCCACTGTTTTCTGAAATGCTTATTCACATGATTTTTTTCGCCTACAGCTAAAGAAATGTTTTAGGATTAGGCTCTCTCTGTTCTCAGCAGAGCCTTCTGATGTGGATATGTTCGTCAAGCGCCATGTTCCGGGCGACCATACTGACGAGGTTTGTACCATAGTGTCTCTTTTATTTACATCTAGCAGTTCCTTTTTTCTCTTTCTTTTTTTTTGCTTATTCAAGTGTATTTTTACTAAGCTAGCTTTTTTTGTATGTGTACTACACAGGACTTGGCAAAATACAGGGAAGTGGTAATAGTGATGTGTAATGTGTTTGAAGATGGGCTTGCCAAGTTTCTTACCTTGTCAAACAAAGAACACACGGATTTCAGACCAGAGCAGAAGAAATTTTTTGCGGAGGAGGTGCAACGAGTCGTGCAGCAGCCCAAACGAAGAATGCGGAGACGCCGATCAAGGCCACTGCTGGTGGAAGTAAGTGAACAGATTGTAGATGATACAAAATCTGCGCCGACAGAAGTAGAGTTGACGGAGCAAGTTGTTGTCAGAAATAATAACATGCAGGGAGAAAATGGGGACTGTGCTGAAAATGGAGGCGTGCAAAAAACAGCACCTGGGATGGAAACATGGAAGGATCGCGAGGATGAAATGCAGACTCGGGATGGAGAAAAAGAGATAGAAAAGGAGGCTATTTTGGAATGCCACTTACATGCAACTGGTAGTGGCACTCCAGAGATTTCAAAAGAGAGTGAGCTTAGTCTTGCAGAACCTGAACATGTGCCAACAGGACAACATTCGACATTGCCGCTGGACCCACTAAAGTTGCTTCAATTATATGGGTCTGGGTCACAGTCCAGTGCAGATAACCTTGGTGGGGCTGCCCCGCTGCTATCTCCTTTACTAGCTGCGCCTCCTTGCAAACAGCAACAACCTAAAGGATCATCAAGCAAGAGAAAGAAGTGTGTATCATTTGTGGACCAATTAAAGGAAACTGAAAAGGAAGATGAAAGTAAATGCATGCAGCCCAACAACATCTCTGCTGAAGTGAAAGCATCTCCTGTTGAGCAACTCAAAGCTACAGCTTTAGGAGGGAGTCCAATTGGTAGACCAATCACTAGATCAATGTCTCCTCTAAAATCATTGGTTGCCACTTCCAAAGCAAGTCCTCGGCAAAAGAAGGGGCTGGTCCATGAAGATGTGACAGTTGTTTCACCTAGCCCAAGAAGGTCAAGTAGGTTTGCTACAGCTGAAGCAAGGGCAAACTGTAACAACCAGATGGCAATAACAACAAGCTCAGGAATTGTTGCTGAAGGTTGTGAAGTTGCAGATTCTACTATTCTATGCGATAGCATGAATAAGAGGTTGTTTGGAAGTGTAGAAGGTATAAATGAAAGTGAACAAAAAATGAAGCGCCTAAAGCTGATAGAAGATTGCCCCTCGTTCGATCTAGATGAATCACCTTGTGAGGATTTTGAAGCTGCCAAAACAGAGGTACCGGTTCAGGTAGAAGGGGATCATGTTATTGCATGTAGCAATGATGATAGCGGGGATTCTTTGGACAAAATCTATGCCATCATCGATATGCCTACCAGGACACCAGTTGGCGAGGATGGTCATAAAGTCCTAGAAGAAACAGTTTCACTTAATGCGCCCAACAGTATTACACCAATCCCTCAAGCTCATCAGAGAAGGGTGGTGAAGCCAGGCCCAGCAAGGAAGCCGCCGTTTGTTGATGTTGAGAGAAAGGCGTTTGCGTCAAAGTCAGCAATTGAGCTGTACAACAAAGTTTGTGAATACACGGGAAAGGATGTAAATGACCCTAATGAAGAACCTATCATCATCGACGATGGACGATGGTTCATCAACCTGAAAGATTTGGCTGACTCAGTCAGGCCAGGCGGAAAGTTGAGCAACTCAAGATGCGAGATGGCTCTTAACTCTATGTCCATGGAGATGGCGCAACAGAAGAAATTTCTGATGCCACTTAGGATTGCGGTAAGATATACTTTTTTCTTTGCAAAAACATATGCTTATGAGATGCCACTTAGCTATTTCAACCTTACATTCTTCTAAAACTCATACTTACAGGGAAAGCTTAGGAGTGCCACATGCTTTATGGATAAATCTGTCAAGAAAGCATTCGAAAACTCCCCCTCAAACCGGCTAGACCACAAGGAGATGGTAATTTGTTTTGTACTCTTTTTTACGTCTATGTTTTAACTTTTTCAATTCAGACCCACAATATCATGTACATATCATGTTTTACAAGTGTTTAAGTTTTCTCCATGTACAGATCATGTTCTCTGTTCTCCAAGATCTCACACTGGATATTGAAGAAACAACAGGGCACTATTATCTGATTGTTCTGAACCTAAAGGCAGAGAGGTTTGAAGTGATGGACTCATTGAGGAGGGAGGGGGACAAGGGATTTCAATCAGACTACAGAGCAATTATTGGGTCTATCAAGAATATATGGTCGCGAAACTACAATCAGTCCAAGTTCAACATCTCAAAATACAAAACATTGTACATTCCTACTCCAATGCAAAGCACGAAGTAAGATATCCCTGTTTGCTCCAAAATAAGAATGTATAACTGCAACTACAGTAGCTTTTTTATAACATGTAAATTGCTAATTTTTTTTACATTTTCTTGGAACACCAGTTTTAGAACATGTAAATTTTACATACAGATCATGTAATTTTTAGGTTTTTTACATTTTATTAACATGTCAAAAATTTATGCAGTGTACTTTTGATGCTTATACATTCAGAACATGTAAATTTGTACATGTAAATTTTTACTCCAGCTTTTCAACTAACTTTAATAATGCTTTTCTACACTAATGTAAAATTTGAAACTTGTTTGTTTTCATTCATGTACTGTTCACATTCTTTTTTTTACATTGCTAACCATTGTTTTGCCATAAACAGTTTCGATTGTGGGTTTTTCATGCTGAAGTTTATTAAGTGCTGGAACGGGAGGATGATGCTGCCTTTCAAGCAATCTGATATGCCTGTGATCAGGAAGCTTCTCGTGAAGAAATGGTTGGATCGCGAGGAGAACAAAGTAATCAACTGGCACGAAGTGCTTTTCTAGACATGATGTTCATTCAGGAGAACAAAGTAATACATGTCCTGTTAGAAAGGTACAAAATGGTTCTTTTTAATTACCGAAATTTGAATTTAACTTCGAGGATACATTTTTTACATGTGTTTTAGTGTGAAAAGTTGTGAATGTACCATGACACAGATTGCATCATATAATTCAAACTCAAAAAGGCTGCATCAAACTGACTTCAGGTTTTTTATATACAATAAAACATTCTATCCAGCAAAAAAATAGAACATTCTTTGCATTTCTTTAACACTAGTACTTAATAAAACATGTTTGCACACTAAACCATATCAGCAAAGAAGTTGAACACTGGTGGCTTTGGAACAGGAGAGATTTTGTTGGGTTTCTTTGACTTCAAATGTAGCCCAGACTTCTTCCTCTTCTCTGGAGGACGACCTTTAGTTGTAGTACATACAGGGTCCCGAACATGCTGATATTGCGATGCACTCCCTTGACCGTCATCACCCACAAACTCCAGCCCAGAAGGATCTTCTTTTGTTTGGTTTTACCCTTATTTGCTTTCCTCTTAGCTGATTCACTTAACTTCATAGCTTTTAGCTCATTACCCAATGCTTGCATGTACTTATCCGCTAGAGCTTTTCCTTTGTCTGATTCGGCTGCAACCTTAGCGTGCTGCGTCCAGTCATTGCATTGTGTCCCGTAACGCAGTAACTTCATTTCCTTGTTTGTCAATTTCCTATCAGTTGGCACATCAGGGAGCTCCACCTTTTCCGGCACAATTACATCCCGTGCCTTTGTCCATCTAGGAAGTATATATCGTGGCGGAATAGACTGTACAGCACCAAGCTGTGCCATGACCCTCAACACATGGCAGCATAAAAGACCATCCCTACTAAATTTACTACACTCACACTGATATATTGATTCCTGCAAGTTAGCTTCCACTCTGTATGATCTGTTTCCATACCCAAACACAGCTCCCGATATTGGCACAACATCAAAGTGTTGCCCATCGACATGGTTAACATTGTAGGACGTAACTTTTCGGAGCTCACCATGGAAACGCAAGTAAATGGGGCATGTGTACACGCTCAAAGCTTGCTTTTCCAGAGGGTAATCTCCCCACACCCTTAAAACTTTGTCTTCCATCTGAAACTCATTCGACTCTTCTGCCACATCTATCTTCTCTTGCAACTTCATGTACTGCTGGAAGAAATGGAAGAGGCTATTGTTAGGCTTTACATATCTTTTCAGAACTTCATTAAACCCTTCACTACGCGCTGTAGTTTGTAGGAATGGGAAAAAGCGATCTTTGTGGTATGCAGGGACAAACTCGGCCCTCAGATCATACAAATCCATCAAATGATTATTGTCCCCCACATTGTGCTTTAATATCATTTCTGTCCACCTTGCTTCAAATTCTCCAATTGACATGCTGTGATCTATAATATCATTCAATTCCTTTCGCAGTTCCTCATGTGTGAACAAGAAATTACCCAACACATTTTGCACATTTTGCATGATGTGCCATCTACAACTCCGATGCCACGTGTCCGGAAACACAACTAAGATAGCACTCTTCATGGACCCATCCTGATCAGTGATGAAGTTTGTAGGCTGCAAACCACCATGAGCTTCAAGGAATTGATTGTACAACCAAACATAATCTTCAATTCTTTCATTTTTTAAAAACCCACATCCCAGCTGAATAGACTGCCCATACCGATTTATACCAATGAATGGTGCAAATGGCATTTTGTAAGCATTAGTCATATACGTTGCATCAAATGACACACAATCGTTGTAGAGCTTGTACGCAGCCCTTGCTGGCCCATCAGCCCAAAAGATGCGCTGAACTCTGTCTGCATGATCAAGATCCAGCCTTAGAAGAAATCTGGATCATCCTTTTTTACTTTTTCAAACTCGGCAAGCAACAAAGACATGTCTTTATATTCATGCCCTTCATCTAGTGTAGACATGAAGTTGCTGACATCCTTTGAATGATATGGAACATTAGCCAAGTTTCCATACAACTCTACCATAATAGACATCACCCTCCCGGCCGAGAGGTTAACCTTATGCAGTATCTTGATAAAATCTCTTTCTTCCTTGGGTATTCCTCTATGAGACCTCAAGTACTTTTTCAAGGAAAATTTCTTGATGCATGGATGATTGTGTTCCTCTATGAACATTGTGACATGCCACTTTTCAGCTCTTCTTTTAACTCTCAGACGCGCCTTGCAGTCCGTCTTCTTTGTTATGCTACGGTTCCTCTGCCTTACAGGTGGAGCTTCTTGCTGGTTAATGTCTTCATTTTTCCCACTTTTGTTGCATACAAAAAGCTGTTTGTCCTTCTGTTTGTCCAGAGCAGAATTTCTGGAAGTGCTGGCTTTGATGGAAAAACCAACACTCTTAGCATATCTATTATAGCATAACCTTGCATCTTCTAGAGTTTCAAATATCATCTGTGGGTATGGTTTTTCTACCGGAGTAAGGCTAGGTGTTGACTCAACCTCTTCCTCTCCACCTGAATCGGCGCTAGACAATGTATTTTTTGTTTCAGGACCCGTGTCAATAGATGGCCCGGTATCAGCCCCAGAAGGAGGAACATTGCCTGTATCCCCTGTAAGATCATCCCCAGGGTTGCCTAGCATGTCCTGGTCAGCATCATCTTCTTGTGCAGGGTTGTTTAGGTCAATACCAGCATCACCGAACCAAAAAGCCATACCTGTAAAAAAACACAAAAGAAATTTACATTTTCTTCTACACAAAAACAACAAAAGTTAACCAAGTGCGTAAACTTTTTTACATGTTACTTTCTATCCTGATACTAAAAAAACAGAATTTTTTACATGTTAGTATATCCCAGCTACTTTATGTCAACCTAACATATAATAAACTTGCATGTACAAAACATTGAACCAGCATTTCCTTTCTTTTACATATAAGCTAATAAAACCCTGTTTTTTTTACAACTAGAGTTATTCTGGAGATGCCCAATGCTGGAAGAGGATTGCTGCTACTGAAGGTTTTGTTTTTCTACATGCTATGTTTGATGGATCCCTGTAAATGATTCATGCTCGATGAAATCTACATGCAAGTTGAACAACTACTGTTTTCTTTTACATCTGGTTCACTTCTGTTCTTATGAAGCAATGATGTTTTTTTACATCTTGAAAACCTGTTGATCAGCGTCCAGATACCCCCCCTTGCAAGTATCTACTTTGGACATGGAAGTGGTCTATTTTTGTACATAGTAAGAAAGATCTGGAAAATCATGATGTTCATGACAACTGCTTGTAAAAAAGCAAAATCGAGCAGGGATATACCTGTGTTCTTGCTTTTTGTCCCTTTGTTATGTATTTTTACTCCAGTAATCTACCTGTAGTTTTCTGCTCCCCTGTATTGGGAGAAGGGGGGAGGACAGATCCCCCTATATTATTGTTTCCTGAAGTTTTGTACAAGAACGGCCATGGAGATTTTGCAACAGGCGGCTGGAGAAGGAAGAAAGGGAGTAGGTAGGGTTTGGGAAAGGAAACGTGGGGGATGGAGATCTCGTTGCCCCTGTACTTTTTTTCGTGGGCTGGCAACTGAAAAACACGAGCTGGGCTGGTGTCTGAAACAGGAGATGAGCTGGGCTGGGTTGGGAAGCGGTACCTCTTTCTACTTTGGGAAAGTTTTAAATTTGGACAGGGGGGCACCGCGTAAGACAATATAGAGCCCGGGAACTGTGTAGCAACGTCCTTAACTGAGGGCAACTTTTATAGTACCTTTTACTACTACTCAAAAGTGAGTAGTATAATCCTATCTAATGGCTGAGATAGATTTGGCCCATTAAGCCCCGTATAGTAATTTTGTGAAAAAAAAACACAGCTTAACCGATCGATCCTGGAACAAACCCGACCAAATCTGTCGAGCCTAGAGGACATCCTAAGGCGCCGCCGCCAGGCTTCTCCCTGAACTTGAGGCACCGCCACCAGGGTTCTCTCCGAACAGGACGCAAGCCGCCGCTGTTCCCGGACGCGTGTGGCTTATCTCACACACGCCGCATCCTCCGGGCACGCAGCTACCCGGCACACGCCCGAGCACGCCGCCGCCGCCACCGCCACCGCGCACGTCGCTCCGTCGACATTGGACGAGCAACGCATGGGCGCGCACGTGGCCACCGCCCACACGCCCGAGCACTCCGCCGACAGCTCCACCGCATGTTGCCTCCGTCGACGCTGGACGACCAGGGTGACGTCGACTCCTCCACACTAGAAGCCTCATCCGTGGACGCTGCACGACGCCGCTGAACCCCCTCTCCGCTCTTCCAATCTGCGTCCAAGGAGCCGCCACTGACGGCACCCCACACGATGGCTTGGTCGATTTGTGGTTTACTTTCAGGTGCGTTATTGAATGTCGTCGTCCTTTTTATGCATCTAGCTGTAGTAGCACAATCCATATAAGTTCAATTGGCCATGATTCCACGGAAAATATTGATTTATGGTACTTCCTCCGACCCATATTAGTTGACTCAATTTTGTCTAAATTTGGATGAATCTATATACTATGTCCATCCAAATTTTGACAAATCCAAGTCAACTAATATGAGTCGGAGGGAGTATTTTTCTTAGGCAACATGAATTTTCTTGACAATGAAGACACGTTTTTATGCATGTAGCATAATACTATCCAACTCTGATTAGGCTCGCTAACAACAACCTATTTTTACAAGTACGATTTACTTGTGCAATGATAGCTGTAGTTACATACAACCAAATTTACTTAAAAAAACAGTTAGTTAACCTGCAGATCAACCTATGCAGAATGACCACGGCACGAGTATGAATCTACTGCCCTTTTTCAGTTATCTATAGGGAGGATTTGTTCAGGCTAGGACTATAGTTGATCAGGTCCATTTGTTACACCTCGATCTGCATTGCATGATTGCACGTACTTGCTGAATATTATTCAAGGTCCTACCTCTTAACTGAATGTGTTGATACCATCCTAAGTCCAATGCAAAGAACTGCAGTTGGTACACGAGCATGAGGTCATAGTGGGATACGATTAGCGTAGATAGGCACTGTTAAGAGATTCAGTGGTCAATTCATGCAAAGGTTGAGGGAAGCAAACCACCTTGAAAGTATATTTTAATATAAAGGGGAAATCATACAGTAACTTTTTTTGGAATTGCATGTGTTTGGCTTCTTATGATATGTGTAAGGACAAAAAAGAGAGGTTGTTTAACTCTACATTTAGACATTGAGAACTTGCTTAGGCATGTAAAAAGAGTCTAAGGCATTCCACGAGAAATTCAGTTCCATGGAGCACAAAATTCTAGCTATTTTGGCATTACCTTCTCTACCACAAAATTGCTTTGTTATTTGGCCATTTGGTGGAGTATCTTGCATTACCTTCTCTGCCACAAAATTGCTTTGTTATTTGGCCATTTGGTGGAGTATCTTGTCGCCAGTTCTAATGTAGCTTGTATATTCTAGCTGTTTTGGAACACAAATGTGATGCTGCTATCATCTAGTCACTGAAACAACTAGTACACAGTGCAAGAATTACTGAGCCGGGGCATATCTTTGTTTGGGGGAGCAGTAAATTGCAACACGATATACATTTGCGACCAAAACTTACGGTTCAAGTTTGTCGTGGTAATTTTGTTCTTGTTCTTACTGACACCTAAAAAGCCATCTATGTGGGTATTTTACTTTTATGATTAACATTGAGTACTAATTGATATTTCTATCTGCAATGGTGTAAGTAGCTTTTCTTAATGTGACCCTTCCACCAGGTCATCATTTGATGGTTCATGCACGTCCTGCAGTGTCATCCTTCGGAGTCCAGATGTTCGGATTACAAAAGGAAGCCTGTCTGATGGCAAAATATGGATACTACTTCAAGTGTCTTACAATGTACTACATTTGTTGTGTTATGTACAGAAGCAAACTTCGTATTTGTATGGAACCAGTTGAATGTACTCCATTTGCTAATCAGTATTTCTATGAAACTGTAACTTCCAGTTGTCGATTCTGACATTTTCTTTTAAAATTGGGATGAATTTTGTTACATACATTAGAAAAATGTATGACACAGATGTTATTTCAGTACTGCATAACTACAATGGTAATTATTATTCGAGCTACATAAAAAAGTAGCATAAACAAGAATAGTGTATAGTATTTCCTGTATTGGCATTTCTCTTCTTCAAGTTTCTTACTGTGTGATCATGAGCTATGTTTCTCTGGTTAAACAAACAATTCTGAATATTTCCTTCTCATTCAGAAGGTAGACCGATAAAGCTAATGCATCTTGTAGACTATTGTTTGAAGGAATTGTCCACTAGTTGACCATCTCACGCAGTCCTCCTAGTATCGCTCCCAATGTTGTTGATTTCCAACCCTCCCCTATGCCATGCCTCGACAGGCAGCTCCACTCCATCGTCGACTGCCTCCCTCTCTCTTTGCTACGGTGGACATAAGCGAGGTCAGCGACCACCTCAGAGCGGTGGTGGCAGCAGAAGCCAGCCGTCGACCTCATGGGCTCCCACACAACTGTGGTGGACTCGCGGTAGAAGACAGGGGGACACACTCTCGTCTAGGTGTATTCTACTTACATTAGCTGTAATTCAGTGAAACCAGCATGATGCTTGAGAAAAACAACAAATGGGTGTTCTTGAGGGTGAGCCTGGCTATATAGACAGCAACAGCAACCATGGAGGGCTTGGACAATAGTACTAAATCAACGCCAGCTTAGCATAGAAGAACAACATGTTCTCCATCTGCATTCAATCAACAAGAGAAACTTATTCAGTACACAAACTCACTTTATGTTGTATCGTCATATAGTGCAAATAGATCTGAATTAACTTATGGTGGTGTATTCAATGTTTACCTCTTTATCCATCTTCGAATCAGATAAAGACGTTGCCTTTGCAAAGCGCCTTTGCAAAGCGCACAAGGAAGATGTTGTAGGAATAGTAAGGCTCCACCGAAGCCTGTTCATAATCGCCTCCTCCATCCTCAATATCTGCTCCCGAGTGTAGGCACTGTCTGATATCAAGATGAAGTCCTTGACCTGCAGATTAAGTGTACAACAATTTAATCAGAACATGAACTCAGTGGACAGTTGAAAAGTGCAATTTAATCAAATTTCTTCACTCTAGTACCTAGTACTCCTCGTATTTGCAGGCGATCAGCAGGGCCGAGATGGCAAACAGCTGCAGCTCCCTCCGAAGCACGGCTGCATCGAGAGGTACTGGTCGATAATGTAGACCATACGATACAGGGACTTTCGCATGAGATCGAACTTTTGATGCAGATTGATGATCCAGTCGGCGAAGATGGCCCGCATCTTGGAGTTGATCTCCACCTAGGAGTCCACGTAGTAACAGGGGCGACACTCGCGGAAGAAGACATGCTCTCATCTCATCGAGTATGGCCAGAACGCGGCCGGCACGGCGATGGAGGCGACGGAGGCGGGCATCGGCAGGAAGCGTCGACGGGATGTACAATAAACACACAGAATGTCACAGTGTCACACGAGTTAGATTGAGTTAGGCCGGGTGATTACTTTGGGCCAGGGCCTGCCTAGAAGTTTTTTTTTCGTCCGATGCCCATTTTCCTGAGTAGTATGATTTATACTAGTCAGCTTTTTTGGCACTAGTATAATCTATTTTGGACCTTTAGATGGATAAAAATGGATGGCTGTTGTTTAATTGAGGGTACCACAAAACAACTCTAACTGAGACACCTAGACAGTTTTTTCACACAAGAGAATTGTTTGTAGCCAAAAAGACCTCAACGGCTAAACTTCCTCATCATCTTAGCAACTCATATGGCTGGTTACGCTCACAACTTTGGGTTCACAGGCTATTTGCTGACAGCAACCCTGAGGTAGTCAAGCCGGTACAGCTGGCTTCCCGCATGGTATGCGTACCCAACCATAGCCCCGCCGCGGTTCCTCATGACAGTGCAGCCATGTGGCCCGAAGCTCACACTAAAACCACTGTCAGTGAGCTGGGTCACGGAGATGATGTTCTCGGTAAGCCCCGGGACGTAGCTGACGCCAGGGACAGCGAGCTGGGTGGAGCTCAGGGACCCCTTGCCACACACCTGCAGCATCTCGCCCGTGTGTGTACGAACCAGGCGGCCTGGGCGAGTGGCGGTGAAGTTTGTCAGGAGGGGCAGGTTGCCAGTCATGTGTTCAGCAGCATTTGAGACGATGTACCAAGGAGTTGCACTGAACAGACAGGAGAAAAGAATAGCACTATTAGCCACACACAAGTATTGACAATAGAATGCATATTGATGATCAGGTCGATAGAAACCAAATGCTATGACTATTTTTTTCGAGAATGAAATGCTATGACTATTCATAGGTAACCATGAGATGTAGCATGGCTATTTTTAAGGTAGCATTGCAAGTAGAGTAACTAAATCATACCTTGAACAATGTGGACCATAAGGTCCAATCTAGCAAAGCTACAGAGAGCCAACTTGGAAATAAACTAGGGTCATTTTAGGGTATTAGGTTATAACCACTTTAATATGGACATCTATTTCTGCATTACCTGAAGGATTATATTACCTCTACCTCCTGTAGGGAGGAAAAAGGACCAATACCCAAACCATTTGATATATACGTATACAGAGGAAGTAACAAAATGTCAATTTATGATCCGAATATTATCACATCATACATAGTGCGCAGGGTATATGAAGAAATCATTCGTTTAATTGTCATCGACTGGGTACTGACCATTGCTCAATCAACGAGTCAAATGCAGAATGTCTTGTAACTTTGTTTTCCCATCCAAGTGCCAGTATTTGTCCTTTTTATGTAGCATCATTCGTGAACATTGATTCAGCTATCAATGTGCGTCTCTAGTGCGTTGCGCATCAATTGATAAAATGAGCATGAAGAATACTTCATAAGAAACTGTGCCTTGAAACATACCATATAAGGCAGGGAGTACAATAAAAGAGCTCAATAAACTAACTGTGATATTCTTCCGTGCATACAAATTAAGCATTGGTGGAAAAAATATCAACTATGCACATCCAAATCAATCCACTATCATGATAACTTACCATACCAAAAAAAACAGAGTAAATAATAAATCAATCAGGCAAGTAATTACTGTACCTAGTGATGTTGAGAAAGTCGAGCTCATACAGTCGGTCTTTACGATGTCCTTTGCCAAGTACTGTACCATCAGGGCGCTCAATAGAACAACCACCACCTCCCATGCTAACTTGAAGTTCTTGATCGCTGAAATGGGCAACTGCCACTACATTCACCGTGACCCCAGGAACATACCATACGTCATCAAGCTTGATCCCGTTGCAGTTCACAGATCCCCGAGCACAGACTTGCATGGGCGGCCCTCCATTGAGGGATTTGACCCATCGGTCATACACAGGCTTGATGTCCGTCAGCAGGTTCAGATTGCCAGTTATGTGGCATCCATTTATGCCGAGATACCAAACAGCATCAGCTGCATTTGAACTGTCTTTGGTGGAGGGATCATCACGGGGATCAAGAATGGAGGTAAGGGCAGCACTGTTTTTCTTCCTGCGAAATCGCAAGTCACCGCAGCACAAATAAATAAGCATACACTGAAAATGAACCAAAGCATAGGGATCATCTTGAAAGACCTGAGATCACACCTATAATAAATGCAAAAGACCTTTTAACAGCCAATGGGGAGATATGTAAAAGACAGATAATGTGCATGTGAAAATAAACGCCTATGATCATTTGACTATTTCCTAAGAGGAACACTAAGCATGCAACAACCAACCAAGCTGTAATATGAGCATAAAAGGAGCCAAAAATAGGGATCCAGGACAACAGAAGGCAGAAAGGTGCACTCCAAAATGAAGAACCTGAGTGGTTCCTGTTACATAGGTCCATGAAGTTATAATTGCACAAAGAATATCAGCATTGCTCTGAAAACCCTAAGATGAGCATCAAATGCCAATACGATGTACGTGGCAGGTCAAACATAGTAAGTAGCAAGTAACTGCACCAGGCATATTTCAATAACAAGTGAGTCTATTGGTTCAACATGAAAAGGCGATGCCCCAGGGACCCAATCAAACAAGATGCTTCAAGTGTTTCATCAATAAAAAAGGTAATTCACCGATTGTACACAAACACCTACATTTTTTTCAAATTATCTGTTGAATACATGATAAATTGTCTACAAATTTTGTCAGTAGTTTCTATTTGACCCAGAATTCAGCGCTAGTATAAGTCACCCCCTTTTGGTCATATTTAACTTGTTTATGCAGTAGTAGGTACAACCTAAAGCAAACATTTGGCTGTCTGTCAACCCAACAAGAACCAAAACTCCAAGGTAGTTCATGATAAATCGTCTACAAATTTTATCATCAATGTGTATTTGACACAATACTCAGAGCTAGTATAAGTCACCCCTTTCTGTGGTCACATCCAATTTATTTATTTATTTTTGCACTAGTACATTCAACCTAAAGCAAACATTTTACCAAGTCTGTGAACCCGACAAGAACCTAAATTCCAAGGTAATTCATCAACTGCGCAGAATTCCACAACATTGTTTTAGTATGATCCTATGAATTCGACATTTCAGTTTTTCTAACATGATTCAGTGCTTGTATCGATCGCCCCTTGCTCTACCCATTTAGAAATCCAACCCTTTGCACTAACAGATGCATTTCTCTGCATCTGGATCTGGACAGCGTACTTCCTTTGCAATTCCGGGAGCTACATTCGTACGAACTTCATTCAACCGAGCAAGAACCACGAACAATTTCGCACGCTCTCCTCTCGAAGAAGCAAATAAACCCTAGACAGCCCGAACCCTACCTTATCTCACCAAAACGCAAGCGAGCCACAGAAAATCCGCCGCGCTCGCCATCCCCGTCGACGTAGTAGAAGCCCAAGCCTCGATTGTGTCCATGTACGTACCTTATGGCGTCGAGGAGCGCAGGGTTCTCGGTGGCGGGGTCCACCTCGACCATCGTCAGCACTTTCCCGTTCCCGCTGGCGACGTCGAGGATCGTCGGCACCTTTACGGTCTCCCCCATCGTCGCCGTCGGGTTCGCCCCCTTCTTCCCCATTGGTGGACTGGTGGTGGAGGCGATGGAAAGTTCTGGAAGCAGGTGGCGTGGAGTGCAGCGGCGGACAGGTTGCGGGGAATGGCCACGCCTTGGTAACCGTGCGTTTAAAATGGCCCGCAGAAGTGGGCTGAGATGGATTGGGCCGCTGGACTCCCTTGAATTGCCGACCTAAGAGCATATGCAGTCTAGTGAAATAGCCATGTCTATGAAAATCTTTTTAGTTTTAGGCCGGTATCTAAACAGTGAAGATGGTGTATCTAGCTAAGTTTTTTCAGACCCCGAATCTAGTACTAGACATGTGTTTAAGAGAATCAAGTGCAAGATGAGCCCATTTTTTAGTGTCTTGTAGACATTTTTTATTATTTGGTTCTATGCTGGTTAGTGGGGCTTTACATGGGCTAAAGGTGGAGAATATTTGATTTCTTAGACTCGAGGCTAATAGTTTTTCTTAGCGTGAGTCTAGCTACGTCTCACGTTGTGCTTGCTCTAAAAGTATCTCTAGCAGCATCCGTAAATAGCAAATCGTAAACGTTCGAGTTCGGGGAAATAAATCTGCGATTCCCCGTTTCACGAGAGGCGGGATGAACTGCAGACAAAACCGTAAACATTGTTTCGACAGTTCCGACAGCAAAAGACAATTTGGATACAAAATGCGAAAATTGTTCAAATAAAATAATATAACACAAATAAATCATTCAAATTACAATATTCAAATAATCAAATCACAACAATTGTCCAAATCAAATAATGTAACAAATAAATTCAAATTACACATGTTTTATAAGTACAATGAATTTTTTTGGAACATCACCTCTTGGCGGCTAGCATCCAATGGTGCTCGATGAGATCATTGTTGAGTTGGAGATGGGTCCTTGCATCTTCAATTTTCCTATGGGTCTAAAAAAGCTTGGATGCGGTCAGGGTTTCTTTGTGGTTGCACACGGGTCTCAACATTACCGTAAGAGAACTCTAAATTTAAATATCTTTCATCTTCGATGATCATGTTGTGAAGAATCACACAACATGTCATGATGTTGCGCATGGTTTTTTTGTCCCAAAAACCGAGAAGGGCCCCGAATAATGGCAAATCTTGTTTGCAAAACACCAAAAACTCTTTCAATGTCTTTTCAGCATGCTTCTTGAGCTTGTGCAAAATTGGCCTCCTTCTTGTTTCTCGGAGTTTGGATAGTTTTAACAAATGTTGACCAAGCCGGGTAGATGCCGTCGGCAAGGTAGTAGCCATGGTATAATCATGTCCATTGACCTTGAAGTTTGTGGCATCCCGCAAAACCACTACTAGAAAATCGCGTTAAATTTGTGCATTGCATCATCCTGACCGCATGCTCATGTCATCATGCCACATTGCATTTGAGCATCGTCATCATCTTGCATTTGCTTGCATAAAACTATTTGCAGAAAACCTATTTTTGTTTTCTAAAACGCCCCGTCTTTGTTCAAACGCAAAACCCGGGTCACCGGATTATTTTGTTTTGTTGCTATCGGTTTGCAAAAAGACTGTTTGGAACAAATAAAAATAGTTAATTATTTTAGTGGGGCAGTCGAACGGGCCCCAGAATAAAACGGTTCGCCGAAATACCTAAGCTACCCAACCTAATCTACCCACCCCTCCGGCCACCTCATCCCACCCAATCCTCTCTCGCCACCTCACCTCTCTCCCTCCTCCCCACCACTCATATGCTGCCAACTCACCCCCCAAACACCCCCTCTCCTTTTCCCTCTCTCTCTCCCGACCCACCCAACACGCACACCCCACAGCCCCAACCCGCTGCCCCCGGGCCCCACCCCGGCCCCACTCCCACCGAAACCCCCTGGCCCCGCGCTCACCCTCTCTCTCCCCCGCGTCCTCTCCCTCCTCCCCTCGCGCTGCCTCCCTGCAACCTCCGACCCGCGGCTCACCTCGCCGCCGGCGACCCCTCCTCCGCTCCTCCAGCCACCGGCCGCGCCCCCGCACCTGCCCCGTCGCCCCGCTCCCTCTCTCTTCGTCCTCCCTCGTTCCCCGCCGACCCCAGGGCTCCTCCTCCCGCCCAGCGCCGCCTCTCCCTCCTCTCTGAGCCTCTCCCGTGCTCGCCCGTCATCGGCCGCCCTCCGCCGCGTCCCGCCGTCCTCGCCCTGCGAACCGCCTCTCCTCCCCGGCGTTGGCCGCTTCCTCCCGCGTCGTCCGCTCTCTCCTCTTCCACCGCTGGCCCGAGCGCCGCCTGCGTCCGTCCTCTCCGCCACCGGCCCCCGTCCGCCTCCCCGTCGGCCCGCGTCCATAGCCTCCTCGCGCGGCCTCCCCTCTGTCGTCGGCTCGCCTCGCCGTCCGCCTCCGCTCGGGCCGCCTCCGTCGCCGGCGGGCCCCTCCGCGGCGACCTCCGCCTGCGGCCGCCACCTCGCCGGGCCCCACGTCGCCTCCGAGCTTAAGCCCGCCCCTTCCCTGGGCCTCTGCAACCCCGCAGCCGGCCACCTCTGCGGCGTGCTGCCGGCCTCCGCTCCGGTCCGCAGCGCCGGCGCGCCACCGAGCCCCTCCTCTCACCGCCGCCGTCCTCCGCCAAGCTCTGCGCGTCTCCGGCCGCCGTCGCGTCTGGCTGTGTCTCCGCCGGCGCCCTCCTCGAGTCGCTCTGCCGCCCTAGCTCCTCGCCGCGACGCCGGCCCCGCGCACCCTCGACCTCCTCCGCTCGCACCGCGCCTCCTCGTCGCCTCTGTATCAGTAGACCGCGGCACCCCCTCCGCATGCACGCGTAGCTTCGTGCTTGTGTTGTGGTGATGCCCAGTTAAGCATGTTGCTCACCACATGTTTGACGGAAATTCCGCAAGGCCTCGACCAGATCGCCCAAAGGCCCAAGTACCACGAAAACCGATGCCGAGAGCAACTGAACATGGAGAACCTGGACAAAACGACAAGATCTTCATCGATGACAAGACCGCCGTGATCAGCCAAGTTCGTCTACCGCCGGTATCACTCGAGACCGACATCAACCACCGGGATCCAGGATCTGGGGGCAGCGATGCTCGACCCAAGGTCCCCTTCCATGGAGCGCCATGACCTCCTTCAAGGATCCGATGGCCGAGACCCTGAAGACCGATCTAGAGCGCCAAGGCCTTCGCATGGAGTCGGCAAGATCATCCGGACACACCAAGATCAACTGCGCGGGCCCGACAAGTTCGACACCGTCCAGGGCGAGACCGATGCGCCCCCGACACCGAACCAAGTACTCCGAACCAAGTACTCCTTTCCGGACGCCGAGCTCGCCGAGAACCCGGATGCGACAAGATCTACCCCAGTAATCCGAGAACGCTCCCGCCGAGACCGAACCCCAGATCCGAACCCTGAGACCGACCCCGAACCCCGGAACCTCAAGTTCGTCGAACCCTAATGTGCGAACCTTTTCCCGAGCCCCTATTTTATAAATGCTAAATATAAAACCTGTTGCATAATAATCATTCATCTCGCATGCACATTTCTGTGGTTTGGGGGCCTTATGCCGATTCACCATATAATTAAATATGGGGCCCATATGCGGGCAAATCTAGCCTTATATTGGCCTCATTTAAATTTGTGTAGCGAACCGGTGATATATTCTGCCTTGTTAAACAACATTTAAAATACGGGGTATCTAAACAACTAGAACCATTTATTTAATTGTCGGGACCCCGGTTCCACTTAATACTGACCTACTTGCATCGCATCTTTGCCATGCCATACATCATACATGCATCATGCCCGATCTTCTGCCGTAGTATTAAATATTGCATCCGGTGTTTATTCTAGTGTTTTGCTTCTTCGCGGATAAGGCCGTTGAGTTGATGCGAGTGTCGACCCGATCTTCGGATGAACCTTCGGCAATGTTTTCAGGCGAGCATCTTCCCCTTTCTACCTATCTTACTTTTATAGTCTTTATTTCCTCCTGTCGATCTTTTGCTATCTGTGTTGCGTTGCTCTAGTTCTTCGTACCCATGATATCCCTTGCAGCCTTATATTGCCTTGGACACATCCTATTACCTGTTGTTTGGTAGATAGTTGGACTTGCGCGTCGTAGTCGTTTGCTCAAGTGTTGTCGCGTGTCGTCAAGTGCCACAGTTGTTGGTGTATTGCCGCATGTTGATGTTGGAGATGATCCTGGCTTTACTTATCGTTCACTTTAATCCCTGTTTAAACAACTAAAATTGAAGTAAGTAAGCAGAGGCATCGGTGGGTGATAGATAATATTTGGTTTCCGACCGCCCACTTGTGTCCCGTAGGACCCCGAGTGCTTGATACCTGTTCCTTGAATTATCGCGCTATCCACATACGGGGAATTATGGCCCCCCCTTAGCCAGAGCTTGATTCAGTCTTATTTCTTGGGGCCACAAACTAGTTTGAGGTTTTATTTACGATCCTGTACTTATGCCATGCTTTACCGCTTTATTACGATTGTGTGAGGAGCACGCTGTACTGTTTAGGTAAGCGGAATGTTTTCGTGGTATCGACAAGCCCAGTTTTGGGTTCCCAGTCGTTTACAGCCATTGTCGCAAACCTTGAGTCCGTCTCGGAGTCAGCTAGCTTCGTTGCGGGTCTACTCAATGGGGTGGCCCCCTGAAATATTTCTGAATCCTGTGATTGCTTTGTCGTGAAAGCCTCGTTGGGTTTTGATTTGGTTTTTCCGAGGTCGATCGTGTGTGTGTTGCTATTTGTGCACCCCGGCCGGGTTAAAACTTTCTGAAAGCCGTGTCCGCGGTTATGGATGACTTGGAGCACAGTATCTCGATCATAGACAACTATAACTAAAGTTTACTGTTATAAATTGACTTGTATTTGATATGACTAGTAAATATTGCAACTACAACGGAATGGCTAAATAAAACTGCCAACAATTGCTTGTTTGGGTTGTCGCTTGCGACCATTGTACCTGACTAGTAAGTACCGCAACTACAACGGAATGGCTAAATAAAAGTACCAACAACTGCTGGGTTTTTGGGTTATCTCATGCTAATTGTATCTGACTAGTAAGTACCGCAACTACAACGGAATGGCTAAATAAAAGTACCAACAACTGCTGGGTTTTTGGGTTATCTCATGCTAATTGTATCTGACTAGTAAGTGTCGCAACTACAACGGAATGGTTAACTAAAATGGCCCACTGCTTATTATGTCAGGATGACTATCTATACTTGACTAGTAATTGCCGCAACTATAACGGAATAAATAAAACTGCCAACTGTGTGAGTTCCTCGGTTGACTTCCTCGAATGGTCTCGAGGGGGAAACACCAGGATGGGTTTGTTTGGTGGTAGTATTAGGTTGGTTCCGAATAGGTCTTTCTTCCCCCTCTCTGATTGCCGCCAGTTGTATCGAGTCTCTATAGGTTGTTTAGTGCATGATGCCGCTGCCGCTTCAGTCCACCATACCTATGTAGGCGAGGACCGCCGAATTCTAGCCTCGCCGTGTACTGGCCTCAGTACTGACGCTCCTTCTTTTCCTTTGCCCTTTGTCGGCACCCCTTTTGTTTTAAGCAGGTTTTGAGATCGACGTCGTTAGCAGGGTTACCCTTCCGGCTTGGCCTGGGCAGGGTTATGGACGCCATTGGTTATTCCTCAGGGCTCTTAGCCCCATTTGCATCTTGTCCGTAGCTGGACGCTGTATCGTTTTCAAGGTGATTTGGATCTTTGTTCTGTATATCTGTATTCTTGACTCATGGATTCGTGTTGTATATATATATCTGTTCTGTGGGTCCCATCGAGGACTGTTGTGTAATGTTATTACTTCGTTTTCCACCCGCACGATAGTGCCTGGTGGGCACCTTTGAATCGCTTCTATGCGGGTTTGGCGGGAATCACTGAAACCTGCATAGGGTCGATTCTGAGGGTGTTACAAAGTTGCAAGCCGAAGCCTCTCCATTAGCTAATTTTCCAAACAACGGGGATCTATGCAATACGTTTATATCATTGAGTGATCCCGATAATCCAAAGAAGCAATGTCAAATCCACAAGTCCTGCGATGCCACCGTCTCAAGCACAATGGTTGGATCATGACTTTTATCACAATATTTCCCATGACATGCCTTCGAGCAATTATTCCACCACCAATGCATACAATCTACACTTCCCATCATCCCCCGCCAACCTCTTTTATCATTTATTGCTAGTAACATTTGCACATCTTCTTCGTTTGGGGATCGAAGATATTTGGGCCCAAAAATCCGGATGACCGTTTTGGCAAACATCCGGACACTAGCAATAGTGGTATCTTGTCCAATGTGAAGATACTCGTCCGTATAATCAGCCGGGATGCCATACGCAATGACACGCATGGTTGCCGAGATTTTTTGGTAAGCACTATAGCCCATGGTGCCGACGACATTTCTCCGACGAGTAAAAAAGGGGCAATTTGCTTCGCAAGCTTGTACTATGATGATGAACAAATTATGGCGCATTCGGAACCTTCGACGAAAGAGATGCGGCGGGTATGTTGGTACCTCAACGAAGTAATCTTGCATGAGCATGGAGTGGCCGAGATCTCGGTTCTGTGGGATGCAAGCGCGACCGAACTGCGAACCGCGGCGCCAGCGCATGAAGCCGATCTTGTCTTGGATCTGCTTGGCGGCGAGGATCATGACCATCATCTTCGTGTCGTCATTGTTAAGCTCCTCGAGGTCCGAGTCAGAGGAGGACGGAAATGAGTCATCCATTAATAACTCCATGGTCAGCGAGGTCGACATCACGTCGCTAGCTCGCCGAATCTGGTCGCCTAGCTCACCGAATCCGGTCGCCGCGCGAGATCCAAGCTTCTGCGGATGCGGCGAGGTGCGGGGCACTCGGGAGTGGTGGGCACGTGGCGACAGAGGCCTGAATCTATGAAAGATTTCATGCAAGTGTATGAAAATTTGCGTCATAGGAAAAATCATGAACGGCTTCAACTTGATTAGGTTAAGCATATATGGACTCGTGCGGGAAATCTCAATGTTTAATCCTTTATTTGTTTCGTTTAATTTGAATGAAGGTTTAGTTGTTTTCTATCGAACCATGTGAGCCTGAACTATTTATATGTAAGCACTATTTCAATTTGGTTACCTAGTCTAGTTTATTTGCATCCCAAAAATTAATTATGTGACAACATTTGCAAACATATGAAATTACTGGCCAGCACTGGCCAAGCATGGATAAATGGGTCGTGCCGCTGGGTGCGGCTGGCCGGACAGGCCGGACCCCCTCCCTATATCGACCGTGACCTGACCCAAACGGATGGAAATGGACCGTTTGGGTCGACCTGATGGGTCGGCCCGGTAGAGATGCCCTAAGATCACGAGCTTCCATTTGTTTTCTCTCTCTACAAAAACCTTTCACGGACCTTTGCGAACTTAAAAGGACCCAAGATTTTTCCACGCAAGTTTATATGGAAGAAGAAGACCTGGAGCGTAGGGACCTCGCCTAGGAGATGAAGGCCCAAAAGAGGGCCCATGGAATGGCTAGATACCCTAGTCGTACAATGGAAAGAGGGTCCACCTCAGGCCTCGCTGCTCCGTTGTCGTTGATATCGATGCCCTTGAATTTGTCTTGACCTAAAAACGCCTATATATATTGCACCGATCACGATCTCAAAGCACAACGCACCATAGAGACAAAAATACAAAACATAGGAGATCCTACAAAGACTGGAGGGGGAAACACTGCTAGAACGCTACCGACTCACATCTCCAACCTCTCCAACAACATCTCCTACATTACCATGATGAAGAGGGAGTAGTTCACCTCTAGACTATGGGTTTGTGGAAGTACATTACAAGAAAATGACTTTTTCAAACTGGCCTTTTGAATTTCAATTTAGAGTTTGACTTCTCTCTTCCAAGTGTCCAACAAAGTGACCTAGGACATGATGCAACCATTCCACTTTGTCATGACACATCTATGTACCCTTCCCCCTCTGGATCAGTGAACCTTCTAGACCCTTCTAGAACATTCCAATAAAAACACCAAAACCATTCCCGAACTCTGGAATTGGACTTTCCTTATATGAATCTTATTCTCTGGACCATTCTGGATCGTGATATCCTAGATCCCATTCGAGACTCCAAACAACATTCAGTCTTCTTACTCACATTCCATATCTACTAAACAACATCGAATCCTTAAGTGTGTCTCCCTATGGTTTGTGAATTATGCAGACATGACCGAGACTCTTCTCCGATCAATAACCAATAGAGGAATCTAGAAATTCATATGGCTCCCACATATTTCTACGATTACTTCGTGATCGAATGAACCATTCACATACAATACCAATTTCCCTTTGTCTCGTGATACTTTACTTATCCGAGGTCTGATCGTCGGTATTTCTGCATACCTAGTTTAACCTCGTTAACGGTAAGTACTCTTTACTCGTTCCTGTGATATGTGATCCCTTGTGATACAGTCACATGCTTGCAAGCTAATTGGATGTCATTCCATCGAGAGGGCCCAGAGTATAACTATCCGTCATATGGATGGAAAAATCTCACTCTTGATCCATGTGCCTCAACACATACTTACCGAACACTCAATGCTACCTTTATAACCATCCAATTACGAAGTGGTGTTTGATGTCATCAAAGCATCCATTCGGTGATGGTGATTAGCATGATCTCATGGTCGAAGGATTTAGGTTACTATGTACCTGAAATATTATAGCAATTGAACTATTGAAATGGCTTGATCTTTATGCTACGCTTATCTATAGGAGTATGTCCATCACACCATTATCCTCATGATATGATCTTGTTATTAATAACATCTCAATGTTCATGATCAGGAAACCATGATCATCTATCAACCAACAAGCTAGTATTATAAAGAGGCTTTACTAGGGACTCTAGCTAGTTCACAAATCACACAAGTATTAATGTTTTCGGTTAATACAATTATAGCATGAATGTAAACATTTATCATAAACACAAAGATATAATAATAACTACTTTTATTATTGCCTCTAGGTCATATCTCCAACAAGACACGAGGGGGAAAACGTGATGCATGGTACGGGTGTTGTGGTGCACGGGGCGGCAGTGGACACGTGTGGCCGTGCACGGTGCAGTAGCATACGTGGTTACGCGGTGCACGGTGGTGCACCGAAATGTTTCCTCCCGTCACCTTTATAGAGGCCTTCTCACTCTCTGAAAGGGTAATTGCCTCTATGTGTGGTTTTGGTGATTAATGACAATCCCTATGGACTAATGTTTCACTGAGTTTTATATGAAGGTATATTCCATAGGTCATGCTTGTAGTCCATGTGTTGGATTCAAGTATGGATGCCATGAAGATAAAGATATACCTTGAGTATTGGCATCAAAATCATCGAGTTGAAGAGAAGAATATGATATTATCAAGATCTTGAGAGTGTGATCTCAATAGAAGAATTCAAGATATGGCTCTAAGTAGGTGTCATGATAGCCTCATTAGTTGAGCTATGGTTGACTAAGATTTAGAGAATGTAATCAAATGAAGAGTTCCTTATGTACCTCAAGATATTAAGATGGAGCACGAGAAGATACTTGGTTGACCAATACAAAGAGTGAAGAGTGATTTCAAGTTGGTCAACACATGAAGCATAAATAATGTACCACATGGTCTTGTGGTATGGTAAGCCTTGTCAATTATGCATCATGAACTAACCCATTATATATTTGCCTTTGTGTTTTCTATATGGGACATGTATCTTTCCATGGGCATGCTTCAAAATGAAGATATTATATAGACCATGAGAGGATGACATCAAGTGGTGATCGTCATCAAGGTTGAGAAGGGCAAGTTCAAGATAAGCATCTCGAGAAGATCATTTGCTTGAAGCTTGCCGTCCATATTGGTGATAATGGATGTGTGAATACATGTATTAATGAATCTATCCCATAGTGGTGTATGGGGGATCAAATTAGGAGTCTTCACGAAGCAACAATGATCAAGTGTTACATTCAGGCTTGGGTGGAGCTTGAAGCGTTGTCATCAAGATCAAGCGGTATGCGCAAGGCAAAGGTATGGCCTTGATAGGTTTTACTTTTACCGGTCTCAAGGTGGTTGTTGGGAGACTGGGTTATAGGATAGATAGTTGCACTATCAAGAGGGGCTTTTGGTTGTGTAACTTGATCACATCGTCATAGGAAGCTCAATCCTTTGCATACTTTGCATCTTCCTATTTTGTTGCTTCTTGGTGTTTCTCCATGTGAGTTTATTGAGCTTGTTTCTAGCTCTTCAACAAGCCCAAGTTCATCGAAAACGGAATTCGTATGCATCTTCTATGGCGTTTTCGAGTTTGAAGGTTTTATCGGTTCTTATTTAGGGAGGCTTCTCACCTTTCTTCATTTGGTTTTATCCTCCTTTATTAGGCTATGATGTTTCTCTGCACAATCTTGTAGAGCTTGTTGTCCTCGTCAAAACAATCCCAAGATCATCGAAATCGGAGTCCGGATGCAAAAGTTATTGTGTTTTTCGTGAAGCCTGTTTCATCTCGGTTGTGGATTCGGTTCAACCGGCTCCCAGACCGGGTGGTCCGATGCCAGGACCGGAAAACCGGATCTGAAACCGGGATTTTCAGTTTTGCTATACCGAGTCTATTTGAGACTGTGTACTGACCCTAATTCCGGTTTTAAGTTCGGTTTTCCGGTCCAGGAACCGGACCATCCGGTTCTGGAGCCGGTCCAACCGAACTTTCAACCGAGTTCGCACAGATTTCTTCCAACGGCCATATTTGCTTTCCACTATAAAAGGGGGTTCTTCCCCCAATGTTTTAGGGCGTTCTTGACCACGAAATTGTCCTCCATTGTTGAACCTCTTGAGCTTGCTTCCTCCCCCTTCCCTCCTATGATTCTTGCATCTTTTTGAGGGCTTTGGAAGAGAAGATCTAGATCTACAATCCCCACCAACCAATTCCTCCTCTAAGTGAGGGGAATCCATTGGATCTAGATCTTGGAGTCATTTGTTGGTTTCCACCATTGTTCTTCCTCTCTAATTCCTCCCTAGAACTTGTTGCTTTGGTGGGTTTTGAGAGTGAAGGATTTGAGCACCCTTGGTGTCCTTGTTTTGCATTCTTGCACAAGTTTTGAGCTCTCCATTACAATTTGTTCGAGTGAGACCGTGAGCTTGTTACTCTTGGAGGGTGACCTCCTAGTTGTCTTGGCGGTTGGTGCCGCGGTGTTCTCTTCGTGGAAAATTGTGAAGAGACCCGGGCTTCTCCTTCGTGGAGCTTGTGAAGTGGTTGTGGAGCTTGCCATCTCCGGAGTGGAGGAAAAGCTAGCCATAAGGAAAGGGCATATTCCTTCGTGGGATAGACTCGGATAAGAAGGTGAGCCTTTGTGGCGCGTGAGGAATCCTTCGTGGAACCTCACACCTCTCCAACGTGACGTAGCCCCCTTCCCAAATGTGGCGAACACGGGAATACATCTTCGTCTCCGCATGCCTCGGTTATCTCTATATACGAGCTTACTTTCCTTGTCATAGCCATCGAGCTTGAAGTACTTATATCTTGCTTATCACTTGTGGTATATTTATCTTGTTCTATCTTGCTTAGCTTAATTTTTTGTTGGTGCACTTAGTTGAGCCTAGTGTATTTAGGTTTTGTGCTTGTAAAATAAATGTTAGTTTAATTCCGCATTCTATCAAGCCAAAACCATAATAGTTTTGAAATTGCCTATTCACCCCCCTCTAGGCGACATCTTTATCCTTTCAATTGGTATCAGAGCAAGGTCTCTCCTTGTTTAGGCTTCACCGCCTAGAGTGTAAAGATGTCGTCTAGTAGTATAGTGCACAATGACACAATTATCTTTGATGGCACAAACTATTCTATGTGGAGAAATTGCTTACTTTGTAATCTTCGGACCTTGTGTCCAAATATTGAGTGATTTCTAGATGTAGGTTTTTCTCCTCCTATGGATCCTCAAAATCTATCTTTAGAGGATGAGAAAAATTTACATCTCGAAGCTCAAGTATCTAATGATCTTATTTTCTCTTTGAGCCCCACAGTTAATTTATTCTTGACGATTGTAAAGCGCAAGTCATCTCATGAGAAGTGGACCAAGCTTAAAGAAATATTCGGTGGTTCCATTTCTAATATTGTTGGTGGTTTCTCCGAGGAGATCTCTTTTCCTTCACATCATGAAGAGCTCCAAGTTGCTTCCACCTCCGGCCGCGATGAGTTCTCATCTTCACCCACTTCACCAATGTGTGGCAAGACACAAGGTAAAGATATGGTGAGTGGTGTTGGGAATTGCAATGTTGATATTGTGCTCGCTAATGACGATCCTTCGTATCTATCCCATTGCAATGTTTCTTTTCTGGACTTAAGCACTTCTTGCAACAATAATTCTATATCCCCTTGTGTTGCTAGTCCTTGTATATCATCTAGAAATTATTTGAGTACTAGTGTAGATGATATGCTTGATTTGCCTTGTTACCATGAACAAAATGCTTCTATTTCCTCTAGTTGTTTATCTAACAATGTAGAGGAAATCAAACATTCTATGGAGCAAGACATGACCATCAATGAAGATTCAATAATATCCTCATCTTCATTCTCCCATGCTCATATGTGCCTTATGGCAAGAGGATCAAAGGTATCTCCTACTTTGGATCCCAATATATATTGTAAAGATAATAGCAATGATAATGATGATAGTGATGATGACATTGATGAGGATACTAGTACTCTCTTGCTTGAGTTGACTTTTTTGTGTACCTCTCTTCGTGGTAATAATAAGGCCGTTAATTTTCTCAAACACGTTATGGACACCATAACTAAACAAATGGGAACCATAGAGGAGTTGGATTTCCAACTTGATGATGGGAGTCGGAGATTTAATCTCCTTAAGCAATAGCTTGCCGAGGAGAAGCACACTAATTGTCTCCTCACACAAAAAATTGAATCTTATGAGCTTGAAAAGAAAAATTCCATTAATGATGCTTGTGCTAATAACTCTACTTCTTGTGAAGCATCTACCCTAAAGGAGAACGTTGAGCTGAGGGCTCAACTTGAGTTGCTAACTAGCAAGTATAGGAAATTGGAAGAAAGTCATGAAAAGCTCTCGGGCTCTCATAATGATCTTCTAATCTCCCATGATGGGCTAATGTTAGCTCGTGAGGCAAGTATTACCAATGTAACATCTTGTGAGCCTCTTTTGGAAATTAGTACAACTTCTACTCAAAATGCTATTTTGCCATGTGCTAGTCCTAGTAATCCATCTAGCCATACTATTGATAAACCTTGTGTTGGATTACTTGCTTTGCCTTGTTGCTCTAACAATGAAGCTTCTACTTCCTCTAGTACCTGTATTTCTACTAACCATGTAGAGGAAATCAAAGAGCTCAAGGCCCAAGTCACTTCCTTGAGGAATGACTTGGAAAAGATTCATGAAGGGAAATCCACACTCGATAATATTTTGAGTGTGCAAAAATCCCCTAATGATAAATGTGGACTTGGATTCAAATCCAATAACAAGAACAAGTCCAAGATAAACAATAAGAAGGGCCAAAACCAAGTCAATAATTTGGCCAAGATTATTTGCTTCAAGTGCAAGGTTGAAGGACATCATGTAAGATCTTGTCTATTGAAGAAAAAGCACTTGAGTGAGAAGCAACAAGGGAAGCGGCTACAAGTACAAGGTCAAGGCCAAGTTGGAGTTAGGCCACTTCCAAAGAAGAATCAAGATAATACTCCCCAAGCCAAGAAATCAAGGAAGAAGAGAAAGGGGAGCACTTGTTGCTACATATGTCGTGTGAAGGGACACTTTGCCTCTTCATGTTCAAACGGTACCTTATCTAACCCTATCATTATTGATGATGATTATTCTCTTAGGAAGGATAAGGATGGAAATGTGTTTGCCAAGTTTGTTGGAACTCAAAGTGGCGTCAAGAAAAGAACCATTTGGGTTAGCCTATTGTGACTAACCTCTTAGGACCCAACTTAGTTGGGGACCAACAAGCTCAAACTTGATCAATAGGTGTTTATTGAGGGCATTGGAGACTTGGCTAACTCATGAAGAATTAAGGGATCTTCATATATTATATTTGATCAAGCCAAGTCATTAGGATTATCTTATCCGTATCTTATATCCAATGGCCTCTTCGCGGTAACTTGTACTTAACTCATTTATATTGTAAGTTACTTGCCCCTTTACATGTTTTGGTTTTATACCAAGTATGTGTTTGTATTTGGTGTTCCTCATGCTTGCTTATTTTGTGTATTCAAGTATGTCTAGGTGTTTGGCACATCATTTACCCGTGTGTCTCGTTTTGAGCCTCTAATGCACCTTGATGATATCTTATTTGGCTCTTTTTGAGTGGTTAATGGAACATCCCATTTTGGGGGAGTAATATGCCTTGCGCATCTCTCAAACCTTAAAATGTGTGTATGTGAGTACTACTACTTAGTATTGATATTGCAAGCTTATTTAGTCACTATGTGGTGTGTCATACTCATGAGAAATTCAAATTCTAAATGTCCATTAATTCTCTCTAGTTGAGGTTGCTTTGCCTCTTATTAAGAAAAATTGAATATCACATTATGGGGGAGTAATATGCTTCTTTTGCATATCACAATCCTAGGAAATGTGAACATATGAGGTAGTACCACTTAGAGTTGATATTGTTGATTATCTTGTTTCTAGGTGGCATGTTGGCTCAAACAAGGTCCTATTTTTGTTAGAAGCTTTTATTGCTCGTCTTTTAGTCTTTGTTTGAGTAAGAAATTCTTGGTGCGGTCTTTCTCAAAAACATATCTTTATATCTTATTTGGGATACCATTTGCTTCAAGTTATTTTAATCATTGCTTTGCATGATTTGTGACTAGTTGAAGCTATCAAGAATCTCTATCTTTGCATAGTGCTTAATCTTTTTATTTCTATCCTATGCTTTTTATTGTGAAGATTTATCTTTAATATTCGTGCAATATACCATCGGAAATCTATTCCAATACACTCATTGTCTTTGACAATTGATATACTTGTGCGTGGTAGCATTTGTGGATCATCTTCACTTTGGAGTTAACCTCTTATTGCCTTATTTTATTTCCAAAACTTTGGTGTGGCTCCCATTGTCTTCCTTGACTTTTGAACATCTATTTAATGATGTTTTTGATTATTATCAAATGTGTTTTAGTGGAAGACAAACCTTTTCTTCTCGGAACCTTGTGCCATTGTGAAAAGTGTTAAGGGTTTGGTTTATTTGTTGAAACCTTGCTCTTTTGGAAGTTTGTTATCTTCTTCTTTATTCTCTATTTTATTTTCTTGAATGAGATAAATCTTTGAGCATTTGTGTTTTTATTTCATCTTTCATGCTTAATAGTTTTTGCTCGGTTCATTTGTTGAACAAATCTTGTGTTGATTTGATTCTTTCATATAGTTTGGACAACAAATGTGTTTTGTCACACATTGTATGCCTTCTTGAATATTTTTGGTGATTTGTCCAAAGTATATCTTCGTTGGATCTTGAAAGTATCGCGCATGCATGTTTACTAAATGTATATCTTATATCATGTTTTGCTTTCTTTGATCCAGTATATAGGGTATACTCCATCAAATCCTTAAACGGCTAAGGTATGCATGAAATTCAAATTTTATCTCTAAATATGCACATATTTTTATGGAGTGTATCCTATGTGTTGTGGTTATTCTAACCAGTTTGGACCCAATAATTTTGGGGACCAAGATGTACTTGAATGTTGTTTTAGGTACATTGAAGATGCAATGGATGCTTGTCTCGTCTATAAGGAAAGTGTTGTCACCACATGATAATTGGAGCCAAGCTAGGATGATCTAAAAATTCTTATCTACTACATCATACCATTGCTATCTCGATAACAAGTATCTTATTCATGCATACTATTATTCCATCCAATCTCTTCTAGGTTGCATCTTGGCATGAATTTATTTGTTTGTAAATGTTCAATTCTTGCAATTATCTTTGAAAGACTTATGTATCCTTATTGCTTATGTGAGTAATTTGAGATGATGCATATAATGTGGAGTATATAAAATCATGTTCATGATTCACCAATTCCAAATATGCCTTCTAGCAATTTATAGCATATCAACTCCTCAAGGTACTCTCATGTGCAATATTGTTGAAATTGCATTGAATCATTTCTTTTGATACTTGTTGCCTTTCTCAAAATATCCCAACTAGCATTAGTTCCCTTAGTGTTAGTTGCGATGGTTTTGAGATTTTTGTTTTTCTTTGGTGAAGTTCATTGATATACCATAAGATAAAATAGAGCCATGGGCTATATATGCACTTAAGCAAAATATCCTTTTTGGTATAGTTTATGACTTCTTCTTGGATATCATGTATTCTTTTTATTAACCTCTTATGTGTGGATGTTTCTTTGTGGATTATTATCATGTTTTTTTTTCACTTAGAAACTTATATACACAAGAGTGTTAATCTCTCGCCTTGATATGCTTGCTGTTTTCTGACCATCTCTCTTATCCTCTTGATTTTTAATGGTATTGGTAAGGTCTTGATTTATGAGTGCTTGGTTTACTTTTCTTGCATCTTCATGCACTCATATCTCATATTTGGTTTCTTTTGGACTTAAGCTTGTCTTGACAAGTGTATTGATTTATATCTAATCCTTGTATCTTGGGTGTGTTATAAATAATATAGATGGAGTGAGGATTCCATGTTTATGCATATTGTATTCAAATGAAACAACCAATTTATGCACGAACCTTGGGGAGCTTCCTTATTTCACTTAGAGCACTATTTGTCCATTTGAGTATTTGGATCTTTTGATTGCTTGCTTCATCCGTTGAGTTCCTTCACCTTGTTATCCATTTAGCAATTCTTGATCCTCAATATAGTTTGATTTCCTCCAAGTGTTCGTCATTGGATATGTGCATATGATTTCACTCATTACGAGTAATGCACACCTTGTGTAGGAACTCATACTATATTGTCCTTCTAACCTTGTTATCCATTTTGGCACTTGTTGTCAATGGTGGAGAAGTTTAGAGGGTTTTAAGGGAAATGGTTTTCTACTTAAGATTGGTTTGTTCTTAAGTGTTTGCCTTTCATGCATTTCATATTTATTATGTTTTGCATGGTTGTATATATAGTGGAAACTCTCCCAAAGGTTATGCTTAACAATGTATGCAATGAAATTCAACATCATCAAATGTGCATATATTGTGGGGGAGTTTGCTCTATATATGTTGGTTCTACTCACATCTCCTGCATTAGTTGTAGTTTATGTGAGTAGAATCGGTTTTGATATGGGCTAGTATCTTTGTGTTACTTAACCATATCAAATACAACCTCTTGTATACAACTTATTCTTGGATAAGTTGCGTACTTGTTTCTAATATTCATTATATAAACCCTCTTGTTGTGATTGTCATCAATTACCAAAATGGGGGAGATTGAAAGGGTAATTGCCCCTATGTGTGGTTTTGGTGATTAATGACAATCCGTATGGACTAATGTTTTCACTGAGTTTTATATGAAGGTATATTCTATAGGTCATGCTTGTAGTCCATGTGTTGGATTCAAGTATGGATGCCATGAAGATAAAGATATACCTTGAGTATTTGGCATCAAAATCATCGAGTTGAAGAGAAGAATATGATATGGTCAAGATCTTGAGAGTCTGATATCAATAGAAGAATTCAAGATATGGCTCTAAGTGGGTGTCATGATAGCCTCATTATTTGAGCTATGGTTGACTAAGATTTAGAGCATGTAATCAAATGAAGAGTTCCTTATGTACCTCAAGATATTAAGATGGAGCACGAGAAGATACTTGGTTGACCAATACAAAGAGTGAAGAGTGATTTCAAGTTGGTCAACACATGAAGCATAAAGAATGTACCACATGGTCTTGTGGTATGGTAAGCCTTGTCAATTATGAAGGGTTTGGCAGCATAGTAAATCAAAAAAATTCTACGAATGCGAACGAGAAAGCCAAGATCTAATCTAGGAGATGCAAACAACGAGAGAGATTAGATAAGATCTTCATACCCTTGAAGATTCGCACAGCGGAAAGTTCATCGGAACGTGGGTGATGTAGTCGTACTCGCTTCTCCTCCTCGCGATCCGATCCGATCTAGCACCGCAAGTGGCGATGCCTCCGGGAGATGCACACGTGCAGCACCTCGACGTCTCCTCCTTCCTCGGTCCAGCAAGTATGGTGGAGAGACAGATTGGATCTACAACGCGACGGCACGGTGCAAGTGGTGGAGAGTTTCTACAGCAGGGCTTCGCCTACACGCAGTCGGGAGGGAGAGAGAGAGAGGAGGGCAGCAGGGCGGCTAGGCTTGAGGAGAAGGTGTGTGGGGGTGGTGCGCCCCAGCCCTCTATATATAGAGGGGTGGGCGCCAGCCCTAACCCCTCCCCCAAGACCTAGGCCGGCGGCCAAAGGAGAGAGGAGTGGGGGGGCAAGTTCCCCCCCTTCTAGAAGCTCCCCTAGGGTTTCCCCTTGGTTTTGCCGGCTGGGCCCTATGGGGCCTTGTGCCCCTGGCCCAATGCGGCCAGGGCACTCCCTCATAGGCCCATGCCCCCTCCCGGCAGGTTGGGCCACGTTGGTCCCCCTCCGGAAGGTTCTAGAAGCTTCCGGTACAATACCGATTAACCCGAAACAATTCCGAACTCCAAAAACTGCATTGCCTTATATGAATCTTATTCTCCGGATCATTCCGGAACCTCTCGCGATGTCCCGGATCACATCCGAGACTCCGAACAAAAACTCATAAACCAATTATCCAATCTATTCTAGCATCGAGACACGTTAAGTGTGTGACCCTTCGGGTTCGAGAATATGCAGACATGATCTTCTATCAATAATCAACAGCGGGGTCTGGAAGCCCATATTGACTCCCACACATTCATATCATATCGGATGAACCACGATGCCAGGATTCAATCAATCCCATATATATTCCCTTCGTCTCGCGATATTTTACTTGCCCGAGATTTGATCGTCGGTACCGTCATACCTAGTTCAATCTCGTTCACAGCAAGTACTTTACTCGTTCCGTAATCCGATATCACTTTGTGATTAACTCCTTAACCACATGCTTGCAAGCGGTGTTGATATCGATTACCGAGTGGGCCCAAAGTATATCTCTCCGACTTGGGAGGGACAAATCCCATCTCGATACATACAACCCAACAGGTACTTTCCGATCACCTGAGAGACACCTTTATGATCACCCTCTCATAGGATGACGTTTGATGACCTCAAAGCTTTCTTCCGATACAAGGGAGTTGTATTATCTCATGGTCTAAGGAATACAATATTTTACATAAGAAAAGCTTCGCAAAGATGAACACGATGACACGATCTAATTGCTTCGCTTAGTTTGGGTCTGTCCATCATATCATTCTCCCAATGATATGATCTCATTATTAATCGACAACTCATGTCCATGGTTAGGAAACCTTAACCATCATTAATCAATGAGCTAGTCCATAGAGGCGTACTAGGGACACGGTGTTGTTCACAAACCACACAAGTATTAAAGTTTCCGCTTAATATAATTCTAGCATGGAATATAAACATTATCATGAACAAGAATTATAATAATAACATCTTTATTATTGCCTCTAGGGCATAATTCCAACAAATTATGCATCATAAACTAACCCATTATATATTTGCCTTTGTGTTTTCTATATGGGACATGTATCTTTCCATGGACATGCTTCAAAATAAAGATCTTTACTATTAAAAAGAAGTTGGTGTTGGTAGGTTGTACTTTGTCACTTTGACATCAAACATTGGAAGAGTTTTGACCAGATCTACATCTGATGGTACAAAGAGTCATCCAGATATTTGTTTAGTTAATTACACTTCTTTGCCACCGACAAGTGAAAAAGGCGGTTCGGAATGCCTAAACCTAAGAGCACCCGACCTCCCCACGGAAACCTAGCACAGAGTCCTGCCGCTGCCCCTCCCATCTTGCCCTCTTCTCCAGGGCCGCCCTCCCATCCCAGTGCCGCACTCCCGTACGTACCAGTGCCGCCCTCCTCCTTCCAGAGTGCCTCGATTTGGTCTACGAGATCTCTACCGATGACCTTTCCCATCCAGTACAGGAGGAAATGCAGCAGCAGGGCCCGTGCCTCCGCCCCTCCCATCCCACTTCTTACTAGAGACGTCCTCCCGCCTCCATTAACTGCGGCTGTCGCCTCTGCCTAAATTCTTTCCAAATCCCGATTCCCTGAAGTGTAGGCGTGCAGTTGGTCAGTTACCACATATAGCAATGTATCGATTGAAGGAGGAGTAGAAGGATGGAGAGCATGACCATGTTGGGGAAAGGGCATCGGGTTGGTCACTCCCTTAGACCTAAGACTATCAGGAGAAGGATCAGCGCACTAATCCACTCCAAATATTTCCAGGTTTAGTATTGTTAGCATTTGTGTTCAGAAAAAATGAATTCGTTCATGTAGAGTGAAATGTATATGTTGTTTATACTGCAAATGGAGCTCACTGACAGTGCATACTGCCGCTAAATGATTGATTACTCTTCTTTTGCAAAATCGATGTTTGATTATATGCATGGGTAGCTCAAGGCCATGTGATTTCATTGCCAAAGTTTTATCTCGAGTTGGTGTTTTCTTCATATTTGTGTATATCTGTAACACCCTCAGAATCGGCCCTATGCAAGTTTCAGCGCTTCCTGCCAAACCCGCATAGAAACAATTCAAAGGTGCCCACCAGGCACTTGCGTGCGGGTGGAAAACGAAGTAATAACATTACACAACAGTCCTCGATGGGACCCACAGAACAGGTATATATACAACACGACTCCAAGAGTCAAGAATACAGATATACTGAACAAAGATCCGAATCACCTTGAAAACAATAGAGCGTCCAGCTACGGACAAGATGCAAATGGGGCCAAGAGCCCTGAAGAATAACCAATGGCGTCCATAACCCTGCCCAGGCCAAGCCGGAAGGGTAACCCTGCTAACGACGTCGATCTCAAAACCTGCTTAAACAAAAGGGGTGCCAACAAAGGGCAAAGGAAAGAGAGAGAGCGGTCAGTACTGAGGCCAGTACACGGCGAGGCTAGAATTCGGCGGTCCTCGCCTACATAGGTATGGTGGACTGAAGCGGCAGCGCAGCATGCACTAAACAACCTATAGAGACTCGAGATAACTATCGGCTATCAGAGCGCGATAAGAAAGACCTATTCGGAACCAACCGGATACTACCACCAAACATACCCATCCTGGTATTTCCCCCTCGAGACCAAACGAGGAAGTCAACCGAGGAACTCACACAGTTGGCAGTTTTACTTATTCAATTATCGTTGCAGCAATTACTAGTCAGGTATAGATAGTCATCCTGATAAGATAAGCAGTGGGCAGTTTTTAGTTAACCAGTCCGTTGTAGTTGCAACACTTACTAGTCAGATACAATTAGCATGAGATATCCCAAAACCCAGCAGTTGTTGGTACTTTTATTTGGCCATTCCGTTATAGTTGCAATACTTACTAGTCAGATACAATGGTAGCAAGCGTCAACCCAAATAAGCAATTGTTGGCAATTTTATTTAGCCATTCCATTATAGTGAAGCTGATTACTAGTCATTATAAAGTCAAATTTATAGCACTACTTTAGTTATAGTTGTCTATGATCGAGATACTGTGCTCCAAGTCGTCCATAACCGCGGACACGGCTTTCAGAAAGTTTTACCCTGCAGGGGTGCACAAATAGCAACACATACTCGATCAACCTCGGAAAAACCAAATCAAAACCCAACGAGGCCTTCACGACAAAGCAATCACAAGATTCAGAAATATTTCAGGGGGCCACCCCATTAAGTATACCCGCAACAAAGTTAGCTGACTTCGAGACGGACTCAAGGTTTGTGGGGCCGGCTGTAAACGACTGGGAACCCGAAAGTGTGACTGGGCTTGTCGATACCACGAAAACGGGTCACGATCCTAAACAGTACAGGTGCTCCTCGCACAATTTAAATAAAACAGTAAAGCATGGCATAAGTACAGGATAGTAAATAAAACCTCAAACTAGTTTGTGGCCCCAAGAAATAAGAATGAATCAAGCTCTGGCTCAGGGGGGTCCCATAATCCTCCCGGATGTGGATAGCGCGAATATTCAAGGAACATGTATCAAGTACTCGGGGTCCTACGGGACACAAGTGGACGGTTAACAACCAAATAACATCTATTGCCCACCTGTGCCTCTGCATTTACCTACTTCAATTTTAGTTGTTAAACAGTAATTAAAGTCTTGATCATCTCCAACAATAAACACACGGCAATACTCCAACAACTGTGGTACTTGACGACACGCAACAGCACTTGAGCAAGCGACTACGACGCGCAGGTCCAACTATCTACCAAACAACAGGTAATAGGAGGTGTCCAAGGCAATATAAGGCTGCAAGGGATATCACGGGTACGAAAACTAGAGCATCGCAACACAGATAGCAATAGATCAACAGGAGGCAATAAATACTATAAAAGTAAGATAGGTAGAAAGGGGGAGATGCTCGCTGAAAACATTGCCGAAGGTTCATCCGAAGATCGGATCGACACTCGCATCATCTCAACGGCCTTATCCGCGAAGAACCAAAACACTAGAATAAACACCGGATGCAATATTTAATACTACGGCAAAAGATCGGTCATGATGCATGTATGATGTATGACATGGCAAAGATGCGATGCAATAGGCAATGTTAAACGGAAACGGGGTCCCGACAATTAAATATATGGTTCTAGTTGTTTAGATACCCCGCATTTTAAATGTTGTCTTAACAAGGCAAAAATTATATCACCGGTTCGCTACACAAATTTAAATGGAACCAATATGAGACTAGATAAGCCCGCATATGGCCCCATATTTAATTATGAAGTGAATCGGCATAATGCCCCCAAACCACACAATATGCATGCGAGTATGACAATTTAATATGCAAAAAGTATATATTATTATAAAATAGGGGCTTAGGGTCACACATTGGATCGACGATCTTGGGTTTCGAGGGGTCCGGGGTCGGGTCTCAGGGTTTGACGGGAGAACGGCTCGACGAGTTCGGGATCGGTACGGGAAGGAGGTCTTGTCGCAACCGGGAAGCAGGACTTGGTTGGCGTCGGGGCATATCGGATCCGCCCTGGTTGGTGTCGATCTTGATGTCACGAAGGTCTTGTCGGGTCGTCGGGCCATGTCATCGGTCTTGTCGTTCGGGATGAAGATCTTGGCATTTTCGAGGAAGTACTTGTCGCACCGGGATGAAGACCTTGGGGTGCCATCTCGATCATCGGTCAACTTGTTGGAAGTAGAACTTGGCGTGCTATGGTTCGGGTTCGGTCTTCGGACTCCAGGAGCGAGGTCTTGATGGTCCGGGTTCTACAGTCGACGGGGATCTTGGCATGGCTCCCTCGGTGGTCTCGGTCGCTCATGGGGTACCCAAAATTCTTGTCGAAGTCCTTGTCGATCTCGTCCATCACAGTGCCTTGAATCACCTGAACCAACATTGCCATATCGTCTCTCTATAGCAGTAGCACCACGTCTGCAAACCGTGCATGCGGCCAGAGGACGTTGGGGTGAGCAGTGGGGTCGGCGATGCGGGGCCGTGCGGTGGCGCAGGGGCCCGTGGCGGTGGTGGAGCTTGGTGCAGGGCGGGTCCGCGCAGGGCCGGGCTTCGGGGCGGCGTGCTCGAGCCAGCATGGGGAGGGTCCGGCGGCGGTGCTCACTGGTGGGAGAGGCGGCCGGGCTACGCGGGGTGGACAGAGGAGGCGGCGCTCGGAGGAGGGCGAGCACGGCCGGAGAGAGCGAGGCGGCGAGGTCGTTGCGGCGACGACCGGCATCCGGCGGCGGGGAGGGAGGCAGAGAGGAGCGGGGTCGCGCGGCGGCGAGGGCGGCTCCGGCGGGGCGAGCGAGGGTGTGCCGGCGGCGACGCGACGATGCGGGGAAGAGGCCGGCGGGGAGCAGCTCGGGTGGAGGGGAGGAGGAGGCGAGCCGACGACAGCTCGCTGGGGAGGCCGACGAGCAGAGGGGGGGAGAGGCGCGGGCGCGAGAGGAACGGGTGGAGGGAGGCGGCGAGCTCGGTGGCGGACGGCGAGGAGGAGAGGAACGGGGGCGGCCGGAGCGAGTTGCTGCGGGGCGGAGCCGAGGAGAGGACATCGGGGTTGGTGGGGAACGGGGCTGAGGGAGAGAGAGGGAGCGGGGTGACGGCGAGGTGGGAGGTGGGGCCGCAGGGGTCGTCGGGCGGGTGGGACCCGCGGGTGGCGGTGGGGTGGGGCTGTGGCGTGCGTGGGTGTGAGGGAGTGGGAGTGGGCCAGAGGTTGTTGACCAGGGGTGGGGTGGAGGCTGGGATTGGTGAGGTGGCTGTGTGGAATGATGAGGTGGAGGGAACGGTGAGCTGGAGGGAGGGGATTGGTGGGGATGATGTGGAGGGGCTGGGTAGGATTAGATGTAGGTAGGAAAACGTTGGTCTAGGGTTGGGTTTTTGGGCCTGTCGGAGTTGTAGACTGCTGCTAGCTGGGCCGCTGGGCCTGGCGGGCGGCGGTCTCCTCCGGGGTTTATAAAATAGGGTTTTTATATTATAATATATTTATTTTGCTTTGTTCAAATTAAAACAGTTGCAACTATGTTGTAGACAAATAAAATATCCGGAGACCCGGGTTTTAATTTGAAATCAAGACGGGGCGTTTAGAAAACAAAAATAGGTTTTTCCGAAAATAGTTTTATGCAAGAAAATGCAAGATGATGACGATGCTCAAATGCAATGTGGCATGATGACATGAGCATGCAGTCATGATGATGCAATGCACAAAAACAACGCGATTTTCTAGTAGTGGTTTTGCGGGGCGCCACAATTCGACACCACTAACAATGGATCTCGCCCTCGAGATCCACCTCATGGTACAGGGAAGAAGGCCGACGATCTGATCCTTCGTGATTCGTGTAGATCCTCGCGACACCACTAACAAGGATTGTTCCCCATTCGTCGAGAGAACACTCCGGAGAAACAAAGATGAAGGTTTAAGTCTCAAAAGGGTAAGCCGCCTCTAACTTCCGCAGAAGGAGTATAACTGCAATGATTCACCATTCAACGTGCAAGAGCGAATGATAAGAGTAGTCGGATGGTGATCAGTCCATCGCGCACCCAAAGCATTACTCTGCACATGAATAGGCGAATTATGCAACCAACTCTCGGAATTCAGACTGAAGATCTCGACAATCGAGGTTCAGAAACAAAGGAGTGATGCAGACTCTGCATCGGATCTGGCGTAGATGATGTCGTCGCGTCGGAAAACACCGGAAGGCACGAGAAGGAACAAAGAATGGTACCACAGTAGACGAAGGGTCCCTCGGATAGCATGAAGACCAGATGTAGCAACACCGTTACCAAAGGAGGAAGCGAAACCCTGAAGGTACGAGGGAACCCAACCACGAGAAATCCTGGACTCGAAGAGATAAAAGAGAGCGGATTCAAAACACGACGAGGTGAGAAGAGAGCAGCAGAGGGGTAAGGAGTAAAAATCAGACCTAATCAGAACTATCCAACCGATTTTGCAAAAATAGTTTTGACACTCTACTTCGGTCGTTAGCTAGGTTATCCTACAGGCTGGACTTGTGGGGTATCGTAACTGCTGCGCTCTGATACCACTCTGTAACACCCTCAGAATCGGCCCTATGCAAGTTTCAGCGCTTTCCGCCAAACCCGCATAGAAACGATTCAAAGGTGCCCACCAGGCACTTGCGTGCGGGTGGAAAACGAAGTAATAACATTACACAACAGTCCTCGATGGGACCCACAGAACAGGTATATATACAATACGACTCCAAGAGTCAAGAATACAGATATACTGAACAAAGATCCGAATCACCTTGAAAACAATAGAGCGTCCAGCTACGGACAAGATGCAAATGGGGCTAAGAGCCCTGAAGAATAACCAATGGCGTCCATAACCCTGCCCAGGCCAAGCCGGAAGGGTAACCCTGCTAACGACGTCGATCTCAAAACCTGCTTAAACAAAAGGGGTGCCGACAAAGGGCAAAGGAAAAAGAGAGAGCGGTCAGTACTGAGGCCAGTACACGGCGAGGCTAGAATTCGGCGGTCCTCGCCTACATAGGTATGGTGGACTGAAGCGGCAGCGCAGCATGCACTAAACAACCTATAGAGACTCGAGATAACTGTCGGCTATCAGAGCGCGATAAGAAAGACCTATTCGGAACCAACCGAATACTACCACCAAACATACCCATCCTGGTATTTCCCCCTCGAGACCAAACAAGGAAGTCAACCGAGGAACTCACACAGTTGGCAGTTTTACTTATTCAATTATCATTGCAGCAATTACTAGTCAGGTATAGATAGTCATCCTGATAAGATAAGCAGTGGGCAGTTTTTAGTTAACCAGTCCATTGTAGTTGCAACACTTACTAGTCAGATACAATTAGCATGAGATATCCCAAAACCCAGCAGTTGTTGGTACTTTTATTTGGCCATTCTGTTATAGTTGCAATACTTACTAGTCAGATACAATGGTAGCAAGCGTCAACCCAAATAAGCAATTGTTGGCAATTTTATTTAGCCATTCCATTATAGTGAAGCTGATTACTAGTCATTATAAAGTCAAATTTATAGCACTACTTTAGTTATAGTTGTCTATGATCGAGATACTGTGCTCCAAGTCGTCCATAACCGCGGACACGGCTTTCAGAAAGTTTTACCCTGCAGGGATGCACAAATAGCAACACACACTCGATCAACCTCGGAAAAACTAAATCAAAACCCAACGAGGCCTTCACGACAAAGCAATCACAAGATTCAGAAATATTTCAGGGGGCCACCCCATTAAGTATACCCGCAACGAAGTTAGCTGACTTCGAGACGGACTCAAGGTTTGTGGGGCCGGCTGTAAACGACTGGGAACCCGAAAGTGTGACTGGGCTTGTCGATACCGCGAAAACGGGTCACGATCCTAAAAAGTACAGGTGCTCCTCGCACAATTTAAATAAAGCAGTAAAGCATGGCATAAGTACAGGATAGTAAATAAAACCTCAAACTAGTTTGTGGCCCCAAGAAATAAGAATGAATCAAGCTCTGGCTCAGGGGGGTCCCATAATCCTCCCGGATGTGGATAGCGCGAATATTCAAGGAACAGGTATCAAGTACTCGGGGTCCTACGGGACACAAGTGGACGGTTAACAACCAAATAACATCTATTGCCCACCTGTGCCTCTGCATTTACCTACTTCAGTTTTAGTTGTTAAACAGTAATTAAAGTCTTGATCATCTCCAACAATGTAACACCCTCAGAATCGGCCCTATGCAAGTTTTAGCGAAACCCGCCAAACCCGCATAGAAACGATTCAAAGGTGCCCACCAGGCACTTTCGTGCGGGTGGAAAACGAAGTAATAACATTACACAACAGTCCTCGATGGGACCCACAGAACATATATATATACAACAGCGACTCAAAGAGTCAAGAATACAGATATAATGTACAAAGATCCAAATCTCCTTGAAAATGATAGAGCGTCCGACTACGGACAAGATGCAAATGGGGCTAAGAGCCCTGAAGAATGACCAATGGCGTCCATAACCCTGCCCAGGCCAAGCCGGAAGGGTAACCCTGCTAACGGCGTCGATATCAAAACCTGCTTAAACAAAAGGGGTGCCGACAAAGGGCAAAGGAAAAAGAGGAGCGTCAGTACTGAGGCCAGTACACGGCGAGGCTAGAGTTCGGCGGTTCTCGCCTACATAGGTGTGGTGGACTGAGCGGCAGCGGCAGCATGCACTAAACATACTATAGAGACTCGATTCAACTGGCGGCAATCAGAGAGGGGTAAGGAAGACCTATTCGGATCCAACCTGATACTACCATCAAACAAACCCATCCTGGTGTTTCCCCCTCGACACCGATCGAGGAAGTCAACCGAGGAACTCACACAGTTGGCATTTTTATTTATTCGGTTATCGTTGCAGCAATTACTAGTCAAGTGTAGATAATCATCCTGATAAATTAAGCAGTGGGCACTTTTAGTTAACCAATCCATTGTAGTTGCGACACTTACTAATCAGATACAATTAGCATAAGATAACCCAAAACCCAGCAGTTGTTGGTACTTTTATTTAGCCATTCCGTTGTAGTTGCAATATTTACTAGTCAGATACAATTGTCGCAAGCGACAAACCAAACAAGCAATTTTTGGCAGTTTTATTTAGCCATTCCGTTGTAGTTGAAGCTGATTACTAATCATATCAGATACAAGTCAATTTATAACAGTAAACTTTAGTTATAGTTGTCTATGATCGAGATACTGTGCTCCAAGTCGTCCATAACCGCGGACACGGCTTTCAGAAAGTTTTAACCCGGCCGGGGTGCACAAATAGCAACACACACACGATCAACCTCGGAAAAACCAAATCAAAACCCAACGAGGTCTTCACGACAGAGCAATCACAAGATTCAGAAATATTTCAGGGGGCCACCCCATTAAGTAGATCCGCAACGAAGCTAGCTGACTCCGAGCCGGACTCAAGGTTTGCGACAATGGCTGTAAACGACTGGGAACCCGAAAGTGTGACTGGGCTTGTCGATACCGCGAAAACATTCCGCTTACCTAAACAGTACAGTGTGCTCCTCGCACAATCGTAAATAAAGCAGTAGCATGGCATAAGTACAGGATCGTAAATAAAACCTCAAACTAGTTTGTGGCCCCAAGAAATAAGTATGAATCAAGCTCTGGCTAAGGGGGGCCCATAATTCCCCATATGTGGATAGCGCGATAAATCAAGGAACAGGTATCAAGTACTCGGGGTCCTACGGGACACAAGTGGGCGGTCGGAAACCAAATATTTTCTATCACCCACCGATGCCTCTGCTTACTTACTTCAATTTTAGTTGTTAAACATGAATTAAAGTGGACGATAAATAAAGCCGAGATCATCTCCAACATCAGACATGTGGCAATACTCCAACAACTGTGGTACATGGCGACACGCAACAGCACTTGAGCAAGCGACTACGACGCGCAAGTCCAACTATCTACCAAACAACAGGTTGTAGGGGGTGGCCATGGCAATATAGGGCTGCAAGGGATATAACGGGTACGAAAACTAGAGCAACGCCACACAGATAGCAATAGATCAATAGGAGGGAATAAATACTATAAAAGTAAGATAGGTAGAAAGGGGGAGATGCTCGCCTGAAAACATTGTTGAAGGTTTAACCGAAGATCGGGTCGACACTCGCATCAACTCAACGGCCTTATCCGCGAAGAACCAAAACACTAGAATAAACACCGGATGCAATATTTAATACTACGGCAAAAGATCGGGCATGATGCATGTATGATGTATGACAAGGCAAGGATGCGATGCAATTGGGCAGTATTAAGTGGAACCAGGGTCCCGACAATTATTTAAACGGTTCAAGTTATTTAACTACCCCGCAATTTAAATGTTGTTTAACAAGGCAGAATATATCACCGGTTCGCTACACAAATTTAAATGAGGCCAATATGAGACTAGGTTTGCCCGCATATGGGCCCCATATTTAATTATGAGATGAATCGGCAAAAGGCCCCCAAACCACAGACAAGTATGCATGCATGACAATTTAATATGCAACAAGTTGTATTATGTTATAAAATAGGGTTTCGGGAAGGGTTCACACATTAGGGGGTCTCGACGAACTTGGGGTTCCGGGGTTCGGGGTCGGTCTCAGGGTTCGACGGAAGCGGTCTCGGCAGGAACATTCTCGAACAACGGGGCAGATCTTGTCGCATCCGGGTTCTCGGCGGACTCGGCGTCCGGAAAGGAGTACTTGGTTCGGTGTCGGGGGCGCATCGGGCTCGCCCTGGTCGGTGTCGATCTTGTCATCACGAAGGCCTTGTCAGGTCGTCGGGCCATGTCATCGGTCTTGTCGTTCGGGATGAAGACCTTGGCGTCCTTGAGGATGTTCTTGGCGTATCCGCGTCGACGTCCTAGGCATCCGGGTGCTCGGGCATCGCATCCGGGAAGGAGAACTTGTCGCATCCGGGGAGACCTTGATTCGGCTTCGGTCGAAGTGTTCGGACCCAGCTCTTGGTGTAGGGACGGTCCTTGTCGGTGATTCTTCGGGTCTCAACGTCACTTGCCGACCTCGCCGACTCGAGCCAAAGGAGGTCCTGGTTGTAGCACCACACCGTCAACACACCTTGTCGGCACATCACCATCTTTCCTCGGTCACCTCCATCTCAACTCCAATCTTCCAACATCCACACCTCTAGCCATCAGGTCACGAGTCAATGACGCGATTGGGCATCTTGCCAAGAGGTACTAGGAACCTGTTGCACGGAATCCCCAACAGGGCAATAACACAGAGAAGCATGCAAGGCGGCCGACGCAGGAGGGGTCGCGCAGGCCGGCGGGTTGCCGGGCGAGCCGGGCGGCAAGGAGGTGCGCTCGTGGCTTGCAGAAGAGGCGGGACCGGCGGCCGGGCGCGCAACGGCGACGGGACGGAGGGGCTCCAGGCGGGGAGGTCGGGGCGCGGCGCGGCAGAGGCGCGGTCGGGGAAGACGGCCTGGCCGCGGGCAGGGGCGGCGGTGGACGGAGGACGGGGCTCGGGGGTCCGGCCGGCGGCGCGGCAGAGGACGAGGTGGAGGGTGCGGCTCCGGCGTCGGGGTTGGCGAGCGGAGGGGGCGGTGGTGAGGAGAGCTCGGGCGGCGGCCGAGGGCGGTGGCGGTGGTGAGGATGGAGGCGGCGGAGGCGGGCGGTGGAGCCTGGGGTCGGGGAGGGGCGCGGAGCTCGCCGGGGCTGGCGCGGCTCGGCCGGCGACGGGAGGGAGCGGCGGCGGTTGGCCGGCGAGGTGGAGGTCAGCGCAGCGAGCGGCGGAGGCGGGCGGAGCAGGGCTCCCGAGCGGGAGGAGGGGGCGCAGAGAGGAGCGGGCGGCCGTCGCGCGCGGGAGGGGGGCCGCGGGAACAGGGCGGCGGGGTGCTCGCTGGGCGTCGGTGGGGGAAAAGGCGAGGGAGGGAGGAGGAAGGAGACGGGACAGGCGGGTGGGCGAGTGGGACCCGCGGGATGGGCCGCGCGCGCTGGCGTGCGTCGTGTGTTGTGGGGGGGGGGGGTGGGTTGCGTGAGAGGAGCGGCCAGGTGGGGGTGAGGAGAGTGGGGCCTGGGTGGGGCTGGTGCGTGTGATGTGTGCGTGTGTGGGGGCAGGGTTGAGAGGAGAGAGAGGTGGATGGGTGACGTGGCAGCGTGTGAGTGGTGGGGGGAGGGAGAGAGGTGAGGTGGCGAGAGGGGATTGGGTGGGGTGAGGTGGAGGGGTTGTGGGTAGATTAGGGCTGGTAGTTTTAGGATTTTGGTAGACCGTTTTATTTTCTGGGGGTGGTCGTTCGGGTCGAATCGGCCCGTTCGACTGCCCCCGCTAAAATAATTAAAATGTTTTATTTATTTAAAACAGGGCCTTTGCAACCCGAAACCGACAAAACAATTAATCCGGAGTCCCGGGTTTGAATTTGAAAACAAGACGGGGCGTTTTAGAAAACAAAAACATGCTTTGCGAAAATAGTTTTAGGCAAACAATGCATGATGATGACGATGCAATGCACAAATTCAACGCGATTTTCTAGTAGTGGTTTTGCGGGATGCCACAATTCGACACCACTAACAATGGATCTCGCCCTCGAGATCCGCCTCATGGTACCGGGAAGAAGGGCGGCGACCTGAATCTTCTCGCATCGTGTAGATCCTCGCGACACCACTAACAAGAGGTCGTTGTCCGTGATCGTCGAGAGAACACTCCTGGGACAAAAAGGTCGAAGGTAGAGGTATCCACAAGTAAAGCCACCTCTAGCTTCCGTGGACGGAGTAAAACTGCTGGATCCACCGATTCGATGCACAAGAGCGAATGATAAGAGTAGTCGGATGGTGATCAGTCCATCGCGCACCCAAACCATTACTCAGCACACGAATAGGCGGATTATGCAACCAACTCTCGGAATTAGACTGAAGATCTCGACAAGCGAGGTTCGGAAACAAAGGAGGGATGCAGACTCTGCATCGGATCTGGCGTAGGTGATGTCGTCGCGTCGGAAACACCGGAAAGCACAAACAAGGAACACAGAATGGTACCACAGTAGACGGATTCCTCAGGCAGCTTGAACACCGGATGGTAGAACACCGTTATCAAAGAAGGAAGCGAAACCCTGAAGGTACGACGGAATCCCAACCACGAGAAATCCTGGACTCGAAGAAAAGACGAGAGCGGATTCAAAACACGTAGAGGTAAGAGGAGAATAGCAGAGGGGTAAGGAATAAAAGCAGACCTAACCAGATCTATCCAACCGATTTTGCAAAATAGTTTTTGACACTCTACTTCGGCCGTTAGCTAGGTTATCCTACAGGCTGGACTTGTGGGGTATCGTAACTGCTGAGCTCTGATACCACTCTGTAACACCCTCAGAATCGGCCCTATGCAAGTTTTAGCGAAACCCGCCAAACCCGCATAGAAACGATTCAAAGGTGCCCACCAGGCACTTTCGTGCGGGTGGAAAATGAAGTAATAACATTACACAACAGTCCTCGATGGGACCCACAGAACAGATACATATACAACAGCGACTCAAAGAGTCAAGAATACAGATATAATGTACAAAGATCCAAATCACCTTGAAAATGATAGAGCGTCCGACTACGGACAAGATGCAAATGGGGCTAAGATCCCTGAAGAATGACCAATGGCGTCCATAACCCTGCCCAGGCCAAGCCGTAAGGGTAACCCTGCTAACGGCGTCGATATCAAAACCTTCTTAAACAAAAGGGGTGCCGACAAAGGGCAAAGGAAAAAGAGGAGCGTCAGTACTGAGGCCAGTACACGGCGAGGCTAGAGTTCGGCGGTCCTCGCCTACATAGGTGTGGTGGACTGAGCGGCAGCGGCAGCATGCACGAAACATCCTATAGAGACTCGATTCAACTGGCAGCAATCAGAGAGGGGTAAGGAAGACCTATTCGGATCCAACCTGATACTACCATCAAACAAACCCATCCTGGTGTTTCCCCCTCGACACCGATCGAGGAAGTCAACCGAGGAACTCACACAGTTGGCATTTTTATTTATTCGGTTATCGTTGCAGCAATTACTAGTCAAGTGTAGATAATCATCCTGATAAATTAAGCAGTGGGCACTTTTAGTTAACCAATCCATTGTAGTTGCGACACTTACTAATCAGATACAATTAGCATGAGATAACCCAAAACCCAGCAGTTGTTGGTACTTTTATTTAGCCATTCCGTTGTAGTTGCGATATTTACTAGTCAGATACAATTGTCGCAAGCGACAAACCAAAAAAGCAATTGTTGGCAGTTTTATTTAGCCATTCTGTTGTAGTTGAAGCTGATTACTAATCATATCAGATACAAGTCAATTTATAACAGTAAACTTTAGTTATAGTTGTCTATGATCGAGATACTGTGCTCCAAGTCGTCCATAACCGCGGACACGGCTTTCAGAAAGTTTTAACCCGGCCGGGGTGCACAAATAGCAACACACACACGATCAACCTCGGAAAAACCAAATCAAAACCCAACGAGGTCTTCACGACAGAGCAATCACAAGATTCAGAAATATTTCAGGGGGCCACCCCATTGAGTAGATCCGCAACGAAGCTAGCTGACTCTGAGACGGACTCAAGGTTTGCGACAATGGCTGTAAACGACTGGGAACCCGAAAGTGTGACTGGGCTTGTCGATACCGCGAAAACATTCCGCTTACCTAAACAGTACAGTGTGCTCCTCGCACAATCGTAAATAAAGCAGTAGCATGGCATAAGTACAGGATCGTAAATAAAACCTCAAACTAGTTTGTGGCCCCAAGAAATAAGTATGAATCAAGCTCTGGCTAAGGGGGGCCCATAATTCCCCATATGTGGATAGCGCGATAAATCAAGGAACATGTATCAAGTACTCGGGGTCCTACGGGACACAAGTGGGCGTTCGGAAACCAAATATTTTCTATCACCCACCGATGCCTCTGCTTACTTACTTCAATTTTAGTTGTTAAACATGAATTAAAGTGGACGATAAATAAAGCCGAGATCATCTCCAACATCAGACATGTGGCAATACTCCAACAACTGTGGTACATGGCGACACGCAACAGCACTTGAGCAAGCGACTACGACGCGCAAGTCCAACTATCTACCAAACAACAGGTTGTAGGGGGTGGCCATGGCAATATAGGGCTGCAAGGGATATCACGGGTACGAAAACTAGAGCAACGCCACACAGATAGCAATAGATCAATAGGTGGGAATAAATACTATAAAAGTAAGATAGGTAGAAAGGGGGAGATACTCGCCTGAAAACATTGTTGAAGGTTCAACCGAAGATCGGGTCGACACTCGCATCAACTCAACGGCCTTATCCGCGAAGAACCAAAACACTAGAATAAACACCGGATGCAATATTTAATACTACGGCAAAAGATCGGGCATGATGCATGTATGATGTATGACAAGGCAAGGATGCGATGCAATTGGGCAGTATTAAGTGGAACCAGGGTCCCGACAATTATTTAAACGGTTCAAGTTATTTAACTACCCCGCAATTTAAATGTTGTTTAACAAGGCAGAATATATCACCGGTTCGCTACACAAATTTAAATGAGGCCAATATGAGACTAGGTTTGCCCGCATATGGGCCCCATATTTAATTATGAGATGAATCGGCAAAAGGCCCCCAAACCACAGACAAGTATGCATGCATGACAATTTAATATGCAACAAGTTGTATTATGTTATAAAATAGGGTTTCGGGAAGGGTTCAACATTAGGGGGTCTCGACGAACTTGGGGTTCCGGGGTCGGTCTCAGGGTTCGACGGAAGCGGTCTCGGCAGGAACATTCTCGAACAACGGGGCAGATCTTGTCGCATCCGGGTTCTCGGCGGACTCGGCGTCCGGAAAGGAGTACTTGGTTCGGTGTCGGGGGCGCATCGGGCTCGCCCTGGTCGGTGTCGATCTTGTCATCACGAAGGTCTTGTCGGGTCGTCGGGCCATGTCATCGGTCTTGTCGTTCGGGATGAAGACCTTGGCGTCCTTGAGGACGTGCTTGGCGTATCTGCGTCGACGTCCTAGGCATCCGGGTGCTCGGGCATCGCATCCGGGAAGGAGAACTTGTCGCATCCGGGGAGACCTTGATTCGGCTTCGGTCGAAGTGTTCGGACGCAGCTCTTGGTGTAGGGACGGTCCTTGTCGGTGATTATTCGGGTCTCAACGTCACTTGACGACCTCGCCGACTCGAGCCAAAGGAGGTCCTGGTTGTAGCACCACACCGTCAACACACCTTGTCGGCACATCACCATCTTTACTCGATCACCTCCATCTCAACTCCAATCTTCCAACATCCACACCTCTAGCCATCAGGTCACGAGTCAATGACGCGATTGGGCATCTTGCCAAGCGGTACTAGGAACCTGCTGCACTGAATCCCCAACAGGGCACTAACACAGAGAAGCATGCAAGGCGGCCGACGCAGGAGGGGTCGCGCAGGCCGGCGGGTTGCCGGGCGAGCCGGGCGGCAAGGAGGTGCGCCCGTGGCTTGCAGAAGAGGCGGGACCGGCGGCCGGGCGCGCAGCGGCGACGGGACGGAGGGGCTCCAGGCGGGGAGGTCGGGGCGCGACGCGGCAGAGGCGCGGTCGGGGAAGACGGCCTGGCCGCGGGCAGGGGCGGCGGTGGATGGAGGACGGGGCTCGGGGGTCCGGCCGGCGGCGCGGCGGAGGACGAGGTGGAGGGCGCGGCTCCGGCGTCGGGGTTGGCGAGCGGAGGGGGCGGTGGTGAGGCGAGCTCGGGCGGCGGCCGAGGGCGGTGGCGGTGGTGAGGATGGAGGCGGCGGAGGCGGGCGGTGGAGCCTGGGGTCGGGGAGGGGCGCGGAGCTCGCCGGGGCTGGCGCGGCTCGGCCGGCGACGGGAGAGAGTGGCGGCGGTTGGCCGGCGAGGTGGAGGTCGGCGCAGCGAGCGGCGGAGGCGGGCGGAGGCGGGCGGAGCAGGGCTCGCGAGCGGGAGGAGGGGGCGCAGAGAGGAGCGGGCGGCCGTCGCGCGCGGGAGGGGGGCCGCGGGAACAGGGCGGCGGGGTGCTCGCTGGGCGTCGGTGGGGGAAAAGGCGAGGGAGGGAGGAGGAAGGAGACGGGACAGGCGGGTGGGCGAGTGGGACCCGCGGGGTGGGCCGCGCGCGCTGGCGTGCGTCGGGTGTTGTGGGAGGGTGGGTTGCGTGAGAGGAGCGGCCAGGTGGGGGTGAGGAGAGTGGGGCCGGGTGGGGCTGGTGTGTGTGCGGGTGATGCGTGTGTTGGGGGCAGGGTTGAGAGGAGAGAGAGGTGGCTGGGTGATGTGGCAGCGTGTGAGTGGTGGGGGGAGGGAGAGAGGTGAGGTGGCGAGAGGGGATTGGGTGGGGTGAGGTGGAGGGGTTGTGGGTAGATTAGGGCTGGTAGTTTTAGGATTTTGGTAGACCGTTTTATTTTCTGGGGGTGGTCGTTCGGGTCGAATCGGCCCGTTCGACTGCCCCCGCTAAAATAATTAAAATGTTTTATTTATTTAAAACAGGGCCTTTGCAACCCGAAACCGACAAAACAATTAATCCGGAGTCCCGGGTTTGAATTTGAAAACAAGACGGGGCGTTTTAGAAAACAAAAACAGGCTTTGCGAAAATAGTTTTAGGCAAACAATGCATGATGATGACGATGCAATGCACAAATTCAACGCGATTTTCTAATAGTGGTTTTGCGGGATGCCACAAACAATAAACACACGGCAATACTCCAACAACTGTGGTACTTGACGACACGCAACAGCACTTGAGCAAGCGACTACGACGCGCAGGTCCAACTATCTACCAAACAACAGGTAATAGGAGGTGTCCAAGGCAATATAAGGCTGCAAGGGATATCACGGGTACGAAAACTAGAGCATCACAACACAGATAGCAATAGATCAACAGGAGGGAATAAATACTATAAAAGTAAGATAGGTAGAAAGGGGGAGATGCTCGCCTGAAAACATTGCCGAAGGTTCATCCGAAGATCGGATCGACACTCGCATCATCTCAACGGCCTTATCCGCGAAGAACCAAAACACTAGAATAAACACCGGATGCAATATTTAATACTACGGCAAAAGATCGGGCATGATGCATGTATGATGTATGACATGGCAAAGATGCGATGTAATAGGCAATGATAAACGGAACCGGGGTCCCGACAATTAAATATATGGTTCTAGTTGTTTAGATACCCCGCATTTTAAATGTTGTCTTAACAAGGCAAAAATTATATCACCGGTTCGCTACACAAATTTAAATGGAACCAATATGAGACTAGATAAGCCCGCATATGGCCCCATATTTAATTATGAAGTGAATCGGCATAATGCCCCCAAACCACACAATATGCATGCGAGTATGACAATTTAATATGCAACAAGTATATATTATTATAAAAATAGGGGCTTAGGGTCACACATTGGATCGACGATCTTGGGTTTCGAGGGGTCCGGGGTCGGGTCTCAGGGTTTGACGGGAGAACGGCTCGACGAGTTCGGGATCGGTACGGGAAGGAGGTCTTGTCGCAACCGGGAAGCAGGACTTGGTTGGCGTCGGGGCATATCGGATCCGCCCTGGTTGGTGCCGATCTTGATGTCACGAAGGTCTTGTCGGGTCGTCGGGCCATGTCATCGGTCTTGTCGTTCGGGATGAAGATCTTGGCGTTTTCGAGGAAGTACTTGTCGCACCGGGATGAAGACCTTGGGGTGCCATCTCGATCATCGGTCAACTCGTTGGAAGTAGAACTTGGCGTGCTATGGTTCGGGTTCGGTCTTCGGACTCCAGGAGCGAGGTCTTGATGGTCCGGGTTCTACAGTCGACGGGGATCTTGGCATGGCTCCCACGGTGGTCTCGGTCGCTCATGGGGTACCCAAAATTCTTGTCGAAGTCCCTGTCGATCTCGTCCATCACAGTGCCTTGAATCACCTGAACCAACATTGCCATATCGTCTCTCTATAGCAGTAGCACCACGTCTGCAAACCGTGCACGCGGCCAGAGGACGTTGGGGTGAGCAGCGGGGTCGGCGATCGGGGCCATGCGGTGGCGTAGGGGCCCGTGGCGGCGGTGGAGCTTGGTGCAGGGCGGGTCCGCGCAGGGCCGGGCTTCGGGGTGGCGCGCTCGAGCCAGCAAGGGGAGGGTCCGGCGGCGGTGCTCGCTGGTGGGAGAGGCGGCCGGGCTACGCGGGGTGGACAGAGGAGGCGGCGCTCGGAAAAGGGCGAGCACGGCCGGAGAGAGCGAGGCGGCGAGGTCGTTGCGGGGACGACCGGCATCCGGCGGCGGGGAGGGAGGCAGAGAGGAGCGGGGTCGCGCGGCGGCGAGGGCGGCTCTGGCGGGGCGATCGAGGGTGTGCGGGCGGCGACGCGACGATGCGGGGAAGAGGCCAGCGGGGAGCAGCTCGGGTGGAGGGGAGGAGGAGGCGAGCCGACGATGGCTCGCTGGGGAGGCCGACGAGCAGAGGGGGGGAGAGGCGCGGCCGCGGGCGCGAGAGGAACGGGTGGAGGGAGGCGGCGAGCTCGGTGGCGGACGACGAGGAGGAGAGGAAAGGGGGCGGTCGGAGCGAGCTGCTGCGGGGCGGAGCCGAGGAGAGGACGTCGGGGTTGGTGGGGAACGGGGCTGAGGGAGAGAGAGGGAGCGGGGCGACGGCAAGGTGGAAGGTGGGGCCGCAGGGGTCGTCGGGCGGGTGGGACCCGCGGGTGGCGGTGGGGTGGGGCTGTAGCGTGCGTGGGTGTGAGGGAGTGGGAGTGGGCCAGAGGTTGTTGACCAGGGGGTGGGGTGGAGGCTGGGATTGGTGAGGTGGCTGTGTGGAGTGATGAGGTGGAGGGAACGGTGGGGTGGAGGGAGGGGATTGGTGGGGATGATGTGGAGGGGCTGGGTAGGATTAGATGTAGGTAGGAAAAGGTTGGTCTAGGGTTGGGTTTTTGGGCCTGTCGGAGTTGTAGACTGCTGCTAGCTGGGCCGCTGGGCCTGGCGGGCGGCGGTCTCCTCCGGGGTTTATAAAATAGGGTTTTTATATTATAATATATTTATTTTGCTTTGTTCAAATTAAAACAGTTGCAACTATGTTGTAGACAAATAAAATATCCGGAGACCCGGGTTTTAATTTGAAATCAAGACGCAAGCAAATGCAAGATGATGACGATGCTCAAATGCAATGTGGCATGATGACATGAGCATGCGGTCATGATGATGCAATGCACAAAAACAACGCGATTTTCTAGTAGTGGTTTTGCAGGGCGCTACAATATCTACTGTGCTGAAGTAAGTAATCACTGACGCACCAATGTTCTAATTCTATGCATTGCAAGGAAGCTGCAGCACGAGAGGAAGATGCTAGCTGGGCATATGCATATGAGATTCTCGTGGAGCAAAGAAATCACATGTACGCACCAAACTAAGTGTTTCACTGAAATCGAATAAGAGGAAACTACAGATAGCTCCTTGTGTTGGACCATGGTGTTCTATCGATTTTACTGGGATTCAGTGTTGGATTGGTTTGGACCATTAATGACGTTCGCCGAAGCAATCTGTTGCTCATTAGATTGGACTCGGTGACATCTACTTGCAGTTAATAAGTCTTCTAGAGCAGTTTATCCAGACCTTTTTATTTGGCAATCATTGGTGTCTGAATTAAACTTAATATCTTGATTTGATTTCTGAACTTCCTGTTAGCTAATATAAGTGACATCGTGCCTATTGGCATTTTTTTGTTATGAGATGCCCTCACTTTATTGTTTATATCATAGGTACAACTAGGATGAGCAAGAACATATCAGGTGCACAGACTGCAGAGATCTCCTCCAATCTTTAGCTCCTAACTCTTTGAAGTAGTAGAGATGTCCACACAGTATGTTAAACAAAATTTCTAAGAGTAATACCGATGATGGCTCAAGCTTGTAAATTTATTGTTTAGTCTTTTTTTTCATTTAGCTATGCTATTGGCAGTGCTTTGTGGCTTTTGGTAAATGGTACCACTATTGGCTAATTTATGATCTTATCGAGATATTTAGCACCATACAAAATAGTTATGTACATTTTTTATCAACTCATGACCTGATATTTCGTACCACACAGATAGGTTATCCATCCTTCAGTTGCATGCAACTAAGATGATACATTGGTTTTTGATCTTTCCTTTTTTTGACAATACATTGGTTTTTGATCTTTCCTTTTTTCGACAATTGACATTTAAAATTTAGCATTTCTTAGATATTAGAATAGCGCAATAAACTTAAGATGTTAGCCTGGCGAAACTTTCTTGTACTTCTCCCAAAAATTTGAAAAACAAATACACATTGATTTGTTGTAATATCGACTGGTTGGGCGTCACTTAGGACACATGAAATTGATGATGTAAAGTTTTTATATCACATTATCACTTAGTACTTGCGACTATTCGTGAACCGGTAGATGTAAGCAGACTGGTTTAGACCTTCTATTTGTCATGCAAGATTTCTTTCTTATTAAAATAAATATCTAAAACTTTTAGCATTAGTTATTCTAGCTTCATATTTGTCCTATTAATTGGAAGCTTTTTTCCATGTTTTTTGTGTACAGTTGTTTTCTGTTCAATCGTGAATAAGATTTAGCTAAATATTGGAAACAGTAAGAGGTCGCCTTGAACAGGTCTGCACATTTTCCTAGCTCTTAAATTATCATAGGAGTTTAGAAAATGACAAACATGTGTGCTGATGTGTAGTTTCCCCAATGCTAAACATGTTCTTAAGATCAACCTCTGAAAACTGGCATACATTAGTTATGTGTCATATTTTCATTATGTGTTCTCTACGAATTGATGATCATCTCCTAAGTTTTCCAAACACGACTAATGCCCTCTATACTACAGCCAATTTACTCTAATTTGGAAAGTTGGGCTTGGATGAAAAATAATTAGGTTTGTGTATAAGTATTGTACTATATCCTTATATTGTTTTCTCTTGAACTAGCCAAAATGACTTGAGTTGTACATTACATATAGAATATTAATTCTATATCAAACCTTTGAAAAATGCTTCAGATTTTAGTGGAAAACCCTTTATGGTAAAGACATTATTGTGATTGCATAAACAAGGAAATGTGAAAATAGCGGCCTTACTGGCCAATCATGAGATCAATATTCCTTAAATTCATCATTGTTGAACTGCTTGAATAAACCAGATGCCAAAAATATTTGCTATACTTGAGAAAAAACACCATTTTAACTGTAGCATTATTGGTTATTAGCAGTGTGAATTGGCATCGCCTCTTGAGGAAAGCATCCTACATATCTTCAATACTGTTGCGAGGGTCGTTGTAGGGAACAGAAAGAAGTGCTTCTTCTGGACAGACAAATGTTTTTAGGTCGTACCATTGAAGATCTCGCCCCTGAGATTTATGAAGTTCATTCCAACATTAAAGCTACAAGAACTGTTGTGGATGCCCTTCTGGAGTGAAACTAGATAAAGGACATCAGGGGACCAAAGCTTTCATGCAGGGAATTCAATCTGGGAAGAAACTGGGCCGTTCCTTTTAAATCCCGAGACTGAAGACTCATGGACTTGGATATGGGAAGCGAATGGAGTTTTCTCATCCAAATCGGTCTACAATGCACTATTTGCCACCAACACCGGCTGTGAGGATGCCAAAGCTATTTGGAACCTTGGGATCCACTCAAAAATAAATTGTTTGTTTGTCTCCTTCACAAACAGGGAATATGGATTGTCAATCGGCTTTAGGAAAGGGGTATTCCCCACAAACCTCGGTATGTTTTCTGCAACACCGGTGAACAGAATGCTAATCATCTCTTTGTAGGCTATCGCAATCACCAATATCATCTGGTGTCCGGTCCTAGCTTGGGCGGATTTGTCTCAGGGTGCACCAAGCATCTCCTCTACCCTAAAAAAATGGTGGCTCGCGACAGGGAACAACCTGCAAGGAGATAGCACCAGATGCTTCATGTCTATTTTTCCCCTGGTAGCATGGTTGATCTGGTGCGAGAGGAATAGTTCAACAGGTGATTTGACAGATTAAATCAGAGGCAGTTTAGTGGGCATCAACTATCATAGGTCATCTTGTCTTTGAGAACATAATTTTCCTACGAGGATTTGTGTTCCTTTTTTCTTGAGACTTTCAGTTTTTTTATAGTTTTGTAACATGTGGTACTTAGGTTTTTGTGTATGGTTTTTTGTACTTTGCCCCCTTTTCTCTCATAATATACCACATGCACCTCTCCTCCATAGTTTGAAAAAATATATATTCAAATTGTATTAGTACTCAATTTTGATTATATGGTTGCATAAATTGAGCCACGGAAAGATGGTTAAAACAAGTCACTTCGTATGTATCAACATACTGTACTAAATTTGGCAGAAACTTTGTAAAAAATTGTCCAAAAGTTACAATAGGGATGAAAGAATTCAAACAAGATATTAGTCATTCAGAGCAATGAAAGAGGCAGTTGGAGATTCAACCACTCACCACAAGATAAAGTTTATTTTAGTTCCATCAGGGCATGCGACGAGTACTCAAACTTGTACATAGAAATGGACGAGTATATGAAAACTATTGCTTGAAGGAAGTCGTCAAACTTGTACATAGAAGGGGGCGAGCATATGAAAACTATTGCTTGAAGGAGGTCTCGAGTATTTAATTGGTTATTGTTTTCTATAAATACATTAGTTTAATTATTGTTTCTATCAAACTGAATTTAAGCCAATAAATTTTTATTGTTTTTGAAATATTATGTTCTTCTGTTTCTAAGCACATGAACATACATGTGTATTATGTTTACGTCAGTTTTACGATTGGCCGTAGCAACGCACGGACATTCAACTAGTATTATATAGACCATGAGAGGATGATATCAAGTGGTGATCGTCATCAAGGTTGAGAAGGGCAAGTTCAAGATAAGCATCTCGAGAAGATCATTTGCTTGAAGCTTGCCGTCCATATTGGTGATAATGGACGTGTGAATATATGTATTAATGAAGCTATCCCATAGTGGTGTATGGGGGAGCAAATTAGGAGTCTTCACGAAGCAACAATGATCAAGTGTTACATTCAGACTTGGGTGGAGCTTGAAGCGTTGTCATCGAGATCAAGCGGAATGCGCAAGGCAAAGGTATGGCCTTGCTAGGTTTTCCTTTTACCGTTTTCAAGGTGGTTGTTGGGAGACCGGGTTATAGGATAGATAGCCGCACTATCAAGAGGGGCTTTTGGTTGTGTAATTTGATCACATCGTCATAGGAAGCTCAATCCTTTGCATACTTTGCATCTTACTATTTTGTTGCTTCTTGGTGTTTCTCCATTTGAGGTTCTTGATCTTGTTGCTAGCTCTTCAACAAGCCCAAGATCATCGAAAACGGAATTCGTATGCATCTTCTATGGCGTTTTCGAGTTTGAAGGTTTTATCGGTTCTTATTTAGGGAGGATTCTTACCTTTCTTAATTTGGTTTTATCCTCCTTTGTTTGGCTATGATGTTTCTCTGCAAAATCTTGTAGATCTTGTTGTCCTCGTCAAAACAAGCCCAAGATCATCGAAATCGGAGTCCGGATGCAAAAGTTATTGCGTTTTTCGTGAAGCCTGTTTCATCCCGGTTGTGGATTCGGTTCAACCGGCTCCCAGACCGGGTGGTCCGGTGCCAGGACCGGAAAACTGGATCTGAAACCGGGATTTTCGGTTTTGCTATACCGAGTCTATCCGAGACTGTGTACTGACCCTAATTCCGGTTTTAAGTTCGTTTTTCCGGTCCAGGAACCGGACCATCCGGTTCTGGAGCTGGTCCAACCGAACTTTCAACCGAGTTCGCACAGATTTCTTCCAACGACCATATTTTCTTTCCACTATAAAAGAGGGTTCTTCCCCCAATGTTTTAGGGCGTTCTTGACCACTAAATTAACCTCCATTGTTGAACCTCTTGAGCTTGCTTACTCCCCCTTCCCTCCTATGATTCTTGCATCTTTTTTGAGGGCTTTGGAAGAGAAGATCTAGATCTACAATCCCCACAAACCAATTCCTCCTCTGAGTGAGGGGAACCCATTGGATCTAGATCTTGGAGTCATTTGTTGGTTTCCACCATTGTTCTTCCTCTCTAATTCCTCCCTAGAACTTGTCGCTTTGGTGGGTTTTGAGAGTGAAGGATTTGAGAACCCTTGGTGTTCTTGCTTTGCATTCTTGCATAAGTTTTGAGCTCTCCATTACGATTTGTTCGAGTGAGAGACCGTGAGCTTGTTACTCTTGGAGGGTGACCTCCTAGTTGGCTTGGCGGTTGGTGCCGCGGTGTTCTCTTCGTGGAAGATTGTGAAGAGACCCGGGCTTCTCCTTCGTGGAGCTTGTGAAGTGGTTGTGGAGCTTTCCATCTCCAGAGTGGAGGAAAAGCTAGCCATAAGGAAAGGGCTTATTCCTTCGTGGGATAGACTTGGAGAAGAAGGTGAGCCTTTATGGCGCGTGAGGAATCCTTCGTGGAACCTCACACCTCTCCAACGTGACGTAGCCCCCTTCCCAAAGGTGGTGAACACGGGAATACATCTTCGTCTCCGCGTGCCTCGGTTATCTCTATATCCGAGCTTACTTTCCTTGTGATAGCCATCGAGCTTGAAGTACTTATATCTTGCTTATCACTTGTGGTATATTTATCTTGTTATATCTTGCTTAGCTTAATTTGTTGTTGGTGCACTTAGTTGAGCCTAGTGTATTTAGGTTTTGTGCTTGTAAAATAAACGTTAGTTTAATTCCGCATTCTATCAAGCCAAAACCGTAATAATTTTGAAATTGCCTATTCACCCCTCTAGGCGACATCTCTATCCTTTCACTCTCACTCATGACTCGCTCACTCACTCATGCAAACATCTCCACTGTCCCATCACTTTCTGCAAACCCCCAAGAAAACCCCAACCACACCGGCGATGGAGAAGACCGACACCATGGCCATCGTCGCCTCCAAGGCTGCCAACGAGGAGGCCTTGTCCCCGTACAGGCCACCGTCGAGGCATCGAAGGCAGCCGCCTTCTCTGTCCAGACCCCCATCCCTATATCTGCCATAGCCGCCGGCGAGGAGGCCCCCGTCCCTGTACAAGCCCCCATCTAGGCATCGAAGTCAGCGGCCATCCCCGTACAGACCATCGTCCCCGCTTCCGTCGTAGCCGCCGGCAAGGAGGCCCCCGCTGTTCTCCGATAGATCCCGCATGGCTAGGATCCCTACGAGGAGAACATTACATCAGGACGGAGAACCCCTACGATACCAGCTTAGACGACCCATGGTTGGAGGTAACTAGTGTTTTCTCCCCTTCCTTTGTTCTTCCCCCATTCCCATTGCTGGATGCTAGATTGTGTGTTATTAAGGCTCGGTTGTTCGTATTTTCAATCGTTGGATGCTAGGTATTTTTACAGTATCTAATCCTCTTGTGTTAGATCTCGTATTTTGATGAATGCCCCTAGTTGGGATCAGTACTAGCACCGATCTGTAATTGGGATCAGTATTCGAATTGGTTAGAGATTTGAGGATTGGGGAATAATCAAGGGATCTCAATCGGTTAATTTATGCAAGTAATCAATCCATATAATCAAGGTATCTCAATCATGTCCTTATTGCACTCTACTGTTTTTTCTAACAGGTGGATAGCAGCGACATCTTCAGCGACGAAGAGTCCACGGACACCAAGACTCTTCAGGTGTTGAGGAAACTGAAGTCCGGCCAGTACAACAACTTCTTCGTCGGCGATGTCTATAGGTTCCCTTCTGCACTAGGAGCCTCGTCACCGACTTCAACTCCTTCGTGAGGCATGCCAAGGACGTGAAGTCCTGCGGCCTGTCAAAGAACGTCCACGCCTTCAGAGCCAAGCACCAGGCGCTCGGTTTTACCTCCGCAACCTCTAGAAGGTGGCCATTGAGGAGGTTCGCATGCCCCCGATCAATCCCAAGGCGCCCAAGGTCAAGGGACTGGGAAGCAAGAAGTGGAGGAAGTGCCAGAGGGAGGAGGCGGAGGCCCTCCTAGCGGAGGCCATGAGGAGCCACCGATCTTGTGCTGCTGCTGCTGCTGCTGTAAAGCAGTTTCTTTAGTTTTGTTGTATGTGCTGAACTTGTTCGCTGCTGCTGAGCAGCCTAATTGTCGAACCTCGTTTAAGTACCACACGATATATCTTATATTAGTTGTTTTATCTACATCTGATTTGTTTATATATCCTATATTAGCTGCTTTATCTACATTTGCTCTGTTTATATATCCTGTATTAGCTGCTTTATCTACATCTGCTTTATTTATCTACATATTTATGGTGCTAGTTAGATTTGCTGCTCTAGATTTTCTACTAGATTAGGAAAATATGAGGGCCAAAAGGAATCATGAATAAAGAGAGAAGCTGCTCTAGATTCGCTATTTTTTGGGGTAAAAATTAACACAATTGTTAGCGACATAACGGGGAAAAGACGCTCTTAAAAAGGCCAATTATAAAAATAACAAAAAGAAATCTTCCAATTTAGGCGACAAGGCGCACTTAACTACCAAATACGCCCCACATGGTCCCACACCACATCCCTCAAAATGCGTTACCAACAAACCGGTCCCACGCAGTCCAACATGGGGTCCTATTATGGGACCCGACTGAACGTGGTCTCACTTATCAGCACGTAATGGCGGGTCCTACTTGTTAGCACGTAACAGCGAGGGTCCATTATGGGAACCGACTGAATATGGTTATCAGCATGTAACGGTGAGGGTCCACTAACAAAACCCGACGGACAGCGAGTTTCAGACCGATGCGAGAGTTTCAGACAAGAAGATGGACAAAAGTGAGAAAAAATTAAGCGGCTGGGGAAAAGTGAGTACAACTAACAAACTAGGGGCATAGAAATAGAAATTTCAATTTAATATGCACAAGTTATATTATATTTATCAAAATAGGGTAAAGATTGATGTCTCACGGTTTAGACTAGAGAGACGAAGATTGGTCCTAGGATTCTCTACTACTTAAAAAAGACCATTATGTTCCGTTTCCTGCTCAGCCAGCGTTTCGCTCGACTTTCATCCAACTCTGCCTCGCATCACAGTCCCTTCAGAAAATGCCTCCTCGTCTCCAACCCCCGCTTCCGCCTCCGCAATCCCCGCCTTCCTCCACCAACGATATCCCCTCTGTCTCCGCCATTAACACCACGCTCGTTGCATACACCTTCGGGGTCGAGATCTAGAACTCCAGGTTGGGGATCGTTGTGGCCGCTCTCATCACCTTCTTTCCGGGTACATTTCCCCGCCGCTGTCACCGTCTACGACGCCATCTTCGCGCTTCTACTCACATGCGTCCTCTTCTTGCGCGTCATCAACACGGGATCTCTCGCCTGGGCGATCACCGCCGCGGCTGACGACAAGGTCGTAAAGAGGCTGCTCTTCCTCGCTGACAGTGAGTCCTCCGACCTCATCTGATGCCCCGTAATCAATCTCATCCTCTCCCCTTCTTCCCTTCTTCTCCCTATCTGGATCCTATTCAGCTAACGTGGATCAATTCAACAACCACACCGATCGCAACATGGCGTAGCCGGTGATCTACGAGAAGCTGGACGCGCTGAGCGATGGCAGGGAGCTAGGGACGTGCTGCTCCTGAGTGCCTCCGTCGGGCACAAGGAGGGATCCGGCCCACCGCTGGAGGGTCATCCCGCGCTTCGTTCCCAGGGGCGTGCCCAAGCTGATGCGCTGGGATACCTCCAATGCTGTCTCCGCCGGGAGGCTCAAGGATGATGAGGAAGGTGTCGGGGACAAGATCAATGACCTCCTTGTTACAAAGGAACACCGTGTAGGATGAGAGGGATAGAAAAAGACACCGGAGCATATCCAGATACGTCCTAGGATCCCACCACCGCTTTGACCTCCGGCGATGTCTCCAATCTTTTTGCACTACGCTGGAGTCCATGTCGTCTGTCCTCGCCTCCTCTATTGAGTTTCACCTGTACGAGCTCCCTCCTGTCCTCCCCATGGTGTCAACTACTTGAACACCATCATATCAGATTCATTTGATCGCAGATGGCCCCTCCAGCTCCAATGAAGGTACCCGCTCGGTAAGCAAGCAACACATCATGTAATGCTGTTTTCTTGCATCTGTTTCAGTTAGATTCAAATTATTGCTTTGCATTTGTTTATATCGGATGATTTTATCATTTGTTCATTCAGTATAAGGTAGGATGATGGTTTAGACCAAGGAGCTGGTGTTGCGGCTCCAATAAGTGTTGGTGGCAGAGGTGGCAAATATCTTACATCTCAGATAGTTGGCTCTTCTGATGCTACTGTAAATGCCACTATAGGCTATAGCAGATGATTCAAGCAATAAGAGAAAAGTGACGGTGTTGATAGTACTCCCTTTGACCCATATTAGTTGACTTGCATTTGTCAAAATTTGGATGAACCTATATACTAAATAGTGTCTAGATTCATCCAAATCTAGACAAATTTGAGTCAACTAATATGGGTTGGAGGGAGTAGTATTTAAAATTTCCCTTAAAACTCAGAGAATATAAGTAGTTAAAGTTGGCCTTGAACGCCCATGTAATTTTCATAATTTCTCTGAAGTTAAATAAAATCTCCTTGGCATAATGATCTATCATGCGATCATGATATTCTTCATTAGTCAGAACATAAGTAACATGTTTCTGCCCCCATCTTTATCTATTTTGAGATTTCGTACATCAGTACTAGATTAAATGTTTGAGAGGTAATTTTCTGGCTCTGGTAGTTTTGCCTTGTAATTTTTTATAACCAGTTCTAAATCCTGAAACATGATTTACTCGAGCTGAAAGCATGGATATATAGCCTACTTTTGTTAGCTATTTCTTTCCTTATCAGGACGTAATACAATATTTCTACTGTCATATTTACTTTCTTTGTCCTATTGCTTACATTCTAACTACACTGTTGTTTTTCCATGTTCATGTTCAGACTCAGAGGCTCTCGAGAAGAACCACGTGAGTACCCCTATACTACTCCCTGACCTTTTACTTGATTACCCAGACCATGATGAGTTGATGGTATTGGTAATTTTACTTATATTACTGACTTCTCTTGGTCATAAACTCACTTAATCAGCATACTTGATTTTGGCATGTCATATTGTCTTCAATTGCTTCCAAAGAAATAGTTTTTCAACTGATATACCTGCCACTTATTACCGTTGCATCCTTATTGTTGTGTCTTCACAGTATCTTAAGGGGAAGAAACAGAAGAGAGAGGAAAGAGTTGATAATTTGATGCAGCGGTAAAAGCAAAGTTGTAAGCATCCAAAGGAGGCCGAAGTATGTAATATTGAATGCTGAATTTTCTTTTACGCATATTTTTCAAATCTGCATCTCTCGTGAATTCCTTTAGTAGAAGCAAATTAGTTGGTTTGATTTCCCCATATTTTAGTGCTAACTACTAAATAGCTTGTGTGTGACCCTATTAAAATAGATGTTTGATACAGATTTGTCTGAAACCATTACAATATTTGTGCCCCCCCAAGAACATACCCCGGGCAAGGTATTCGTTGCTATATTTGCAAGGTGTCCCTAGGCAAGGTATTCGAAGCCTGTCTCACTCCTTCTTTACTTCTATAAAGACCTTAGAGACTTCAGAATGATTAGCAACTGTGTTTACCAGTGCATAGATGCGATTCAGGTTATGCATCGCGTCTGATGTGGCTAGACTAATTTTGACATGTAAAATTCCATTGGCACTTCTATGGTAACAGTACAAGTTTGTAGAGAACCTAGGCATGGCTCCTGTTATACTATTTTACCTTTCATTCATTTGCTGGTCAGTAATACTTCCGAACATCTAAATCATGCTTGCCATTTGAAATAGGTTTGCTGCAACCCAATCGGTTTTCTAGCCTTACAAAGATGACAGTTATAGTGAATATGAATTAAACACATCTACACATTTATAATAATTCATAATTCAAAGGTTGCTATACTGCAATTTCCATAAGATTTTCGAAAGATGCAAATAGTGCAATAACTCAGACCAATCGTACGTATGGTATGCTCATATATCAGTTTTTTTATTTGCCTAAGGATATAAATCTAAAACCTTAAGTCATGTGACCCAAGTAGCTTATGCCTAAATTAGTCTACTTTTGGAAATTGCCAAACGTCTCAGGTTTAAATATTTAAAGCAATAAGAAATTAAATATTGTTATTCACTTATTTCAAATAGTCTATGGATCAATTGAGCATGCACTAATGAAAATAAGCAGTGGTTGGAACGTAGGACACTTGACAGCTAAAGAATGTCTTCAAACTAGAGGGCTGCAGCATCCTGTCGTGAGGAAGCAAAGTAGAGTTCTACACTTGATGATTTCTTCGAGCTAGAGGTCTGCAACAGCCTGTCGTGGGGGAAGCAAGGTGGAGAGGAGAACTCTTTCCAGCATGAAGCATGATGGTACAATGGGGACCAACTCGCCATCAGCAGATGTAGGCCACCGGCCGAGGTGACGAAGGGGAGAGAGACACCGACTTTGTAGGTATGAATCCAGCTTCTCCATCATCTCCGTGTAATAGAAGGCCTCGCTGGCGATAGTTGATTGCTTTATAAAGTATCCAACTGTAATACCAGGAGAAACAAAGTAGAAGAGAAACACATGGATAATGTTGTCTAGGCATGATGGTTGTGCCCCATGACCCTCTGATTGTCGTCATTCATGTTGTCTAATTAATGTCACTGGAGTTTGTTAAAATATTTTGTAACCAGTGGTTTTATTGTAACTCACAACAAATGGTTTTATTATAACTATAGATTGTACTCGGAAAGACTCCTATACAAACTTGGAGAGAATTGTTTGCTTGATTATTTACATAAGTCTTATCCTGAATTAGGCTGAGTAATTGCACGTACATTCTACACAACTCTAATTCGGATATTCGGTTGGATATTACCACACTCGTATAAGTTAAAAGGCTTGTTCTTGAAAATGCTGAGAAGAAGAAAAGTTATTGCGCTATTTAGTTTTAGTTCAAAGAAGCTTATGCTTCATGTATTATGTTGTTCATTGGCATATTCTTCGCCTGCTATATACATGCTATGCCGATTATTTGTTTCCTTTGTTGCAATCTTGTGTCACTTACTCAATGTGAATCTGTCTTATGTTAACACAACTTGAATGTGTGATTGTGAGTCGATTGTGCCATTAACAATGACATATTGCTTGGATTAAGAAGGTGGAGATAGTGCGTAAAGGAATACGTATAAGAGTGATTCTAAATATATATGTTTCACATGACTAATGCCAATTCACTAGAAATAGAAATGTTGTTTCCAACTACTAGATTTTTGTGTTTCTATTTTTTTCTGTTTTGATCATCGTGTATTTTCAAAAGAACGAGTAGATAATAGATGTCTTGTGTTGCCATTGTACAGGGGCTTAAAATCTCCATGATAATTCCCTAAATAAATCTCCATGATAATTTTATGTCTCATCATTGACATGTTAATAGCAAAATGAAAGACGTGGCCAAGCATGCATGAATTTTTATGTGATCGGTTAAAAATGATATGTGTTTTCTGTATCAGCTGCAGCGCAGATCGGATAAACACATAGTAGATCGAGAGTAAGAATGGAGGTAAATTATGTAACTAGAAATATAAGGAAAACTATGGCACTGTCAAAGATTTGTCCCAATAGGGTATCTCGCGAAATAGTAAAGTATCAAACGTAGGGGATTGAACATGATCTCTCCAAGACCTCTTTGTGACCTTGGCGAGGAATAGTAGAATCACGACAAGGAAGACACAGTGAGTCTACCCAGGTTTAGGCCACCGTGTGGTGTAAAACCCTACTCCTGCTTGGTTGTATTGCTTGTATCGCTTGGCGAGTTTACAGATACAAGAGACTGATCAGGCGATCAGATCTAGAGCTCTAGGAAGGATAAAGCTAGGGTTTACAAGATGGAATAATGTCCCTTTCTATAGTGTCACGCCCCTCCTTTTATAGGCGCCCCGGTCCTCTTCCCGCGTCTAGCAGGAAGGGTTACCACATAGAGACAAAGGAGTGAGCAGGTAGGCAAAAGGTACTTTTCCACGGGGCATGATCCATGTTAGGGCATCGTTGATCGTGGTGGTTGCGCTATGCTCTCACCAGAGAGAGGGGGTGGTGCTCTCTAGGTGGCAGTGGTTGTCAGCCACCTCTGACTTGCAAAAGGGGAAGGTGCTTCCCTTGAAAAACAAGCGCAATCTAGGACAGATGTCCTGCTTTGAGTCATCATTACATCTCGACGAGGAATGGATTCCCGGAGCCTTGTCCTTTATGTGTAGGCGAAGTGTAGCTTGATAGAGGAATCCTTTTGGCTACTTCACAAGGGCCACCTCCCTTCGCATGGGGGTCTCTTCGAGGAGTGTGATCTCGCCAAATGCTAGGGCCCGGTAGCAGATGGGCTATGGTACCCTGGTTATGGCCCGACAGTAGCCCCCGGGTGCCTAGGTCGCACGTTTCCTTAGAGCGAAGGGGCAGGGGCCCTAAAGATGCTGGGCCCGCTTGGTCACAAAAAAACAGTTGCATCAGCGACACTCCATCAACGCTGTGAAGTTCAAATGGAAGAGAGACTCTGAGGCACCGGATCTGAAAACTGTCGTTCTTGTGGGTTTCCAGGTCACCGTCCAAAGGTGCTTCAAAAGTAGATCTTGCGGCAGTTTTGCTTCTCCTCCTCATTCTCTCTACCGCCATAACTCCTCCTTGAGTCGGCTCACCCTCTGCCTCCTACGCTATCCCAACTGACCTTCTCGCAATGGCTTCGAAGAGGGGAAGAGTTTCCAAGAAAGCTGGGGGTTCTGGCAAGAAATCTGCGAGCCCCATCTGCGCGCTCCAAGTCATGCTTCAACACCCCAGCCATCCTCGAGGAGTTTGAGCACTTGGTGGTAGATGAGTTCAACGAGAATGACCCCACCATCATGCGCCATGGGGGGCGCCACCAAGACATATTGGCTACCATGATCCCGGACTTTGTGCATACCCTCTTTGTGGGGTTAATTCCTCCTCCGCTGCCTTCCTCCTTGCTCTCCTCAAGCATTATCAAATTCAGCCGCTGCAATTTCCACTAGTAGGAAAAGTCCTAGTGACGGCGTTCAGAAAAGGGGGTTCGTGCATTGAACCCGCACGCCACTAACTTCATGCCACTGGTAGTAGCTAGTGGTGGTGTTCTTTGTGAATGCCAGTACTAAGTTAGATACTAGTGGCGTTTCGCTAAACTCCACCAGTAAGTTAACCTGTAGTGGCGTTCGAGCCTGCCTGAACGACATTAACTATAATTCGGCAATTAAAAAATACTAAAAATCTTGATTATAGTATCAAATAACTGGATACAACAATACTAAACATCATTCAGAATACAACAACAGGATACAACAATTAATACTGGATAGCATTCAGAATACAACAATTAATACTAGATAGCATTCAAAATAAAACGATACAACAACTAACTTAGAAGACTATCTAACTTGTTCTACCCAGGGCATGGTATTCAAAGTTAGAAGACTAGTTCTACCTAAGGGAATAATCTTTAAAGTCAGAAGATTCTGAGTCAGGGATCTCATACGAGAAAAATATGACTCCATAAGTTTTGTCTAGATTCTCAACCTCATCCCGGCATCCATTCCATACTTTTCTATCAATTTTGTCCAAAGTGGTCCTATAAATTAAGTTCGATTCATCTCGTTGATGACTAAAATCTTCCACCAAGGTGATCTCAAATTTTCCCTAGTGATTTACACGTCTGTTCACATGGTCAAGAAAGTCCTTTCTTGCATGGCAAGGGATGGTCCGAGAAAAAGTTATATGCATAGAATAGTTAATTAGTTTTGATCAAAATACATGCAAGGCTGGAAATCATAATTAATCTAAACATACGTCATAGTCTCAAAGCCTTCAGGAAGCACTCTTCTTATCCTGACAACGTTCATGGCCACAATTGATGCAGGAATGCATTTGCTGCATGTTTATCTAATATATTAAATATGTTCAAGTATCCATAGCTATGTTTAAATATATTAATTAGGAAACTCAAATATAAAGGCAAGAAAATGATCTTAAAAATACAAGATATCACAACTAAACTAAAACTAGGGCCTCGTACTCACATTGGATGCAAAGTAATTTCACGGACGGAGTAAGCGAGCCAAGTAGCATTCACAAATTATTCATTTGTGCATCTCACAAGGCTCGCTCACACCACCCCCGAGATCGCATCCTACCATTTTTAATCATTGAAAGTAGAAAACCATAATCAATTGAAAGCATATTCATATGAAAATCAACCTAAAAGTAGGGCCTCATACTCGTATTGGACGTAAAATAATTTTAGGAACGGCGTAAGAGAGCTAAGTAAGATGTATAAATTATTTATTTATACATCTCACAAGGCTCGCTCACACCACCCCCGAGATTGCATCCTACCATTTTTAATCATCGGCCATATGGAAGTAGAAAACCATAATCAACCTAAATTCATATAGATTTTATACCCCTACAATTATCTAAATTTGCTATACATCTAAAATCATCTAGATTTTGTACCCCTACAATAAAATCACCTAAATTTGCTATACATCTAAAAATACCTAAAATCAATAAACTAAATACACTAATTAAGAGAGGGGCGGGAGTCTACCTGCGACGGCACAAGGTCGGGGAAGGCGCGGGTCGACAGAGAGGACGGGGGCGGAGAGGACGGGGTTGACACAGGACTGATGGATCCGTCGCGGTGCAGACCGATGCGACGCGGGGCTGGGACGGCTGTGGAGGGGCTAGATCGGGATGGGACCGAGTAGGTGGTGGCGACCAAGGATGGGCAGGCGGCATCGATTTCGGGGGAGGCGTGAGTTGGTGGAGGCGGGGCTGGGCTAGACCAGTGCGGAGATTTGCCGGCGGGGGCGGGACTAGACCGGGGCGGCGGAGATTTTGAGGCTGGGGAACGAGTGGGAAGGTGTGTGTGCGGAATGAAAAGAGAGGCTGGGGCGGGCGGTGGCTTTAAGGAAATTTTGGACAGACCAGTGGTGGCGTATAGGATATGCCAAACGCCACCACTAAACCGTAGTTGCGGCGTTCGAAGGTGCGGAACGCCTGAGCTATACTGGTTCCGGATCGCATCATGGTCCCCACTTAGTGCCGGCGTTCGCTCTACCTCAAACGCCATGACTAAGATGTAGTGGCGGCTTTTCCCTCTCCTCAAGCACCGCGACTATTTCTCCTTGCACTGGTGGCGCCCGTTTTTTTAGACGCCACTAGAAAAATGAATGCTATAAGCCTTTTCCTACTAGTGTACAATCCAACTCCATCACCACCATCGCCTTATTTGCTTTCTTCTGTGAGGCCCTCCTTGGCATTAGGCCCCCGTTGGATCTGTTCCGCCACTACTGTCTGCGCCACACTACGAAGGTGCGACACTCTTCATGTGTCTCCTTCCGCACCGAAGCGGGTCATGTCCCCACAGGATGGTCCAAGAAGGTGGATGACTTCTGATTCCACTGGGTCTGGGTGGATGCTGGTGAGGAAAATCACTTGCTAGCAATTCCACCGTTGCTGGCGAAGAAGATTCGTGCATGGAAACACAAAGCCTTCTCCAACGAGGCGGCATAGACAATCACAACACAAATCCACGAGCTTATTGCCAAGGGCCTGACAAAGACGATGGTCGCTAGGGAGTTCGTGAAATGGAGAATAGCTCCCCTCCTGACCCATTTGTGTTGCATGTGGGATTACACTGGCGAATCTGGCCGCATGAGGCTTCAAGAGGGGCCCCTTGAGGAGGCTCTGGTCACCAAGATGTTAAAGCCCATGATCGCAGAGCCTAGAGTGCCATATCCTCCAGAATCCATCTCTCCACTATACAAACAGTGGCCGGAGGAGAGGAAGGAGACCATCGAGGGGATGCCCTAGGTTAGTGATGCGGGGGTGCTTTAAAGGGGTCAAGGCACTGAGGACCCTGCGGGGCCCAGCGACCCGACTCTGTCTGCTTCGAGCTCCATGGGAGAGCAGCCATCATGAGGGTGTCGCCAACGCGCAGAAAGGCGCCCTAGTGCAAGGGCGGCTTGCATGAGAGGTGCCTCCCCCCTCTAGCGACAAGGAGGAGCCTGAGGAGTCCCACGAGGATGTTGGGAATATGCCCTAGAGGCAATCATGTATGATGATATTTCCCATTGTATTCATAAAGATATTAGTCCTTGTATAAACATCTGATGTGTATCATTGAATATGTGATTCGGTTGTGGAATTATGCATTCATGTTGTTTGTACTAAATATCCTTGGTCATTGAGGTTGTGCTGGACACACAACTTAGACCAATGTTAAAGTTGGCTTGATGACTCGGTTCCACTTGTCATGGGCATGAAGATGCTATTCTAACTTACACAGACTCGGCTAAAGAGTTTAGCGAGTCGGATTGACCCATATTGAGGTACAACGAACTAGCTGTCATTTGTATATCTCAATCAATGTAATCCTTAGACCTGAGGTTGTTGCATAGTCCGAGTTGAGGATCACCGACTTAGGTTCTGTCAAACGCTGATCCGTAACTGGGCAGTTATAAAGGCAGGGTTCGGGTCGACTGAGAATCAAGCTGCGTGATGTGAATAACCAAGATGGGATTTTGCCCCTCCACTCGGAGAGATATTCTCTGGGCCCTCTCGTGAGATATGATTCGGAAAGCATGGCCATGCACGACTCTGTTAAGTGTTAACCGAGGCGATCGACTAAGAGTTAGTCGGGTGAATCACTTATCTCGGATCGAGAAGAGATTCGGACTATTTAAGGGATGACATATATTTGCCTATAGTTTGACAAGGTATATCGTGAGGCAAAAGGGACTCGGACGTAAGTCGCATTGGAAAGGCAAGTCGTCATGACTCTTTGGTACTTGGGAGTCGGCATGTTCTGCTAGGAGCCGCTACCGACTGATCGATTGTGAGTCAGACTCCAATCGTGTCCAAGTAGCCATGAGCCTGCGGGGTCACACACTTAAGAGCGGGAGCAAGTTCGGATTGGATCTGAACATGTAATCTGGTTGGGTTGGACCTTAACCTGATTAGGACTGAGTTAGTGAGTTGGACTCATGGTGACTAGTGTTATATGGAATTTAGTGAATGGGTCGCGCGAGCAGAGCCCACATTCACTCCCTATATATAGTGGAGCACCTTAACCCAAAAAGGTTAATCGTTGTTCGGTTAGGGCATTCCATGTGTTGGAAACCCTAGCTCCACAGCAGTCCAGTCGTCGTTACGAACCTAGCAGTTCGCTACCGGCGCTCCTCCTTGTACGTGTGGATACCAGCAGAGGTGATGTGCGATCAGCACCAGGACGATCGGATCGTGAGGACTGCACTGCATCAACTAACGCGCTTCATCAGTAATCCGCAACTGCGCGTCTAGTGGTAAACCTCGTGGCCTTCTACCTCAGCTAGATCTTGGGATCACCACGTTAAGAGGAAAAAGTTTTTGTTTTATCTCTGTGTGGCCCAACAGTGGTATCAGAGCGATAGCTTCTGGTTTTAGGCTCGAGATCTCGCATATGTGATATGCGGTAGGATGTAGATGAGATCTATATGTTGTTTGGTGGTCGATCTATGAGATAGATCGGTTTTGTACGAAGTTGATTGGATCAACTGTACTCGGGGAATGGTAGATCTGATTTCTGTGATCATACTGCTAAGGTCGTGGAACGACATACCCCTACCGGTCGGCTTCCGCCATCGGGGTAGACTGTGACACGTAAATCCAGAAGCGGTGATCGAAGATCAAGGAGTTTGATCGAATCGGAACGATGGTCGGAATCCATGTCCGGATCGTACATGAGATCTACGTTTTCAGAAAAATTGTCGGGCGCTGCCCGCACCCGCGAGGGGCGCTGCCCCTTCGATCCCCGCCTGCTATCCGGCTAGCGGGACCGCCGGCTTCGCCCTATCGTAGCGCCTTAGATGTCGTTGCGGGTTTCACAACGCCGATAGATATTGTATCTATGCATAACTTGTTTTTGCAGGAAGTTGTGAATGGTATGGTTCATGTGCATGTGATGTGTGTGTGTAATCCATACGTGATCTGCGAATCATGGTTTTTGTCAGCCGGCTGGAGCCTAGGTGCTGTCATTTTATTGTATAACGACATGCGTGTCGGATTCTCTATGTAATTTACTTTACTAAGCTAGTGTAGCTGTTTGGAGAACCCGGAAGGCATGCAAGGCATTGTACATATCGACGACATGGAGTAAGACGGCAAGTGATAAGAGTTGGCACGGGTCGGATTACAGGCTTTGTGGAGATGGAGATCGCCATGAAGAGAGCCATACCATTTCACATTATAATTGCTTTATTTTGTGTTATTGTTATGTATCTGTTTTACCTCTATTAGATAGTCGGTAAAATTTAATCCCTCAAAGAAGGTCTAGTCGGTTTTCCCGCCAGTGTTTGCACCATCACAAGTCGGACATTTTTGGTAGTGGGCTCATAAAATTGAGGTGCTGCCAATTCTTCCCGACTAGGTGGGTTCGAGTCGGACTCTTACTGCAAAAACACTCGGTAAGCTAGATGGGTCTATCATAACGGTTGTGGGACTCGGGGAAAAGTCGGATGGGAGCCGAGGCATGTGATGCCACCCGTCCAACAGGAGTCGCATGAGATGCGATTGACAAGGAGTTGTCTACCTAGATCACTTGGCGGCTAGCGGTGATGCTAAAGCTCACTAGCCGACTTGCTTATTTAGGATCCCGAATCACTAAGTAACCATCGGAGGGGTGTTGGTTCTAGTGGGAGCATAAAATATTAAAATGTGTAATATGCTTGCTCTTTTATGAATACATGTCTTAAGTGTTTTGCATATTTTCTGTTGTAGATCATGGCACCAAGTAGCAGTCACTCTCAGATATCCGGTTTTGCGTTGAGAACCATTCTTGAGAAAGATAAACTGAACGACACTAATTTTACCAACTGGTATCGAAATCTGAGAATTGTTCTCAAACAAGAAAAGAAGGACCATGTCCTAGACAACCCACTTCCAGATGAGCCGAATGAGAATGCGACTGTCGCAGCCACCAATGCCTACCGTCGGGCTAAGGATGAGTCCACGGATATTAGTTGTCTTATGCTTGCTCACATGGAACCGGACTTGCAAAAGCAGTTCGAGCATGTTGAGGCCTACGATATGATCGAAAGCCTCAAAAGTATGTTCCAGGCTCAGGCAAAGACTGAGAGGTATCAAGTCTCTCAGGCTTTGCTGAGTTGCAAGTTTAAGGATGGTGATCCACTGAGTCCGCATGTGATCAAAATGGTTGGTTACGTGCAGTCTTTGGAGAGGCTTGGCTACCCCATTAGCGAAGAGTTCGCTACGGATATAATTCTGAACTCTCTTCCTAGTGCATATGGGCAGTTCATTTCGAACTACCACATGCATGGTATGGATAAGAAGCTCACTGAATTGCATGGGATGCTCAAGCAGGCAGAGGCGGATCTCAAGAAGGGCACCAGTCAAGTGTTGATGGTGCAGAATAAGGCTAAGTTCAAGAAGAGTTCTTGGACTAAGAAGAAGGCTAAGTCAGGAGGAAAGCAGGCTCAAGACCCGGTCCCAAGCGCTTCCTCAAGGACTAAACCATCTCCTTCAGCCGGATCCACTTGCTTCTACTGCAAGGCGGATGGCCACTGGAAGAGGAACTGCAGCAAGTACTTGGCCGACAAAGCCAAGAGTGGAGGTATGACTTCCGACTCAGGTACACTTGTTTGCAATGTTATAGGCATATATCTTGCTGATGCACCTAATAGTTCTTGCGTATATGATACCGGATCAGTTATTCACATCTGCAACTCGTTGCAGGGACTGGTAAGAACTAGGAGCGTAGCAAGAGGCGAGTTTGATATTCGAGTCGGCAACAAAGCAAGAGTTGCTGCGTTGGAAGTCGGCACGATGCAACTTCATTTACCTTCTGGATTCATTATGGAACTGAATAATTGTTATTATGTTCCAGTGCTCAGTCGAAACATTATTTCTGCTTCATGTTTGATGAGGCAAGGCTATGAGTCGAATATCAAGAATAATGGTTGTTCTTTGTATTTGAATGATATGTTTCACGGCTTTGCACCCGTCCAGGACGGGTTATTTATTTTGAATCTTGATGGTGAGTCGGTTTATAACGTAAATGTTAAAAGGTTGAAACCAAATGATCTGAATATGACTTACTTTTGGCACTATCGGCTTGGTCATATAAGTTGGAAACGCATGAAGAAGCTCCATGATGATGGACTCCTAACTTCGTTCGACTTGGAGTCGTTCGAGACATGCGAATCTTGCCTACTCGGCAAAATGACCAAAACACCTTTTGCAAAGAGTTGCGAAAGGGCGTCCGACTTGTTGGGACTAGTACATAGTGATGTATGTGGACCAATGAGCACGACAGCCAGGGGTGGTTATGAGTACTTCATTACCTTCACTGATGATTTGAGTAGGTATGGATATATCTACTTGATGAAACATAAGTCGGAAGCCTTTGAAAAGTTCAAAGAATTCCAGAATGAAGCACAGAATCAACTCGGCAAGAAAATAAAGTTTCTTTGGTCGGACCGAGGAGGCGAGTACATGAGCCATGAGTTTGATGACCATCTGAGAAGTTGTGGAATAGTTCCTCAACTTACTCCGCCAGGAACGCCACAAAGGAATGGTGTTTCGGAAAGGCGGAATCGGACCTTGTTGGACATGGTACGATCAATGATGAGTCGGACAGATCTGCCTTTATCATTTTGGGGTTATTATCTAGAAACAGCGGCGTTCACACTAAACAGAGTACCATCAAAATCGGTAGAGAAGACATCGCATGAGATGTGGACAGGCAAAAAGCCAAGTTTGTCTTTTCTTAAGATTTGGGGTTGTGAAGCTTTTGTCAAGCGACTCCAGTCGGACAAGATTACAGCCAAGTCGGATAAGTGTATTTTCGTGGGGTATCCGAGGGAAACCTTGGGTTACTACTTCTACAACCAAGAAGAGGGCAAAGTGTTTGTCGCTCGGAACGGTGTCTTCCTTGAGAAAGAGTTTCTCAGTCGGGGAGTAAGTGGGAGCACGGTGCAACTCGAAGAAATTCGAGAGGAACCGGCTAGTAGCAAGTCGGCAAAAACCTTGGAGGTTGAGCCGGTCGTGGCAGCTGAGCCGTCAGCAGCACCTGTACTACGAAGATCGGCAAGATTACGAAGTGTTCGTGATGTGTTACTGTTAGACAGTGATGAGCCAGAAAATTATTTGGAAGCGATGGTGGGATCTGATTCCGAGTCATGGCTTGGAGCCATGAGATCCGAGATAAAGTCCATGGATGAAAATCAAGTTTGGAACTTGGTTGATCTGCCAGACGGTGCAAGACCCGTCGAGTGCAAATGGGTCTTTAAGAAGAAAACTGATATGGATGGAAATGTTTCAATCTATAAAGCACGCCTTGTCACGAAGGGGTTCCGACAAGTTCAAGGAGTTGATTACGACGAGACTTTCTCGCCCGTAGCGATGCTTAAATCAGTTCGGATCATGTTAGCCATAGCGGCCTATTTCGACTACGAGATATGGCAGATGGATGTCAAAACGGCTTTCCTTAACGGAAATTTAACCGAGGACGTGTATATGATACAGCCCGAGGGTTTTGTCGATCCAGATAATGCTGACAAGGTGTGCAAACTTCAGAAATCCATTTATGGGTTGAAGCAAGCATCTCGGAGTTGGAATATTCGCTTTGATGAGGTAGTCAAATCATTTGGCTTCATCAAGAGTGATCATGATTCTTGTTTGTACAAGAAGTTTAGTGGGAACAAAGTAAATTTTTTAATATTATATGTGGATGACATATTACTGATTGGAAATGATGTCCAGATGTTGCAAGAAACCAAGGAATCATTGGAAAGGAGTTTCTCAATGAAAGACTTGGGTGAGGCAACATACATCCTCGGAATCCGGATCTATAGAGATAGATCAAGGAGGCTCATTGGATTGAGTTAGAGTACTTATTTGGACAAAGTGTTGAAGAAGTTCAACATGGAATCGTCTAAGAAGGGGTTCTTACCGATGTCCCATGGTGTAAAACTTAGCAAGACTCAGTGTCCTTCGACAACTGATGAGCGAAGTCGGATGAGTGCGATTCCATATGCTTCTGCAGTCGGATCCATCATGTACGCCATGATTTGTACTAGGCCGGATGTTTCCTATGCTCTAAGTGTTGTGAGCAGATACCAGGCTGATCCTGGAGAGATCCACTGGACATCGGCTAAAAATATCCTAAAGTACTTGAGAAGGACTAAGGATATGTTCTTGGTTTATGGTGGTGAAGATGAACTCATTGTAAAGGGTTACACTGATGCGAGTTATCTTACCGACTCTAATGATTCTCGTTCGCAATCCGGATACGTGTTCATTTTAAACGGAGGTGCTGTGAGCTGGAAGAGTTCCAAGCAAGAGACTGTGTCAGCGTCTACAACAGAGGCTGGATATATTGCCGCCTCGGAGGCAGCAAAGGAAGCTGTTTGGATGAGGAATTTCCTCATGGATCTTGGTGTGGTTCAGGGCTCGTCCAATCCGTTGGACGTGTATTGTGACAACAATGGTGCTATTGCACAAGCCAAGGAACCTAGACAGCACCATAAGAACAAGCACATACTCATGCGATACCACCTGATTCTCCAGTTCGTGGATCAGGGTGATATCAAGTTATGCAAGGTACACACTGATGCAAATATTGCGGACCCGTTGACAAAGCCGTTACCACAGCCGAAGCATGAGGCGCACCTGAGAGCCATGGGCATTAGATGCTTAGACATGTGATGTCGGAAGATTGACTCTAGTGCAAGTGGGAGACTGTTGGGAATATGCCCTAGAGGCAATCATGTATGATGATATTTCCCATTGTATTCATAAAGATATTAGTCCTTGTATAAACATCTGATGTGTATCATTGAATATGTGATTCGGTTGTGGAACTATGCATTCATGTTGTTTGTACTAAATATCCTTGGTCATTGAGGTTGTGCTGGACACACAACTTAGACCAATGTGGAAGTTGGCTTGATGACTCGGTTCCACTTGTCATGGGCATGGAGATGCTATTCTAACTTACACAGACTCGGCTAAAGAGTTTAGCGAGTCGGATTGACCCATATTGAGGTACAACGAACTAGCTGTCATTTGTATATCTCAATCAATGTAATCCTTAGACCTGAGGTTGTTGCATAGTCCGAGTTGAGGATCACCGACTTAGGTTCTGTCAAACGCTGATCCGTAACTGGGCAGTTATAAAGGCAGGGTTCGGGTCGACTGAGAATCAAGCTACGTGATGTGAATAACCAAGATGGGATTTTGCCCCTCCACTCGGAGAGATATTCTCTGGGCCCTCTCGTGAGATATGATTCGAAAAGCATGGCCATGCACGACTCGGTTAAGTGTTAACCGAGGCGATCGACTAAGAGTTACTCGGGTGAATCACTTATCTCGGATTGAGAAGAGAGTCGGACTATTTAAGGGATGACATATATTTGCCTATAGTTTGACAAGGTATATCGTGAGGCAGAAGAGACTCGGACGTAAGTCGCATTGGAAAGGCAAGTCGTCATGACTTTTTGGTACTTGGGAGTCAGCACGTTCTGCTAGGAGCCGCTACCGACTGATTGATTGTGAGTCAGACTCCAATCGTGTCCAAGTAGCCATGAGCCTGCGGGGTCACACACTTAAGAGCGGGAGCAAGTTAGGATTGGATCTGAACATGTAATCTGGTTGGGTTGGACCTTAACCTGATTAGGACTGAGTTAGTGAGTTGGACTCACGGTGACTAGTGTTATATGGGCTTTAGTGAATGGGTCGCGCGAGCAGAGCCCACGTTCACTCCCTATATATAGAGGAGCACCTTAACCGAAAAAGGTTAATCGTTGTTCGGTTAGGTCATTCCATGTGTTGGAAACCCTAACTCCACAGCAGTCCAACCGTCGTTACGAACCTAGCAGTTCGCCACCGGCGCTCCTCCTTGTACGTGTGGATACCATCAGAGGTGCTGTGCGATCAGCACCAGGACGATCGGATCGTGAGGACTGCACTGCATCAACTGACGCGCTTCATCAGTAATCCGCAACTACGCGTCTAGTGGTAAACCTCGTGACCTTCTACCTCAGCTAGATCTTGGGATCACCACGTTAAGAGGAAAAAGTTTTTGTTTTATCTCTGCGTGGCCCAACAGAGGAGGCCTCCTAGAGCACCTTCGTGGAGGAAGACCTTGGCAAGCCCGTCGAGGAGGAGAGCTCCCCAAGGGGTTTGACATGGACTCCAACGAGGGTGAAGACCCGAAGGAGGCCGCACGCCCTCCTATGGTGCTCAAGAGGGGAGCTTAGGCTCCCAAGGACGAGGACCTCGATGAGGATGTCGAAGAAGACGTTGTCGAGTACGTGCTTCACTCCTGTGGCCTATCCTGGTTTACTTTTTAGTATTTATCTAATTGCCTTGCAGGGATCCCCCCGTGCCGAAGAGGCGGAGGACGACAGGGAGCAAGACTGCGGGACCTGCGGAGGATGTTGCGCCCACTAGGCCGCGCCCTGTTGAAGGGGCTGGAAATGTGGGCAAGGCCGAGAGCGGCGTGGAGTCCGCAGAGTCCATTGAGGCGGGGACGATGGTGATTCCTAAGGCTCAACACGCCGAGGCACAAGCAGCCCCGGAGGAGAGACAATAGTCAGCCCACGCCGTTGCGGAGGCCCCTCTTGAGGAGGCTGCTGATATCACCGCTAAGGATCCAGCTGGTGGAGTCGAGGAGCACGCCGCTGATGCGACCGTGGGAGCAGGAAGCGTGGTTGTAGAGGCGCCCATGCTTGACCGGGCGGCATGGATTCTGCAGATGTGAGGAGGCTCGCCCACCCCTACGGGTTCTGTTCCCGTTTCATTGAAGGCCGTTGCACTAGCTAGTCTGGTATGTCGCATGCACCCGTTGTCGGAGATGGGTGGACCAAGACCTATAATCCATATTACATGGGTCTTGTACCACTGTTCCCGCCCACGACTGCCTTGACGTATGTGACTTGGAGGCTTGTATCCAAGATCTCTCAACCGACCTAACTTGTCAAAGATCGAAGATCAACTTGACGTACAAAACAAGATGAAGACCTGACGTGATCTGTGGATGACTCTTACACCACCAATGTCTATATATATCAAAGACCATTTACCTAAAGAGTACACGCAATCAACACTCACGTCGAAGCTTTAGTCTACGTAGTCATAAACCATAGATTCATATACTCTCGTCGTGACGAGATCCATCTTGTAAATACTCGTACTATAAACAGTACACAAATCCATAGGGACAACGAGTAGATCAGCATACTCGTACTATAAACAGTACACAAATCCATAGGGACAACGAGTAGATCAGCATGGCTAGGGTTCATGGGTGGCAGCGTTCAAATACCATTATCGTTCAACGGTAAGTAAAAAATCTCTTAGGTGGGGATACCAAACATTTGCCCTCACAGTCACATTTCAAACAGTTACTGTACTTTCCAAATGGATTTTACAGCTTTCTCACACGGCTCATAGCCACTTCTCCACCGCCACTTTCTCATAGGTGCTTCAAGATAAGCCACAACCCAAGAAAACAAAGCCTATATATTGGTATTGCAGTGAGAATGGTTGAATTTTGATCTAAATGCTTAAAAAGGTCAATGAAAGTTTTAATGAATAAATAGACAATCTTTATATTTGGTACTAAAACAAAAGTAAATAAAAAAACACCACTCAATTGATGGTTTGACAGCACTGTAGCAGCAATGGTTGATTTGTGATGGACAAGAGAAAAAACAGTATGAACCTTACAAGGTTGATGATCCAACTTGATCATCTTCGGAACAATCTACACAGCAACATCACCATCTTCGAGTTACAAATTCAAGCCAGATTAATCCGGTCAGATGTTAGTCACGCACCATCATGAACCCAAAAGTGCCAGCCTCAACTCACTACTCTAATCTTTACCAAAAGCTGCAGTTGGAGGAAGTTCAGGCTTGTGCAGGAATTCAGAGGGACCTCCTCCCGCACAATCTTCAGCATTAGCTGTTCCAGGATCAGGCTTATGGCAGGTACTGATCCATCTTAGGTTAACACGTCGCTGCACCGCTGCTGACGTTCCCTCACTCACATGCTCACTCGCTTTAGCAAGAGCAGGAACCTTCATTCCTCGATGATAGTGCTGTTCTTCGCAGCAGCAGTTGCGTTTCGCTGCATCTGAGTCTGGACGTTGTACTTTCTTTGCAGTTCTCGGAGCTTCTCCAGAAGTTCTTGGAACGACGGTCGGCTTTGTGGATCACTGCATGCAGCAAGGACAGTGGTAGCAAGAACATGAGATGCATCAGAATACGGTAGAAATTTAATATGTTTGTGAAGTCTGAAAAGACAAAAAAAAATTGTGGAAAAGGAAAGAGATGGAGTACTTACGTTTCCCAACAACTCAGGATGAGTGATGTCCAGAAAGGATCCGTTTCACTAGGAATCTCCAACCTTTGATTCATGAAACCTACTGCACCAATGACCTACATAAGAAGTTTCAGGAATAAATATACATTGTACAGGACTTGCCAAAGGGAAAAACAGGTGATTTACAAAATGATTCACGTAATAAAGCCGTATGCTGCAGAAGCGAGCACCTATGCTGCTATCACAAGAAAATGTCACACAATTCTTAAGGCATCACTAGAATATGTAAGATAGTAGGCTTCTTAAAACTCCAGTTGGCATTTCCAAGTGACCAGTGATATGGAACAGCCTTTGGCTTCTCAAGGTTATTCTGTGTCCAGGAGGTGTTTGCGGCCTGATAAACGGCCGAGCAGTCTGAGAAGGTAACAAGGGTAGGAGAGATAACAGTCGACTTGATTAGGATCAGGCTGAGTCCTATGTCTGGCAGGGAATACCCCACATAAGCAGATACTATTAATCATGCTTAAACTGGCAAACTTAGAAGCCATAAACTGAGCATTCATATGTCAACCAGCACATGTGTCACCTACTCATGTTGCTGTGTCAAACTGAAAGATGAGATGTAGCCAACCCAAAAGGAATAAATTACTCCACTATTTTAATTGTTACTTTTGTGAAGCTTCTGAAACAAATACTATTACACTTTTAAGTTTACAGCATCTCAATCTGTTACCAAATGTATGGCAAAAAACAGAGAGGGCCTATAACCAGATAAAACTAGATAAAAGCATTATACCTGCATCGAATTGAGATTTTCCCAGGGTATCTTCTGAGTAACAAGTTCCCATAAAATCACCCCATAGCTATACACATCGGACCTATATATGTAGCACCATTGAAATCATTAGCAATCATATACTTCTGCAGATGAGACTACTGGAAATTGTGTTCATTAAAAATTAAAATTGTCCAATACTTACTTCTCATCTGAAGGTTCATTGCGCAATACCTCCGGAGCCATCCATTGCGGCTGCATAGGAAAGAGCATCAATGGAGTTAGGAAAACAAAGTAATTATTTATGCTAATCCCATTAATTCCTAGAGTCCATGCATGTACATCAAGCAATCAAATAAATTTTGCTTGTACTTACTGTTCCTTTTCCTGTTTTTGTTGTCAGATACGTTTCACGCTTGAGACGTGAAAGACCAAAATCTGCAACCTGATTGGACGAGATGAAATGAGAGGAGGCAAGTAGGAATGTGAAAAAGGTTTGGAGACCAAATAAACTGTAACGTTACCTTGACAGTCCAGTTCTTATCAACCAACAGGTTTGACGATTTTAAATCTCGATGAATGATAGGTGGGCTATAGTGGTGAAGATAATTCATGCCCCTTGCCTGCAAAAATATAAAAATATATTTTCAAAACCTAACGGTTACTAATTCGTCATGCATATGGAGTAAATATAGAGAACTTATGGAACTTTTTATCAGCTAGGAGACTGGAAGTTCCTTGCTTGAAATGAAACACAAACTGGCAGGCGCAAACTATTCACTAAATCATCATGTGCACATTAGTCCGTAGGATCATCATGTGCCTTTTCACTTTTAGAATATAATCCTTTCTTGCATGAAATTACCTTCATGTGACCTTCGTTAACTGGAATTTAACTTCTACGCATGTCCATTTGCATTAAATACGAAATCAGGTGTGTCACCTTTTACATTCTGCATGTGATCAATGTCTCTAGAAATAACAATCTAGTAATGTTCTTTGTTTTTTTATCCTTAACTGCATCTGTTTCTGGACTTTGTGATCCATGAGAAATTCATTCCTCATTTCCTGATGCTAGTGAACAGAAATGCACTTACAACATCTAAAGCCATGTGAACACGTCGTCTCCAATCCAACTTGGTCGTGCTTCTCTGAAGTAAGCGAAACAAACTTCCTCTGCATTTGAGAAACAATGAAGGGTGAAAACGAAACCCAGACCTAAACTTTTTATTCTGTAGGTAAAAATCATGAAATCTGGTATTATGTTCTAAAAAAAGGATCAAAACCATCTTTTATGTGCTACTAGAACATATTATAAGATACCTTGATGTGCTAACAGATTTCAAAGGCAATACATGTAAAAGGGGCAATGATCCCATAAGTAGGAAAAACATAATACAAACTATATACAGTTGAACATCCTACTAAACGGCATGGTGTCATCATATTTGTGCGCCATAAGAGAAAAGGGGGCGATGACTAGTTTAGTTAGAGTGTTGTTAGACCAAGGCCGATAACTTCGGTTTTATCTAGGATTAAATCCACACATTGTGTCATGACCCTACCTGGAAACATACAATTGTTATGGACATTCTACTTGTTTTGTTACTTAGCATTAAAATGTTATTATTGATGGTCCGTGAAAATGTTAATGCAAATCATATGAATAAGTTAGTCTTTATATGTTTGTGTGTGAATTTAGAGAAAGAAGGTGTTGCTTACTCTTTAGTACTCCTTAGAAGACTACAGTACGCCCTAGGTTGTATGATTATGAAGTGGTTTCTTGGGTGTATTCATATTTTTTTTGTTGACAGGATCTGAATCAGTCAGTGGGAAAAAAATGGAACCCTCTTGTCCATCTTTCGAACTCAACTTTAGTACAGAGATGAAATTTGCCATGCCTTAATCAACTGCGTTTGTACTAATCAAAGCCATACAACAAGATTTATACAAACAGTTTTGCCCATTCTCCTGTGCATTTGGAACAGAGAGCAGCAACCAGAGAAATTACTTCCAAACATCTAGGATTGTAAAAAGCAGGGAACATACCGTGGGAGGTACTCTGTTACGATACAGAGACGGTGTGGAGATGTAACCGCACCCATGAAGAGCAGTATATTAGGATGGCGTAGTTTCTTCATGAGGGACACCTTCAAGTAGGATTGATGGAAATTAATTTAGAAGTCAAAATTTAGAATGATGCAATCAGATCTAAGTTAGTGCAAACTTTATTTATGTTTTTCCAGAATTAACTTAAAAATATGTGGAAATCTGTCATCATGATATTTATATATTTGTTGAGATGCTTCGCAACCATGACAATGAACATTTTTGTGGCATGGTGGCAGGAAACACAAGCTTTTGCCAGCTTCAAGTCTTTGGAGAGGCCCAAACTATCATTAAAGCATCGCAGTTTTGATGCTAATAAGGCTAAAAAAATACTAAAAAGAAGAAGAGAATACCACTTCTTTATTGAACAAACGCTTCTTGTTTATATATTTCATGAATTAGATAACAAAAGTTGCATCTGAGGATGGAAAACTACCTCTTGTCGAAAGGACTGTATCACTTCATCCGAATACTCCTGCCTGGAGAAAACTTTCACACCCACATCCTGCAAGTACATGCCACATGAATGATAGAACTATTAAAGAAAAGTAACTCATGCAACAAAGGAAGATCTAACATACCGAGCCATACCACAAAGCATGATATACTGTCCCACAAGAGCCTGCACAGATCCAAATTGAAAGGAGCACAATTAGACGACACTCAATATAATAGAAAGCAGTACAACACATAGTGCTTTATGTCTTTTTGTCATGCTTGCACTCTTTTAAAAATACTACAATCAATAAGAACTAATAGAACTCACAGATAAAACTTTAGACATTTTGGAATCCAACCCAATATAGTAGCTAAACTCACATGAGTATTTGGAACTGGAGAAGTTTGGAGCATAAATGCAAGGACAAACCTTGCCTTCTTGGTGGTCTAAGCTCTCTAAATGGTCGGGTTCTAGTAACAAGCACATGTGCTTGAAGTAGGGCAAAATTACATCAATCAAATTAGTAGCTGAAGTACTTGACTGTTAGAGATTTCAGTCAACAATTTCAAGGAAACATAAGCTAATCATGTGAAAACCCAAAGGCTCTAGGATCTCATTAGGAGTTCAACTATACGGCCCCACTTGTGATAAAGTTAGAACCAAAGCTTGGACAAACCGCGGAAAAATGGGTTAAAACTCCAGGACATTTGTAGTTGTGACATTATATAGCTATTTTGACAAAAGGAAGTTATATAAAAATATAAATTCTATAAGATGAATATGGGGGCAAAGGAGCTATTCTGAGTTAATGGCATGTAGATAAAACCAGTGCTGGCAATAACCAATTAGTCAACTACTAGAACAGCCTATAGAGGATTAGAAAATATGAAATTGTGCATTGCAACTTTGATGTGGATCATAGAACTTTACAAACAAGAATTCACAAAAGTAGAAGCAACTACCTTGACCTACTTGTTCTCCAATGACAAGATCCTCCCATAAGATTTCATAATCCAGACAGTCTGCTTCATGGTCTACTTTGTAAAGAGCACTACTATTAGTACTTCCAGTGCTGCTTGCACTACTTGAGCTGTTATTGTTGAAGGAGGACCAGGAACCCGATGGTTCATTTTTATTAGGTTGGTTGTATTCAGCACCTTGCCTATCAGAATTTTTCTGATTATTCTGGTCATTCTCTTGCTCACCATGCAAAGATGGCCAGATTACTTCATTCTTTCCATCAGGTCCATCATTCTCACGCCCTTTCCAAGGCCATGATATCCCTTTCTTGTTCAACAATGCCTCTGCTTTTGAACTCAAGATCTTGTGAAGACCTATTTTTCCATCTGATTCATCGCTATTCATTTTGTTTGATTTCCCAGGGGAGTTCTCTTCGGTAGTGAATGCACCACATGGTGCATCCCCTCTAGGTGTACCTGGTCCACTAGATGTTGGCTCTTCCTTGTTATCACGATCAGAGCACTGACTCTCACCACTGCCACCTTCCCGTACCATGCCATTCTCATCCATCTTGACCCGAGACCGAACTTTATTTGAAACCTTGGTAGCCTGTGTTATTCGAAATATCAAAAAGGAATGCAGTAGCAAAAAATTAAAAAGACATACTAGAGAGACAATTCCATTACAGCTCAACAGATAGTAACAGAACTCACCAAATTTGTTAACTTGGAGGCTATAGTAGACTGCAGGGGATGCTGAGAGTCAAATGGACTTCTGTTCAACAAACCAGGTTTTCGGCTGCTGTTACTGCAACTTCCATCACAGCAGGTCGGCCTAGATGATTCCAAATGGGACCTTGCAGAGGTTGAAGGTCCACCGAGTATCTCCTCCAAGGCACGCGAATCACTTGAAACACAAATAATGCCCACCAAACTGCCATCCTCGTCATAAAAAGGAGTGTTGGTGCCAACAGTTAAAAACCTATCACCTGCCTTGTTCTTAACTGGAAACTTCCCGGTCCAACTCTCACCCAAAGAAATACGCCGGAACATGTCATTTACCAAGCTGAGGTCACGGGAGTCAACCAGCAGCATGAGGGCATCCTGACCAAGTACTTCTGAAGCAGGATATCCATAGAGATTCTCTGCAGATCGATTCCTACATCGTAGTAAATGACAGGTCTTGGTGGTAAGGAAGCATTAACATCTAACAGAATAGAGACAAGAAAAGGTCCATGCAAAACTAAAGACAAACATTTTATGATGTATATTTAGCAGTCAAGAAGCAGGTAAACACTAATCATTCTGTGTCACACATTTTTAGCTCTTGGGCAACTTGGACAACAATGGAGAAGTGTCATGATGCCTTATCGTTTTAGTATAATGATAACGGTTGCCTGATCAGGCAAAAACACTTGACTTCAAAGCAATATAAACTGTGACATGGCATGGTGATAAGCAATGTTTACAGCCTTATACACCTAGGGTTGTGACATAGCTGCTCCAACAAAAAATACCAGACTTCTCCAAGAATTAAGTTCCATCACCCCATACATGGTTAAAATGAAACCAAAAGCAATTGCTTCAGAGTCTGGGATTAGTATGCTTCAAACAGATACAGAACTTATTGACACATTTCTCAAGCTGGTACATTTCCATCACAACTCCCAGTGGATGATGCATAGCCTTGCAGCATGGTAAGTTGGTAACAGCAGTACAATCAAAACAAATCAACAGACATTTGAAGAGCTAGAAATCTCACCAGTATATGATCCTTCCATCGAGGTCAAGAATGTGGACGGACTGCCCCAGCGACTGGAGCACCCTGCGGTACTGCCTCTCCGCCAGCCCCGCGCCCGTTGCTCCGCCTTCGGCCGCCGCGCGGCCTTCCCGCTGCAACGGCGACGAGTGCGAGAAGGACGCGGAGCCACGGCCCCACGCCCGCGGGCCTCCATCGAACCCCCCAGAGGGCCGCCTCGAAGGCGCCGGCGCCGGTGCCGGGGGCGGATGCGGCGCCGCGCCGCGGGAGGGCGAGACCGACTGCGAGCGCCGCCTCTCTGCTCCGCTGCCAGTGGGCGGCAGCGCGAACTTGGACATCTCCTGCTTGAGCTGCGCCTGGCCCACCTCCAGCTTCCGGATCTTCTTCAGGAGCTCCTCCCCGGTGGACTCCATAGCAGGCAGCGCCGAGCGAAGCGAATCAGACCAGCATCATCATCACCACGACGTCCCTCCCGGCCGCTCCAAGGCCGCCTCCCCCGCGGCTCCTGAGAGCTCGAAAGGCTGCTCCTTTCGCTGCTGTTCCCGAGGCAGATTCGAGCTCAAGTGAAGCAAGAACTCGTAGCAAATCCTCTTCCACCGGAGAAAGAGAGATCCACCTTGAGATTTCTTGCGCAGAAGAGGACCAAATCGAGGAAACAATAGCGATCTTTTCTCGGGAGCTGTTCTTGGTTTCTGCTCTGCTTGGACAAGTAGCAGCTGGGAATCTATCTACAACCCACACCCAAATGGGAGAATTAGATAATAAACAGACTAGTACTAGAAAATACTCCTCCCATGGGGAAATGAAATTGGTGACTTGGTGATGAGTTCTTGGGGGTCCTCCTCCTGTGATTGGTCAGCTTGCCAATAAAAAACAGAGGCTGCTTGCTGGCTTATACAAGGGTGATGGCTCTGGTCTTAGTTTTTATTTGGGGTTTTGGAATTTTCCTGTAAATGTTTATTTATGTATATATCTATGCTTCTTTTATTTATGTTTTTTTGTGTGTGTATTGTGATGATCCATCCCCACACACGCAGGGAGGGCTGTCCTTGTCCCTATCCATCTACCTTGCTGCCAATGCCAACCTGTGGCGTCATATTCTTATAGAGAAAGGAAAAATGGCAAGCAGGTTGGCCCACTTTATCAATGCCTTTCCTACTTGGTGTTGCCACAATTGGGTTAGGGTTTGGCTTCTAACTGCCTATTTGGTGTTTTGTTGTGTGCTTGTATTGTGCTGCTCCCTTCAGTCTTGATTCTCCCTTTTATGGTGGTTGATTTATTGAGATTAATTTTGTAGGTACCTTGGATCTCTCTATTTCATTAAACACTCGGATGTTTTCAAGAACTCATATCAATCAACTACATTGTTGTACATTTTTATTTTATTTTGTCATTTGTAAGATTTTTTCCGGAGCAAGTTGAGTTTTAATGTACCCGTTTGCAAAAAAAAAGGGTCATCATTGCTAAAAAGTAAAAAACAAGGGAAAATATACACAAATAAGTGTTATTACCGGATATGTATGAGCCGTATAAAACATGCTTGGAGCATATGTTCTTAAGTGTAACAAACCGCCATTAGCCTAAGCTCCTTAAAGGTAGAGACATTTATATGCAATGTTTGATGTTATATTGTGATCAATGTGGTATTTATCAACCTCTTTGATACCAATGTTGCCAATTGCAACATGATTGTGAACCTTGAAGACAAGTAGGTGCTTCTCTAGTTTGACAATAATTGGAATACTATGTAAAGTCAATTATTTTTATTTATAGAACTGCACATAGAACAACTTTGTTTAACTTGTGGTTAGTCTTAAAGTAGAACTTTCCTCGTCTATGATAATAATGTATGTAATTTATATCTAACGATTAGAGTAGAGTGGAAGACTTTGTGGAATTGTCAATGCCTAGACATTTCCATGCTATTGGTATAAGATTTCATGGGTTTATTGTCAAAGTCCAATTTTGATCATCTTGGCCACAAACTCCATATTTTAAATTGATCTTGCAAATCAACCAATATTCCTCTTAATGATTATTTCCATTTGCCACGTAATTTAGGAATATAAAGCGGGCAGGGCTTAGTCGTGGCCAGAGTTTATTATACTCCAATTATAGTCTATAAGGGTATCATAGTCTATAATGTTAGCTGTGAAAGCAAAAAATTCACTAGAGCATGCATGTTAGGGTTAAATTAAATAGTCAACCATCATCTACATGTACACACAACAATTCCCAGAACACACTTTCTGTATCCATTATTACCCAGACGATAAACCACCAACAGTACTTGTACTAGTAGTAACAGTTGCAAGTAGAAATTGTGCATAAATGGTTGTGAATCTGCGGTTGGACCAGTCTCTTTCAGCAGTCAAGTTTTGTGTATATTGCCCTCCTCTCGCTCCCAAATTGCTGGATGATAATCGTCACGGCTTTGCATGGGCCCGAAGCAACCTATCCTCCCACACGCAATCCTTCCTCCCCTTTTTGCAGTGCATCCCATGAGAGGCTTTTGCAAGTTGCAGGCCCTGTGAATTTGATGTCTAACGCCTCCAAATTGTCAGCCATTCTTTCTGGAAAAAAGACAGATTTGACAATGAATCGAAAATCAACGCAAGGAAGGCCAATCGCTTGATCTAGACCATTGTTTTTTTCGTATGATTTGTATGGTTGTAGTAGTTTCTTTGACTCAGCCCTCGTGTAAGATGTCACTTCGATGACTGGAAAGTACCTAATTAAAAAGCTGTTATGCAACTGACTGGGTCGGGCCGGGCCGATCCTGAGTTATGTGAACAAAGTAAAAAAAAACGATAGATCGAGAAACGGAGAACCAATTAAGTGAAAATGAAAATAGGTCTCTTGTCGGGACACACAATAGTTAATATACAATTTTAAACAGCCAATTTCAACCCATTTTGAATGGTTGACAATGGCCCTTCTCCATTTATACTCAGAAAAGAACCATGGCAGACTGAGTGAATCAGCAGGGTACACGTTGCTCTCTTCTCCGCCACGCCTTTTCTTCGCCCTTTCTGCGGCGCCTCATCAGCCAGACACTTGAGCTTTGCCCACAGAGGCACCACAGGCTGTTTGTTCATCACTCGTGGATGGGGAGATGGCATTTGCATCTTGAACAAAGCAGATGGCATCTTGTAAAGCAGCACACAAGAGCCCCAGTGGGGGTGTCAGCATCATCCCATGCATGGGCACTTGACTTTGCCCCAGCTTTCATCAAACGATTCCAAAACAGGAACTCGAGGCATCTTAAACCCAGCAGCACCATGGAACTGCTGTAAATGGCAGAACAGCATCAGCTCAGCAGCGGTGATACCTGGACAAGCCACGACGGGCATGCTCGAGGTCGAGGACAACGGGGCGTCAATCGGGAGATTCTGAATAAACTTTGTTTCACCCTTTGATGAAAGGAGTTGGAACTTGAAAAGCACACTGCCGATTCTGCGACATTTAACAACAAAAAGGTCCTATTCGCTCAGCCTATAATACACTACAATCTTCTGAGAGGCAGAAGACAAACTGGAGAGAGGTGGGGGTGGGGAGCTTACAGACAAATACGCTACCATGCCGTGATCTAGGGGCTACTACAACTGCAGACCCTGCAGCCTTGGTACCAGATTGGACGTGTTTGCATGATGCTGCGCACGCTCATCGTTCAGAAGGAGTATGTTGATGGTGCCGGACTCTTTCAACCAGGCTGCAACCACGGCGCTCGGCGACACAAACCTGCCAATGTTGAACCGTTCAACCTGAAATGGTGCCCCGATCGAGTTAAGCAGTGCCTCGATGACATGGCGAAGAGTGCTTGCACCCGCTATCTTGCTGTGCTTTCCCCATCCTGTCAGAATGCTGTAGAGATATGCAGAACATTACATGGCTTCAGTTCACCGATACAAATAGACTTAAAAGTTCACATTCGCACAAACATACGACTACTGTACATGTAACAAACATAAAAAGTAAGTTGTAGCAACATATACCTTAGAAACTCAGGCATAGCTCGTCCTGCAAAGACAATAGAACGCACATTCAGAAGCCATGCATGAACCATCGCTTGAGCTGCCCCACATGACATAAGGTGCAGGTCCAGGCAAAATTCACTCCACGTGTTCTCCCAAACACGGCGATTTACCCCTTCGAGCACAACTAGCTGAGCTCCTTGCCTCTGAAAATGGTGAGGAATACCCATATGTCAGGATGGATTAACCCTATGTATGCAGTTAACCACTTGCCTCAGAAAATGGTAAGGAACACCCATATATGGCAGGATGGATTAACCCTATATATGCAGTTAACTACTTGCCTCTGAAAATGGTAAGGAACACCCATATGTCAAGATGGATTAACCCTATATATGCACTTAACTACTTCTGACAGGGTGGATTAACCCTATATATGCAGTTAAGGAACAGTTTATGTAGATGCTTGCTACCCTACATATGAAGAAGTTCTGGTACAACTCAAATGAACACGATACCAAGCTATCCAAGAAAGTAGCAATTCAGAGCAGTTTAGCTAACACTAATCGGATAACAAGTTCCAACAGATCATGAATTCCAATGGACTGCATCAGAAATGTTTACATGAAACTTTTGAATAACAGTATGCTCAGGGAGAGTGAAGTTATAAACACTCCATGTCCTTAAAAGATAAATTAATCGAGTAGTACTATGATACTATTTCTTCTTTTTTCGATAAACAGCAATATATTAATATCAAGACGATACTATTTCTTCTTCTAAAATCAAATCAGTCAATTAGGAAAAAATACCACTAAGCATTGTTTAATTACTAAGGATTAATCCTTTTAACAATATACAACACTTAAATCAAGATGTACACTTGGAGCAGATCCTACCTGGCCAAAATGCCATAGTACATCAGTAAGAGCATTATAAAAGGCAGAAGATGTTGATGAATCCATGCGCCCCAACTGACTAAAAAGGGATTGTGCTTGCGACCAAATCTCCTGATGACCCATAAGTAGCCCATGCGCAACACCGTAGACAAAGTTATCAAGCAGGCGAAGTTGTTCCAGTAATAGGGCTGCATCTTCGAAGTTATTACAGCGACTGCAAGAACAAGATCAAAGTGAGATTTGCAGGTTGGAGAGAAATACACAATGTGTAATCTGCTGATTCAGATTAATACACTCCCAGCTAAATTTGCAGTGTCAGCTCTCATATGTATTCCATTTCTATTTTGAGCATAACAAATATAAGGCCATATAAGGATATCTTCAGCTTACAATCTTTTCTGGAACCGAAGAAAACAGAGAGGATGCAATCAGTGGCAGAGCCAGGAGTATAAAGTTCTGATGTCAAGTCAAACTATTGATGTCAAATACATGTATTTGTATGATTTTGTATTTTTTCGCATGATTTTTACCCTACATATGAAGTTTTTGCAAAAATGCTGTGTAGTCAATTGACTACGCAGCAGGCCTGTGGCTCCACCACTGGATGCAATGTATACTCTGCTATTCAGACTTATATAGCAACTTTTTTTCCTAGCTAAATTTGGAGTGTCAGCTCTATATGTAATTCGTTTCTATTTTGAGCACGGTTATAACGACATATTCATCATACAGTTTTTTATAGAACAAAAGAAAAAGAGGTCGTAGAATAAATACTCCCTCCGTCTAGAAATAGATGTCGAAGACTTATCTAGATTCGCATGTATAAACAAACGCGTCTAGATACATGCGAATCTAGACAAATCTCCGACATCTATTTCGAGATGGAGGGAGTAGTAATGTTTGAACTTACGCAAAACATGCGATGATAAGGCTAAAGATCAACTCGTGCAAGTACAAATGTCAGTCGAAGTTAGCAAATCCAAATTGACATGCAAATAAAATTTAATTTCCAGTACAATGCAGCACCAATTTTTGTAACTTTCTGGCCCAAAAATGGCTAGACAGCTTATAGTCAAAGCTACTAAGAATCAGAATGAAATTAGCACTAATAGACTTAAGCAAAATATAAATTAAGATGTACCTGCAAGCATTCAAGATGGCAGAAAATGTAACCACATTTGGCCTTACGCCCTGTTGGACCATCTTCTGAAACAATTCTAGAATGAAATACAATTCCTGGGACCTCCTCATCCGGACATCAATGGCAGAGCGTCCTCTTGTAACTGGATTAGCTGCCCTAATGATCTGGCCGTTACAAAGCCCAACAATACCCATGTCCCCAACTTCTGGATCCTCCTCAGCCAGAACCTTAGACTTCCCGTATGCATCAATTATCGTATTATATGTTACCACATTTGGCTTGATACCCATCTCAGTCATATCATTAAGCAAAGATAATGCCCACTCTACCAAGCCATTCTTGGCTAATGTGTCAATGAAAGAGCTGAACAGAACAACATCGGGTTTTAGGCCAGATTCCTTAAAATCTAAGTAGACATTAAATGCATCTACATGCATTCCTGCCTTCGAATAAATATCTATCAAAGTTGAGTATGTGAGTACACTAGGAGCTACCCCCCTTCTCCTCATATCTTGAACGAGGAAAGAGACAATGTCCAAGCGTCCCTGCTTCCCATATCCATTAATCAAAGAATTGTAAGTGACAGTATCCTTCTCAATCCCTGAGTCCTCCATCTCGTCACACACAATAGCAATTTCTCCATACTTTCCGGTCTTCACATAAATAGACAGAACAGTGTTGTAGCAAACTCGATCCAATTTGATACCCAAAGACTTCATCTTTTCGTACAACTTGAGTGCCTCATCATACTTCTCCAGCTTGGAGTATCCATCAATTAGTGTACTGTATGTAACAACATTTGGCTTGACTTTTTTCACTTCCATATCCAACAAAACCTGCATAGCAAGCTCTATGTTGCCACACTTGCAGATTGCATCGATAAATGTGTTGTATGTGTAGATGTCACGCCCAATGCCAAGATGGATCATTTCATCAAAGACAGCACGGGCATCCTCTAAATGTCCTGCGCGGCTACAAGCTGAAAGAAGTGAATTGAACGTCTTCCGGTCTGGGCAGAGACCATCCCGTAGCATCTGGCGGAAATACCCGAGCGTGAACCTGAGGTCAACACCTCCTTTCCCGCATGCATCAATCACCGCATTGTATGTAACTGTGGTAGGCCGCAAACCTGCACCCTTCATCGACTCAAGCACCCCCATTGCCTCGTTTGCAAGACCACTCCTCGCATATGCCGAGATGAGCGCTGAGTATGCAAACACCGTTTTGCCATAACCCCCTGCAATGCCAGTTTCGAAAGCTCTCCTTGCAAGGTCAGGTCGTCCCATCTTGCCGAGTGCACCAATGGCGGCGGTCAAAAGCTTGCCCTTATCGACGGAGCCATTGCCAACAAGGGGCAGTGCAGCGTGGAACACCTCGAGAGCACGGGGTGCAGACTTGTCCCTGTCCCCGAGCTCCCGGAGGACATGGCAGTAATCATCAGGAGAAACCAGCTCTCCCCGGAAAGAGGACAGTGACACCCCAAGAGCACGGCGGTCCTCCGAGGCCACACGGAGCAGCTTGTCAACACAGCGGCCGGCAGCTGCCGAGGACGCGCGCCCGCCGCGGTCCTGGGCACCCGGACCGCGGTTGTTGCGCTTGGAGATGTTCTTCGTGGAGCGCGCACGGCGGAACTCCGGGCCGAGCGCGGACGCGGCGGCGCGCTGGGGCTGCACCACCCACGGCGCGGCAGGGCCACTGAATATCGGGTTCTGGACGGGCGGGCACGCCGCGGAGGAGTGTGACCCCGCGGCGAGGAAGGGCGGGCAGAGCACCGTCGCCGCGGCCGGCGCGGGCGCCGACGCGTGCAGCCGCGCAGTCGCCGTGGCCGTGGCAGCAGCCGCCGCCGCCGCGGGAGGGTGGTGGGAGGCTGCCGCCGCAGCGTGCGCCTGCGAAGGCGTGAAGTGCGTCGCCGGCGCCATGACGACCACTGGAAGCAATCACCTCCCTGGACGGACTCCCAACAGCTTGCGTGTCCGACACGGAGACTCTCCCGAACTCCTCAAAATCCTTCCACCGAACAACAAATTCTCCAATCTCTCTCCCCACAGAACCTCCCTAACTAAACCAAAATCAAGCCAATCCCCGGGAGACAGCGACCAGGGAAAGGTCCAAGAAAGGCTGGATATTTACGGACCGAACGAGATCGTTCCCGCGTGCGGCGACGGCGAGGGGGGTTACTGATTCGCCGCGCGCTGGCAGCATGCTAGTAGCCGCGAATGATTTGGCGATAAGATTGGGTTAGGCGGATTTTGGGATTGGAGGGGAAGAACGCACCAGGCTGCGCGGGGGTGGGGGGAAGGGAGGAGATAAGACGCCGGAGCAAGCAAGGAAGAGAAGATTAATTTCGGAAGATTTCTCGACTGGAAAGAGTGACCGGTTGGTTCGAGATATGCAGTCCATGACTTGTGGGCTCGCCGTTCGAGGTGGCCCAGTTGCGGCGAGAGCGGACTACGATGGCGAAGATCTGTGGCTATGTGCTTATGACATGTGGAGCCGGGCTTGTCCAAGTCGGATGGCTAGCCGGCTGAGCTGACCTGGTGCGCTATTTTTTCAAAGTCTTCACAGTAAACGTAATATACCATACCATATTCTTTTTTGCGAAATTTCACCGTCTATTAATAATCATCAACAGTAGTATAAAAAGTCTTAAAAATAATAGAAATTACAAATAGGTCAATGGACCACCTAGCGACGACTACAAACACTGGCATGAGCCGAAGGCGTGCCGCCGTCCTCATCCCTCCATCACCGGAGCCGGACAAAGCTTGTAGTAGTAGAGCTTGTTATAGTAGACACTCGTCGAGCTAAGGCCTCAAAGGACTAGCGCACCAGAGCAGTAAGCATTGCCGAAGATGATCAATGTAGATCGGAAGAGACTAACCTCAAAACACACCAATAAAAACGATCAGATCCTAAGGGATCTGTCGGACACACGACTCCACACGCCCTTTGTCGATGCTAGACGCACCACCGAAGCAAGGATAGGACGGGGAGTACTTTATTCTGACTTTAGGACGTAGCCGCCGCTTCAACATCCTAAAAAAAGACACTAAAAATAGTCTAAATAAAACACTGAGACCCCTGCCGGCGAGGGGCCGTGGTCCACCACGCCTACAAGGCCCTAAGGCTGCCGGAGACGGGACAGATCGATGGCGTTGCCGACGGAGGAAAGGAACCCTAGATGGGTTTTGCCGCCGCCTCTTGGGAGAGCTCTCTAGACCCGTACCGGTTCGGTTGATCGAAACTGTGAGCACCTTGTATACTATACTATGTTTATAGTGCATTGTGATAGTATCATATTATATTCCCTTCGATCTATGTTACTACCTCCGTTTTAAAATAGATGTTTTAAGTTTATCAAAATTTGGATGAATTTATATGATAAATAGTGTCTAGATTTATTCAAATTTTGACAAATTTGAAACATCTATTTTGAGACGAAGGGAGTACTTGTGTTGAAATAGTTGTATCTAGTACTAAAACATGTTTAAATACATTTATTTTAGTGAAAAGTAATACGGATCGAAGAGAGTAGTATATTTGTTGATTAGAAGAATCTCTATGTAAATTTGTGTACTCCCTTCGATTCATATTAGTTGACTCAAATTTCCCTAGATACAAATTAAAACTTAAAAGACTACATCCGTATTTACATGAATTTAAGTCAACTAATAAGGGTGAGAGGGAGTACAAGATTTAGTTGGCATTAGGACTTCTAGTTTTACGTGTTATGATACGGTATCTATCTATGATACTCTAACCATCTATTTTTTTATTAATTATATTAAATTATTGTGTCACATCAGATTTTGCCAACACGGCATGTATGATACTATTTATGATACTTCCACTATGGCTAGCCTGATGGCCAATAAAGAGCATCTCCACGGCGCCCCAAATGGTCGTCGGCACAAAGTGAAGGGAATATGCCCTGAGAGGCAATAATAAAGTATTTATTATGTGTATTCCAAGTATATGATAGATGTTTATTTTGCATGCTATAATTGTATTAATACGGAAACGTTAATACATGTGTGTTTAATAAACAAACAGAAAGTTCCTAGTTATGCCTCTCTCATAAACTAGCTCGTTGATTAACAAGATGATCAAGGTTTCCTGATCATGGACATTGGATGTTGTTAATAACGGGATCACAACATTAGTGTAATGATGTGATGAACACTCATCCGAAGTATAGCATTACGATCAAAGTCATTGAGTTTATATTGCTATAACAACTTACGAAGTGATCCTAATCCTTAGACCATGAGATCATGTCAATCACTAACACCGGAAGAGTTTCTTGATAACATCAAACGTCACACCGTAACAGGGTGATTATAAAGATGGATTCAGAACTAATAAAGTGTTATGTTGAGGCTCATGGATCAAGAGTGGAATTTGTTCATCCCGATGACGGATAGATATACTCTGGGCCCTCTCGGTGATATCACATTGATTAGCTTGCAAGCAAGTGATTTGATCACTAGAATGTTATATCACGGGAACGAGAAAAGAGTGCATGTCGGTAACGAGATCAAACTAGGTATGGAGATACCGATGATCGAATCTCGGACATGTAATATATCGTGAAACAAAGGGATTAAGATACTAGCGTAAAAGGTTCCGACGATCACAAGAAAGTCATCGTTGAATGTGTGGGAGTCAGTATGGGTCTCCAGATCCCGCTTCTGATTATTGATCCGAGAGGGGTCTCGATCATGTCCGCATTATTCACGAACCGTAGGGTGACACACTTAAGAGACACCGACATCCAATTGGAGCAAAAGTTTCATGCCGAAAAGAAAAGGAAAGCGCAGGAATTTATTTCACTAGACACCGAAACTGTTTCGGTTGAAATTGCTGAAACTGGTTCTGCATGTGAAATGGAATACTAGCAAGGGGTTTTATGTGAATGTTTGTTAATTAAAGTAATTAACAAAATTCTGAATAAATAAATAAAAGAGTTTTATTTAAATGAGAGCTTGCATTAAATTTGGTGGAAATTTAATGCATGTGAGTGGATTTTTGAGTGGAGGCTTTTTAATGGGAGTGGAGGCTTTTCATTTTGAGTGGGAGCTCCACCCACATGAATGTGGAAGAGGTGGGGGCAGCCCCATGGCTGGGCGCCATGCCCCTTGGGTGCCCCCCTCTCCCCTATAAAAGGCCCCCCTCTCCTCCTCTCACACCACACCTCCTCGTGAAGGATCTCTCTCCCCCTCTAGAATTTATCCCCCATGGTCTCGAACTAGCGAGATACATGTTCCCGGTGGCTATTCGGCAAGAAAGAGTTGTGCTTCCGCTGCATCGCTGGAGCGAGGAGGCGGAGGTTGCTCGGTGCCTCGAACGTGTGTGCGAGCACGGATGCGCTGCTGATTTGCGGCGCTAGGACTTCCTCTCGATCTTGAGATCGGCAAGAGATCGTCTACATCAACCACGAGTTGAACTCGTTAAGCTTTGTCGGTCTTCAAGGGTATGTTCTCTACGGATATACATCCGCCCGTTGTTTGTATCTAGTAGATGGATCTTGGTATATAGTTCACATCGTAGGAAATTTTTTGTTTTCTATGCTGCGAACCCTACAGTGGTATCAGAGCCGGATCTATGCGTAGATACTTTACACGGGTAGTACACATATGAGTATGTGGGCGATGATGATCATGTTGTTGCTCCTTTGTTGTAATTTTGGATATTGGTGGCATAGTGGGATGAAGCGGCCCGGACAAACTTTACATGTCCTCGCACATGAGACCTGTTCCACGCTTGACATGCAACTAGTTTGCATAAGTGGCTAGCGGGTGTCTGTCTCTCCTACTATAGTCAATATCTATTTTGCAAGCGAGTTGTCAACAATTTGATTATCCTCGTTGTGGTTCATGTTCGTAGGTAAGAACGGTTCTATCTCGAAAGCCCTAAGCCACGTAAAACTTGCAATGGATAAATTAGAGGCGTCTAGTTTAGATTGTTGCTGGGCTAGTGTTATGATATGGTAGTGTTGTAAGTAGAAGTATGAGATGATACTCTTACAACACACATAGCGTGTAAAATCCATAGACCTTGGATTTACACATATAGGTATGATAGTGATCATACCACGATGCACATGATAGAGATCATCTGCGGGAACCATATAATTTCACTAATAAACATATGATGTTTGATTACATCTTATATTGCTTGTTTAGCGCTTTGTTAAGCATAATAAGATGATCCCTCATTTAAATATCAAGATAAGAATGTGTTCTTCCTTTAGTATGCACCGATTATGTTTTCGTCGCTCCAAGACATCACGTGATGATCGGGTGTTCTTGGATCCACGACCATATTTCGGGTGTAAAACAGTTACACACGCAAATACTAAGGTTCTAACTTGGCGAGCCTAGCATGTACAGACATGGCCTCGGAACACAGACCGAAAGGTTAAGCATGAGTCATATAGTTGATATGATGCCCATTTGATGCTCGCCTTTGAAGCTATACCGACTCACGTGATGATCGGACTTGGTGTAGTGGATTTGGTTCATGTAATCACCAAAAGGACATGAGGGATGTCGCTTTGAGTGGGAGTTCATTCGTAATATAGATTAGTTGAACTCGATCTATCATACACTTAGTCTAAACTTTACAAATTCTGTTGTAGATGGCACCACCTGCTTTTAATTTCAATGCGTTCATGGAGAAAGAGAAACTAGCAACGAACGGTAGCAACTTTACTGAATGGGCCATGAATTTGAGGATTCTCCTCTCTGCTGCACAAAAGCAATATGTGCTAGAAGCGCCGTTAGGCCCCCCACCTTTTGATGATGCCCCTGACGAGGAGAAGAATGTCTATCAGACTCGTCAGGAGGACCACAACTTAGTTCATTGCGGCATATTGTATGGGCTAGAGCCGGAACTTCGAAAGCGTTTCGAAAACGGCAATGCATTTGATACAATGGGTGAGTTGAAAATGATTTTCGACACACATGCTGCTGTAGAGAGCTACAACGCTTCAGAAAAGTTCTTTAGCTGCATGATGGAAGAGCACAGCTCCGTTAGTGAGCATGTACTCAAGATGTCGGGTTACGCCGATAAGCTTGTGTCCTTGGGAATATCGATTCCCATTGACTTAGGCATCCATCGTGTTCTACAATCTCTGCCACCTAGCTATAAGAGCTTTGTGATGAACTATAATATGCAAGGCATGAAGAAGTCTCTCCCCGAGCTTCTGTCAATGCTTAAAACTGCAGAAGTGGAGATCAAAAAGGAACATCAAGTGTTGATGATCAATAGGAACACTGGTTTCAAGAAAGACAAGAAGGGAAACGGAAGGGAAGTAAGGGCGGCAAGCCGGTTGCCGCGCCTGAAAAGAAACCCCGAGTTGGACCTAAGTCTGATTCCGAGTGCTACTATTGTAAGGGGACTGGCCATTGGAAGCGCAACTGCCCCAAGTATCTGGCAGACAAGAAGGCCGGCAAGGCAAACAAAGGTATATATGATATACATGTTATTGATGTGTACTTGACTAGTGCTCGCAGTAGCACCTGGGTATTTGATACCGGTTCAGTTGCTAATATTTGTAACTCGAATCAGGGGCTGCGGAACAAGCGACCGCTAGCAAGGGGTGAGGTCAAGATGCGTGTCGGCAATGGATCAAGTGTTGATGTGATCGCCGTCGGAACGCTGCCTCTCCACTTACCGTCGGGATTAGTTATAAACTTGAATAAATGTTATCTGGTGCCTGCACTGAGCATGAACATTGTATCTGGATCGTGTTTGATGCGAAGTGGTTATTCATTTAAATCCGAGAACAATGGTTGTTCCATTTATATGAATGAAATCTTTTATGGTCATGCACCGATGATGAATGGTTTATTTCTATTAGATCTCGATGATAATGTTACACATATTCATAATGTTGATGCTAAAAGGATTAAACTTAATGATGATATATCCGCATATATGTGGCACTGCCGTCTAGGTCATATTGGCGTTAAACGCATGAAGAAGCTCCATTCGGATGGACTTTTGGAATCACTTGATTATGAATCATTTGATACATGTGAGCCATGCCTTATGGGCAAGATGACTAGAACGCCGTTTTCCGGTTCAATGGAACGGGCGACAGATTTATTGGAAATCATACATTCTGATGTATGTGGTCCAATGAGTGTGTCGGCGCGAGGTGGATATCATTATTTTGTTACTTTCACGGATGATTTGAGTAGATACGGTTATATCTACTTGATGAAACACAAGTCTGAAACCTTTGAAAAGTTCAAGGAATTTCAGAATGAAGTGGAAAATCATCGTAATAGAAAGATCAAATTTCTACGGTCCGACCGTGGAGGTGAGTATCTAAGTTACGAGTTTAGCACTCACATGAAAGAGTGTGGAATTGTTTCACAACTCACACCTGCCGGAACACCACAGCGAAATGGTGTGTCGGAACGTCGTAATCGTACTTTATTAGATATGGTTCGATCTATGATGTCTCTGACAGACTTGCCGTTGTCATTTTGGGGTTATGCACTAGAAACTGCTGCATTCACTTTAAATCGGGCACCATCTAAATCCGTTGAAAAGACACCGTATGAATTGTGGTTTGGAAACAAACCTAAGCTGTCATTTCTTAAAGTTTGGGGATGCGATGTTTATGTGAAGAAACTTCAACCGGATAAACTCGAACCCAAAGCGGAAAAATGCGTCTTCATAGGATACCCTAAAGAAACTATTGGGTATTCCTTCTATCACAGATCCGAGGGCAAGGTTTTTGTTGCCAAGAATGGATCCTTTCTAGAGAAAGAGTTTCTCGCGAAAGGTGTGAGTAGTCGGAAGGTAGAACTCGAAGAGGTTGTGGAACCTTCTCTTCAAAGTATGACGAGTAGCGCAGCGCCGGAAGTTGTTCCGGAGTTGGCTCCACCTGTTGAAGAGGGAACTAATGATAATGATCATGAAACTCCAAAAGAGAGTACTACCGAACCTCGCAGGTCAAACAGGATGCGTGCAGCTCCCGAGCTGTACGGAAATCCTGTCATGAATTTCATGGTTGATGAAAATGATGACCCTGTGACGTATGAAGAAGCGATGATGAGCCCAGATTCCAACAAATGGTTAGAAGCCATGAAATCCGAGATGGAATCCATTTATGAAAATCAAGTTTGGAACTTGGTGGAATTACCTCACGACCGAAAGGCCGTGGAGAACAAATGGATTTTCAAAAGGAAAACTGATGCTGATGGTAATGTGACCATCTATAAAGCTCGACTTGTCGCAAAGGGGTTTCGACAAATTCAAGGAGTTGACTACGATGAGACTTTCTCTCCCGTAGCGATGCTAAAGTCAGTTAGGATTATGTTAGCAATTGCTGCATATTTTGATTATGAAATATGGCAGATGGATGTCAAAACCGCGTTTCTCAATGGTAATATTGAAGAAGAGTTGTATATGATACAACCAAAGGGTTTTGTCGATCCTAAGGATGCTAACAAGGTGTGCAAGCTTCAGCGATCCATCTATGGATTGAAGCAAGCATCACGAAGTTGGAATCTCCGCTTTGATGAGGTGATCAAAGAGTTTGGATTTGTCCAAACTTATGGAGAAGCTTGTATTTACAAGAAAGTGAGTGGGAGCAATGTGGCATTTCTGATATTATATGTGGATGACATATTATTGATCGGAAATGATAAAGAACTTTTAAACAGTGTTAAAAGTTATCTAAACAGCAAATTTTCAATGAAGGACCTAGGTGAAGCGTCATACATATTAGGCATAAAGATCTATAGAGATAGATCTAGGCGCCTAATAGGGCTATCGCAAAGTACATACCTTGATAAGATTTTAAAGAAGTTTAAAATGGACGGAAGTAAGAAGGGGTTCTTACCTATGTTGCAAGGAAAGACATTGAGTAAGACTCAAAGTCCGGCTTCGGCGGAAGAAAGAGAGATAATGGACAAAGTCCCCTATGCTTCAGCCATAGGCTCTATAATGTACGCCATGCTATGTACAAGACCGGATGTGGCACATGCTATTAGTTTGACTAGTAGGTACCAATCGGATCCAGGTTCGGAACACTGGATAGCGGTCAAGAATATCCTTAAGTACTTACGAAGAACTAAGGATATGTTTCTTGTATACGGAGGTGAAGAAGAGCTCGTCGCTAAGTGTTATGTCGATGCTAGCTTTGACACCGATCCGGATGACTCTAAGTCTCAATCCGGATACGTATTTCTCATGAATGGCGGAGCGGTTAGTTGGAGGAGTTCCAAACAACCTGTGGTAGCGGGATCAACAACGGAGGCCGAATATGTTGCTGCTTCAGAAGCGGCTCAGGAAGCAGTTTGGATGAAGGAGTTCATATCCGAACTAGGAGTTGTGGCAAACGCGTTGGACCCAATGGTGATCTATTGTGACAACAATGGTGCCATTGCCAATGCCAAAGATCCAAGGTCTCACAAGCATTCCAAGCATATTAAGCGCCGGTTTCACTCCATCCGCGAGCATGTCAAGGATGGAGATATAAAGATTTGTAAAGTACATACGGATCTCAATGTAGCAGATCCGTTGACTAAAACTCTCCCTAGAGCAAAACATGATCAACACCAGAACTCAATGGGTGTTAGATTTATCACTATGTAACTAGATTATTGTCTCTAGTGCAAGTGGGAGACTGAAGGGAATATGCCCTGAGAGGCAATAATAAAGTGTTTATTATGTGTATTCCAAGTATATGATAGATGTTTATTTTGCATGCTATAATTGTATTAATACGGAAACGTTAATACATGTGTGTTTAATAAACAAACAGAAAGTTCCTAGTTATGCCTCTCTCATAAACTAGCTCGTTGATTAACAAGATGATCAAGGTTTCCTGATCATGGACATTGGATGTTGTTAATAACGGGATCACAACATTAGTGTAATGATGTGATGAACACTCATCCGAAGTATAGCATTACGATCAAAGTCATTGAGTTTATATTGCTATAACAACTTACGAAGTGATCCTAATCCTTAGACCATGAGATCATGTCAATCACTAACACCGGAAGAGTTTCTTGATAACATCAAACGTCACACCGTAACAGGGTGATTATAAAGATGGATTCAGAACTAATAAAGTGTTATGTTGAGGCTCATGGATCAAGAGTGGAATTTGTTCATCCCGATGACGGATAGATATACTCTGGGCCCTCTCGGTGATATCACATTGATTAGCTTGCAAGCAAGTGATTTGATCACTAGAATGTTATATCACGGGAACGAGAAAAGAGTGCATGTCGGTAACGAGATCAAACTAGGTATGGAGATACCGATGATCGAATCTCGGACATGTAATATATCGTGAAACAAAGGGATTAAGATACTAGCGTAAAAGGTTCCGACGATCACAAGAAAGTCATCGTTGAATGTGTGGGAGTCAGTATGGGTCTCCAGATCCCGCTTCTGATTATTGATCCGAGAGGGGTCTCGATCATGTCCGCATTATTCACGAACCGTAGGGTGACACACTTAAGAGACACCGACATCCAATTGGAGCAAAAGTTTCATGCCGAAAAGAAAAGGAAAGCGCAGGAATTTATTTCACTAGACACCGAAACTGTTTCGGTTGAAATTGCTAAAACTGGTTCTGCATGTGAAATGGAATACTAGCAAGGGGTTTTATGTGAATGTTTGTTAATTAAAGTAATTAACAAAATTCTGAATAAATAAATAAAAGAGTTTTATTTAAATGAGAGCTTGCATTAAATTTGGTGGAAATTTAATGCATGTGAGTGGATTTTTGAGTGGAGGCTTTTTAATGGGAGTGGAGGCTTTTCATTTTGAGTGGGAGCTCCACCCACATGAATGTGGAAGAGGTGGGGGCAGCCCCATGGCTGGGCGCCATGCCCCTTGGGTGCCCCCCTCTCCCCTATAAAAGGCCCCCCTCTCCTCCTCTCACACCACACCTCCTCGTGAAGGATCTCTCTCCCCCTCTAGAATTTATCCCCCATGGTCTCGAACTAGCGAGATACATGTTCCCGGTGGCTATTCGGCAAGAAAGAGTTGTGCTTCCGCTGCATCGCTGGAGCGAGGAGGCGGAGGTTGCTCGGTGCCTCGAACGTGTGTGCGAGCACGGATGCGCTGCTGATTTGCGGCGCTAGGACTTCCTCTCGATCTTGAGATCGGCAAGAGATCGTCTACATCAACCACGAGTTGAACTCGTTAAGCTTTGTCGGTCTTCAAGGGTATGTTCTCTACGGATATACATCCGCCCGTTGTTTGTATCTAGTAGATGGATCTTGGTATATAGTTCACATCGTAGGAAAATTTTTGTTTTCTATGCTGCGAACCCTACACAAAGCTACTGTACCGGTGGCGCGTCCCAACACGGCTAGCCTTAGAGCATCTCCACTCGGGTACTAAAATCCTCCTAAAGTGCTATCGAGGTGTCAGCGCTCAAAATCACTCTTTGCCGTCCCCATCCTTTTTCCACGCTGGCGTGGCCCGGTTTATTATCCCGCGTCTGTTGGGTTCGCAACATAGAAAACAAAAAACTTCCTACAATATGAATAACTAAGCACCAAGATCTATCTATCTAGATATAAGCAATGGGTGGATATACATCCATAGAGAACTTACCTTCTAAGGCCGACAAAGCATTATGAGATTAGTTCTCGTGGATGATGTACTCGTACACTTATCAGTCTCAAGATCGTGATGAAGTCCAGCAGGTCTAACACCAGCAAGTCCAGCACCACAAACCAGAAACGCATCCGTGATCACACACGTGTCCAGCACCCCGACAACCTCCGTCCCTCGCTCCAGCAAAGCAGTGTAAGCAGTAGATCTTTTCAGAGAAACCACCAAAAACATGTACTTCGCTAATCTAAAGGCATGGAAAATTTACTAGAGGTTGGAGAGATCGTTCACGAGGAGGTGTGAGAGTGGAGGAGGAGCCCTCCTTTTATAGGAGGAGGGGCAGCCCCAAGGGGCCATGCGGATGGGCATGGTGATGCCCCCATCTCCCCCTTTATAATGGTAAGTGGAGCTTCCACTAAGCCCACTCCAATTAACATAAACTCCACTCACTTTGCATTAATTTTCCAACAAATTTAATGCAAGCTCTCATTAAATAAAAATTATTTTTATTTCTTTTATTCAGAATTTTGTTAATTACTTTAATTAACACACATTTGCATAAACTCTCTTGCATAACTTCGATATTGCATCTGAAACCAGTTTCAGCAATTTGACCCGAAACAATTCCAGTGCTTATCAAAATAATGCCAGCGCTATCAAAACCTTTATGTAGTATTATATTTGTCCCAGTTGGTGTCAATATGCCTTAAGTGTGTCACCCTACGGTTCACGAATATTGCAGACATAATCGAGACCCTCTCCGATCAATAATCAATAGCGGGTCCTAGAGATCCATACTAACTCTCTACGATGACTTAGTGATCATGATAACCTTTGACATTGTAACTAAATCCCTTTGTATAGCGATATATTACATGTCCGAGATTTGATCATCGGTATTCCCATACCTAGTTTAATCTCGTTACCGACAAGTAATCTTTTCTCGTTCCCGTGATATAACATTCTAGTGATTTTATCACTTGCTTCCAAGTTATGTCAATGTGATATCACTGAGAGGGCCCAGAGTATATCTCTCTATCATCGGGATGGACAAATCCCACTCTTGATCCATGAGCCTCTACATAACACTTTAGGAGTATCTGAACCCATATTTATTGTCACCCTGGTACGGTGTGACGTTTGATGTTATCAAGTTACTCTTGTGGTGTTAGTGATTGACATGATCTCATGGTCTAAGGATTAGGGTTATTTCGCATGACTTATTATAACATTGTAAACATAATGACTTTGATCGTATGACTATACTTTGGTGAGTGTTCGTCACATCATTCCACCAATGTTGTGATCTCGTTATTAACAACATCTAATGTCCATAATCAGGAAACATTGATCATCTTGTTAATAAACAAGCTAGTTTATATGAGAGGCATAACGAGGAACTCTTATTTGTTTATTAAACACACATGTATTCATGATTCCATTTAACACAATTATAGCATGAGAAATAAACATTTATCATAAACATGGAATAAGATAATAACCACTTTATTATTGCCTCTCGGGCATATTCCCTTTAGTGCCCCTAGGCCGAACCCAACCCACGGGGGTCTAGCGGGGGTGCCAGATGGAGATGAAAACGACATGGGCCAGCTCTGGCAGTGAGATAGACAGCTCATCTCCCGAGCGTCGTCCCATCAATGGCCACATGGTGGCGAAATTGTTCGCCTGCGCATTCTCCCGTCATGCCCTTCCCTCCTTTTCCACCACTTCTTGCCTAAGCTTCACGCCCTTTTCTTGCTATATGTAGGCGCGGCGGCTATTGCCATTGCAGATCTACACCATGACCTAACCTCGCACCCTCACCCGCAATATGTAGGGCGGCGGCAGGAGGTGCTGCTTTTGCCAGTAAGGTCGACGCACAGCCATGTGTTGGGGGGATGACCCCAGGTAGGGTCAATCTAAGGTAAAAGGGAAATGCCTGGTATTGATCGGGCCAAGGCATGATCTGGCCGAGGTATAAGAGGGTAGGCCGAATAAGGGTCGGGTTATCCTAAGCTGAACAACATTGGGTTGACTCGGCCGATATATAATGTATGTCAGCACGATGTCTAGCTCACATTGTGTTTGCAGGTACATGCTTGGCCGAGTTATAAGGAACAAGGCCAAGTCATGAGATGGCTTGCTTTGGAAGGAAAGAATGATCCCCAAGGTCAACACTATCCTCTGTCTCTCCCTCGGGAATCCACGCAGAGACATAAGCTCATAGTTTAAAAAACAGACCGGTCATTGAACCGGCGAGGCTCTCGGTTCAGGTTTTCACTGGTCGAACCACTGGTTCACTATCTGGTTTTTTAAGATATAAAATGATATTTTTTTGTTTATAAATGTTGTAATAAATAGATAAAAGTGTGGAAAATATTACAGACTTTGTAATTTGGCATTCAGCATAAACAAATTAACAGGCGACAAGCCAACAAGATAGCTCCAAGACCACATATTTATACCTAGTGGGCCATCCATAATATATAAGAAACCAACAAGCTATATAACCTGTAGGCTATAGCAAACAGTCTCAAACTTGTCAACAATTCACAATTCAAAACAGTCTCCAACATTCTCAAACGCATCAAAGTTGCAGAAATAGAAATACACACATAGTTTTATACTCTCATACATATGATGAATGAAAGAAATAATCTTTCAAGCACTCAAGTTGATGACGTGCGAGTGCGACTCAACGATATTCAAAGGTCTAATCAGTCACATTTGCATTCGCATGATGCTCTTCATGTCCATAATCATCATCACACGCAATATTTTCTTCTCCTCGGGCTCCATCAATTGGACCTTGGTTGGCTGGTGGTGTTGGATTGCTTGTTTCGTCATTATCTTGAGAAGCATCAGTGTCATAGCCATTATCAATCCATTGATCCTCATCTACACAATTCCATGTGCCAAAAAAATTAATGGGCAATAATCAGGAATGTCAAGTATCTAGCAAAAATAGGAACATTACCATTCATTGCATTGCATATCTCTTGGTCATTGGGCATCAAACCTTTCCAGAATCTATCAAGTTCTTCCGCATTTAGAACTTGGGGATCATCTTCAAGAATCCATTGAGCATCAAACTTGCTAATATCCTCCATACATGTGGGGTCAAAGTTTGTAGTGCGGATTTTGGACCTACACATGGCATGAAAGGATGCACCCATATAACTTATAAAGGCAGCAAATAAACTGAGTATAAATTAGATTAAGAGAGCAAGAAGAACGTACTTCTGTTCTAGCCTTGAGTTGCATTGAACATAAGCAATATCATTCATCACTTGATGCTCAAGTCTATTTCTCTTTGTTGGAGTGTATGTGCTCAAACAAACTCCAATTTCTTTCACAACAGGAAGCACTACAAGTTTGACTTAAGATGCGAATGGCAAGTTTTTGCAAGTTCGGAGCACTACAACCATAAGTCAACCACCATTCATCTATAGCAAAAAAAGGATGCATAATTGCATATTACATACCAAGAAGTAGAGAAAGGATGCATATTACACAATATGAAGTATAAATTGATAAAGGAAACAAAGTGACATACCAGGAAGCATTGTGTATCTATCATTAATGGTTGTCACTCGACCGAAATCCCCTTCCGCATTTCTAAAAATCCTCATCCGTGTTGTCAAAGCCTTGCGCAAAGCCGGATCTTTTGTTGCATATCTCTCAATACAATCTAGTACCACAGAAGTAGTGGTATGATACTTTGACATAAGCTCTTCATCATATTGGTTGATTGGGTTAAACCAAAAGCCAGCTGCATGCAAATTTTTATTTAAGTGTTTATCCCACCTTACCTCTATAGCATTAAGAATATTTTGTTGAATTGCCTTCTTTCTTCGAAACCTCTTCTCAATCTCTTCTATTGCACAATATAATGCTCCAAATAAATATCCCATGGCTGGCCTTTCATCATTGTCAACAATTCTCAACACACGACCTAAAGGTTCCGAGAAGTTACAAATGGAAGCGCAATCATTCCAAAATTGCTGATCCAATATGAGGTCTACTATCTTTCTTGCTTTTAGTTCTTTTGCAAATGAGGCTGTTGTCTACTCTTTTGATATGACCATGGTACGAAGAACATCTTTTTGCTTGTGAATACTTTGCAATGCAACAAAATTAGTAGCAAAGCGAGTTGGTGCTGGACGGAGTATCTCATGTCCATTAGTAAACTTCCGCATAAGAAAAAGTGGAGTGCAATGGTTGTACAAGTATCTAGTGATTTTAGATGCATGTGCTACGGTTGATTGCACTAATTCAAGCTTTCCCAAATCAGTCATGATCAAATTCAAACAATGGGCAGCACATGGAGACCAATAAATTGAAGGAAACCCAGCATCTAATTTCTTTCCAGTAAGAACCATATTTGAGGCATTATCAGTAACAAAATACACTACATTTTCTACTCCAACAAACCTCACAACATTGCTGAATAACTTGAACAAGAAATCACCGGTTTTGGAATTAGCAGTAGCATCCACAGATTTGAGGAAAATAGTACCTTTTGGACAATACACCAAGAAGTTGACGAGAGTTCTTCTCTTTCTATCAGTCCAACCATCTGCCATAATACTGCAGCCACTCTCCTTCCATGATTTTCGATAGCTTTCAACAAAGTTTCTAGTATTTTCAACATTCTTCCATAGGCCGCGCATTCTATACATACTTGGCCCTTGATAACCATCACCAATGCTAGCAATTGCATCAATCATTGGTTGATAGTATTTAGAAGTAGTTGCGTTGAAAGCAATAGATACATCAAGAAACCATTTGTTAATAATTAAATCAACTTTTTCTACGGCTTCTTGAGATTGCAGCATACTCTTTATTGTTTGTTGATCACCCGGTTGGCCTCTCGACAAGAAAAATCTATCTGCTCCATGGTTTGTTGCTGCATTGCTTAATGCAGCGCCTTTTCCTTTCTTCGCCTGAATGGCTCGAGTGGAAGCAGCAACTAGTTGAGGTGAAACTTCCATACGATCATCACCATCAGTGGCGCCTCTAACACGAGTTGTTGCTTCATCAGCTCTCCTCTTCCTCCCTGCAAATTTCTCAATACTTTGCTCCATTTCATATCTAACCTCAGCAGTAACATTTCTGCATCCCTTCACGGCACCCACAACTCCAGCCAAATGAAGCTTGAGTCGATGAACACCACCACCTTTTAACACCTCATTGCACAACAAGCATTTGATCCACTTCTTCTTCTTACCATCTTCAACAACTTCCATTTCCAGACCATACGCCCATGCTAAATCAACTTTGGCTCGAGATCTTGAGGGCTGCTGCGTGGTCTGCGCCTGCGACGTCCTCTAGCGAGGCATCAGTCCGGGGTGTCTCCGACGAATCCATTTAGCATGCATACATATACATGGCCAAAAAATTAAGACATCAACAAATAACAATCTGGTTCTAATATCTAAGTCTCTATAAAATTATATTCTAATCTCTATCAGTCTAAATCATATACACAGAAAGATTGCACCCTATATAATTTTATATGACCACAATCAGTTAGGAATTTGGTCTAGCAATCTAAAATTCTAAGAATCTAATCTCTATTCTCTACATCGAGACCGGTACCACAATATCTATTCTCTACATCCAATACGTGCAGCACCAGTACGGTAGTACCACAGTTCGAGAATTCGAGGCGAGCTATCCTAATCTCTATTCTCTACATCGCTATGCTACATCATACTCGTAGTGCAGCAACCCTCAAGGAAACTCAAATCAGCAGTAGTACCACTACGGCACTACCACGTACCACGAAAACTCAAATCAGTAGAAGATAGCAGTACCTGAGTTGAGTGCCGTCGCGTGGACAGCCGGACAGGGGCAACGCAGGACGGAGCAGCCGGGCAGCACAAGAGCAGTCGACGGCGCAGTCGCGTGGGGGTAGCCGGGAAGCTGAGACAGGTGGCCCCGGCCAGTGTACGTGCAGGCGGAGCTTCAGAGCAGAGGGCGATGTCCGACAGCGTGGATCTCCGCCTCCTCAAGCCGTGTCCATGGCGTCGCCGATCGCCGGCTTGCTGCTGCTCTATTCCAGGATTTGGCTCTGGCGGCGCATGATGGGGAAGAAAATAACCTAGATGGGTCAAATGGGTGTCAGTTTCTCCTATTCCTAAATTGCCCTTGTATTTTTCACAAAAAAACAAAGCAAATGAGGGGTATTACTGGAACCCGCACTGAACCGGGTGGTTTGGCAAAAACCGTTGGTTCGCTGGTTTTCGACAAAACCGGCCGGTTCGCCCGGTTTTCATTGGTTCAGTGACAGGAGCGGTCATGTGCGCTTAACAGACTAGTGAGGCTACCGGTTCCGATTTTTTTCGTTTTAACCAGTGAACCGGTCCGGTCTTTTAAACTATGCATACGCTACAAACAAGGGCCAGAGGGACAGAGAGACAAAGGAGATGTCATAGAGGTGCCAGTCCCAGAGTCCAATGTTCACATGTAGAGGTCCCAACCTGATAAGGTAGAGATCCCTATGTTTACAATGCTAGTCCCTAGATCGAATATCTAGCATCCACAGTTTAAGATGTAATATCAAAAAACAAAAGTCATATTAAAACTTATAACCAGGAATAAAATAATACATTGCATCTTACATAGCTCATTTGGCTATCTCATTACAATGCAGCAGATATAACTAAGTAGCATGGAGTCCTTCATCTTCAAAGTGCCACAAGCAATCATGTTAGTTGTAGACTTGTAATCCTATGCAACATAATAAGTTACAACCATAAGGGTCAATACATTTAAATTGTATTGGCAAGTGATACTATGGTAGAGTAGTGGTATCTAACATCTATATGTATTTGGCTAAGTGTAGCCAAGGCTTGCTTTGCTCAAAATAAGTTTTCCTTATTAGTTGAAAACACTAAGTTTTTTTTTGTCAAAATCACCCAAGGAACAACCAATTGATATTGGTTAACCTTTAACCCTTGTTCAACCACAAGTTTTTAACTTAGAAATTGGGATGAGGAGATCCTTGATTGCTTTAATGTCTTGATGCTCAAATTGTCCATTGCCGGGGACATGGCTAAGTACTTAGATTTTACTCTCTTGAGAGGTGGTGCACTTTCCCCACAAGACTCGACTTGCATCAAGACAAGATCTTTCAGAAGCCTTCCCTTAGACCAAATGGACCCGTTCCAACCTATCATCCCTACCACCTTTTGTCCATCTGGCTAAGTTATTGCAACCTATATGATCCAGGCAGAGCCCATATTGCCATGTGGCTGTACTAGAAGCTTCTCAACACTTAACATCTCAAATCTCTTTGATCCTGGGTGGCTTTCCACAAGTGAGATACACCAGGGATTCCAGTGAAATGGGCCTTGTGTAACCACTCAACATAACCCATTCTTTCCATTCCACCCAGGTGATTCATTCACATAGTTGTTTTAGTAAACAAAACACAAGTCATAGACTTAGAAATATTTTATAGCATGAATAATCCATCCTTGTTTTCTACTATCTAGGCTAAGCATGATAGTAGCAAGAATCTTAACTTAGGGAAAATTCTACTAAGGCATCATCTACTAGTATTTCACAAGGCATAGCATACTTAGTAAAAATTCCATGCAAGTCCTACTCAAAATATCACTAATGCATATTGAAAATAATAAGACAAAATATATGAAGCACCACTTACCTTTTTGGTAGAGAAACTACGTTCACTCCTTAATCTTGCAAATGTCACACTCTTCAAAGTTCACTACAAGTCAATCAAGCAAGGCACAAATTCAAACTAGCATTCAAACAATTCACCACATAAAATAATAAAAACAAAGAAATGCATGCAAGCATGCAAAATGTTGTTTTATTTGAAAAAGTGGTTTCTAATAAGGCTATAAACATTTTAAAACATCTACTGGTCATTTATAAGTGTGGCAAAAACCATTTGAAAACAAGTTTAGTGAAAATGGCCCTTTTAAATCATTTTTGTTTTGCTAGAAATGATTTATCCAAAGGAATAATTTCTAGTGTTAGCAAAATATGTTTTTAAACACCAATGTTAGTGTTTACGGTCAAACATGTTTAAAACTAATCCATTTGCAAAAGGTTTCACTCAAAAATCATTTTCAAATCATAACAACATTTTTGTTTTACTAGAAATGATTTTATTCAAAAGAATAATTCCTTAGTATCACAAAATATATTTTTAAATCCAAAAGTTAGTGTTTAGGGTTAGAGAGTTCAAAACAAATCATTTGCAAAAGATTTTACTCAAAATGATTTTTAGAATAATTTTTATACACAAAATAGTCCTACAAATGTTTCTGCCAAAACACCTAATTTTCTAGAAGCAAAATAGTAAACTAAGGGCATGGTTGCAAATTTCACATTTTTCTGATTCCAATGATATAAAATTTGTAAATTTTTGACGTGTAGAAAAAAAGTTATAGATTTTACAAATTCAAATAACTAATAGATTCAATTTCTGTTTTAATCAACAGGCAGGCCACGTGTCTGTATCCCATTGGTGCATACCGGTTCGGTTCGATCTATCAATACATGCTGTCAGATCTAATTTACATTGCATGGCATAGATCAGACGAAAACGTTTCGCCCAAACGATCTAACTCAGCCACTAGATCTGCATCCAACGGCCTTAAGCAAACCAGCCACTGGATCTGCATCCAACGGCCTTAAGCAAACCAGCGGGCATGGTTACAGGGAGGGATTACGGGCGCAATTAATCGAATTTAATCCGCGAAATCAACGCAGAAACGACAAAGGGAATGGGGGAGGAACTGGTCGCGCGGGTGAGGGAGATGATGACGAGGATGCTGATGTGGCATGGGTCCACGCGGTCAGTGAGGTGAGGGGGTACGGATGTGAGTGAGAAAGGGCTTGCGGGGGAGAGAGAGGGGAGCAGGGTGGGCTTGCTATTGGACTAGATTGGGCTAGCTGGGCCTAGGTTGGTTGGGCTGGGGTTTCTGGGTCTGTTTCTTATTTTTTTCCTTCTCTGTTTTCTTTTTCTTTTTTCTATTTCCTGTTTTAATTCAATCCAAATGGTTCAAAACTTCTATTTGAATTCAATATTTTGCAAAACCTTTTCAGTAGGTTTAATACTGTTTAATAGTGTGTTTAAAAGTCCATTTTAGAATATTTCCAAATATTCACTCATGATTTATTATTTATTTAATATAGGCATTTTGTCTCATTTAAATGAATTTGAATATGGTTCCAATCCATATTATTTTATTCAAATAATTCTTTTATTCTTTTTAAGTTAATTAGATTACTTTTTAGTCCACATTGACAATTTGAATTATTTTTCTCATGATTTAATTAATCATTTTTATTAGGGATTTTGTCTTTATTCAAATAGAATTGAATTTGGTTAAAGCCCATGTAATTTTATTTGAAGAATCTTTATTCCTTTTTTTATTTTTATTTGGATTATCTTTATTCCATTTGCTTATGTATTTGGCTAGGATTTAATTTGACTTTTATATATTCTTTATTTAGTTCTTTCTTTCTTTATCTTATAAAATCCATATATTTTTATTTATAGATCCAAAATTGGTGATTCCAATTTGTAGAATTTTATTTAATATTTGTTTATTCTTTTAAATCCTTTTAAGATTATTTTGCTAACAATTTGGCATGGATTTTGGTTAGGAGCTTTATTAGCTTTGGAAGTTAATTCCTTTAATCTTATTAAATTCATAAGTTTTTATTCATGGCTCCAAATTAAATGAAACCAATTTCTATGGTTTTATAATATTTTTATTTACCATTTTTGATCATTTATAAATGTTTGTTGCTATTTTTTTATGGAACAGATCCATAGTCTTGGAGAGATCTTGGAAATGATTTCTTTCATTAGGGTTTTAGGGTTTTGGTTTGACTTTTCCAACTGTTTAAATTTCAAGATACATTCATCGATGAATGCATTTTACTTGATTGAAATTTGTTGGATGCCCTTTTCATTCAATTTTTGTTCAAGTAGGGTTTTGATGTTTCCATTTAGAAGCAAAAGTTTCTTTTCACCCTAAATTTCAACAATTAATTCTTTTGTTTATTTATTTTTCACATTTCAAAATTTGGAAAATTTTGGGATGTGACAGGATACCACCCTTAAAAGGAATCTCGTCCCGAGATTCGGAAAGGCTAGAGGTTACAAGTTGGCTTCAAGACAACTAGGGTACTACCACCCTTAAAAGATTTCCAGGTAGATTACAACTTGGCTTTCATGGTATCTTGATGTATCCTCTCTAGACAGTTGTTTGCATAGTGTCCCTAATTTTCACACTTAAAACATGTGACAAGGTTGAGATATTTCACATGCTTGCTTGTCTTGTACTTCTTCTTTTCTAGACAATGTGATGCATAATGGCCTAGCTCTTTGCATTTGTGGCACATCACTTGGCTAATATCCTTCTTCATCCTTTGTATCACTATCTCTTGTTTGTTTTCTTGGCTCTTCTTCTTCTTGGGTTTCTCCAAAGCTAGGAGTTCTCTTATTTCATGCTCTTCATACTTCAGGACAAAGGTGGGAAAACTTCCTCGGTTCCTTGAACGATTCCTAGGATAACGTCCATATTTCCTCTTTTGTCCACCATGGTGGGTTACAATGTATGGAGGTGCAAACTTAGACTTGACTTTGTCTTCATCCTTCTTGGTATGGAGGTTTCTAAACATTTGATGTTTTCCATCTTGTTTCATCTGTTGAACTATAGGATAGATGGGGCATTGGATAGGGACATGATTATTTCCTTCACATAGGAAACATGTAACTTGAGATGTGGGGCATTGTTTACTTGGATGTTTCTCTTCACAATTAGGGCATTGGTCCATATGCTCTTTGTAAGTGTGTTCTATATCTCCACAAATTTTGCAAGCTTGAGTTCCTTCTATAATACCATCCTTGATATCATTGTTGTCACAATCTTCTTGGAAAAGGTTGCTTCTCATGTTGATCATCTAATTGGTGATCCTTTGCAACAATTGAGATTAGGTTTCCAAGATTTTTTGCATGGTTGGGTTTAACTCATTATTGTTGGCTAAAAACTGAGTTGTCACTTGATTCAACTGGGCTTGGGTTGCTAGCAGTTGTTCTATCATGTGCATCTCTTGGTTGTTGTTGTCACCATCCTTGATGTTGGAGTCTCTTGGAGAAGTCGTCTGTTTGGGTTGGATTGAGATTAGGCAAAAGATTTCTAGAGGAAGAATCCTACTCACACACAACAATTCACACAGGCAATGTTCAAGCAATCACAATCATGCAATCCACTCAAACAACAAGGTTCAAGCATATTTTTAGGCAACAAAATATTTTTGCTACACCAGATAAGTTGGTGTGATCAATAAATCGATCTAAACTAAACACTAGTATGGTGGTCCAACTATGGTTATCACTTGATATCAATCCATTCTTCTTAGTTGTTTCTTCATGAATAAGATCATGGTGTCCTTGGAAAAATTCTTGCATCTTGGTCACATGGGTTAAAATGTGATGATGGTTCTGAACGGAATATGCCCTGAGAGGCAATAATAAAGTGTTTATTATGTGTATTCCAAGTATATGATAGATGTTTATTTTGCATGCTATAATTTTATTAATACGGAAACGTTAATACATGTGTGTTTAATAAACAAACAGAAAGTTCCTAGTTATGCCTCTCTCATAAACTAGCTCGTTGATTAACAAGATGATCAAGGTTTCCTGATCATGGACATTGGATGTTGTTAATAACGGGATCACAACATTAGTGTAATGGTGTGATGAACATTCATCCGAAGTATAGCATTACGATCAAAGTCATTGAGTTTATATTGCTATAACAACTTACGAAGTGATCCTAATCCTTAGACCATGAGATCATGTCAATCACTAACACCGGAAGAGTTTCTTGATAACATCAAACGTCACACCGTAACAAGGTGATTATAAAGATGGATTTAGAACTAATAAAGTGTTATGTTGAGGCCCATGGATCAAGAGTGGAATTTTTTCATCCCGATGACGGATAGATATACTCTGGGCCCTCTCGGTGATATCACATTGGTTAGCTTGCAAGCAAGTGATTGGATCACTAGAATGTTATATCACGGGAACGAGAAAAGAGTGCATGTCAGTAACGAGATCAAACCAGGTATGGAGATACTGATGATCGAATCTCGGACATGTAATATATCGTGAAACAAAGGGATTAAGATACTAGCGTAAAAGGTTCCGACGATTACAAGAAAGTCATCGTTAAATGTGTGGGAGTCAGTATGGGTCTCCAGATCCCGCTTCTGATTATTGATCCGAGAGGGGTCTCAATCATGTCCGCATTATTCACGAACCGTAGGGTGACACACTTAAGAGACACTGACATCCAATTGGAGCAAAAGTTTCATGCCGAAAGAATGAACAAGCGCAGGAATTTATTTCACTAGATACCGAAACAGGTTTTCGGGTGAAATTGCATAAAGTGGTTATGCATGTGAAATAGAATTCTAGCAAGGGGTTATTTGTGAATGTTTGTCATTAAAGTAATTGACAAAATTCTGAATAAAATAAAAGAGTTTTATTTAATGAGAGTTTGCATTAAATTTGGTGGAAATTTAATGGCAAGTTTGAGTGGGATTTTGAGTGGAGGGAATTTAAAGGAATTTTGTGAGTGGAGTGTCCACCCACATGAAGAGGGGAGGGCAAGGGGGCAGCCCCCATGCACCGGCCACCCCCTTGGGGTTCCCCCCTCCTCCTATAAAAGGCACCCCTCTCCTCACTTCTCACTCACACCTCCTCGTGAAGGATCTCTCTCCCCCTCTAGAATTTATCCCCATGGTCTCGGACTAGCGAGATACATGTTCCCGGTGGATATCCGGCAAGAAAGAGTTGTGCTTCCGCTGCATCGCTGGAGCGAGGAGGCAGAGGTTGCTCGGTGCCTCGAACGTGTGTGCGAGCACGGATGCGCTGCCGATTTGCGGCGCTAGGACTTCCTCTCGATCTTGAGATCGGCAAGAGATCGTCTACATCAACCACTAGTCAAACTCGTTAAGCTTTGTCGGTCTTCAAGGGTATGTTCTCTACGGATATACATCCGCCCGTTGTTTGTATCTAATAGATAGATCTTGGTACTTAGTTCCCATCGTAGGATTTTTTTTGTTTTCTATGCTGCAAACCCAACAGGTTCCTTCTAAGTTATGTTTCCTTAGTCTCCAAGTCTTGAGTAATATTCTCACTTGAAGCCCTTAGTGATGTCCAAGTTGAAGTCCTTGGTGAAAATTGAAGTTGAAGTCATTGGTGATGGTGAAGTCCTTTGCTCATGTTGAAGTTTTGTCCATCAAGTTGAAAAGAGGGGAGGTGTAGAATCAAAACCAAAAAGGTTAAGGAAAGAATTTACAAGATTGTTTGTAAATAAGTTTGAACAAATACAACTCTTATTTTTCTAAGGGGTTTTGTCCAATCCTAGGGTTACAATCCTACAAGCAACATAGTGCTCTGATACCATCTATAGAGGTCCCAACCTGATAAGGTAGAGATCCCTATGTCTATAATGCTAGTCCCTGGATCGAATAGCTAGTATCCATAGTTTAAGATGTAATATCAAGAAACAAAGGTCATATTACAACTCATAACAAGGAATAAAATAACACATTACATCTTACATAGCTCATTTGGTTATCTCATTACAATGCAACAGATATAACTAAGTAGCTTGGAGTCCTTCATCTTCAAAGTGCCACAGGAAATCATGTTGGTTGTAGACTTGTAATCCTATTCAACACACTTCACTAACATCAAACAAACCAGCAACATAATAAGTTACATCCACAAGGGTCAATACATTTGAATTATATTGGCAAGTGATACTATGGTAGAGTAGTGGTATGTAACATCTATATGCATTTGGCTAAGTGTAGCTGAGGCTTGCTTTGCTCAAAATAAGTTTTCCTTATTAGTTGAAAACACTAAGTTTTTATTTGTCAAAATCACCCAAGGAACAACCAATTTATATTGGTTAACCTTTAACCCTTGTTCAACCACATGTTTTTAACTTAGAAATTGGGATGAGGAGATCCTTGATTGCTTCAATGTCTTGATGCTCAAACTGTCCATTGTCGGGGACACGACTAAGTACCTAGATTTTACTCTCTCGAGAGGTGGTGCACTTTCCCCACAAGACTCGACTTGCATCGAGACAAGATCATTTAGAAGCCTTCCCTTAGACCAAATGGACCCGTTCCAACCTATCATCCCTACCACCTTTTGTCCATCTGGCTAAGTTATTGCAACCTATATGATCCAGGCAGAGCCCATATTGCCATGTGGCTGCACTAGAAGCTTCTCAACACTTAACATCTCAAATCTCTTTGTTCCTGGGGGCTTTCCACAAGTGAGATACACGAGGGAAGCCATTGAAATGGGCCCTGTGTAACCACTCAACATAACCCATTCTTTCCATTCCACCCAGGTGATTCATTCACATAGTTGTTTTATTAAACAAAACACAAGCCATAGACTTAGAAATATTTCATAGCATGAATAATCCACCCTTGTTTTCTACTAGCTCGGCTAAGCATGATAGTAGCAATAATCTTAACATAGGTACTAAGGAATCATCTACTAGGATTTCCCAAGGCATAGCATACTTATTAAAAATTCCATGCAAGTCCTACTCAAAATATCAGTAATGTATAGTGAAAATAATAGGACAAAATATATGAAGCACCACTTGCCTTTTTGGTAGAGAAACTACGTTCACTCCTTGATCTTGCAAATGTCACACTCTTCAAATCTCACTACAAGTCAATCAAGCAAGGCACAAATTCAAACTAGCATTCAAACAATTCACCACATAAAATAGTAAAAACAAAGAAATGCATGCAAGCATGCAAAATATTGTTTCATTTGAAAAAGTGGTTTCTAATAAGGCTATAAACATTTTAAAACACATACTGGTCATTTATAAGTGTGGCAAAAACCATTTAAAAACAAGTTTAGTGAAAATGGCCCTTTTAAATCATTTTTGTTTTGCTAGAAATTATTTAGCCAAAGGAATAATTTCTAGTGTTAGCAAAATATGTTTTTAAACACCAATGTTAGTGTTTATGGTCAAAAGTGTTTAAAACTAATCCATTTGCAAAAGGTTTCACTCAAAAATCATTTTTAAATCATAGCAACATTTTTGTTTTACTAGAAATGCTTTTATTCAAAGGAATAATTCCTTAGTGTCACAAAATATATTTTTAAATCCAAAAGTTAGTGTTTAGGGTCAGAGAGTTCAAAACAAATCATTTGCAAAAGATTTTACTCAAAATCATTTTTAGAATATTTTTTATACACAAAATAGTCCTACAAATGTTTCTGCAAAAACACCTAATTTTCTAGAAGCAAAATAGTAAACTAAGGGCATGGTTGCAAAGTTCACATTTTTTTGATTCCAATGATATATTTTTTGTAAATTTTGGATGTGTAGAAAAAAGTTATAGATTTTATAATTTCAAACAACTAATAGATTCAATTTTTGTTTTAAATCAACATGCATGCCATGTGTCTGTATCCTATTGGTGCATACCGGTTCGGTTGGATCGACCAACACAGGCCATCAGATCTAATTTACATTGCACGTCATAGATCAGACAAAAAAGTTTCTCCCAAACGATCTAACTCAGCCACTCGATTTGCATCCAACGACCTTAAGCAAACCAGCCATGATCTGGCGGTGCTAGCGACGGTGAGCGGCGGCGGCGACTCTGTTAGCAGTGTTCCCGCAAAAACAGGAAGCGAGGGAGGAAGAGGAGTGGCTCACAAGGTTTGCCGTGGCGTGAGGAAGCTCAACTTCGTCGTGGGAAGGCCAGGGGTGCACGATCGTGTCAGCAATTGCTTGCCGGAGATGCTCCTGGCGACGGGTGCGCTCGGGCGTCATCGATAGTGAAGCTACAAGGCTTGTTGTTGGGCTAGCTGGGCCTAGGTTCGTTGGGCTGGGTTTTATGGGTCTGTTTCTTTTTTCCTTCTCTTTTTTCTTTTTCTTTTTTTCTATTTCGTGTTTTAATTCAATCCAAATGATTCAAAACTTCTATTTGAATTCAATATTTTGCAAAACCTTTTCAGTAGGTTTAATACTGTTTAATACTGTGTTTAAAAGTCCATTTTAAAATATTTCCAAATATTCACTCATGATTTATTATTTGTTTAATTTAGGCATTTTGTCTCATTTAAATGAATTTGAATATGGTTCCAATCCATATTATTTTATTCAAATAATTCTTTTATTATTTTTACGTTAATTAGATTACTTTTTAATCCACATTGACAATTTCAATTATTTTTCTTATGATTTAATTAATCATTTTTATTAGGGATTTTGTCTTTATTCAAATACAATTGAATTTGGTTAAAGCCCATGTAATTTTATTTGAAGAATCTTTGTTCCTTTTTTTATTTTTATTTGGATTATCTTTATTCCATTTTCTTATGGATTTGGCCAGGATTTAATTTGAATTTTAAATATTCTTTATTTAATTATTTCTTTCTTTGTCTTATAAAATCCATATCTTTTTATTTATAGATCCAAAATTGGTGATTCCAATTTGTAGAATTTTAGTTAATATTTTTTTATTCTTTTAAATCCTTTTAAGATTATTTTGCTCACAATTTGGCATGGATTTTGGTTAGGAGCTTTATTAGCTTTGGAAGTTAATTCCTTTTATCTTATTAAATTCATAAGTTTTTATTCATGGCTCCAAATTAAATGAAACCAATTTATATGGTTTTATAATATTTCTGTTTACCATTTTTGATCATTTATAAATGTTTGTTGCTAATGTTTTTATGGAACAGATCCATAGTCTTGGAGAGATCTTGGAAATGATTTCTTTCATTAGGGTTTTAGGGTTTTGGTTTAACTTTTCCAAGTGTTTAATTTTCAAGATACATTCATTGATGAATGCATTTTACTTGATTGAAATTTGTTGGATGCCCTTTTCATTCAAAGTTTGTTTAAGTAGGGTTTTGATGTTTCCATTTAGAAGCAAAAGTTTCTTTTCACCCTAAATTTCAACAATTAATTCTTTTGTTTATTTATTTTTCACATCTCAAAATTTGGAAATTTTTGGGATGTGACATAACATGTCATGGGCTCTAGGTATTTGTCGATGATAGAAGGGCGGCGGGGAAAGGAGGCCACCGAATTACCCTTTTGGGAAGAGCATATTTCAAGAATATGTTGTCTAGAACAACCCAAATTGTTACTTGGCCACCCCTTTATAAGGTGATCCAGGGCCTCCTAGAGGAAGGGTCGATTCATTTGACACTTAGAGAAACCCTAGAGTGGGAGAGAGCAGAAGTATCATCTTCTTCCTCTCTCAAATATTGCTCAAGGAGCAAGTGTAAACCATAGTTGATCTAAATACAAGATCTTGAGTGCATTCTTCATGTGTATATCCACTATGACATCCCTCCCTGGATCCCACTAGTACACATTGGCCCCTTCTTTAGCCTATCCATGGAATCTGTCGTGCCACCACCACGATAGTTGGCGCCCAACATGGGGCCAGCAACGGTGCTAGCTAGAGTCAAGATCGAGACAGGAAACTTCATCGCCATCGGCGAGCGCATCATCTCCGGCCTAGTCCAGCGATTCGCCTTGCAGGACTACGTCAGCGACAACGTGCGCAACTTCGGCAAGCGTACTCCTCCATGCAACGACGTCTTCATCAACCTTGGGGCGCACAATATCTACGTCATCATGGACGTCTCCTGCGTATACCCGTAGAGAATCGTTCTCGTAGGAGAGCCTCCCCTCTATGCTGCTCGCGGTCTGCGTATCACTCGCTCTGTAGGCAACATCAAGGTGATGATGACTGCACCAGTCATAGGCGCTGGAGCCGGCACAAACAGAGATCCGTTAGCAATAGACCCGACAGTGGAAAATGCAGCAGAAATAGGAAATTTGACTCCTAGAGTACCTCGTACAAGGGGCCCTCGGCTGAAGAGACCGGAGAATATCCTGCAGGAAGCTATAGATAGCTTAGCTACTCTTGTATCTCCTATCGTAGACCCGGCTTAAGCCCAGGCCAAGCTGGAGGAAACCCGGGAGAAGGTGTTAGAGGGAGCTAAAAAGTAGCAACAACTCAGCAGTCACTGAACAACACCTTGCGTGAATATGCTAAGGCCAATAAGCTTAACACTAGCCCAACTAGAATTGATGGTGTAAGGATAAGAGCGAAAAATCTCCTTAGTGATATAAACAAAGAACATGTTCCTAGGCCAAATGATTCGGCTAATCCAGGCTTGCCGAGATATAGCATGCTGACAAAGAACCTTAGAGCTGTAGACGCAGCCATAGCCGAGATACCTGCTTTATCCAGCGAAGCCCGACAAAGACAGCAGGAGAGAGTCATTGAGTTGGTGCGCATCACAAACCAACAAAATGAGGAACTTCTCAAGAACAACCCAGCAAGGCCAGGAGGTTCCCGAGTCATTCATTCGGCTAGAGGTGCTCCAGCAGTATCAGCTACGGCAACCTCTCCACCCGGTGGAGGCCCACGGAGAGAGGAGGTAGTAACTTCTGGAAGAAGGAACAAGCAAATGGTGCCGTATGATCCAACAGTGGACGGTAGAGGAAACCCGGACCAGGGAAATGGTAGCTAAGGCAATGGTGGAAACAGGAACTCCGGCCATGGTAATGGAAGTCAAGGGAATAACGGGCGAGGTAATCCCGGCCAGCGTAACTCGGCTCGAGGAGGACAACATCCTCCACAGCAACACCAAACAAGGTATGAACATCGGTAGGATCAAAGTGCGGGACCAACTCTGCAAAACCCGAGGCAAAACAGATATAATGATAGTTATTTGGAGGTGGAGATTGCAGGATACCCTAGTCCTGATCATCACATAGTAGGATCAAGGCTAGGAAACAGAAACTTGTAGGCGAATGATGCAAGGCTAAAATTGGACAGGATATACAGGTCCGAGTTATTGGAAGAACAAGGTCCTCTGGGTCCAGCTTGCTTTGGACCATGGATCACGAGGGAAGTACCTGTGACGAACTTTCAGTTAGCCAGAGGAACAAAAACATATTATGGTAGCACCAAGCCACAAGATTGGTTAATAGATTATGCTACTACAGTAAAAATTGCAGGGGACAATCTTAGATGGATATTGAGGAATGTACCTCAAATGTTAGAAGGACCAACAAGGGTCTGGCTGAATAATTTGTCTGCTAGAAGTATCAACTATTAGTTAGATTTTGAGGAGATGTTTTTAGCAACTTCACAAGTACATATAAGAGGCCGAATAGACCTCAGCAGTTGGTAATGTGCAAGCAAAGGCCGAATGAAACTGATAGGGAGTTTCTGACTCGATGGTGTAACCTGAGAAATTCATTTGAAGGAGTGATTGAATCACAAGCGATCGCCTAGTTTGCACAAGGGTGCAGATACAGAAGTGTGTTGTGGAAACACTATAGAGAGATATGCCGACAACGTTGGCCGAGATAATCAAGATAACCGACTCATATGCCCTGGGTGATCCGACTCAACCCGAACTTATGTCGGCCGAACAAAATGAGCGAAATGAGTATTACACTCGCGATGGAGCCGGGTCATCCCAAAGAAATGATTTCCAGGGTAAAAGAAGAGAGGATAGGCTGGACTACATATATAACTCGAGCCATGTTGCGGCTGTAACTCAAGATCAGCCGGGAGCTAGGAATAGCCAGCGATAGAAAATAAGTAGCCAACAGTGGATATCAAAGAATGATTAAAAAAGCAGTGGAGTGCTGAGTAGAAAAAGAATGGCAAGAGATGCCGAAGTATACATATGAGACCATGTTGGATCAACCTTGCAAATTTCACACACCTAATTCGGCTAAGCCTGCAAATCACACAACTCAGCAATGTGCATGGATGAAGCAGGCAATGGGGAACATGGGACCACCACAAGAACCTCACCAGCCACAGCTCATGAGGGGAAATGCCCAGCAATTGATGTTACCACCACCTCCGCCCAGGTATGAGAATCAGGAAATAAGGGACGCAGTGCATCATGTGGCAAATCAAGACCAAGGAAACCGCGGAAAATTCGACAATGATGGCCATAATGAGTACAGGGAGCATCATCAGGCTTATTCTGTGTTCATCACAGAGCAAAAAAATAGAAAAAGCATGCAGCGACGACATATGGAAGTCAATGCAGTTATGCTGGCAGCGCCGAGATACATGCATTGGTCAGACCAAGAGATCACTTGGAGTATCAGAGATCATCCCAAGATCTTGCCGAATCCAGGCTCATATGCTCTAGTGCTTGATCTGACATTCATTGGGCCAAATATAAATGTGACGTTCTCCAAGGTGCTCATTGACAATGGCAGCAATATCAATATATTGTACAAGGACACAATGCACAAGTTGGGTATCACAGAAAATATGCTGAAGGCAACTAAGACTATATTCCACGACATTGTCCCGGGGTTGTCATGCAAGCCTATTTGTCAACACCCGGATTTTTAATCCCAGATGCCTGTTATGCCATACATCGCAATCCTAGGATTACCATTTTTGCGAGACATAATAGATTGGATATCACAGTACATCATCCATTACAAACCATACATAAGGTCTTACAACAAATAAAGGATCTCATGATCCAGTCTTAGTACAATCATAGAAGCGGAATAACGTAATCATAATGATAGCATGGGCAAAGCTCCATCTTCTTGGTCACATGCAATGCTGATGATGGGAGATGATCCTAGTTGTCGTAACCTTCCTGCTGTCCGTCCTCCTGATAGTCCTCTTCATAGTCTGGCCAGGGGAATAGCCAGGGACAAAGCCATGAGTACTCTTTAAGTACTCGCAAACTAATACTAACAAGTGAGATGGTTTTGGGTAGGAAGTACTAAGCTCTAGATTATTTTGCAAAAAGCCGGATTTATCTCTACTGAGTTCAGAAGCAAAGAAAGCTAGTTGAAATTTTTAGAACTCCTAAGTGGGAACTTGAATTTCATATCACAACCCTGTTGTGGTCAAGTCAAAGTCACGAATCATTTCATAAGTCCTTTTGAAAACATCCGACGATGGAACAGTATGGCCACTCCAACTGTCCACAACCGCGGACGTGACTATTCGAATAGTTTGACACTCTACATAGGTGGTACACTTTCACCACAATATTCGATACATCCGTCAGGAACAATCCTGAATTCATCATACTCAGTATGCGGATAAGCAATCCTAACCTTTCAATTACACTCCCTAGTATAGGCACCTCTCCTGTGAGTTTGGCCTCCCAACAATGACCAACTGTCATCTTGGGAACTGCACAGGTGGACAATCTTCACAAGGTAGCCTCAGCTCAAACCTTGGCCGAGGGAACCCATACTAAGGTATATAAATTTCCAGTCAAGCCCTACCCAAATTTCGGGTATTGTGGTTGTACGGTAAAATTGGAATGGTATCGCATCCAGACAACCATTAGTTTTATAAGAGGGCTAAGGCTCATGCCTCAACATTTTCATCATCAAAATCAGCTGGTGTTCAAGAACACATGTCAAAACATTTCAGTAGAAAGACTCATCATTCTAAGGTTTGCATAACCATTTTCACCAAGTATTCCCATCTAAAGGGATCAAGTTTTTATGCTTAGCACTAGCATCTACAAGTGGGGTTAATCACTAATGAGGTGTGGTAATCAAGTGTGAATGATCTAAGTTCAATCTCATGCCTCAGGATGGCATCAATATTATCTAACTTCGGCCAAGTTTTATGCTCTTTATGCTAACTTTAAATAATCTTTCTAAGCTCTACAAGTCACTAAGTAAACTTCAATAGAAAGCTTTGATAAAGAAATAAAATAACTAAGCTTGCAAGTAAAACTAGGATTATGTGTCATCAAGGGGTATAACCAAGGCATGCCTAACACATTGCATAGATCATATAGTTTTCACAGTTGCAAGTGTTAGCTTGCCTTGTGCAGAGCAGTGGTTTAAGTTCTCCTCAGCTTCTTCCTCATAGTATTCTCCTTCCTCCTCGTATCCTTGGTCGGTACTAGCGTCTATAAATAAATACGAGGTACACAATCACCAAACAATACTTAACTATCTCTATTTATCACACCAAGGTTTTCACTAGATGATATAGGATCATCACAAACATTACAATCATCAAAGCAGTTGGCTTATTTATTTTATTTTGGAAAAGTAATTTCTACTCATTGAAAAACTACTTAAGATTTAATATTCTCCAACTAAAACATCGGATCATGTTGACACATGTCATCACCACATATTTCAGTACATGGGAATGTGATTTAAAGAGGTGTCACAATTTAACAAGGTTTAACCTTTTTATTTTAATTAATTAAAGTGACTAGAATGGCCTATGGGGCATTCTTTTATTTCTTGTCCATTCTTTCTATAAGTAAACCTAGATATTTTTATATATTCAGAAAGTTCTTGCTAAATGTGATTTTTGAGAGTTGGAATCAACTCAAAAGATTTTGTGGTTGAATTTTGAAAAATGTTTGAATGCAGAAAAGCTTCTGCCTTGTTATTTTTACTATAGGTGGTCTACAAATCTAAATGGATTGAATCAAATGGGCTTGGATTAAGAATTTCAGTACCTTTATAACAAAATTGGTTTCATGCAATTTGGTTTAGTGAATCGACCTGGGTTGATTTTTGAATCTAGGTACAGAACTAAGTTTGAAACTAAAAGAATAAACCTAAATTCAAACTACTGGGTCATGCGGGAATGTAAATGGGCCAGCCCACGGCGCACAGCGTGCGCGGGTGATTTTAAGTGGATGGCCCCACCAGTCAACAAAACAGGGGGTTGCGAAGCGGTACGGGGTGATCTAGGCCGCACGATCAAACTCTAATCGAATGGTTGTGACCTATCGTCTCCGTCGGGCAATGCAAGTGAGACAGAACCCTAGCACGGACAGTGTGGGTCTACGGGGGCTCAGATGAGGGTCGGCGATGGGGGCAAACAACGAAGTCGATGATGGCGAACCTCCTGGTACCGGCGGCTTCTCCTAGGGCGGCTCCAATCGCTGGCTCCTTTATTCCTCCTCCGCGGCAGACTCCGGCCAAATTCTGGCGATGTGTCACTCGCCTTGCTCCGGGGGTGAGGTGGGGTGGTTCTGAGAGAGAGGGAGTGTGTTGGTGTGAAGAAATCGAGCGTGGGTGGCCTCTATTTATAGTGCCAAGAGGGGACCGAAGGGCGCAGGTGGAGCTTGTCGTGGTCGTTGGCACAACGAGCTACTGGCATGGGCGATGATAGGGGGCGGTGTTGTGATCCCTGGCGAAGCTGAACGGTGTGGTATTGAGGCATGGGGCAGTGCGAGACAGTCAGAACACTACGGTGCTCTGGGCGGGTCCTACGGACATTTTAATGGCACCCCGCGTCTAGGGTCACGCGGCGGCGAACGGGGTTGTCTGGCGGTCTCCTGGGACGGTGGTGATCACGCTTGCACGTGGCGAGGGCGGTGCGCGGTATGTGGGCGCGTGTCGAGTGCGGCGCTCTAGCGTTCTCTCTGCATGGCGCAAAGGCATAGGGCGCGACAATTCTAGAGTGGTCCAGTTTTTTTTATCATTGGCGTTAGACGGGGGGGGGGGGGGGGGGGGGTGGACGGTGGTCAATGTCCCAGACATGGTGGTTAGGCTTGGTGCTGCTCCTAGCTTGCTGTCGACTAAGGGGTGGCAAGGTGAGGCTCGGCATGGTCACCATTGATGGCAATGGCAAGCTCACAGTGGTGCTAGAGCTTGCTAACTAAGCTAGATGATCTACTAAATGTCTGTTGTGAGCTAGAGAGGGGACAAGTTAGTCCAAATCACTGCTCACTATAGTGTTTGATATTTGTTTGGTGTTTGCAAGGTGTTTGATGAAATGACCGAAAGAGATTTGAATTTGAATTTTTGGTTCAAACTTGGTGGGTGTATTAGTTATATACCAGGAAGTCTCTGGTTAGTTGGAAAGGTCAACGTGAATTGGTTTGGTTTGGTTTTGAGAATTGGTGATCTTCACATATGTTAAAGATTCAATTTTTAATTGTCATTTGAATCAAGTTGCCAAATGTTTCTGTAAGTTTGAAAGGTGGGATTGGGTTCACTTTTACTTTTTCTAGCAAGGGGTGAAAATAAATGGAATTGTTTCTGTTTGAAATCTTGGACAAGAAACACTCAAAGTGGCCTAGTGAGCAAGATTGGCAAAATGACCATTTGCTTGTTTTGTTTGTTTTTGATTTTCTCTTGATTTGTTTCTGCTTGGAAATGTTTTAGATGATGTTGTTTTCATCTTTTAACCATTCCTTGCTATTTAGAACAATCACACAATTCCATTCATGCATTCCTACAATCATCACATACACACATGCATTCATATGATTTTATTTAACAAAGTTTTTGTTAACCCTAAATTTTGGTGATTGGAAATGATAATCATTGTTCAATATTTTTGGGATGTTACAAACCTTCCCTCCTTAAACAAAATCTCGTTCCGAGATTTGAGAAAGAAGAAAAAGAAAACTAGGATTTAAAGCGATCGGGAAATTCAGTCTTGATGTAGTCTTCTCATTCCCAGGTAGCTTCTTCTTCAGTGTGGTTGCTCCACTGAATCTTGAGAAACTTGATGCTCCGGGTCCTGGTGGTTCTGAAAGCTTCGTCCAAAATACAGATGGGTACTTCGGGATACGTTAGGTCATTGTTGATCTCTATGGTGTAGTGATCAATGTTCTTGAAAACTTCAGTCTTCTCCAGGACTTCAAGGCATTTGCGAAGTAACGATATATGGAACACGTTATGCACTGCTGCCATCTCCTCTGGCAGTTCCAGTTGATATGATACTTCTCCTCGACGATTCAGAATCTTGAAGGGTCTGATATATCTGGGGGCTAACTTTCCTTTGAGCTGGAAATGTTACATTCCCTTCAAAGACGACACTTTGAGATACACAAAATCTCCGATATTGAAAGCGAGGTCTCGACGTCTCTTGTCGGCATAACTCTTCTGTCTTGACTGGGCGGTCTAGAGGTGCTCATGAATCTTGTGAACTTTCCCTTCTGCCTCTTGTAGGATGTCAGGTCAAAAAATATGACTCTCTCCTACTTCCGACCAATTCAAGGGGTATGACACTTCCTTCCATACATGAATTCAAATGGGGCCATTTGCAAACTGGCTTGATAACTGTTGTTGTAAGAAAATTCTGTGAAAGGCAGAGAGTCTTCCCATTTATATCCATACTCTAGCACACAGGCTCTCAACATATCTTCGAGTATTTGATTTACTCGCTCCGTTTGTCCATCGGTCTGAGGGTGATAAGCTGTGCTAAAATCCAGTCGGGTTCCTAATCCTTCTTGGACTTTGTTCCAAAATCTGGAGGTAAACTGAGTTCCTCGATCCGACACAATGTTCTTGGGGACTCCGTGCAAACTGACGATTCTAGCTATATACAACTCTGCTAGCTTCGAACTTTCGTAGGTGGTCTTGACTGGTAAGAAATGAACGACTTTGGACAATCTATCAACTATGACCCAAATAGAGTCATTTCCCCTACTAGAAGTAGGTAATCCAGTGATAAAATCCATTCCAATAGAATCCCATTTCCATTCCAGAATCTGCAATGGTTGCAACAGTCCCGCGGGTCTCTGATGTCCCGCCTTAACTCTCTGACAAATATCACACTTGGCTATGTAGCTTCCGATTTCTCTCTTCATCTTATGCCACCAAAATTGCTCCTTTAAATCCTGATACATCTTCGTTCCTTCGGGGTGGATAGAATAAAGAGTATCATGGGCTTCTTTCAAAATAGCTTGCTTCAACTCTAAATCTGCTGGTACACAGAGATGTCCTTTGTACCACAAAACTCCTTCTTCGTCCTCGGTGAATCCGAGTACTTTGCTTGTACCGATGCGACGTTTGATTCCGTCGATACTAGCATTTCCTTTCCGCGCCTCCTTGATCTGACTGATCAAAGTGGGTTGAAGTTCTATGCTAGCCAAAAATCCTTCAATAACTAATTCCATTCGCAAATCTTCCATATCTTGGTGCAAACTTGGTTGCTCCTTCAGAATCATGGAGTTCAAGCGACACGGCAATCTGCTAAGGGCATCTGCTACCACATTGGCTTTACCAGGGTGATAGTGGATGTCCAGATCATAGTCCTTGATTAGCTATATCCATCTTCTCTGCCTCATATTAAGCTCCTTCTGAGTGAATATATACTTCATGCTCTTGTGATCCGAATAAATCTCACAACGGTTTCCCATAAGGTAATGCCTCCATGTCTTCAGGCCTAGAACTACGGCTGCTAGTTCAAGGTCATGAGTAGGATAATTCTGCTCATGCTGCTTCAGTTGCCGAGATAGATAAGATATTACTTTGCCTTCTTGCATTAGCACACATCCAAGACCAATCTTGGATGTGTCACAATACACATCAAAAGGCTTCGTGATATCCGACATGATCAAGATTGGGGCTAAAATCAATCTCCTCTTGTGTTCTTGAAAAATTGCTTCACATTTGTTCGTCCATTCAAACTTCTTATCCTTCTTCAACAATTGGGTCATGGGTCTTGTGATACTTGAGAATCCTTCTACGAACTTGCGGTAATATCCCGCAAATCCGAGAAATGCACGAACTTGGGTTTGAGTGGTTGGGGTCTGCCAATCTTCAACATCCTTCACCTTTGCAGGGTCAACGACAATTCCTCCGGCTGATACAATATGTCCGAGGAATCCTACCTCCTGTAACCAGAATTCACATTTGATAAACTTGGCATACAACTGATGCTCCCTAAGGGTTCCAAGGATGGTCCTTAGGTGTAGCTCATGTTCTTCTTCTGATTTGGAATAGATCAGAATGCCATCGATGAAACAACGACAAACTTATCCAGGAAGTCCATATAAATCTTATTCATGAGGTTCATGAAATAAGCCGGGGCATTGTTTAGTCCAAAAGACATGACGGTATACTCGTATAATCCATATCTGGTGGTAAAGGCAGTCTTTGTAATATCCTCTGCTCGAATCTTGAGTTGGTGATAACCAGTTCTAAGATCAATTTTAGATAACACTTTGGCACCAGTCAACTGGTTAAACAAGTCTTCTATCTTTGGCAATGGGTACTTGTTCTTGATGGTGACATCATTCAACTTTTGATAATCCGTACACAAACGGTTACCTCCATCTTTCTTGTCGACGAATAAAATAGGTGATCTCCATGTCGACGCACTTGGTTGAATCAGTCCTATCTCCAGCATAGCATCCAGTTGCTTCTTCAGCTCCACTAATTCAGACGGGTTCACACTATATGGTCTCTGGGCTATGGGTCCGGTTCCAGGGATTAGTTCAATGATAAACTCGATATCTCGATGTGGGGGCATACCGAGCAAAACCTCTAGAAATACATCGGGGTATTCAGAGACTACTCTGACTTGGTCAATGGTTGGCTTGGCTAGACTCTTGTTGCACTTTAATTGATGGGGCAAGGTTTCAGATACATGCTCGACTGATATTCCTGCTATACTGGCATGGTTATGGCTTTCTTGGCACAGTCGATTAATCCTTTATGTTTCAACATCCAATCCATTCCTAGTACTACTTCCAAACCTTTTGTTCCAAGTACTATTAGATTAGCATAAAAATCTATGCCATGGATTCGGATAGGTATGACCTTGCAAATTTGTCTAGCTTTGGTGGTTGAACCAGGTATTTGAACTATCATAACATGCTTCAATTTGGTGGGTTGAATCTTACTAGTGCATGCAAATTCTTCGGTAACAAACGAGTGTGATGCTTCAGAATCAAACAACACTCTTGCAAGTACTGAGTTAACGAAGAACATACCCAACACGACATCTGGCGCTTCTTGGGCTTCTTCAGCATGCATGAGAAAGAGACGGCCGTTGCGGTTGAGTGAATTCCCTGGGGAAAATCTTCTTCCGGGCTGAACACGACGCTGCTGCTGAGCTGGGGCATTTGCATTGGGGGATGCAGCAATCTTCTTGGGGCACTCATTGGAATAGTGACCCTTGGTTCCACATTCATAACAAGTCACCCGAGACTTGTCCTTTGCTGCAACAGGCACAACATTGCTTCCAGTCCTTGGGGCAGTGTTGGTGTTGGTGGCGACATTGTTGTTGTTGAACTTGGGCGGTGCATGGTTGAAATTGCTGAGGTTGCCGGGGTTGTTGTGATTTCCTCTAGGACTTGGGTTTCCTCCTCCACAGTTGGGATAGGTTGGATGGTTCATCGGGGGTCTATTGTTTCTTGGGGAAAATCCTGGAGATGGGTTGGGGCGATACTTTGGGGTATGATGGGTTCCTGGTTGATGCATCATGCGACGCTTGCAGTTCTCATTAGCTTGGTTGATCTTGCCTTCCATCTGAATGGCAGAGTCCACTAAGGCTTCAATATCACCAAAGGGGATATTGACTAACACTGTCTGCATCTCATCATGTGTCGTGGTATTGCCGACGAGTACGCCATGGAGGGGTCCTCACAGTGCGTGTTTAGAGATGTGGGGTAAGGCGGACGGTTGACGGGTACGAGGTAACACAGCTTACCCAGGTTCAGATCCCATAATGGTGGCAGAATCCTACTCCTGCTATAAATCACTATAATGGAAATACGCCGAGTTACAGAGATAGGTTCGCTGTGCGAGGAAACTAGAAAGTCTAAGTATCGTTGTGCCCTAAAGGCTCACATAGGCCCGAATTATATAGTCGCCAGGTCCTAGGGTTACAGGGAAAAGTCCTAGCCGGAAAGGTTACAGAGTTCTACACCGTCTATTACTAGTCTTGTGTATCTTGCACTCCAAGGCTCCGGGTACGCTGGTGACTCCACCGTGGCCTTCATTTATCCGGCATGGGCCTCCCTTCTGGATCCACCTAACTGGGCCGCCCAGCAGGTCACAGGCCATGCTACCGACTATGGGCCACCCGGGTTAGTCGGATAAGAGACATGCTATGAGGATACCCATATAGCATATCCCCAACAGTAGCCCCCGGAGAACTCCGAGGTCTTGCGCCGTCTTGCCTCTTCCTGTGGAATGCTCCGTCTAGGTGGATGTCGGCAAATCGTCAAGCAACATCTTGTAGTCCTCCCAAAGAACCCTGCAAAGGCTTCTCCGTCTTCTATAAGTAAGTCGAAGGAATGCTGAATCTTCCATCGTACGCTCCCATTGTCGGATTAAATCCGTCCATGCCGGAATCTTCGATGGGACTGCTCATCTATGTAGGCTGTAGGTCAGCGATGCCTCGTAACTCACATATGCAGAGAACGTAATCATATCCGTTTTTCCCGCGCGAGCGATACGAACCGTTGGCGGCGGCGGTTGGAGGTGTGGCAAAATTACCGCGCACGTTCACGAACACTTTGTCTACGCGGCAACCGTCCGATTAGATGCACGAATCTTGACACAGAGTAAGATAAATAGTGACCGTGGGACACTTGCCACTTTTTCACCCCATTCTCTCGCATCATCGTCTTCTTCCTCCAGCCGCACTCCTCCTCGAGCTCTCCGCGGAAAAACTCGAGAAACCCTAGCCTCTCTTTGCACCAGTCGCTTCCTTCCATTCCTTCCATGGCCAGCAGAAGCTCCTCCCCGCCGATGGCGGCGTCGAGCGAAGCCACGGCGAAGCCGGCGAGCTCCGTCGTCGTGCCCCCAGAGGATCTGGTCATCCCCGCATCGGCGGTGATCGAAACCACCGGCGGCGACCACAATCTGGCGGCGCTGGAGCCCCTGGAAGAGGAGCCATACTCGCACAAAGGCGACTGGCGCGGCTCGGACATCACCGGCCGCGACATCCAAGAGATGGTCGCTGAGGGTTACCTCCCTGCGATGGAGGGGCTCGCTTGGCGGGCGGCGCCGGCCGGCGAGGTGACCCCTTCTCCCCAAGCCGGAGAGAAAGTGTACCTCAAGGCGCAATTGGTACGCGGCGTTTCTCTGCCCATCTCCCACTTCTTTCTGTCCGTCTTGAATCACTTCAAGGTCCAACCCCATAACCTCTCCCCCAATAGCATCTTAGTGTTGAGCAACTTCGCGACACTTTGTGAGGGTTACCTAGGGATTAGGCCTAGGTTAGATTTGTTTGTATACTTCTTCACCGTCAAACGTGAAGCCGGATACAGTAGGGAGGAGCTTAGGAACTGCGGCACCATAAGCTTCAAGATCCGTCCTGGCCGGCGGTTCCCCGACATCGTCGGCCACGAGTCGTGTAAAAATTGGTAGCGGACGTACTTCTACGGCCCCGACATTCCTTTGGCGGGCCGAGAAGTAACGTACCCGGACTTCGTGGATGGAGCTGCCGCTGAAGTCTCCACATGGCGGTCCCATGCCTCCTTTCCCTCCGACCTCGACGCTTCTCGCGCAATAAGGCGGATCGAGTGGTTCATAGAGACGGGTCTAACCGGCTTGGACCTAGCCATGTGCTGGTTCATCAGGCGGATCCAACCTCTGTAGCACCGCACGAAGTATATGCACGAGTACACCGGCGACCGAAGGGATACCCTCCGGATCTCCGAGGACAACTTCTCGAGCGACTCCGTCAAGTTCCGCCTTAAGGACATTGCCAAGGTGAAGGATAAGAAGCATGGCTTCACCCTCACCTACGACATGTTCGTAGACGGCAAATGCCCAAAGGTAGATATTTACTTTCCGTGTATGACATTGCTCCAGTTTTTTCGTCTTGCCAATACCATCTTGTCTAACACGATGATTTCTCACTTAACAGCTTAGCGATCTAGAGGAGGGCAACCTGGCTGCCCAAATCTACGGTCCAAAGATGAAGGAAGTCACGGTCGTGTCCGACGATGATGCCCCGTTGGCGCGAAAGCGGAAGAGCTCCACCTCTGACGCTGCCGACGAAGGCAAGAAAAAGAAGACGGAGGGTGGAGCCTCCAAAAAGAGTACTGCCGCCCTGGAGGCGGAAAAGAAGAAAGCCACCGGGATGTTTGCCAAAGCGCCCCCCTAGTGTAAGCTCCTTATTCTCCGGCATTTTCTTATTTTATCTGTCTTATTCCTGTACTTATGCATTTTGCACATTTCAGGAAGAAAGCCACAACCAGCCTCAAGAAGTCCTCCAAGACTCTTGGGGCTTCTAGAAATATCAAAGATATGCTGCATCGCGACTTCTCCCCCGCCATCGCCCCTGCTACTCCTGCCGTCAAGCCCTCCTCTGCTCCGACAAGCTCCCAAGTCCAGGAGGCACCAGGCCCTTCCGCCATGGAAGTGGACTCTGGCGCCTCAACTGAGCTTGCTGTTGTCGGCGAGCAGGCGACGCAGGAGAGTGCTGCTCTCCAAATGGCTGAAGCTCCGACTAAGGATGCCATTGGTAGCGGCAAGGCGGTGATGGGAGCTGGTACTTCTGGCAAAGACGGCGCCCCTACTCCCCAGAAACCCTTCGAGTTCCCGAAGATTGTTTACCCGGCGCTCATGCCAAATAACACATCTATGTTCCTGGAGGAGTGACGTCATCTCCGACCTGCGGTCTTGAGGAGCTACTCCGGCAAGCAGACATCTTGCGAGGAAACAACATTGCCTTTGGCAAGCTGCTGGCCGAGAGCGCTACAAGCCTCAAGATCATCGCACTTGTAAGTTTTACTTTACCTTTTGCATTTTGTATGAATATCCCACTGTAGCCCCCGAGGATGTAGACGGAAAACCATGGGTTTTGCATCTATATGCTCTAAGAGTGACTAAGTTAGAAAGAACTCTCACTGTAGCCCCCAAGCATTTAGATGGAAGAAATTATTCCGACTAGATGCTTTAAGAGTAGCATACATAGTGTTCATGATTTTCAATGTTGTAGCCCCCAAGCCTCTAGTTGTAACTAAATTAATTCCGACTAGATGCTTTAAAGAAAAGCTAAGCATTTTCTGAGTTAAAAACATTATACTATAGCCCCCAAGCCTCTAGTTGAGAACTGAATCAGCTCCGACTAGATGCTTAAAGAAAAGCTAATCATATTGCTAAGTTAAAAACTCCCGCTGTAGCCCCCGAGCATCTAGGTGGAAAAACCTCCGACTAGAATCTCCAAGCAGACTAAACAACGACTTGACTTTGAAGTTGTTTCCACAGAACGAGAATGCTCGGAGGGTCATGGCAAACGACAAGTATGAGAAGATGCGCGCAGACCTTGAAGCTGAAAAAGGGTAAAACTGCCATCTTGAAGGAACAGATCATCAAAAACAAGAGTCTGTTTTCTTTTTGCGCATTTCCGTCTTACTTTTGTGCCCATAATCTCCGAGTACTCAATGTGTACTTTGTTTTCTCCGACTTGCAGAGCATGTTTCCAAGGCTAAGGATATTGTCGAGCAGTCCAAGCACATCCAGCAGCTGGACAGCAAGAACAAGATCCTTAAGAAGGAGAGAGAGGAGATGCTGAAGATGCACGAGGATTCCATGAAGGCCCCGCATGTAACACCCTCAGAATCGTCCCTATGCAAGTTTTAGCGAAACCCGCCAAACCCGCATAGAAACGATTCGAAGGTGCCCACCAGGCACTTTCGTGCGGGTGGAAAACGAAGTAATAACATTACACAACAGTCCTCGATGGGACCCACAGAGCAAATATATACAACACGACTCCATGAGTCAAGAATACAGATATACAGAACAAAGATCCAAATCACCTTGAAAATGACAGAGCGTCCGACTACGGACAAGATGCAAATGGGGCTAAGAGCCCTGAAGAATAACCAATGGCGTCCATAACCCTGCCCAGGCCAAGCCGGAAGGGTAACCCTGCTAACGACGTCGATCTCAAAACCTGCTTAAACAAAAGGGGTGCCGACAAAGGGAAAAGGAAAAAGAAGGAGCGTTAGTACTGAGGCCAGTACACGGCGAGGCTAGAATTCGGCGGTCCTCGCCTACATAGGTATGGTGGACTGAGCGGCAGGGGCAGCATGCACTAAACAACCTATAGAGACTCGATACAACTGGCGGCTATCAGAGAGGGGGAAGAAAGGCCTATTCGGAACCAACCTGGTGCTACCATCAAACAAACCCATCCTGGTGTTTCCCCCTCGAGACCAAACGAGGAAGTCAACCGAGGAACTCACACAGTTGGCAGTTTTATTTATTCGGTTATCGTTGCAGCAATTACTAGTCAAGTATAGATAATCATCCTGAGATAATAAGCAGTGGGCAATTTTAGTTAACCATTCCGTTGTAGTTGCAACACTTACTAGTCAGATACAATTAGCATGAGATAAACCCAAAAGCCCAGTAGTTGTTGGTACTTTTATTTAGCCATTCCGTTGCAGTGAAGCTGATTACTAGTCATATCGGATACAAGTCAATTTATAACAGTAAACTTTAGTTATAGTTGTCTATGATCAAGCACTGTGCTCCAAGTCGTCCATAACCGCGGACACGGCTTCTCGAAAAGATTAAACCCTGCAGGGGTGCACCAAAGTATCCACAAGCACTTCGACCCTTTTTGCCAGATCAGTTAACATACACCCATCGGTATGTCGGCGGGGCCTAAGTCACGACGTTTCTAGACCCAAAGCAAGCACGGGGGGCCACCCCACTAAGTACACCCGCAACGAAGTCGGCCGGTCTCCGAGACGGACTCAGGGTTTGCGACAGTGGCTGTAAACGACAACAAATCCCAAAACTGGGACTGTCGATACCGCGAAAACACTCCGCTTCCTAAACAGTACAGCGTGCTCCTCACACAATCGTAAATAAAGCAGTAAAGCATGGCATAGGTACAGGATAGTAAATAAAACCTCAAACTAGTTGTGGCCCCCAGTACAATACTTTGAAATCAGGTACTAATCAATGGGGGGCCCATATCTCCCCACATGTGGTTAGCGCGCTCGATCTCGGAACAGGTGTCAAGAACTCGGGGTCCTACGGGACACAAGTGGGCGGTCGGAAACCAGATATTATCTATCACCCACCGGTGCCTCTGCTTACCTACTTCAATTTTAGTTGTTAAACAGTAATTAAAGTGAACAATAATTAAAGCCATGATCATCTCCAACACCAACATGCGGCAATACTCCAACAACTGTGGGACTTGATGACACGCAACAGCACTTGAGCGAGCGACTACGGCGCGCGGGTCCAACTATCTACCAAACAACAGGTAATAGGAGGTGTCCAAGGCAATATAAGGCTGCAAGGAATATCACGGGTACGAAAACTAGAGCAACGCAACACAGATAGCAATAGATCAACAGGAGGGAATAAATACTATAAAAGTAAGATAGGTAGAAAGGGGGAGATGCTCGCCTGGAAACATCGTCGAAGGTTCAACCGAAGATCGGGTCGACACTCGCATCAACTCAACGGCCTTATCCGCGAAGAAGCAAAACGCTAGAAGAAACACCGGATGCAATATTTAATACTACGGCAAAAGATCGGGCATGATGCATGTATGATGCATGACATGGCAAAGATGTGATGCAATTAGGCCATATTAAGCGGAACCGGGGTCCCGACATTTAAATATATGGTTCAAGTTGTTTAGCTACCCCGCAATTTAAATGTTGTTTTAACAAGGCAAGATATGACAACGGTTCGATGCACAAATTTAAATGAGGCCAATATAAGACTAGATTTGCCCGCATATGGGCCCCATATTTAATTATTAGGTGAATCGGCATAAGGCCCCCAAACCACATGATAAGATGCATGCGAGTATGACAATTTAATATGCAGCAATTTGTTATTACATTTATAAACATAGGGCTCGAGAAAAGGGGTCACACATAGGGGGGTCTCGACGAACTTGGGGGTTCGGAGGGGTTAGGGGTAGGTCTCGGGGTTCGGATCTGGGGTTCGGTGTCGACGGGGTCGTTCTCGGATAGCGGGGTAGATCTTGGCGCATCCGTGGTCTTCGGGTCATGTCGACGGTCGTGGCGTTCGGAATGAAGAACTTGGCGTTCTGCGTCGGTGTCCTTACCGTCTGGGTTCTCGAGCATCGCATCCGGGAAGGAGTACTTGTCGTTCAGGGTCTCGGTGTCCGGGGTGAAGTACTCGGCGTCTTCGAGTCGGGGGTCTCGACGTCTTTGGGTCCGGGAACCTCTTCGGAACCCGTGAGGCGATCTTGGCGCTCGATGTCCGTGAGGCAGTCCTTGGAGTCCAGGACAGAGATCTTGTCGGTGGTCTTCGGGTCCGTGAAGGAGATAAACGCGTTCTGAGAAGATCTTGATGGCACCGGTTTGAACCTTGCGAACCATCTGCCGTACTGCAACCTGGGCATGCGACAGAAGTGAGAGCAGCAGCGCGGCATACTCAGGGAAAACAGGGGCGACGCGGTCGGAGGTCGGCGATGCAACGAGGCTGCAGGGGCGGTGATCGGCGTCGCGGGCGGTGGAGGCGGCCGACGGGGTCATGGCCAGCGGAGGAGGGCGCCGGGGCAGGCGAGGACGGCGGCTGCGGCGGTTGGTGTTGGGCGGCGCTGCCGGGCCGTGCGGCGGCGGAGGAGGCCGGAGGAGCAGAGGCGGCGGTGGAGCTCGGGGGCCCGCGGAGGAGGGTCGGCGGCCTGGGAGGAGGAGGTCGGCGCACTGGGATGGCGGCGGCGGCGCTCTGGGGCTGGCCCGGAGGCGGCGAGGGCGATCGTGGAGCCGGCAGGGCTTGCTCGGAGGGAGGCTGCTGGAGGGGCCTTGCGACGGAGGGGCGAACGGCGGGGCGGCGACTGAGCGGGGGCGAGGTCGGTGGCGAGCTTGGGGGCCGGGGTGGCGCGGGCTCGACCGCGAGGCGGTGGCGGACGGCGGTCTGGCGAGCTCGGAGCAGAGGGCGCTCTGGACCGCGGCCGGCGCGACCGGGGCGGTGGGGGAGAAGGTCGGGGCGGTGGCGGCGAGGTGGGGCCTGGGGCGAGCGGCGCGGCGCCGGCGAGGCACGGGGGAAACCACGCGGGCAGAGAGGAGAGGAGGGGAGCCGGTGAGCGACGGTGGCCGGACGACGGGACGCGGAGGGCGGCCGCGGCGAGGCCGACGCGCAGCGGAGGGGGGTTGCAGGGGGAGGGCGGCGGACGGAGGGAACTCGCGGGGGAAGGCGCGCAGGCGGCGAGAGGGCTCGTCGGGGCGAGGAGTGGAGGCGGGAGGTGGGAGACGCGGGGGAGGAGGAGGGAGCAGGGGAGGGCGCGTGTGCGGGAGCGAGGCCAGGGGCGGTGGGACTGGGGTGGGGCCAGGGTGGTTGACCGCGGGAAGAGAGAGGGAGTGGCGGGGCCCAGGGGGAAGAGAGAGGGGGTGCGGGTCCAGGCTGGCGGGGTGGGGAGGGGAGAGAGGCAGGTGGGCCAGGTGGAGGTTTGGGGTTGGTTAGGGGAGGGGAGGTGATGAGGTGGCGGCAGGTTATTGGGCGGGGTGAGGTGGCTGGAGGGTGGGTAGATAGGACTGGGGTAAGAAAAGATTTGGGGTGGGGTCTAAGCTGGACCGATTTTATTCTGGGGGTGGTCGTTCGGGTCGAATCGGCCCGTTCGACTGCCCCCACAAAATAATTAAATAATTTTATTTGTTTTAAACAGACTTTTGCAAACCGATAGCAACCAAAACAAAATAATCCGGTGACCCGGTTTTTGCGTTTGAACAAAGACAAGACGTTTAGAAAATACAAACAGGTTTTTCCGCAATAGTTTTATGCAAGCAAATGCAAGATGATGACGATGCTCAAATGCAATGTGGCATGATGACATGAGCATGCGGTCATGATGATGCAATGCACAAAATCAACACGATTTTCTAGTAGTGGTTTTGCGGGATGCCACACCGCAGGAGTCCGCCTCCGCGGAAATCACTCGCTTGAAGGAGGAGCTTGCGATCCTTAAGTGTAACACCCTCAGAATCGGCCCTATGCAAGTTTTAGCGAAACTCGCCAAACCCGCATAGAAACGATTCGAAGGTGCCCACCAGGCACTTTCGTGCGGGTGGAAAGCAAAGTAATAACATTACACAACAGTCCTCGATGGGACCCACAGAACAGATATATATACAACAGCGACTCAAAGAGTCAAGAATACAGATATAATGTACAAAGATCCAAATCACCTTGAAAATGATACAGCGTCCGACTACGGACAAGATGCAAATGGGGCTAAGAGCCCTGAAGAATAACCAATGGCGTCCATAACCCTGCCCAGGCCAAGCCGGAAGGGTAACCCTGCTAACGGCGTCGATATCAAAACCTGCTTAAACAAAAGGGGTGCCGACAAAGGGCAAAGGAAAAAGAGGAGCGTCAGTACTGAGGCCAGTACACGGCGAGGCTAGAATTCGGCGGTCCTCGCCTACATAGGTATGGTGGACTGAGCGGCAGCGGCAGCATGCACTAAACAACCTATAGAGACTCGATACCACTGGCGACTATCAGAGAGGGTAAGAAAGACCTATTCGGATCCAACCTGATACTATCATCAAACAAACCCATCCTGGCTTTTCCCCCTTGACACCGATCGAGGAAGTCGGCCGAGGAAATCACACAGTTGGCATTTTTATTAATTCAGTTATCGTTGCAGCAATTACTAGTCAGGTATAGATAATCATCCTGATGAAAATAAGCGGTGGGCCATTTTAGTTAACCATTCCGTTGTAGTTGCGACACTTACTAGTCAAATACAATTAGCATGAGATAAACCCAAAAGCCCAGTAGTTGTTGGTACTTTTATTTAGCCATTCCGTTGCAGTGAAGCTGATTACTAGTCATATCGGATACAAGTCAATTTATAACAGTAAACTTTAGTTATAGTTGTCTATGATCAAGCACTGTGCTCCAAGTCGTCCATAACCGCGGACACGACTTCTCGAAAAGATTTAACCCTGCAGGGGTGCACCAAAGTATCCACAAGCACTTCGACCCTTTTTGCCAGATCAGTTAACATACACCCATCGGTATGTCGGCGGGGCCTAAGTCATGACGTTCCCAGACCCAAAGCAAGCACGGGGGGCCACCCCACTAAGTCTACCCGCAGCGAAGTCAGCCGGTCTTCGAGACGGACTTAGGGTTTGCGACAATGGCTGTAAACGACAGCAGATCCCCAATCGGGGACTGTCGATACAGCGAAAACACTCCGCTTCCTAAACAGTACAGCGTGCTCCTCACACAATCGTAAATAAAGCAGTAAACATGGCATAAGTACAGGATAGTAAATAAAACCTCAAACTAGTTTGTGGCCCCCAGTACAATACTTTGAAATCAGGTACTAATCAATGGGGGGCCCATATCTCCCCACCTGTGGTTAGCGCGCTCGATCTCAGAACAGGTGTCAAGAACTCGGGTCCTACGGGACACAAGTGGGCGGTCGGAAACCAAAACTTACCTATCACCCACCGATGCCTCTGCTTAATTCAATTTTAGTTGTTAAACAGGAATTAAAGGGAGCGAAAAGTAAAACCATGATCATCTCCAACGTCAACATGCGGCAATCCTCCAACAATTGTGGTACTTGACGACAAGCAAAACACTTGAGCAAGCGACTACGACACGCGGGTCCAACTATCTACCAAACAACAGGTAATAGGATGTGTCCAAGGCTATATATGGCTGCAAGGGATATCACGGGTACGAAAACTAGAGCATCGCAACACAGATAGCAAAGATCAACAGGAGGGAATAAATACTAGAAAAGTAAGATAGGTAGAAAGGGGGAGATGCTCGCCTGAAAACATTGTCGAAGGTTCAACCGAAGATCGGGGCGAAGCTCACATCAACTCAATGGCCCTTTCCGCGAAGAAGCAAAACACTAGAATAAACACCGGGTGCAATATTTAATACACGGCAGAAGATCGGCATGATGCATGCATGATGGATGACATGGCAAAGGTGCGATGCAATTAGGTCATATTAAGCGGAACCGGGGTCCCGACAATAATTAGGTGGTTCATGTTATTTAGAAGCCCCGCAATTTAAATGTTGTTTAGCAAGACAACAGATGGAACCGCTTCGCTACACATGTTTAAATGAGGCCAACATAAGGCTAGATTTGCCCGCATATGGGCCCCATATTTAATTATTAGGTGAATCGGCATAAGGCCCCCAAACCACATGATATGCATGCGAGATGACAATTAAATATGCGACAAGTTGTTATGTTATTATAAAATAGGGTGTCGGGAAGGGTTCACACATTGAGGGGTCTCGACGGTCTTGGGGGATCCGGGGGTTTGGGGTTCGACAGGGTCCAGGGTTCGACGGAGCGGTCTCGACGGAAGCGTTCTTGGATTACTGGGCTCGATCTTGTTGTTCGGGATGAAGCACTTGTCGCACCGGGGTCTCGGTGTCCGGGATGAAGTACTCGGCGTCTCCACGTCGGTGGCCTTGGCGGTATCGGGTTCGGACTCCGGATCCGGGCACGGTCTTAGCGCTCCGTCTTCAGTGTCGTTGGCGAACTCGGGCTCGATACCGGGGGTCCTTCGGATCCCTGAGGCGATCTTGGCGTTCCGGGCATCTTCGGTCCGTCCTCGACCATCAGGGTCCATGACGAAGATCTTGGAATGGGCGCCACTTGGGTTCGGTGTCGATCTTGGCGTTCACTTGTACATGTGGCCGTCTCGTTGAGGGGTGGTCTTGGACGCGCGGTGGAGGGGGCTTGCGGCGTGGCCACGGCGGCGGCGATGAAGGCAAATGATGGTGGTTGGTGCTGCTCGCGGAGGAAGCTCGGGTAAGGCCCAGGGCGCTGGCTCGCGGACAGAGGCGTCGCTTGCTGGGGAAGGACAACACGGCGGTGCAGAGGGGCACAGGGCTCGCACGGGGAGGCAGCGACCTGAGAAGGTGATGCGGTACTACGGGGTCGAGCTCGAACAGAGGAAGGCCGGACCGACGAGGGCAGCAAGGCAGGCACGCGGGGACGGGGACGCGCGAGTCGGGGCCAGGCTCGGCCGGAGCGGCGCGCAGAGAGGGAGAGAGGGAGCGAGCGAGGGACGGGGGCGAGCCGCGGAGGAGAGGCGGCCTGGCGGCGGGGACGACGGACACGGCGGGAGGCGGCGGTGGAGGCCGGAGCGGAGCGACGAGGGGAGGAGCTTGGGCCGGAGGAGGGAGCGGCGGCTGCGCCGGCTCGGGAAGGTCAAGGCGGTGGCGGAGCGGCGGAGGCGCCGGGCGTGGCGCGGGCGCGCTCGCCGAAGGAGGGGAAGGCGGGGCCGAGAGCGGGCTAGGGGCGAGGTTCGGCGGGGAGGAGAGAGCGTCGGGGGGAAGGGAGATTGGGCCGCGGGGCCGGGCAGGCGGCGGGGAAGCTTGTGGGGGCGCGCGGGAGGCGGTGGCTGGCGGCGGGTGAGCGGCGTGCGTCGGAGGCTGTGCGGGGAGAGAGACGAGAGGAGAAGGAGGTGGGGGAAGAGGCCACGCGGGGGGAACAGCGGCAGGTGGGTGGGACCCAGGCGTGGGGTGGGATCGGGTGTGGGGCTGGGCATGCGTGGTGTGTACTGTGTGCGTGTGTTGGATGGATGGTGTGGGCAGGCGGGTCCACAGGAGAGAGAGAGGAGAGAGAGAGGGGAGGGGAGAGGGATGGGCTGATGTGGCAGCGACGGGTTGGAGGGGAGTTTGGGGAGGGTGAGGTGGCACCTGGCTATTGGGGGGAGTGATGTGGAGAGGAGGGCTGGGTAGATTAGTTGGTAGGTTTAGGAATTAGGTGGACCGATTTAAAAATGGGGGTGGTCGTTCGGGTCGATTCGGCCCGTTCGACTGCCCCTGCTAAAACAATTAAACTTTTTATTTGTTTTAAACGGGCCGTATGCAAACCGATAGCGGCCAAAATAATTAATCCGGAGAACCGGGCTTTGCGTTTGAATTAAGATGGGGCGTTCGGAAAACAAATCAGGCGTTGCGAAAATAGTTTTTGACAAACAACATATGATGATGACGATGCAATGCACAAAACAACGCGATTTTCTAGTAGTGGTTTTTTTTTGCGGGATGCCACATTAAGGATCAGAAGCAAGCTGCTGATGAGCAAAACCTTCGCCATAACGAGGCGTTTAAGCTCCTTCAACAAGAGAAGGAGACACCGTCTGGCAGGCTAAGGCCAACATCTTCAGTAAGTGTCCTCCGCCTTGTAGTTCTGTAGTCTGGATACTTGGAATTTATTGAACTCATGCAATCCATGTCGGAATTTTCAGCGCCTCTGGGTTTAACCCGCTCGCCTCCTTCAGACAAGGAGTGCATGGTTCTTGCCGGCAAATTCATCAATACCGCCATCGCCCAAGCCAAGGAGATTGCCAAGCCCCTCCAGATTTATATCAAGGCGTCAGACTCCGTGGTGAAGTACTCGGAGATTTTGCGCCGAGCCCCCAAGCGTGTCGCGAGCTGGAAAGCTTCATGCGCACGGGCTGGCGCGGGGATGGCATTATCCATGGTGAAGGCACACTACGAAAATGCTGACATCGACACTGTGACATCTGGTATCCCCGACGTGGATGATGACGGCAAGGAGGTCGATCATGAAGCCATCCTGTCATCACTCGCGGGTTATGACACCAGGGTTGCCGAGTTGGTGGACGTTGACATCTTCGTGCCCAGGAACTTCATCGACAACGTTGACCAAGATTCCTCCGAGTCTCACCACAGTGCCGACACTGAGGGTGATTCTCCGGCTGGTGATGATGCGGCCTCCAAGTCCCCTGCACCCAAAGAGTGAAGAAACACTTTGTAATTCTTGGTTCGCCCTTGACGTGTGCATTGAAAAAACTTGGTGATGTAATCTTAAGGCGGAAAACAGTGGTTGTCGTATCCTGCTACTTAAGAATTAATTCCCAGTATGTATATATTTTTTAAGCAAGTGCTGGCTTATCCATTACTTTGGTTTTTATGCTTGACTTTTCGTGAATCAGAGGACTCGTTGTCGGAACCATGCGCTTAGGTGATGATGCCCAATGACACCGTCAATAACCTGAGCACAAAATTGCTGACAATAAGTGCCGAAAGTCACTACTCCAGAATCCACATAAAAACAACAAAGAACGTGTAGACCAGAAAACTTAAGCTAACGCCCGTAGGCGGAATTTTCACAAGTACAATCGCAAGACTTGTGCATAAAGGTTTATATGATCCAAAAATGAACACTAAAGGAGGTAAAAGACTCAGCAATATGAGTGAACCAAAGAGCTTTATTTCATTGATCATATAAGAGGTACACAATTAGATAAAAAGTGCTAAGTGTAGAAAGGACGTAGCTGTGCTATGTTCCATGGCCGATCAAGCTCCGGGTAGTCATCATCCGGGTCATGTCGCTTACGCTTATGATCCTCGTTGGGTCTGTCCTTGAGTTCACGATTGTCGACAAGGTAGTAAGACCCATTGAGCAGCGCCTTGCTTATGATGAACGGTCCTTCCCATGGCGGGGATAGTTTGTGTGACTTCTTCTGCTTAAGTCAGAGCACTAAATCCCCCTCTTTAAACGAGCGATGCCGAACGCGGCGACTATGGTAGCTGCGTAGCTTCTGCTGGTAGATGGCGGATCTTTGGCATGCCAAAACGCGCTCCTCCTCGAGAAGGTCCACATCTAGGCGTCTGGATTATTCAGCGTCATCTTCGTCGTAGGCGGCAACTCTTGGTGCATCGTGGAGGATGTCGGAAGGTAGGATGGATTCTGCTCCATATACCATGAAATAGGGGGTGTAGCCGGTGGATCTGTTGGGTGTAGTTCGTAAACTCCACATCACAGATGGCAATTCTTCCGCCCAGGCTCCAGCTGCTCTGTGTAGCGGTGCCTCAAGACGTGGCTTGATTCCCTGCAGAATTAATCCATTGGCTCGCTCAACTTGACCATTGGATTGTGGGTGTGCCACAGATGCAAGGTCAAGTCGGATGCCTTTGTCCCAGCAATAGGCCTCCACTTCTCCGAGTGACAAGTTGCTTCCGTTGTCGGTGATAATGCTATGTGGGAGGCCAAATCTCACCACTATATCCCGGACAAACCTGAGGGCAGTTGCCCCATCAAGCTTTCTAATGGGTTTAGCTTCTATCCATTTGGTGAATTTGTCAACTGCTACAAGCAGATGCGTAAATCCACACGGTGCCGTTTGTAACGGCCCCACCATGTCTAGCCCCTAGACTGCAAACGGGCAAGTTACTGGGATTGTTCGCAATTCCTCGGCAGGAACATGTGGTTGTCGGGCATAATACTGGCATCCCGTGCATGTCTCAACCAGCTTGTCGGCGTCCGCCTTCGCGGTTAGCCAGTAGAATCCTTGCCGGAAGGCTTTCGCGACCAACGATCGAGGAGCGGCGTGTTGCCCGCAATCTCCAAGATGGATCTCGTGCAGGATTTCCATACCTTCTAGATGGGAGACGCACTTTAGGTATACACCAGTAGTGCTCCTTTTATAGAGTTGCCCATTGATTATGGTATAACCCTTTGCTCGTCGTACTATTTGCCGTCTTTCGACTTCGTCGTCGGGCAAAATTCAGTGTTCGAGATACTCCATGAACGGTTTTGTCCAAGCCGGAGGGATCTTTGTCACTATGTTGACAAAAGAGTCAGCTCTATCCGGGTTGTCGATGTCGGCGCCCTTCACGGATGGTATGCATAGATGCTCTAGGAATACTCCTGGCAGAATTCGCTTGTGCCCTGATCCAAGTTTAGACAGTAGATCAGCCGCCTCGTTTTGCTCCCTAGGCACATGTAGGGGTTCATAGCATGGAAAACAAAAATTTTCTACCGCATACAAACAAACAAGCCAAGATCTATCTACTAGATTGTAGCAACGAGTCGATGGAATAACTCACCCTCGAAGATTCCAAAGTGTTTAACGAGAGCGGATTCTCGTGGGTGATGTAGTCGTACTCTCGCCGATCTCAAGATCGCGTAGACTATCCTTCCGGCGCTGCGTTCCGGCAGCGCTTCCGCAGTCAGTCACACGTTCGGTACTCGATGAAGACCTTCCTATCCATTGTTCCAGCAGGCAGTGGAGGTTGTAGCACTCTCCTCGCGATTCCGGCAGCATGACGGCGTGGTACCGGAAGTAGAGGGGAGATCTCGCAGGGCTTCGCCTTAAGCCGGAGCGAGTATGGTGGACTATGAGAGAGGCCTCGGTGATCTAGGGTTTAGACACACCAAGGAGAGAGAGCTAGGCCGGCGGCTAGGGAAAGGGGATTTCCCCAAGTCGGCGGCTAGGGTTTGTCCTAGGGCGGCGGTGGCTGCAGGAGGGCCGGCGGCTAGGGCTAGTGTTTTGGGCGGTGGAGTTGTGTGCTTGGAGGGGCAGCACTGTCCCTCCTTATATAGGTGGAGGGCGCAGGCCAAGGGGAGGGGAGTCCCTCCCCAACTCGGCTTCCAAGGCCGGCGGTGGAGGGAGAGGGACTTCCTCGCCAAGTAGGTTTCCTACTCTCCCTCCACCAAGCAAAATAGCCGTTTGACTTTTCAAATTGGCGTTTGACTTTTCAAACTAGGATTTGATTTATCCCTTTATTTCACTCAGCGATGACACCTAGTACATGATGCAACCATTCCAACTTGTTATGACACATTCATGTACCCTTCCCCTCCGGAGTGCCGGACATTCCGGAACCTTCTAGAACATTCCTGATGAAAACACCGGAACTATTATCCAACCCCGAAACAGGACTTTCCTTATATGAATCTTATTCTCCGGACCATTCCGGATCTCCTCGTGATATCCTGGATCCCATCCGAGACTCCGAACAACATTCAGTCTCTTACTCATCATTCCATAACTACTCAAACAATGTCGAATCCTTAAGTGTGTCTCCCTACGGTTCGTGAATTATGCGGACATGATCGAGACACTTCTCCGATCAATAACCAAATAGAGGAATCTGGAAATTCATATGGCTCCCACATATTTCTACGATTACTTTGCGATCGAATGAACCACTTACATACGATACCAATTTATCTTTGTCTCACGATAGTTTACTTATCCGAGGTTATGATCGTCGGTATCTCTGCATACCTAGTTCTACCTCGTTACTGATAAGTACTCTTTTCTCGTTCCCGTGATATGTGATCCCTTGTGAGCCATTCACATGCTTGCAAGCTAATTGGATGAAATTTCACCGAGAGGGCCCAGAGTATATCTATCCGTCATATGGATGGACAAATCCCACTCTTGATCCATGTGTCTCAACCAATACTTTCCGAACACTCAATGCCACCTTTATAGCCACCCAGTTACGGTGTGGTGTTTGATGTCATCAAAGCATCCACCCGGTAAAGGTGATATGCATGATCTCATGGTCGAAGGAATTAGGTTACTATGTATCAGAAAGCATATAGCAATTGAACTATTAAAATGACTTGATCTTTATGCTACGCTTATCTATAAGAGTATGTCCATCATATGATTCTCCTAACGATATGATCTTGTTGTTAATAACATCTCAATGTTCATGATAGGGAAACCACAATCATTTATTAACCAACAAGCTAGTATTGTGAAGAGGCTTTACTAGGGACTTCAATTTTAGTTTACAAATCACACAAGTATTAATGTTTCCTTGTTAATACTATTATAGCATGAATGTAAACATTTATCATAAACACAAAGATATAATAATAACCATATTTATTATTGCCTCTAGGGCATATCTCCAACAGTCTCCCACTTGCACTAGAGTCGTCTAATCTAGATTACATGGTAATATACGGAACACCCATGGAAGTTTGGTGCTGGTCATGTTTTGCCCTCGGGAGAGGTTTAGTCAACGGATCCGCCACATTCAGATCTGTGTGTACTTTGCAAATCTTTATGTCCCCATCTTGGACATGTTCTCGAATAGCGTGAAAACGTAGCTTGATGTGCTTCAGCTTCTTGTGTGACCTTGGTTCTTGCGCATTGGCTATGGCGCCCATGTTATCACAGTAGATAGACATTGGGTCCAGCGCACTAGGAACCACACCGAGCTCTGTAATGAACTCTTTCATCCATATTGCTTCCTGTGAAGCCTCCGAAGCAGCCATGTATTCCGATTCAGTTGAAGATCTCGCCACAACGCTTTGCTTTTCACTCCTCCAGCTAACTGCTGCACCATTCAAAGTAAATACGTATCAAGATTGTGATTTAGAATCATCCGGATCGGTGTTCCGACTAGCATCGGTGTAACCATTAACAACGAGCTGTTCATCACCTCCATAAGAAAGAACCATATCCTTCGTTCTTCTCAAGTACTTAAGGATGTTTTTGATCGCTCTCCAATGATCCACTCCTGGTCCACTTTGATATCTGCTAGTTAAACTAACAACATATGCAATGTCGGGTCTAGTACATAGCATGGCATACATTAGAGATCCTATGGCCGAGGCATAGGGAGTCTTACTCATCCTTTCTCTATCTTCTGCTGTTGCCGGACTTTGAGTTTTACTCAAGGTCGTATTGGGCAACATGGGCAAGAACCCTTTCTTGCTATCTTCCATTCCAAACCTCTTTAGAACTTTGTCCAAATATATACTTTGTGACAATGATATTAGGCGTCTCGATCTATCTCTATAAATCTTTATGCCTAATATGTAAGCTGCTTCGCCAAGATCCTTCATTGAAAAACTATTATTCAAATATTCCTTGACGCTATTAAGAAGGTCTACATCATTCCCAATCAACAATATGTCATCTACATATAGTATTAAGAATGATATAGAGCTCCCACTCACTTTCTTGTAAATACAAGCTTCTCCATAAGTTTGTATAAAACCAAAACTTTTGATCACCTTATCAAAACGTTGATTCCAACTTCGGGATGCTTGCTTCAATCCATAGATGGACCGTTGAAGTTTTTATACCTTGTTAGCATCTTTAGGATCGACAAAACCTTTGGGTTGCATCATATACAACTCTTCATCAATGTCTCCATTGAGGAATGCTGTTTTGACATCCATCTGCCATATCTCATAATCATAATATGCAACGATTGCTAACATAATCCTCACAGACTTTAGCTTCGCTACTGGTGAGAAAGTCTCATCGTAGTCAACTCCTTGAATTTGTCGAAACCGCTTTGCGACAAGTCGAGCTTTATAGACAGTAACATTACCATCAGCATTTTTTTTCTTCTTGAAAATCCATTTGTTCTCGACAGCCTTCCGGCCATCCGGTAAATCCACCAAAGTCCATACTTGGTTTTCGTACATGGATCCAATCTCGGATTTCATGGCTTCTTGCCATCTATTGGAATCTGGGCTCATCATCGCTTCCTCATATGTCGCAGGGTCATCGGTGTTGTCTACCAACGTGACACTCATAACGGGATCATACCAATCTGGAGTGGTACGAGTTCTCGTTGACCCGCGAGGCTCTGTAGTAACTACAACCGACGTTTCATGATCATCATCATTAGCTTCCTCTCTTATTGGTGCAGGCACCACAGGAATTTCTTCCGGTGCTGCGCTACTCGCAATTTCGAGAGAAGGTTCGACAACCTCGTCGAGTTCTACTTTCCTTCCAGTCACTTATTTCGAGAGAAATTCCTTCCTAGAAAGGATCCATTCTTGGCAACGAAGATTTTTCCTTCGGATCTATGATAGAAGGTATACCCAATAGTTTCCTTCGGGTATCCTATGAAGATGCATTTTTCCGCTTTGGGTTCAAGCTTGTCCGGCTGTAACTTCTTTACATAGGCTTCGCAACCCCAAACTTTAAGGAACGACAATCTAGGTTTCTTCCCAAACCATAATTCATACGGTGTCATTTCAATGGATTTAGATGGTGCCCTAATTAAAGTGAATGCGGCTGTTTCTAATGCATAACCCCAAAATGATAGCGGTAAATCTGTAAGTGACATCATAGAACGAACCATATCTAAGAGAGTTCGATTACGATGTTCGGACACACCATTACGTTGTGGTGTTCCCGGCGGTGTCAATTGTGAAAGTATTCCGCATTTCTTCAAATGCTTGCCAAACTCGTAACTTAGATATTTACCTCCATGATCAGAACGTAGGAATTTAATCTTCTTTTGATTCTCTACCTCACTTTGAAATTCCTTAAACTTCTCGAAAGTTTCGGACTTATGTTTCATGAAATAGATATACCCATATCTACTCAAGTCATCTGTGAAGGTAAGAACATAACAATAACCACCGCGCGATGCTACACTCATTGGACCACACACATCGGTATGTATGATTTCCAATAAGTCCGTAGCTCGCTCCATCATACCAGAAAATGGAGTCTTAGTCATTTTACCCATCAGACATGCTTCGCATCTTTCAAGTGATTCGAAATCAAGTGATTCAAGAAGTCCATCGGAATGGAGTTTCTTCATACGCTTCACTCCAATGTGACCAAGACGACAGTGCCACATATAGGTCAAGTTATCGCTCGATTTCAAACGTTTAGCCTCAATGTTATTAATATGTGTATTTCCACTATCGAGATTCAATAAGAATAGACCATCTATCAAAGGTGCATGTGCATAAAACATATTACTCATATAAATCGAACAACCATTATTCTCGGACTTAAACAAGTAACCGTCTCGCAATAAACAAGATCCCGATATAATGTTCATGCGTAACGCAGGCACCAAATAACAATTATTTAAGTATAAAACTAATCCCGATGGTAGATGAAGGGGTAGCGTGCCGACCGCGATCACATCAACCTTTGATCTGTTTCCCACGCGCATCGTCACCTTGTTCTTTGCTAGCTTCCGTTTATTCTGTAGCACCTGTTTCGAGTTACAAATATGAGCAACCGAACCAGTATCAAATACCCAGGCAGTACTACGAGTACTAGTGAGATACACATCAATAACATGTATATCGGATATACCTTTCTTCTTGATGTTGCCGTTCTTCAAATCCGCCAAGTACTTTGGGCAATTCCGCTTCCAGTGACCTTCTCCCTTGCAGTAAAAGCACTCAGTATCAGGCTTAGGTCCAGCCCTGGTCTTCTTCGTCGGCGCGGTAACTTTCTTACCACCCTTCTTGAAGTTTCCCTTTTGCTTAGACTTGCCTTTCTTGAATTTGGTGGTCTTATTGACCATCAACACTTGGTGCTCTTTCTTGATCTCCACTTCTGCATATTTCAACATAGCAAACAGTTCTGGCAACTGCTTGTTCATGTTTTGCATATTGTAGTTCATCACAAAGTTCTTGTAACTTGGTGGTAATGATTGGAGGACACAGTAAATCCCCAAAGCATTAGGAATCACTATACCCAAGCTTTGAAGTTTGTTTCAGTGCCCAGACATCTTAAGCACATGCTCACTAACGGAGCTGCCCTCTTCCATCTTGCAGTTAAAGAACTTTTCAGAAGCCTCATAGCTCTCAATTGCCGCGTGAGTCTCAAAGATCAATTTGAGATCACTGACAATGTCATGTGGGTCTGAATTCTCAAACCTTTTCTGAAGCTCCGATTCTAAACCATACAAGATAGCACACTGAACTGTGGAGTACTGAGTCTTCCGAGCGAGGTAAACATTCTTTACTTCGTCGGCAGCATCAGCTGCAGGCGGGTCACCTAGCGGTGCATCCAGCACATAGGTCAAATTACCAGCTGTGAGGACAATCCTCAAATTGCGGAACCAATCCGCGAAGTTGCTTCCATTGTTTTTCAAGTTTTCTTTCTCTAGGAACGCATTAAAATTGATGGTAGGGGCCGCCATTGATCTACAACATATTTGCAATAGTTTAGACTAAGTTTACGACAAATTGAGTTCTAATTAATAGTTAAATTAATCTAGGTGAACTCCCACTCAAAACAATATCCCTCACATTGTTTTAGTGATCACATGAACCAAATCCACCACATCAACACCGATCATCACGAGAGTTGATATAGTTTCAATGGCGAACAATCGACATGTTCATCATATCTACTATATGATTCATGCTTTACCTTTCAGTGATCCGTGTTCCGAGACCATGTCTGTACATGCTAGGCTCGTCAAGATCAAACCTTAGTTTCCGCATGAGCAAATCTGGCTTGCTCACGTTGTATACACTTGCGGAATCTAACACACTCGATCATCACGTGGTGCTTCGAAACAACAAGCTTTAGCAACGGTGCTAACTAAGGGTGAACACTTTATGACTTGAAATTCATGTGCATGAGGGATCATCTTATAATACTACCGTTGTTAACTAAGCAATACAAGATGCATAAAGGATTAACATCACATGCAATTCAATATATATGTGATATGATATGGCCTTTCTTCATTGTGCTTCCGATCTCCATCTTCAAGCACGAACATGATCTCCATCATCACCGGCATCGCATCAAGGTCAATGACGCTACTCCATGGTTGTCGTCCACCGGCTTCAACTATTACAACTACTTTGAATAGACACGCAGGTCTTAACATAAATTAAAGACAACCATATGGCTCATGCAGGTTGCCGACTTACAATAAGGAACATTGCATACATCAAATATAATCACAATCATGGACATATCACATCACTGCACACCCCTGCAAAACAAAGTTAGACGCCTCTACTTTCTTTGCATGTTTTACGTGGTTTGGTGCTTTCAATAAGTGTCGTTCTAACTTACGAACATGAACCACAACATTGATACTAGTATTGTTAATCACCCGTTGTAAATTGGATCTTAACTATGCTAGGAGAAACAGGCACCCGCAAAGCCACTTATGCAATACAAGTTGCATGTCAAGCATGGAGCAAGTCTCATGAACGATGTCATGTAAGGTTAGCCCGGGCCGCTTCATCCCAACATCCCGCAAGATGCAAAGTACACAAGAAGCAATCGACAATAAAAGCATCAACGCCCACAATGACCATTGTGTTCTACTCGTGCAACAGATCTACATATAGACACGGCTCTGATACCACTGTAGGGTTTCGTAGCATGGAAAACAAAAAATTTCTATCGCATGCAAACAAACAAGCCAAGATCTATCTACTAGATTGTAGCAACGAGTCGATGGAATAACTCACCCTCGAAGATTCCAAAGTGTTTAACGAGAGCGGATACTCGTGGGTGATGTAGTCGTACTCTTCCCGATCTCAAGATCGCGTAGACGATCCTTCCGGCGCTGCGTTCCGGCAGCGCTCCCGCAGTCGGTCACACGTTCGGTACTCGACGAAGACCTTCCTCTCCCTTGTTCCAGCAGGCAGCAGAGGTTGTAGCACTCTCCTCGCGATTCTGGCAGCACAACGGCGTGGTACTTGAAGTAGAGGGAATATCTCGCAGGGCTTCGCCTTAAGCTGGAGCGAGTATGGTGGACTATGAGAGAGCCCTCGACGATCTAGGGTTTAGACACGCCGAGGAGGAGGCTTGGCCGGCGGCTAGGGTTGCTAGGCGGCGGCGGCGTTTTGCCCTAGGGCGGCGGCGGCAGGAGGTGGCGGCGCTGGCGTCTAGGGTTTAGAGGTGGAGGTGTTGGGTGTCTAGGGAGGGGAGACCTGCCCCTCCTTTTATAGGTGGAGGGGCCGGCCAAGGGGAGGGGAGTCCCTCCCCAACTCGGCTTCAAGGTGGGACGGCGGTGGAGGGGAGGAACTCCTCCCCAAACTCGGTTTCCACCTCCCTCTCCACTTCCCGAAATAGCCGTTTGACTTTCAAATTGGCGTTTGACTTTTTCAAACGAGGATTTGATTAAACCCTTTATTTTGTTCAGCGATGACACCTAGTACATGATGCAATCATACCAACTTGATATAACACATTCATGTACCCTTCCCTTCCAGAGTGCTGGACATTCCGGAACCTTCTAGAACATTCCCGATGAAAACACCGGAACCATTCCCCAACTCCGAAACAGGACTTTCCTTATGTGAATCTTATTCTCCGGACCATTCCGGATCTCCTCGTGATATCCCGGATCCCATCCGAGACTCCGAACAACATTCAGTCTCTTTCTCATCATTCCATAACTACTCAAACAACGTCGAATCCTTAAGTGTGTCTCCCTACGGTTCGTGAATTATGCGAACATGATCGAGACACTTCTCCGAACAATAACCAATAGAGGAATCTGGAAATTCATATGTCTCCCACATATTTCTACGATTACTTTGCGATCAAATGAACCACTTACATACGATAACAATTTCCCTTTGTCTCACGATAGTTTAATTATCCGAGGTTATGATCGTCGGTATCTCTGCATACCTAGTTCAACCTCGTTACCGATAAGTACTCTTTTCTTGTTCCCGTGATATGTGATCCCTTGTGAGCCAGTCACATGCTTGCAAGCTAATTGGATGACATTTCACCGAGAGAGCCCAGAGTATATCTATCCGTCATATGGATGGACAAATCCCATGTGTCTCAACCAATACTTTCCGAACACTCAATGCCACCTTTATAGCCACCCAGTTACGGTGTGGTGTTTGATGTCATCAAAGCATCCATCCGGTAAAGGTGATATGCATGATCTCATGGTCGAAGGAATTAGGTTACTATGTATCAGAAAGCATATAGCAATTGAACTATTACAATGACTTGATCTTTATGCTACGCTTATCTATAGGAGTATGTCCATCGTATCATTCTCCTAACGATATGATCTTGTTGTTAATAACATCTCAATGTTCATGATAGGGAAACCACAATCATTTATTAACCAACAAGCTAGTATTGTGAAGAGGCTTTACTAGGGACTTCAATTTAAGTTTACAAATCACACAAGTATTAATGTTTCCTTGTTAATACTATTATAGCATGAATGTAAACATTTATCATAAACACAAAGATATAATAATAACCATATTTATTATTGCCTCTAGGGCATATCTCCAACACTCCCACATATTTATATGATTACTTTGCGATCGAATGAACCACTTACATACGATACCAATTTCCCTTTGTCTCACGATAGTTTACTCATCCGAGGTTTTGATCGTCGGTATCTCTGCATACCTAGTTCAACCTCGTTACTGATAAGTACTCTTTTCTCGTTCCCGTGATATGTGATCCCTTGTGAGCCAGTCACATGCTTGCAAGCCAATTGGATGACATTCCACCGAGAGGGCCCAGAGTATATCTATCTATCATATAGATGGACAAATCCCACTCTTGATCCATGTGTCTCAACCCATACTTTCCGAACACTCAATGCCACCTTTATAACCACCCAGTTACGGTGTGGTGTTTGATGTAATCAAAGCATCCTTCCGGTGATGCTGATAAGCATGATCTCATGGTCGAAGGAATTAGGTTACCATGTATCAGAAAGAATATAACAATTGAACTATTAAAATGACTTGATCTTTATGCTACGCTTATCTATAGGAGTATGTCCATCATACCATTCTCCTAACGATATGATCTTGTTGTTAATAACATCTTAATGTTCATGATAGGGAAACCACAATCATTTATTAACCAACAAGCTAGTATTATAAAGAGGCTTTACTAGGGACTCTAATTTAGTTTACAAATCATACAAGTATTAATGTTTCCTTGTTAATACTGTTATAGCATGAATGTAAACATTTATCATAAACACAAAGATATAATAATAACTACATTTATTATTGCCTCTAGGGCATATCTCCAACAACACATACTTGACTTCGTAGCCCAAGAAGCTTTTGGCTATCTCGTCCACTTCGCCGCGATATGCCGCCATCATAGGGTTCCGCGCATTCCAGGAGCCAGCCACCTGCTGGGCAACCAAGTCGGAATCTCCACAGCAAACTATGCGCTTGATGCCAATATCCTTGGCTACACGCAGTCCGTGAATGAGTGTTTCATACTCCGCCATGTTGTTTGTAGCCTCGAAGTGGATCTGCAGAACATAGTGCAGCTTATCTCCTTTTGGTGACTGTAGTAGTACACCAGCCCCCGAGCCGTTGAGCAACTTTGATCCGTCAAAGTGCATCACCCAGTACTCTGGTTCTGGCAGTGGAGTAGCATCTGGCATCTCCGTCCAATCTGCAATAAAATCCGCCAAGGCTTGTGACTTGATAGCGTCGCGCCTCTTGTAGGTGATCTCGAAGGCGGCAAGTTCATTGCCCCACTTCGCGACCCTTCCTGTAGCGTCGCTGTTGTTGATAATGTCGGACAGTGGAGTCTTGCTCACTATTGTGATTGGGTGCTCCTGAAAGTAATGCCTCATCTTCCGCGAAGCGAGGAATACTCCATAAGCTATCTTTTGGTAGTGCAGGTAACGCTGCTTGGACTCCGTCAAGACTTCGCTTACATAGTAAACTGGTCGTTGAACTCCGTGCTCATAGCCTGATTCCTTACTCTCTACCACGATGACGATGCTGATAACCCGGTTGGTTGCCGCCATGTAAATTAACAGGGGCTTACCAGGCTCGGGTGCTGCAAGGATGGGCGCTGAGGAAAGATTCTCCTTGAGCTGCTTCAATGTTGCGTCTGCTTCGTCCGTCCATGTGAATTTGTCCGCCTTCTTCAGCAACTTGTACAACGGCAGAGCCTTCTCTCCAAGTCGGCTGACGAACCGACTAACTGCTGCAACGCAACTTGTTAGTCGTTGGATGCCTTTTAGGCATGTCGGACGGTTTATGTTTAAGATGGACTTGATTTTCTCCGGGTTGACCTCGATTCCATGCTGGGAAACAATGAAGCCCAGCAGTTTGCCGGCTGGAACCCCGAAGACGCACTTCTTAGGGTTGAGCATCATGTTGTATTTCCGGAGATTATCAAAGGTTTCTTTTAAGTCGTAGATTAAGTCGTTTGACTTTTTAGACATCACCGCGATATCGTCAACATAGGCATGGACGTTCCGACCTATTTGGTCGTGAAGGCAATGTTGCATTGTCTGCTGGTAGGTAGCACCTGCATTTTTCAGCCCAAAGGGCATCGTGACATAGCAAAACGTGCCGTATGGGGTAGTGAACGAAGTGGCCAATTGGTCTGACTTCCTCATATTTATCTGGTGGTATCCTGAGTATGCATCGAGAAAACACAAAAGTTCCGAGCCAGCCGTCGAGTCAATGACTTGGTCAATGCGAGGCAAAGCAAACGGATCTTTGGGACATGCTTTGTTCAAGCCGGTGTAATCAACGCACATTCTTAATTCATTGGTTCCCTTTTTGGGGACAAGTACTGGATTAGCCACCCATCGGGTGTGAAGGACTTCTCGGATAAACCCAACCTTAAGTAACCTAGCTATCTCTTTGCCAATGGCGCGACTCTTCTCATCTCCGAAGCGTCGTGAGGTTGTTTCACTGGTTTACATTCTGGATCTATGTTTAAGCTGTGCTCGGCAAGTTCCCTAGGTACACCTTTCATGTCGGCAGGTTGCCAGGCAAAGATGTCCCTATTCTCACGGAGGAACTCGACGAGCGCGCTTTCCTATTTGGGGTCATGGTTCATTCCAATGGCGACGGTCTTGGAGGCATCGCCTACCACAAGTTCCACCAGCTTGGTCTCGATAGCGGCCTTGAACGCAGGAGCGGAGTCGGAGATCTGCTTCTTCGATGCGGGCATATCTGAGTCATTGACCTTGCTCTAGATCTCCTTGAATTCTTCGCTGTAGAGGACAGCTTCTACAATGGCTGCTTCATTGATCTCGCAATCCCTTGCCTTGGTAAAGCTTCCGGATACGGTGATGACACCGTTTGGTCCAGGTATCTTGAGTTTGTTGTAGACGAAGCATGGCTTGGCCATGAACATGTGGAATATGCCGCGGCCAAATATGACGTGGTACACGCTCTTGAAGGGGACCACCTCAAAGGCCATGCGCTCTTGGCGGTAATTATTGACATCGCCAAAGGCTACCTGAAGTGTAATGCACCCAAGGGACCGAGCTTCCCGGCCAGGAACTATGCCATGGAACACGGTGTTGGTCCGCCTTAGGTTTGCCTCCGTCAAGTTCATCTTCTGCAGTGTATCCAGGTACATGATGTTGATGCTGCTTCCACTATCCACCATGCACTTGGTGAACTCCACGCCGTAAATCAATGGGTTGATGACCATGGCGTACTGGTTCTCCGTGGGCACAAGGTCTGGGTGGTCCGTCCTGTCCCAAGTGATTGGAACCTCCGACCAGCGCAGGTATTGGGGGACTGGGGGGGAGAGTGGCCATCCGGATCATTAGAGAGGTCTTCTGTTGTCGGACGGTGGGGGTGTCAAGGAAAGTGTGGTAGACTGGGGCCTTCTTTGCGAAGGGGTTCTTGCCCTTGTCGTCGTTCTTGGCGGAGTTCTTGGGGTCAACGTCCTCGTCCATGTCACTTGAATCCTTGGACTCCTCCTCCTTCTTATTCCCCTTGCCCTTGCCTCGCGGTTTATTCTTTCGACTTTGCTTCTAGCCGGACTCCGGATCTTCCTTGAGGTCGTTGACGAACTTGCAGTGTCGATTAGTATGGGTGGCCTTGCTGTTGACATCGAGGTGTACGAGGCACGGCATATCGCGGTACTCCTCGTACGTTTGGGGAACACGGAGCGGAGCCGAGTTGGTTTCACTTCCTCGCTGCTGCCCGCGGCCTACTCCCCTTCCTCGGCCACGTTGTCCGCCTTCTCCTCGTCCTACAAAAGTCATGGCGACCATGTCGGTAGATTGCTTTTCTTCTCGAGCGGTTTTTCGCTTTGTACTGCTGTTCCTCCGATCTTGGGTTGGAACGGCCGTTGCCGGCAAAGAGCCACGAGCATCGTCGTCGGCACCTGCGAACTCACTGGCTAACTAAATCATCTGATTCAAGTCAAGCTGAAGATTGTCCTGCAAGCGCTTCAGCTTATGTCGGAGCAACGTGCCCCTTTCCAACCCATCAATGAAGGCGGCCATGGCGGTCTGGGCGTGCACTCTAGCGCAGGAATTCTTCATACCCAGCCAGCGGGAGAGGTAGGCGCGAGATGTCTCGTCTTTGTCTTGCACGCACCACTGTAGGTCGCCCACAGTGCAGGGACGCTTGTATGTACCCTCAAAGTTCTTGGTGAATGCTTCTTGCATGTCCAGCTAGTTGTAGATAGATCTCTCCGGCAAGTCATCGATCCATTGACGGGCCGTGCCCGCCAGCATTAACGGGAGGTACTTGCCGACGACATTGGGGTTACCTCCGGCAATCTCCACCGTGTTGCCGTAGTCCTGCAACCATGTGGAAGGCTTGGCGGTGCCGTCATAGGGCTTGATGGTCTTGTAAATCCGAAAACCTTTGGGGTAAGTTGCGGACCGTATTGTAGGTCCAAAGCAACATGGTCCCAGGTATGGTCCTTCCCAGGCCTCGTGGATCTTATCGATCCGTGAACGTGCATCGTACGGCTCTGGGTTCTTCTTCTTCTTGTCAACAGGGGATGGGCTGCGTGAACGACGCGAGCCTCTTCCACCATGGTGACTGCTTGGCGGCGATGGAGGCGGAGGTGGCGGTGGGTTAGCCTTCTTGCCGTTACCCTCCCGCGATGCCTCGCGCCTGTCACGGTTGCTTGTCGGACGCGGAGGGTCGTGGTGTGACCTGCTCTTGTGTCCTTGGTGGTGCGCTTCATCATGACGGGTCTGCGCCGCATTGTCGCGGATGACGATGCCACACTGCTTTGGTGGGGGAATATCCGTACGATGGTGAGCCTTGTAATCTTCGTGACGTCAGGGGGATCGGGGCGGTGGTGATGGGCGGCGAGGTTGGGTTCTTCCTCCATGGTCGGAGGATATGGGGATATCATCCTTCCTGTTGCGCGAATCCCTCCGTCTTTGTTCTGATGAACCCGTCTGTGATCCGACATCCTGAGGAGATCTGTCCCTTGGCGGTTTGTACTGGCTAGATCGGCAGAGCGCTGGGTCAAACTCAAGCCTCTGGGAGGTGGCCTTTTCCTGCTGCTTTACCGCCTTGTACACTAGGTCATAGACCTGTTCTACTGCCTCGGGCGATCTATCCTGCTCTAGAAGGGTCTTGGCGATGGCGAGGTTAAGGAGTGGGGTGGGCATCACCTGTTTGCCTTCACTGTCAATGTATGGCTTGGCCTGTGCCGGCTTCGAGGGAGCCCATCCTAGGTTGCGCCGTACGCCAGGATCGTTGATGACGCGAGCCGGAGCTTTCTTAGCCTTCTGCTGCTGTAGCAGAGTCTTGTACTCAGCCTCCATTGCTCTAGCTTTCTCTATGGATTTCTGCGCGTTGACCAGATCTCGATATAGTTTAGCGCCTTGCTCCGCGATGGCTTGCGCCTCCTCCAGCAGTTGCTGGCGCTTCTCGTCAAGCTGAGTCACGTTCCGGATATGATCAACAGTTAGCGGCTCAACGAGGAGATTTCCGTACATCACTCTATCAGCTGGAGTAACATGGGCTGCTGCCGACTTGGATGCCGGAGGCGGCAAGTTTGCGGTGTTTTTATTGCTCGGACCGGTGCCGAGTTCCTGCGGCTGCTGCGCTGGGTTAGGCGGAGGGGGCATGACTTTTGCACGATCATCGTCATCAGCAATAAGTGTCCCTTTCCCTTTATCCAGCGTCATAGGCGGAGCTTGCCCGGGCTGATCTTCATCCATCGCTGTCCCAATGGTGATGAACACCCCTCGAGACATGACGGTGTTATTAGCTTGTTCGTCTCGTGAGTACTCCTCCTCCATCTCCTGCATAGCGAAGTCTAGCTCTTTTGGACTAAAGTCTATTTCCTCTGAATCTGCACTGAAATCAGCATAAAGCGCGTCGATGACAGAGTCGGAGGGTGCTAGGACTTCCTCAATGACGGGCGGTGGAGGTGCCACGACCTCGACGATGACTGGAGGTGGTGGTGGCGCTGCTGCGACGATGGCGGCCGGAGGCGGTGGAGGTGGTGGCTGAATAGGAGGGGCTCCGTCAATGAGCGTGAGCGCTGTTTGAGTTGCTGCTTCAGCCTCCGTGTATTTTTGACGGTGTTCACCATGCCTTCGAAGGTAAGGCGTTCTGACGCCTGTTGCCGTCTTAGAGAGTGTCGGAGAAGCGTTCCATGGTCCAGTCCTTCCACAAAGTGATAGATAGCATCATCATTGGGGTAGTGGGCCAGGTCGGACCGTATACGGAGCCACCTGGCGAGGTAGTCACGGGGGTTTTAGCCCTCTCTCTGAACACAGCGCGCCAGATCGAAGATGGTAACCACGCCGACGAACTTGGATCTCTGCTGTCCAGACGCATGGACAAAGCCGGCGGAGTAGCAGTGATCTTCCACCTTTATATCCTGCACATGGGCGGTTTGGGTGGGTCTTGATTTTTTCCGATCTTTGCCGGCAAACTCCAAGGAGAGATCCGACATCGATCCTTCCGCAAACGTATCCTACCCGTAGGCGGTCCGTGTGGGTCTTGATGCTTTCCGATCTTTGCCGGCAAACTCCGAGGAGAGATCCGGCATCGATCCTTCCGCGAACGTATCCTGCCCGTAGGCGGTCCGTGCGGGTCTTGACGCTCCTCCGACTTCCAGGGAACTAGACCCCGAGTCAGTTTCGCTGATGAAGAGGTGGATGTCTCTGATAGGAATGATCGAACACCGCGTAGGGTTCGTCTTCGCCGGGATCCAGAACTCGTCGGGAGGGACGATCAGAACGTTGCCGGAGAAGAGAACGCGACCAATGGCTATGGTTTCGCCAATTCCCGCAAAGATCTTGGTCCTCGCCCGCTGAAGAGCCTGAAGCGCCTCTTGCCCCACGGTGGGTGCCAACTGTCGTGGTATTGCCGACGAGTACGCCATGGAGGGGTCCTCACAGTGCGTGTTTAGAGACGTGGGGTAAGGCGGACGATTGACAGGTACGAGGTAACACAGCTTACCCAGGTTCAGATCCCACAACGGTGGCGGAATCCTACTCCTGCTATAAATCACTATAATGGCAATACGTCGAGTTACAGAGATAGGTTCGTTGTGCGAGGAAACTAGAAAGTCTAAGTATCGTTGTGCCCTAAAGGCTCCCATAGTCCCGACTTATATAGTCGCCAGGTCCTAGGGTTACAGGGAAAAGTCCTAGCCGGACAGGTTACAGAGTTCTACACCGTCTATTACTATTCTTGTGTATCTTGCACTCCAAGGCTCCGGGTACGCTGGTGACTCCACCGTGGCCTTCCTTTATCCGGCATGGGCCTCCCTTCTGGATCCACCTAACTGGGCCGCCCAGCAGGCCACAGGCCATGCTACCGACTATGGGCCACCCGGGTTAGTCGGATAAGAGACATGCTATGAGGATACCCATATAGCATATCCCCAACATCATGTAGACCATTCAAGAATCTCTCCTTCTTCTTAGCTTTGGTATCTATCTCATCCGGTGCATACCTAGCCAATGACAAAAAATTGTCACGGTACTCAACTACGGTCATCCTTCCTTGCTTCAGTTCCCCAAATTCATCTCTAATCCTCTTGATCAAACCTGGTGGCACATGGGTTCTGCTGAACTTGATTTTGAACTCTTCCCAAGTCATCATTTGACCTCCATTCATGGCATGAACGCTGTTCCACCATGCTCTCGCATCTCCGGCCAGATAGTGGGTGGCAAACAATACCTTCTCGTTAGCTTCCACTCCAGCAACTTCTAGGTTATTCTCCATGGTTTCCAGCCAATTATCAGCATCGAGGGGCTCTTCAGACTTAGTGAAAATGGGTGGGTTGGTGTTCTGGAAGTTCCTGAGCTTGGATCCATGGTTGTCCTGATTTCCATGGCCTTGATTGTTGTTAGCCATTTGAGCTATCTGTTGAAGGGTGGCTAAGTTGGCTTGACGTTTGGCTCTTTCAGCTTCGCAGTCAGAAACCAACATTTGCAAGATTTGCAACATAGGTTCCGGGGATGAAGTGCTTCCTCTACGAGGCATCTGAAGATTGAGATAGATCATGAGAAAAGAGGGAAATTTCTAAGGTTCAGGGGTTTGTTTTTTTGAAAAGTTTTTAAAGTTTGAATCAGATTTTCCTAGCAACTTTCTTTTAATTCATTCATTTATAACATACGATACAAACACACACCACAACAAAGGAAAACAGATGGTTTTAAGAACCATTCTGGGAAACTACGATACAGTGGGACCGGATACAACTCACTAACGCTAGTGCTCAAGTGCTACTAATCCTCGGAGTCAGTGTCCTCATCCTCCTCCTCCTCCTCATCATCAATGAAGGCGAAGTCATCCTCATCGGCGAAGAAGTCCATGGCCCGATCCTCTAGAAAATCATCATCGTTAGAGAGATAGGAGTAAGGGTCTCCACAAAGGACTTCCCCTGCATTCTCCCTCTCCTCCAGCTGCATATCCCTCTCGTGGACAGTCTACTCCAACTCTGTGATCCTGTGGTGGAGAAGGGCAATGATGCGCTCCTTCTTGTCGAGATGACGGCGACGAGACTGGCGATCCTTCACTAGCATGGAAATGGTCTGATCCTTCTTAGCGGTGATGGTGTACCTGTGATTGGCGTAGGAGCGGGCATTGTCTAACTCCTTCTGATGGTCATACATTATGAAGCTGAGGTGGTCCAACTGAGTCTTTAGCTCATGGTGGTACGGGGCCTCCAGTGGCTGTCCCATAACATAACGCCTTGGATAGAACTAAAAGCGGGTACCCTTGATCTGGTTGATACTCTGCCCACACAGAGGGCAAGAGCTTCCTGCATGGCCCTAGCAAGTCCATTGATCCAGTTGTTCTCTCTCAAGGTGAACAGAATTCCCTCTGAGGTGGGGGCTTCAATCTTTCCTCGGCGACTTGCAACAACTAGCCATTGCAAATCCTCTCCTTCCTGATCATTGAGCTGATCTCCGAAGAACTCGGGGTGCGGACGCTCCAACATTTCCGACAGCTGGTCCAAGTCACAATCAAAGATGAGGTCTCCTCCATTCCCCAACTGATAAAACTTGTTGTACTTCACGTCCATCTATAAGAATATAGGATGAGTAAGTTAGTGGAGTGATCAAGTGTGTCAAATTTTAGGTAAGTTTGCAAGTATTTTGAGGAACATGATTATTCATGAAAGAATCTAGGTGATAAGAATGAGAATAAGTTTTCATAAATAGTCACTTCCTTGGTTTTTGAAACTAAGTTTTTGATTCAAACGTCCATTCTAAACTAGGGTCTCCTATGGTCAGGATGGCTCTGATACCAACTTGTCAACACCCGTATTTTTAATCCCAGATGCCTGTTATGCTATACATCACAATCTCAGGATTACCATTTTTGTGAGACATAACAGATTAGATATCACAGTACATCATCCATTACAAACCATACATAAGGTCTTACAACAAATAAAGGATCTCATGATCCAGTCTTAGTACAATCATAGCAGCGGAATAACGTAATCATAATGATAGTGTGGGCGAAGCTCCATCTTCATTGTCATAGGCAATGCTGACGATGGGAGATGATCCTAGTTGTCGTAAACTTCCTGCTGTTCGTCCTCTTGATAGTCCTCTTCATAGTATGGTCACAGGAATAGCCAGGGACAAAGCCATGAGTACTCTTTAAGTACTCACAAACTAATACTAACAAGTGAGATGGTTTTGGGTAGGAAGTACTAAGCTCTAGGTTATTTTGCAAAAAGCCAGATTTATCTCTACCGAGTTCAAAAGCAAAGAAAGCTAGTTGAAAGTTTTATAACTCCAAAGTGGGAACTTGAATTTCATATCACAACCCTGTTGTGATCAAGTCAAATTCACGAATCATTTCATAAGTCCTTTTGAAAACATCCGACGATGGAACAGTATGGCCACTCCAACTGTCCATAACCGTGGACGCGACTATTCGAATAGTTTGACACTCTACAGAGGTGGTACACTTTCACCACAATATTCGATACATCCGTCAGGAACAATCCTGAATTCACCATACTCAGTATGCGGATAATCAATCCTAACCTTTCAATTACACGCCCTAGTATAGGCACCTCTCCTGTGAGTTTGGCCTCCCAACCATGACCAATTATCATCTTGGGAACTACACAGGTGGACAATCTTCACAAGGTAGCCTCATCTCAAACCTTGGCCGCAAGGGAACCCATACTAAGGTATATAAATTTCCAGTCAAGCCCTACCCGAATTTCGGGTATTGTGGTTGTACGATAAGATTGGAATGGTATCGCATCCAGACAACCATCAGTTTTATAAGAGGGCTAAGGCTCATGCCTGTGACACCCCCGGGATTAAGGCTAGACAAATCCCAGACCTTCGTCTGAACATAAGCCTAACCTAATGTCGGAAGCATACAAAGAGAGAATTGATAACACAATAGTGACCCTACGACACAAAAATTATTACAGCAAGCTCATAACTGAGCGAAGAACCAAAATATTACAAGCAGAGGTCACTAACCACAAACGTCAAACAACGGAAGGCAAATTATGCTATTAAGTATAGCAAACTTAACAAATGGACTAAGAGGCTTGAACATAACGATGACATCCAATCCACGGATCCCAGACTACCAACTGGGAACTCCAAACTACTCTTCGATGTCGATGCCGTGAAGAACTCATCTTCTATGGCAACACTTACTCTGCTGCAGAAGTATCAACAAAGCAAGGGTGAGTACAGGTGTAGGGGTCCCAATCTTTAATAAGATAGAGCCTCCTGTGTTTACAATGCTAGTCCCTGGATCAATAGCTAGCATCCACAGTTAAGATGTAATATCAAGAAACAAAGGTCATAATATAACTTTATAACCAGGAATAACATAATTTTATTACATCAAACATAGCTCATTAGGCTATTACATTACATTGCAGCGGAATATCTATAGTCATGGGGTCCTTCATCTTCAAAGTGCCACAGGCAGATGTTGGTTGTAGACTTTGTAATCCTAAACAATCAATCTTCACTAAAATCAATCAAACCTGCAACATACAAGTTACAGCCACAAAGGGTCAATACATTTGAATTGTATTGGCAAGTGATACTATGGTAGTATAGTGGAGTCTATCATCTATATGCATTTGGCTAAGTGGAGTTGAGGCTTGCATTGCTCAAAATAGATTTTTCTTATCATTTTGAAAATACTAAGTTTTTGCTTGACAAAATCATTTCCTCAATCAAAGATTTCAAGATCCTTGTACCAAGCCATCTCTCCATCAATGATTGAAGAATTCAAACAACCCTTGTTCAAACCACAAGTTTTATTTTAGAAATTTGAATGATGAGATTCTTGATTGCTTCCATGTCTTGATGCTCAAATTGTCCTTTACCAGGGACATGGCTAAGTACTTAGATTTTACACTCTGCAGAGGTGGTGCACTTTACCCACAAGACTTGGTTTCCCAAGACAAAATCTTTCAGAAGCCTTCCCTTAGACCAAGATGGACGCGTTCCAACCTATCAAACACTACCACCCACTGTCCATTTGGCTAAGTTCTTGCAACCTATATGATCATGGCAGAGCCCATATTGCCAAGTGGTTGCACTTGAAGCTTCTCAACATTTGACATCTCAAATCCCTTTGTTTCCTGGGTGGCATTCCACAAGTGTGATACACAACCCAAGTCCATGGCCTTGTGTAACCACTCAACATATCCCAATCCTTCCATTCCACCCAGGAGGTTCATTGACTTAGTTGTTTTATTTAATCAAAATCACAAGTCCTCAGACTTAGAATATTTTTCCATAGTGTGAATATATTTTCCACCCATGTTTTCTATTAGCTAGGCTAAGCTTGATAGTAGTAGGAATCTTTAACTTAGGAAAATCCTACTAAGGATTCATCTACTAGGATTTCCTATAGCAAGGTCTATACTTAGCAAAATCCATGCAAGTTTTACTTAGTAAAATCACTAATGCATAGAGAAAGTAATGGGATAAAAAGTATGAAGCATCACTTGCCTTTTTGGTAGGGAATGGTAGTTCACTCCTTGATCTTGTTAGTCTCATACTTCACTACAAGTCAAACAAGCAAACACTAATTCAATTTACATTCCAAACCAATAATCACTCAAACAATTTCACACACACAAGACAATGGAAACCAATTCATGCATGGGAGCATGCACAAGATAGTTTTATTTTGTAAAAGGGTCTCTATGGGGTTTCTAAACTTTGTAAGATCCAAATTGGTCATTTACCAAAGTGGCAAAGTCATTAGCAAGAGGGTTTTGTCCAAAAACTATTTTTAAATCCATTCATCATTTCATGTGGTGAAAAAAGTTTTTATTAAAGCAAAAACTCTTAAGTTGTTCACCAAATGAGTTGCTATTGCAAAACTTGGTGTTTTGGGTCAGTAGGGTTGGTCTAAACCATTTTTTCTCCAAAGTTCTTTACTCAAAATCATTTCCATAAACAATTCATTATTTATATTTGGCTAGAAATTGGCTAAGTCAAATAATTCAACCTAAATTTCACCAAAATCATTTTTAACACCAAAGGTTGGTTCCTAGGGTTAGTAAGGTCACAAAAAACCATTTTGCAAAGGTTTTAATTCAAAATTATTTTCAATAAATAAATTACATTTCTATTTGACTAGAAATGGTTTTAAATTAAAGAATCATTTCTTAATTTCTCCAAATACATTTTTGTGTCCAAAAAGTGTTTCCTAGGGCCAGTAGGTTCAAATCAATCCAATTGCCAAAGGTTTTAACCCTAAATTCAATTTTAAACAATTTTTACATTCATATCAAGCATACAAATGTTTCTGCAATTTCAAACAAGCTATCATCTACTATTTGTCAAACTAAGGCCATGGTTGGCTAGGGCTTGTTCTCCTGAATCCAATGATATAAAATTTATAATTTTTGGACGTGTGGTTTGAAAGTTACAAGGGTTTGAAAATCCTATCTAAATCAGATTTCAAATCTGTTTTTAAACCAAATAGGTGACACGCGGCGCTGTTTCATTGGCCGATACCGGTTCGGCCGGATCGGCTCTGTGGAACGTTAGATCTAGTTAGATCGAGTGGCTCAGATCGAGTACCCCTTCGCGTTTAAGTCATTCTATCTCATCCACTCGATTGATATCGGACGGCTCCTATCTAACAGTCACGAACTGGCGGCGCGATAACAACGGCGAGCAGCGGAGCGACCCGTTGGCGGCGGCGCTAGTGAAACAGGAAACGAGGAAGGAGGTGAGGGTGCTTACAGTGATCGCGGTGACGCTCTGATGCTCAAAGTGCTCGTCGTTGGGCAGGGGGCGCAAGGGGACGGCGGTGATTGCTCGTCGGAGACGTCGTCAGCGTCGGGCTTGCTCAGGCGTCGTCGAGGACGAGGCTACAGCGCGTACCAGGGCAAACGGAAGGCAGGGTCAGATGCGTACAGTCCTGGCGAGGATGCGTGCGTGAACGAGAGTGAAAAGGGTCGGACGGAAACCACCTGGGGTACTCGCCGGAGTGAGGCAGACGCGGCGGCGCGGCCAGATGTTGTCGAGGTCGGTGCTCTGGGCGCCCGCGGTTGATTGAATGGCACAGAAATATGCGCTAGGGTGCGGTGAGCACGCTCGTGTGTTCGGGGAGGCAGGAGGTGGTGAGAGGCCGCCGGAATCGGCGTCGGAGCGTCGTCGGAGACAGAGTCAGTCGAGGAGGGATTGTGGCGGCCTGGAGGCGTGCTCGGGGAAGAAGGCAGAGGGGAAACGGAGAGGAATCAGGGGCGATTAAAACAGCGTGCTCGCGGCGAGAGATTACTGCTGCAATAAAGCGTATTGATGCCGTCTTTCAAAGCTTGCAACGGCGACGAGAGGTGGAAGAATCAGTCGCGGGGTGGGGGAAGAAGAGCAGTAGGGTGTGGGGTCCGCTGGCAGTGAAAGAAAGGAAGAAGGGGAGGGGTCCACTTGTCAGTTGCTGGGTGGGTGCGGTTCTGAGTGGAAAAGAAAACGGTTCGGGGAGGGGAGTTGGGCTAGATGGGCTGGAGCTGGGCCAGATGGTTGGGCTGCTCGTTTTGTTCTATTTTTCCCATATGATTTCTTTTTCTTTTTCCAAATCTATTTCCTGTTTTTGAATTTCAAACAACCAAACATCAATAAAATAAATTCAAACAAACACCACACTTCACAATTTTGAACTTGGTTCTGTTTAGTAACCTGAACCAAAAATCCTAAATAAAATAATATTTTAAATCTTTTTAGGTTCCATTTATTAATTAAATAAAATGGTCCATGGTTTATTAATAAAACAAGGTTTGGTTTATTTAATAAAATCTTCATTTGAAATCCAAAATCTTTCAAAACCCAATCAGTAGGTTTTATTTGGAAATAAAGAATATTTGGAAAACTTGTTTAAAATAATATAATCCTTTTACCTTAGGGTCCATTAATAATTATATAAAATGGACCTTAGTTATTAAATCAAATAGGGTTTGATTTTATTAATAAAATCTTTATTTGAAACCTAAATATTTTAAAATAAAATTTGTAGGTTTAATTTGGGAATATATAATATTTGGAAATTTGTTTTAAAATAAAATAGCCTTTTATTTTAGTGTCCTTTATTAATTATTATAATAGACTTTTATTATTAAATCCAATAGGATTTGTTTTATTGAGATATTTATTTTGAAATCCTAAAATAAAACCAAAACACTTTAGTAAGTTTTAATTAAGAAAATAAAATACTTAGAAAACTTATTTACAATTATTTAATAAGTTTTGATATTTCAATTAAATTGGTAAAACCTTTTATTTAAATAAAGTTGGATATTAAATTCTTTTTATTTTATTTAAATAATCCTTTATTATTTTTAAATAAACCTTTATTATTTTGTTTAAATAAAATGTTTTAATTTCTAAAGCTTGTCCAATGTTTAATTTGGCTTTATATTATATTCTTTATTTATAAACTTCTATTTCATTTGAAAACAAATCTTTTCATTCAATTGTTTCAAAATAGTATTTCCAAATGTTTTTATTTTTCCTTTTATGAAATGTTTATCTTTTAAATCCCTTTAGTTTTTATTTAATTCAAATGGGTTTGAAGTTCCAATTGAATTCAAAAGTTTCTTCTGGTTCTGAAAATCAACTAAAGTTTTATTTTATTCATTTATTTTTCACATTACAAGATTTGGAAAATCTTGGGATGTGACAACAGGGTGTACTCCGCAAGACTTATGGCTGGTGGAGTTGTTTTGCATAAAGCCATCTTTGTTTTGTAAAATAAGAGGGAGAAGAATCTCGACTAGTCAGAACATTTTAAAAGGGGATAAGAGAGCGATATCACTAGCTTTGATCATCTCTTGATATCCACCTAATCATCATCAGCTAAACCTATCTAGGATCACCCCCTCGATCCCTGAGGAAGCATCCTTAATCACACATTACTTAACTTGCCAAGTTTTACAATTAGGTTCAAGTTCTCTATGATCTTCACGTCCGTTCCCAAGTTCATCCATAACCGTGGACGCGGCTTTTCGAAAAGATTAATAACCCTGCAGGGGTGTACAACTTTACACACACGTACTAACCTTCTCTTAATGCCACTAGATAAGCCCTCTTCCTTGGAAGGCCGACAGAGGGTTGTTAGACACGACCTTTACCTTGCTTTCGCCGAGACCATGAGTCACGCACTAGGGAGATGCCGCCGTAATGGGTCGAGTCTCGAAGTCGGTCCCTAATGATGTACGCAAGGTTCAAGATTACGGATGCCAGGCATCTCTTGTTTCTGGCCACACTTACCTACCTGTTATGAATGCACCTCCTTCATCTCCATTCAAGAACAACCAAGATGCGTATGTCGAATGGAAAGCCCTAACTATGTGACTCATGGAATCTACTTGGCAAGTTAGTTGGTCGAGGGGGTTTCCAGGCGCCCGTGTGGCTGTACGCTCGTCTTGGTTCAAGAGGCAAGAACATCAGGTCCTAAGGGTGGCAAGTATGGGACTGCAAAAACCACAACCCTCGTGGCCTCCCATACAAGCCTTAGCATGTTTAATTTTCATCTATGATCTTACCACGTCATCCTGTCCAACTAGGTTCATTCGCAACTCTGATTCATCAACCGGATGGACCAGTGGTAATAGCTAAGCATGGCTAAGCACAACAGATGTAACAGCTCTAGCAGCGCTTCACAAGCCAAACCCTAGTTATGCTAGGAGCAGTGGATTAGGGAATATAGGCTACAAAGGAAACATGCATCGGGTAGGATTACTCTATCTATCGATAAAAGACTTTAGAATCGCATGCACATGGCAAGAATGTAAATACTTTGAAAGCATAGGATTCATATGTATGTGTGGGGCTTCGCTTGCCTTTGCCAGTTGATATCCAGAAAGCAGAGCTTCGGACATCTGGTACTTGACTTGATTATAGTTGGTCAAGTATTGGTCTTCGAGCTTCGACGGTGTTGATCTCGGTCTTCGATCTCGATCTCGATCTTGATATCATACTCTACCGGGGAAGAACCAAATACAGGAAAGAAGGGGAAACAATCAACACATGGCATCGATGCAATGCTCAAACAAGGATGATGATATGAAAGTTGAATTGTATTGAAATTAAAACCCTAAACATGCTTGGTCATTTTAATCGGGGTCCGAGGGGTGCAAATCCTAACTCGGGGAAACTCCGGAGGCATATGAGAGGGTTCATTTTTTCTCTAATTAAACTTGTCATGTAAGCTGTGTAGCAATGCATGATTATAATGCAATGAGATAGGTCTCATTTTTCTGAACATTTTGATATATTATTTGTATTTTTCTGATTTTAAATGAATTAATTATGATTTTTCCCAATTTAAATTCATTTTAAATCATTTTTGGAATATTATAAAATAATTACATTTTGGAATTACTTTTACATTTTTATTAATCAGAAAACATTCCTGAAATATGTTAATATTACTTACAGATAGGGCCCACATGTCAGCATTTAATATTTACAGAAATAATTTACTGAAATTTATAAAGGAAAAAAGAAATACACTAATGACATCAGCACGACCTCAAGCTGACGTCAGCCATGGCGTTGCTCCCAGGTGAGGCTCGGGCTCGGTGCTAGGGGTGATGCGGGGCTACGGGAGCGGGTGCGCTGGACAAAGGGGAGCGAGGCGAGTCGAACCGTGGTGGCTCCGCCATTTATTGGTCGCCGGAGCGTCGACAACGACGACGAATAACAGAGGCTGATGGTGGTGCTCGGCGAGGTGGCGATACAGAGAGGGGGAGACTGAACGGAGAGGTGTGTTAGCACCAGAAGCTCACCAAAAACGCGATGCCGATGTCGGTGTGGTGAGGGGTGGCCAAACGACAGGAAATCGACGTCGACAAATGTGACGGCCGATGGAAGGGAGAGCTCGATTCCGGCGAGGTGGGGCCTTCCCAGCTTGCGTGCTTCATAGAGGAAGACGAGGGCGATGAGACGGAGCTCCTAGGGCTCTCAAAGGGGCGAGGGGAGGTCGGGGACGAAGGGGCTCGCCGACGAGTTCTGGGCTAGGGTTCGGCTTTGCAGGGGCAAGCTCTAGAGAGCGAGAGGCACCGAGAGAAGAGGATAGGGAGAAAGAGGAGGGTCATGCGGTTCTCTGGTGTAGTCACCTGGTCCAGGGGCGGCGACAGCGACGTGGCGGACGGCGAACCCGACGCTGGCACACAGCTGCTTGGTCGCCGGCGTCCTTCTGGCGAGAGGAGGAAGAAAAGAGAAAGGGATGAAACGGTACATGGCCAGATGGGCTGAGGTGGGCCGGTTGCTGAGCTGATGCTTGCATGCTGAGCGGCGAGAAGGAAAAGAGAGGTGCTGGGCTCGGCCTAGGTAGAGTTAGGGAAATGTTTTTCTTACTGCATGTTTTTATATTTATGTTTTGACTTTTTGTCTTTTGTATTTTCATTTCAAACTTGTTTTGAGTCATTCAAAATACAAGAGGCTTTATAAGAGTGTAGAAAATATTGAGGAGGCCCTTATAACAATTTGGGATCCAACCATTTTGTTGTTTCAAAAATATTCAAAAGCCATTTGAATGCATTTGAGAGGAAGAGGAAAATTAGGGTTAGGGTTTTGTGATTATTTCTTGGATGCATCTTAATGAAATGATGCTCATGAATGCACAAATCAAATCCTAATTACAATTTAATAAAACTAGGGTTGGTACAATGCCTCAACATTTTCATCATCAAAATCATCTAGTGTTCAAGAACACATGTCAAAACATTTCAGTAGAATGACTCATCATTCTAAGGTTTTCATAACCATTTACACCAAGTATTCCCATCTAAAGTGATCAAGTTTTTATGCTTAGCACTAGCATCTAGAAGTGGGGGTAATCACTAATGAGGGGTGGTAATCAAGTGTGAATGATCTAAGTTCAATCTCATGCCTCAGGATGACATCAAGATTATCTAACTTAGGCCAAGTTTTATGCTCTTTATGCTACCTTTAAATAATCTTTCTAAGCTCTACAAGTCACTAAGTAAACTTCAATAGAAAGCTTTGCTAAAGAAATAAAATAACTAAGCTTGCAAGTAAAACTAGGATTATGTGTCATCAAGGGGTATAACCAAGGCATGCCGAATGCATTGCATAGATCATATAGTTTTCACAGTTGCAAGTGTTAGCTTGCCTTGTGTAGAGAAGTGGTTGAAGTTCTTGGCTTCTTCCTCGTAGTATTCTCCTTCCTCCTCGTATCCTTGGTTGGTACTAGCGTCTATAAACAAATACGAGGTACACAATCACCAAACAATACTTAACTACCTCTATTTATCACACCAAGGTTTTCACTAGATGATCTAGGATCATCACAAACATTACAATCATCAAAGCACTTGGTTTAGTTATTTTATTTTGGAAAATTAATTTCTACTCATTGAAAAACTACTTAAGATTTAATATTCTCCAACTAAAACATGGGATCATGCTGACACATGTCATCACCACATATTTCAGTACATGGGAATGTGATTTAAAGTGGTGTCACAATTTAGCAAGGTTTAGCTTTTTATTTTAATTAATTAAAGTGACTAGAATGGCGTATGCGGCATTCTTTTATTTGTTGTCCATTCTTTCTGCAAGTAAACCTAGATATTTTTATATATTTAGAAAGGTCTTGTTAAATGTGATTTTTGAGAGTTGGAATCAACTCAAAAGCTTTTGTGGTTGAATTTTGAAAAATGTTTGAATGTAGAAAAGCTTCTGCCTTGTTATTTTTACTATAGGTGATCTAAAAATCTAAATGGATTGAATCAAACGGGCTTGGATTAAGAATTCCATTACCTTTCTAACAAAATTGGTTTCATACAATTTGGTTCAGTGAATCGACCTAGGTTGATTTTTGAATCTAGGTACAGAACTAAGTTTGAAACTAAAAGAATAAACCTATATTCAAACTACTGGGTCACGTGGGAATGTAAATGGGCCAGCCCATGACACACAGCGCGCGCGGGTGAGTTTAAGTGGATGACCCCACCAGTTAGCGAAACAGGGGGTGCGAAGCGGTACTGGGTGATCTAGGCCGCACGATCAAACTCTAATCAAACGACTGTGACCTATCGTCTCCGTCGGACAATGCCAGCGAGTAAAACCCTAGCGCGGCAGTGGGGGTCTAAGGGGACTCACTGGGGCTCAGGCGAGGTTCGGCGATGGGGGCGAACGACAAAGTCGACGACGGCAAACCTCATGGTATCAGCAGCTTCTTCTGGGGCGGCTCCAATCGTTGGATCCTTTCTTCCTCCTCCGCATCAGACTCCGGCCAAATTCTGGCGATGTGCTGCTCGCCTTGCTCCGGCGGTGAGGTGGGGTGGTTCTGAGAGAGAGGGGAGTGTGTTGGTGTGAAGAAATCGAGCGGGGGTGGCCTCTATTTATAGTGCCAAGAGGGGACCGAAGGGGGCGGGTGGAGATCGTCGTGGTCATCGACACAATGAGCTACTGGCATGGGTGACGATAGGGGGCAGTTTTGTGCTCCCTGGCGAAGCTCAACAGTGTGGTCTCGAGGCGTGGGGTGGTGCGAGACGGTCGGAACGCTGTGGTGCTCTAGGTGGGTCCGACGAACATTTTAATGGCGCCCCGCGGCTATGGGTCGCGCGACGGCTAACGGGGTTGTCTAGCGTTCTCCTGGGACAGGGGGGATCACGCTTGCACGCGACAAGGGCGGCGTGCGGTCTGTGGGCGCGTGTCGAGTGGGGCGCTCTGGCGCGCTCTTGGCATGGCGCAGAGGCATAGGGCGCGGCGATTCTAGAGTGGTCTAATGGCTTTCTGATCATTGGGGTTGGACATGGGGTGGCGGTGGACGGTGGTCAATGTCCCAGACATGGTGGCTAGGCTTGGTGCTGCTCCTAGCTTGCTGTCGACTAAGGGGTGGCAAGGTGAGGCTCGGCATGGTCACCATTGATGGCAATGGCAAGTTCACAGTGGTCCTATAGCTTGCTAACTAAGCTAGATGATCTACTAAATGTCTGATGTGAGCTAGAGAGGGGACAAGTTAGGCCAAATCACTGCTCACTATAGTGGTTGATGTTTGTTTGTTTGTTTGGTGTTTGCAAGGTGTTTGATGAAATGGCCGAAAGAGATTTGAATTTGAATTTTTGGTTCAAACTTGGTGGGTGTATTAGTTATATACTAGGTAGTCTCTGGTTAGTTGGAAAGGTCAAGGTGAATTGGTTTGGTTTGGTTTTGAGAATTGGTGATCTTCACATATGTTAAAGATTCAATTTTGAATTGTCATTTGAATCAAGTTGCCAAATGTTTCTGTAAGTTTGAAAGGTGGGCTTGGGTTTACTTTTACTTGGTCTAGCATGGGTGAAAATAAATGGAATTGTTTCTGTTTGAAATCTTGGACTAGAAACACTCAAAGTGGCCTAGTGAGCAAGATTGGCAAAAATAACCATTTGCTTGTTTTGTTTGGTTTTGATTTTCTCTTGATTTGTTTTTTCTTGGAAATGTTTTAGATGATGTTTTTTCATCTTTAAACCATTCCTTGCTATTTAGAACAATCACACAAGTCCATTCATGCATTCCTACAATGATCACATACACACATGCATTCATATGATTTTATTTAACAAAGTTTTTGTTAACCCTAAATTTTGGTGATTGGAAATGATAATCATTGTTCAATATTTTTGGGATGTTACAAACCTTCCCTCCTTAAACAAAATCTCTTCCCGAGATTTGAGAAAGAAGAAAAATAAAACTAGGATTTAAAGAGATCGCGAAACTCCATATTGATGTAGTTTTCTCGTTCCCAGGTAGCTTCTTCTTCAGTGTGGTTGCTCCACTGAATCTTGAGAAACTTGATGCTCCGGGTCCTGGTGGTTCTGAAAGTTTCCCCCAAAATATGGATGGGTACTTCGGGATACGTCATGTCATTGTTGATCTCTATGGAGCAGTGATCAATGTTCTTGAAAACTTCAGTCTTCTCCGGGACTTCAAGGCATTTGCGAAGTAACGATATATGGAACACGTTATGCACTGCTGCCATCTCCTCTGGAAGTTCCAGTTGATACGATACTTCTCCTCGTGGATTTAGAATCTTGAAGGGTCCGATATATCGGGGCCAACTTTCCTTTGAGCTGGTAACGTTGCATTCCCTTCAAAGGTGACACTTTGAGATACACAAAATCTCCGATATTGAAAGCGAGGTCTCGACGTCTCTTGTCGACATAACTCTTCTGTCTTGACTAGGCGGTCTTGAGGTGCTAACGAATCTTGTGAACTTTCTCTTCTGCCTCTCGTAGGATGTCGGGTCCAAAAATCTGATTCTCTCCTACTTCCGACCAATTAAAAGGGGTACGACACTTCGTTCCATACATGAATTCAAATGGGGTCATTTGCAAACTGGCTTGATAATTGTTATTGTAAGAAAATTCTGTGAAAGACAGACAATCTTACCATTTAGATCCATACTCTAGCACATAGGATCTCAACATATCTTCGAGTATTTGATTTACTCGCTCCGTTTTTCCATCGGTCTGAGGGTGATAAGCTGTGCTAAAATCCAGTCGGGTTCCTAATCCTTCTTGGACTTTCTTCCAAAATCTAGAGGTAAACTGAGTTCCTCAATCCGACACAATGTTCTTGGGGACTCCGTGCAAACTGACGATTCTAGCTATATACAACTCTGCTAGCTTCGAACTCTGGTAGGTGGTCTTGACTGGTAAGAAATGAGCGACTTTGGACAATCTATCAACTATGACCCAAATAGACTCAGTTCCCCTACTAGAAGTAGGTAATCCGGTGATAAAATGCTTTCCAACAGAATCCCATTTCCATTCCAGAATCTGCAATGGTTGCAACAGTCCTGCGGGTCTCTGATGTCCCGCCTTAACTCTCTGACAAATATCACACTTGGCTATGTAGCTTCCGATTTCTCTCTTCATCTTATGCCACCAAAATTGCTCCTTTAAATCCTGATACATCTTCGTTCCTCCAGTGTGGATAGAATAAAGAGTATCATGGGATTCTTTCAAAATAGCTTGCTTCAACTCTGAATCTGCTCGTACATAGAGACGTCCTTTGTACCACAGAACTCCTTCGTCCTCTATGAATCCAGGTACTTTGCCTGTACCGATGCGACGTTTGATTTCGTCGATACTAGCATTTCCTTTCCGCGCCTCCTTGATCTGACTGATCAAAGTGGGTTGAAGTTCTATGCTAGCCAAAAATCCTTCAATAAATAATTCCATTCGGAAATCTTCCATATCTTGGTGCAAACTTGGTTGCTCCTTCAGAATCATGGAGTTCAAGCGACACGACAATCTGCTAAGGGCATCTGCTACCACATTGGCTTTACCGGGGTGATAGTGGATGTCCAGATCATTGGCCTTGATTAGTTCTATCCATCTTCTCTGCCCCATATTTCGCTCCTTCTGAGTGAATATATACTTCAGGCTCTTGTGATCCGAATAAATCTCACAACTGTTTCCCATAAGGTAATGCCTCCATGTCTTCAGGGCTAGAACTACGGCTGCTAGTTCAAGGTCATGAGTAGGATAATTCTGCTCATGCTGCTTCAGTTGCCGAGATAGATAAGATATTACTTTGCCTTCTTTCATTAGCACACATCCGATACCGATCTTGGATGCATCACAATACACATCAAAAGGCTTCGTGATATCCGGCATGATCAAGATTGGGGCTGAAATCAATCTCCTCTTGAGTTCTTGAAAACTCGCTTCACATTTGTCCGTCCATTCAAACTTCTTATCCTTCTCCAACAATTGTGTCATGGGTCTTGCGATACTTGATAATCCTTCTACGAACTTGCCGTAATATCCCGCCAATCCGAGAAATGCACGAACTTGGGTTTGAGTGGTTGGGGTCTGCCAATCTTCAACATCCTTCACCTTTGCAGGGTCAATGGCAATTCCTCCGGTTGATACAATATGTTCGAGGAATCCTACCTCCTGTAACCAGAATTCACATTTTCTAAACTTGGCATACAACTGATGCTCCCTAAGGGTTCCAAGGATGGTCCTTAGGTGTAGCTCATGTTCTTCTTCTGATTTGGAATAGATCAGAATGTCATCGATGAAAACAACGACAAACTTATCCAGGAAGTCCATAAAAATATTATTCACGAGGTTCATGAAATAAGCTGGGGCATTGGTTAATCCAAAATACCTGGTGGTATACTTATATAATCCATATCTGGTGGTAAAGGCAGTCTTTGGAATATCCTCTGCTCGAATCTTGAGTTGGTGATAACCAGTTCTAAGATCAATCTTAGAAAACACTTTGGCACTAGTCAACTGGTCAAACAGGTCTTCTATCTTTGGCAATGGGTACTTGTTCTTGATGGTGACATCATTCAACTTTCGATAATCCGTACACAAACAGTTACGTCCATCTTTCTTGTCCATGAATAAAATAGGTGATCTCCATGGCGACGCACTTGGTTGAATCAGTCCTATCTCCAGCATAGCATCCAGTTGGTTCTTCAACTCCACTAATTCAGACGGGTTCATACTATATGGTCTCTGGGCTATGAGTCCGGTTCCAGGGATTAGTTCAATGATAAACTCAATATCCCGATGTGGGGGCATACCGGGCAAAACCTCTGGAAATATATCGGGGTATTCACGAACTACTCTGAATTGGTCAATGGTTGGCTGGGCTAGACTCTTGTTGCATTTAAATTGATGGGGCAAGGTTTCAGATACATGCTCGACTGATATTCCAGCTATACTGGTCATGGTTATGGCTTTCTTGGCACAATCGATTAATACTTTATGTTTCGACATCCAATCCATTCCTAGTACTACTTCCAAACCTTTTGTTCCAAGTACTATTAGATTAACATAAAAATCTATGCCATGGATTCAGATAGGTACGGCCTTGCAAATTTGTCTAGCTTTGGTGGTTGAACCAGGTATTTGACTATCATAAAATGCTTCAATTTGGTGGGTTGAATCTTATTAGTGCATACAAATTCTTCGGTAACAAATGAGTTTGATGCTTCAGAATCAAACAACACTCTTGAAAGTACTGAGTTAACAGAAAATATACCCAACACGACATCTGGCGCTTCTTGGGCTTCTTCAGCATGCATGAGAAAGAGACGGCTATTGCGGTTGAGAGAATTCCCTGGGGCAAATCTTCATCCGGGTTGAACACGACGTTGCTGCTGAGCTGGGGCATTTGCATTGGGGGCTGCGGCAATCTTCTTGGGGCACTCATTGGAATAGTGACCCTTGGTTCCACATTCATAACAAGTCACCTAAGACTTGTTCTTTGCCGCAACAGGAACATCACTACTTCCATTCCTTGGGGCAGTGTTGGTGTTGGTGGCAACATTGTTGCTGTTGAACTTAGGTGGTACACGGTTAAAATTGCTAGGGTTGCTGGGGTTGTTGTGATTTCCTCCGGGCCTCGGGTTTTCTCCTCCACGGTTGGGATAGGTTGGACAGTTCATCGGGGGTATATTGTTTCTTGGGGAAAATCCTGGAGATGGGTTGGGGCTATACTTTGTGGTATGATGGGTTCCTGGTTGATGCATCATGCGACGCTTGCGGTTCTCATTAGCTTGGTTGATCTTGCCTTCCATCTGAATTGTAGAGTCCACTAAGGCTTCAATATCAGCAAAGGGGATATTGACTAACACTGTCTACATCTCATCATGCAGACCATTCAAGAATCTCTCCTTCTTCTTAGCTTCGGTATCTATCTTATCCGGTGCATACCTAGCCAATGACAAAAATTTGTCACGGTACTCAACTACGGTCATCCTTCCTTGCTCCAGTTCCCTAAATTCATCTCTCATCCTCTTGATCAAACCCGATGGTACATGGGTTCTGCTGACCTTGATTTTGAACTCTTCCCAAGTCATCATTTGACCTCCATTCATGGAACGAACGCCGTTCCACCATGCTCTGGCATCTCCGGCCAGATAGTTGGTGGCAAACAGTACCTTCTCGTTAGCTTCCACTCCAACAACTTCTAGGTTATTCTCCATGGTTTCCATCCAATCATCGGCATCGAGGGGCTCTTCAGACTTAGTGAAAATGGGTGGGTTGGTGTTCTGGAAGTTCTTGAGCTTGGATCCATGGTTGTCCTGATTTACATGGCCTTGATTGTTGTTGGCCATTTGAGCTATCTGTTGAAGGGTGGCTAAGTTGGCTTGAAATTCGGCTCTTTCAGCTTCGCGGTTAGAAACCAACATTTGCAAGATTTGCAACATCGGGTCCAGGGATGAAGTGCTCGATCCGCGAGGCATCTGAAGATTGAGATAGATCATGAGAAAAGAGGGAAATTTAAGGTTTAGGGGTTTGTTTTTTTGAAAAGTTTTTAAATTTTGACTCAGATTTTTATAGCAACTTGCTTTTCATTCATTCATTTATAGAACACGATACAAACACACGCCACAACAAAGGAAAATAGATGGTTTTAAGAACCATTCTGGGACACTAAGATATAGTGGGACCGGATACAACTCACTAACGCTAGTGCTCAAGTGCTACTACTCCTCGGAGTCAATGTCCTCATCCTCCTCCTCCTCATCATCAATGAAGGCAAAGTCATCCTCATTGGTGAAGAAGTCCATGGCCTGATCCTCCAGAAAGTCATCATCGTTAGTGAGATAGGAGTAGGGGTCTCCACAAAGGTCTTCCCCTGCATTCTCCTTCTCCTCCAGCTGCATATCCCTCTCGTGGACAGTCTCCAACTCTGTGATCCTGTGGCGGAGATGGGCAATGATGCGCTCCTTCTTGTCGAGCTGAAGACGACGAGACTGGTGATCCTTCACTAGCATGGCAATGGTCTGATCCTTCTTGGCAGCGTTGGTGTACCTGTGATTGGCGTAGGAGCGGGCATTGTCTAACTCCTTCTGACGGTCATACTCATGAAGCTGAGGTGGTTCAACTGAGTCTTCAGCTCATGGTGGTACGGGGCCTCCGGTGGCTATCCCATAACATCACGCCTTTGATATAACTCAAAGCGGGTACCCTTGATCTGGTTGATACTCTGCCCACACAGACGGGTGAGAGCTTCCTGCATGGCCCAATCAAGTCCATCGAGCCAGTTGTTCTCTCTCAAGGTGAACTGAATTCCCTCTAAGGTGGGGGCTTCAATCTTTCCTCGGAGACTTGCAACAACCAACCATTGCAAATCCTCTCCTTCCCGATCACTGAGTTGAGCTCCGAAGAACTCGGGGTGCGGGCGCTCCAGCATTTCCGACAGCTGGTCCAAGTCACGCTCAAAGATGAGGTCTCCTCCATTCCCCAGCTGATAAAACTTGTTGTACTTCACGTCCATCTATAAGAATATAGGATGAGTAAGTGAGTGGAGTGATCAAGTGTGTCAAATTTTAGGTAAGTTTGCAAGTATTTTGAGGAACATGATTTTTCATGAAAGAATCTAAGTGATAAGAATGAGAATAAGTTTTCATAAATACTCACTTCCTTGGTTTTTGAAACTAAGTTTTTGATTCAAACGTCCATTCTAAACTAGGGTCTCCAATGGTCAGGATGGCTCTGATACCAACTTGTCAACACCCGGATTTTTAATCCCAGATGCCTGTTATGCCATACATCGCAATCCCAGGATTACCATTTTTGTGAGACATAACAGATTGGGTATCACAGTACATCATCCATTACAAACCATACATAAGGTCTTACAACAAATAAAGGACCTCATGATCCAGTCTTAGTACTATCATAGCAGCGGAATAACGTAATCATAATGATAGTGTGGGCGAAGCTCCAACTTCATGGTCATAGGCAATGCTGGCGATGGGAGATGATCCTAGTTGTCGTAACCTTCCCGTTGTCCGTCCTCCTGATAGTCCTCTTCATAGTCTGGCCACGGGAATATCCAGGAACAAAGCCATGAGTACTCTTTAAGTACTCGCAAACTAATACTAACAAGTGAGATGGTTTTGGGTAGGAAGTACTAAGCTCTAGGTTATTTTGCAAAAAGACAGATTTATCTCTACCGAGTTCAGAAGCAAAGAAAGCTAGTTGAAAGTTTTATAACTCCTAAGTGGGAAACTGAATTTCATATCACAACCCTGTTGTGGTCAAGTCAAAGTCACGAATCATTTCATAAGTCCTTTTGAAAACATCTGACGACGGAATAGTATGGCCACTCCAACTGTCCATAACTGCGGACGCGGCTATTCGAATAGTTTGACACTCTACAGAGGTGGTACACTTTCACCACAATATTCGATTCATCTGTTAGGAATAATCCTGAATTCATCATACTTAGTATGCGGATAATCAATCCTAACCTTTCAATTACACGCCCTAGTATAGGCACCTCTCCTGTGAGTTTGGCCTCCCAACCATGACCAACTGTCATCTTGGGAACTGCACAGGTGGACAATCTTCACAAGGTAGCCTCAACTCAAACCTTGGCCGCAAGGGAACCCATGCTAAGGTATATAAATTTCCAGTCAAGCCCTACCCAAATTTCGGGTATTGTGGTTGTTCGGTAAAATTGGAATGGTATCGCATCTAGGCAACCATCAGTTTTATAAGAGGGCTAAGGCTCATGCCTCAACATTTTCATCATCAAAATCATCTGGTGTTCAAGAACACATGTCAATACATTTCGGTAGAATGACACATCATTCTAAGGTTTTCATAACCATTTGCACCAAGTATTCCCATCTAAAGTGATCAAGTTTTTCTGCTTAGCACTAGCATCTACAAGTGGGGGTAATCACTAATGAGGGGTGGTAATCAAGTGTGAATGATCTAAGTTCAGTCTCATGCCTCAGGTTGACATCAAGATTATCTAACTTAGGCCAAGTTTTATGCTCTTTATGCTACCTTTAAATAATCTTTCAGCTCTACAAGTCACTAAGTAAACTTCAATAGAAAGCTTTGATAAAGAAATAAAATAACTATGCTTGCAAGTAAAACTAGGATTATGTGTCATCAAGGGGTATAACCAAGGCATGCCTAATGCATTGCATAGATCATATAGTTTTCACAGTTGCAAGTGTTAGCTTGTCTTGTGTAGAGCAGTGGTTGAAGTTCTCGGCTTATTCCTCGTAGTATTCTCCTTCCTCCTCGTATCCTTAGCCGGTACTAGAGTCTATAAATAAATACAAGGTACACAATCACCAAACAATACTTAACTACCTATATTTATCACACCAAGGTTTTAACTAGATGATCTAGGATCATCACAAACATTACAATCATCAAAGCACTTGGCTTATTTATTTTATTTTGGAAAAGTAATTTCTACTCATTGAAAACTACTTAAGATTTAATATTCTCCAACTAAAACATGGGATCATGTTGACACATGTCATCACCACATATTTCAGTACATGGGAATGTGATTTAAAGTGGTGTCACAATTTAACAAGGTTTAACCTTTTTATTTTAATTAATTAAAGTGACTAGAATGGCCTATGGGGCATTCTTTTATTGCTTGTCCATTCTTTCTGCAAGTAAACCTAGATATTTTTATATATTTAGAAAGGTCTTGTTAAATGTGACTTTTGAGAGTTGGAATCAACTCAAAAGCTTTTGTGATTGAAAAATGTTTGAATGTAGAAAAGCTTATGCCTTGTTATTTTTACTATAGGTGATCTAAAAATCTAAATGGATTGAATCAAATGGGTTTGGATTAAGAATTCAATTACCTTTCTAACAAAATTGGTTTCATACAATTTGGTTCAGTGAATCGACCTAGGTTGATTTTTGAATCTAGGTACAGAACTAAGTTTGAAACTAAAAGAATAAACCTAAATTCAAACTACTGGGTCACACGGGAATGTAAATGGGACGGCCCACGACGCACAGCGCGCGCGGGTGGTTTAAGTGGATGACCTCACCAGTCAGCGAAACAGGGGCTGCGAAGCGGTACAGGGTGATCTAGGCCGCACGATTAAACTCTAATCGAACGGCTGTGACCTATCGTCTCCGTCGGGAAACGCCAACGAGATAGAACCCTAGCGCGGCAGTGGGGGTCTACGAGGGCTCACCGGGGCTCAGGCGAGGGTCGGCAATGGGGGCGAATGACAAAGTCGACGACGGCGAACCTCCTGGTATCGGCGGCTTCTCCTGGGGCGGCTCCAATCGCTGGCTCCTTTCTTCCTCCTCCGTGGCAGACTCCGGCCAAATTCCGGCGATGTTCTGCTCGCCTTGCTCCGGGGGTGAGGTGGGGTGGTTCTGAGAGAGAGGGAAGTGTGTTGGTGTGAAGAAATCGAGCAGGGGTGGCCTCTATTTATAGTGCCAAGAGGGGGCCAAAGGGCGCGGGTGGAGCTCGTCGTGGTCGTCGGCACAACGAGCTACTGGCATGGGTGACGATAGGGGGCGGTATTGTGCTCCCTGGCGAAGCTCAACGGTGTGGTCTCGAGGCATGGGGCGGTGCGAGACGGTCGTAACGCTACGGTGCTCTGGGCGGGTCCGACGGACATTTTAATGGCGCCCGTGGCTATGGGTCGCGCGGCGGCAAACAGGGTTGTCTGGCGGTCTCCTGGGACGATGGTGATCACGCTTGCACGCGGCGAGGGCGTCACGCGGTCTATGGGCGCGTGTCGAGTGCGGCGCTCTGGCGCGATCTCGGCATGGCACAGAGGCATATGGCGCGTCGATTCTAGAGTGGTCCAGTGGACAGGGGGTGACGGTGGACGGTGGTCAATGTCCCAGACATGGTGGCTAGGCTTGGTGCTGCTCCTAGCTTGCTGTCGACTAAGGGGTGGCAAGGTGAGGCTCGGCATGGTCACCATTGATGGCAATGGCAAGTTCACAGTGGTCCTATAGCTTGCTAACTAAGCTATATGATCTACTAAATGTCTGATGTGAGCTAGAGAGGGGACAAGTTAGGCCAAATCACTGCTCACTATAGTGGTTGATGTTTGTTTGTTTGTTTGGTGTTTGCAAGGTGTTTGATGAAATGGCCGAAAGAGATTTGAATTTGAATTTTTGGTTCAAACTTGGTGGGTGTATTAGTTATATACTAGGTAGTCTCTGGTTAGTTGGAAAGGTCAAGGTGAATTGGTTTGGTTTGGTTTTGAGAATTGGTGATCTTCACATATGTTAAAGATTCAATTTTGAATTGTCATTTGAATCAAGTTGCCAAATGTTTCTGTAAGTTTGAAAGGTGGGCTTGGGTTTACTTTTACTTGGTCTAGCATGGGTGAAAATAAATGGAATTGTTTCTGTTTGAAATCTTGGACTAGAAACACTCAAAGTGGCCTAGTGAGCAAGATTGGCAAAAATGACCATTTGCTTGTTTTGTTTGTTTTTGATTTTCTCTTGATTTGTTTCTGCTTGGAAATGTTTTAGATGATGTTGTTTTCATCTTTAAACCATTCCTTGCTATTTAGAACAATCACACGATTCCATTCATGCATTCCTACAATCATCACATACACATATGCATTCATATGATTTTATTTAACAAAGTTTTTGTTAACCCTAAATTTTGGTGATTGGAAATGATAATCATTGTTCAATATTTTTGGGATGTTACACTATTGGAAAGGTCCGGATAGATGTGTTATTTGGAAGAAGGGAGAATTGCAGAACAGAAAACTTGGAATTTGAGGTCGTGGACCTAGAGAGTTGTTATCATGCATTACTCAACAAGCCAGCAATATCCAAGTTCATGTCATGTACTCATATCCGTTACCTAAAGATGAAAATGTCAGGACCCCATGGAATTATCACCATTGTCGGGGATTACAGGAGATAAATGGAATGTGCCTCGGCCGGATCCAACTTGGCCGAGTCATTGGTGATTGCACGAGAAAAAAAGAAGAATCCAGGAGGTAGCGTGTGTGGCTCAGTCGGCTCAGTTGAATGCCAGCTCTGAGTAACCCACATGGAAGCGTCTCGTTTCAGCTGACTAAGGATACAAAGAGATAAAATTGATGACCAGCTCCCAGAGCGCACCGTAACTATTGGTGCAAGCCTGAATGACAAATAGGAAAGCGCGCGCATAATCTTTCTCTATGATAATTAGGACATTTTTGCTTGTTCCGCACATGATCTGCAAGGTGTGCCGAGGGAGTTGGCTGATCACTCTTTGCATGTGAGGCCCGATGCAAGGCCAGTGAAGCAACCTCTCCGCCTCTTCGCCGAGGATAGGAGAAAGATCATTGGATGTGAAATAGCTCGGCTCCTCGCAGCCGGGTTTATCATGGAAATGCTTCATTCGGATTGGTTGTCTAATCTGGTACTGTGGAAAATAAAAAGGATGATCCGAATGTGTTTGTAGTGTGGCGTATATATATTTATTACACCAACTTGAACAAGGCATGTCCAAAGGATCCATTTACCTTGCCAATAATAGACCAGGTCATTGACTCGACAACTGGGTCTGAGTTGTTATCATTTGTAGACGCGTATTCTGGTTTCCACCAGATACTGATATGTCACAAACGTATCTATAATTTTTGATGCTCCATGCTTGTTTTATATTATTTGTCTTATGTTTTGTCTACATGAGGTATTTTTATACACTTTCTAGAACTAACCTATTGACAAGATGCCACAGTGCCAGTTGCCTGTTTTATACTGTTTTTGCTTTCAGAAAAGCTAAAAAATGAATATTCTCGGAATTGGACGGGACAAAATCCAAAGTTCATATTTTCCCTAAAGGATACAGAAAATTGAAGTAGAGACGGAGTAGGGAACTAGGGTGGCCATACCCTAGGGTGGCGCGAGCCCACCCTAGGCGCGCCACCAGGGGGTGTGGGCCCCCTAGTCCTCCATCGACCTTGCCTCTTTCGCCTATAAGAATCCCCCGACTCAGAAACCCTAAATCATCTGGGAGAAAGCCACGAAAACCTCTGCAGCGCCGCCGCCACCGAAGGGGAGATTCGGGGGACAGAAGTCTCTGTTCCGGCACCCTACCAGGACGGGAAAGTGCCCTCGGAGCCATCTCCATCGATCTCCACCACCATCTCCATCACCATTGCTGATTCCCATAATGAGGAGGCAGTAGTTCTTCCTTGAGGATAAGGGCTCTACCGGTAGCTATGTCTTCATCTCTCTCTCTCTCTCTCTATATATATATATATATATATATATATGCATGATCTTATTATGATCATGAGCTTTGTAATCAAGTAGATCTAATCTATTACTCAAGTGCTTTAATAGATCTACGGCTCTCCCACGTGTGTGAAAGTGACAGCGTGCATACCGTGGTGGCACTTAGGCTAGAGTCTACATAAATACTTAAGTGCTTCAATAGATCTCTGCTTTTCCCCACGTGTGTGAAAGTGACTGCGTGCATGCCGTGTGTGGCACTTAACCTAGATTACATATATATATTTATCATGAGTTATATTTGGAGTTGGATGTATTTATGAAATTGTGGTGTTTGTTGGAACCATCTAGCGCTCAAGGTGACAGTGTGGGGTCATCTAGATGGGGAAGGCAGACTTTGAGGAGTGCTGTTATAGCCCTACCATGGATTAGAGTGTCCAACCAGAGAGTAGTTCAGGGTAGTATCATGAAGAGAATATATTTATTAAGAGTGTTCACTAGTGAAAGTATGATCCCTAGGCCTTGTTTCTAAGCATTGAAACACCGTTTGCATCTAGATATGTTACATGTTTGCTTGCTTCCATCTTTTTGCCCTTTAGTCTTTTCCTCCCTGTTAGAAGCTCTTTTATGGCACCGTTACCACTTATAATCATCCATACTACTTGTATTTTACTATCTCTTCACCTAAATAGTGCACCTATACACCTGAAAAATGTATTGGGGTGTGTTGGGGACACAAGAGACTTCTTGTATCTTGATTGCAGGGTTGCTTGAGAGGGATACCTTTGACCACTTTCTCCCTGAGTTCGATAAATCTTGGATAATCCACTTAAGGTAAACTTGTTGCTGTTCTACAAACCTCTGCACTTGGAGGCCCAACAACTGTCTACAAGAATAGAAGTGCGTAGACATCATGCTCTTTTCTGGCGCCGTTGCCGGGGAGGTAAGGTAAAAGGTACTCACATCCTTGTGTGAGTGCTTGAAGTTATTTCCTTTTTATTCTGCAATTTTGTCTTTTTGTTTCTTGTTTTCACTAGTTAGGCTTAATGGAAAACAACAACAAAATTAGAGAGATTTATAGTATTTATCTTGAGTTAGGACACAGAGTGTTTGAAGAGAAAATCAAAAAACCTATGGAACTTTATTTGCAAGCTAATAGCAATGTTATTAGTATGAATTATTTGAACACCATTATTGCTAATGCTATGGAAACGTCTAAGCTTGGGGAATCTAGTTTTTATGAAAATGATATTTTTAGTTCCCCAGCTTTGGAAGATAGCTATTCTATTGCTTATGATGATACCAAACCTCAATAGATGATGATTACAATGATGAATATGATATTTTCATTCCACCTACTATTGAGGAGGAAATTAATTATAATTACAATATGCCTCCTATATTTGATGATTATGGTGATAAGAATATTAATGATAGCTATTTTGTTGAATTTTCTCCCACTACAATTAATAAGAATGACTATGCTTATGTGGAGAGTAATAATCATTTTATGCATGTGGCTCATGATAAGAATGTTTTATATGATAGTTATATTGTTAATTTTATTCATGTTTCTACTGAAAGTTATTATGAGAGAGGGAAACATGGTTTTATGTATCTCAATAATATTAAGTTTCCCCTCTTTATGTTGAAAATCTTGAAGTTGCACTTGTTTTGCTTTCCTATGCTTGTTGATTTATGCTTTCATGACTTGTTTCTTTACAATATTCCTATGCATAGAAAGTGGGTTAGACTTAAATGTGTTTTTAAGTTGCTTCTTGATGCTCTCTTTTACTTCAATTCATATTTCTTATGTGAGCATCTTCTCAAACTATCAAGCCTAACTTAAAGGCATTAAAGAAAAGTACTTCTTGGAAGATAACCCAATAGTTTTATTGAGTCTTGGAAGTTATTAATTCTGTAATAACCTCTCCTTATCCTTTTTGTTTGATTTTCTGCCAAGAATAACCTCTAATGAGAGGGAAGTAAGATTTGGGGAAGTTGCTGTCCCAAAACAGATTTGTGTGCTTCGCTATAAAAATTCGTGAAAAATCTTTGTATGTAGGATTGAGCTGTAATTTTCTGAGTAAATCCCCAAGGTTGCTATCCAACTTTATTTATTTCAACACTTTTTGATTGGAGTATCAGAAGGTCTTCGAAAAATTCGGTTTTTACCTGCTGGTCTGTTTTGACAGATTTCTGCCATTATTTGCATTTGCCTCTTTATTGATTTCTTTTTGAGTTCTCTTGGATAAATTGAGCTTTTTGAAGGAATTTCTACAGTAAATTGTGTTTTTAATGAAAGTTTTGCTGTTTTAAAACTAAACCCAAAGGATTATTATCTTTTGAATGCACTGATGTTGCTAATGAAGATTGTGTGAAGTTTTGTATGAAGGAAAATTTTCAGGTGTAGGGGAAGAATGATGTAATGAGATGAAGAATGGACAAAAGCTCAAGCTTGGGGATGCCACCCGATGTCACCCTAAGAAATATTCAAGAGGTACAAGCGCCAAAGCTTGGGTATGCCCAAGGCATCCCCTTCTTCATCAATAAAAATCTTAGGTCTTTCTAGACACTTCGTTTTTATTGCTTCATGCACTATTGTGTTGTTCTTGGAGCATCTTTGTATTTTAGTTTTATTTTGCTTGGTTTGCTGCAATAAGTTGGTTGGATCCCAGCACACTTCTTTTGGAGAGAGACACACTCTGTTTTCATTGCCCAGAAAACTCCAGTTTTCATTCTTATTGTCTTGTGAGTGTTCTCTTTTGCTAGCACTGTGTTTAGCCTTAGTTTTCTTGTGCTTTCAGCTTAGAACTTTTTAGTTCTTCTTTGTGGATTTGTAATACAAGCTCACTAGTATTTATTGATTATTATCTTTGTGAATTGTTTAAAATAAGTTGATTGGTGTTGGAAAAGAGTAGAAAGATTCATGCTTATAGTGGTACAAAAGGTAGCTTGCTTTGAATGTGACCTAGACTTTATCATGTCATGCTAGATGTTGCTTTGCCCTTATGCTTAGTGATTATTATTGTAGCATGACTTGTTCCAAACAATTAGGATTTCTTAATGTGCCTTGAAAGAATCATGCGTTGTTTTAGCATACAAAAGCATAATATTGTGGTATTCTCCTTTGATACTTTGTTTGGGTTGACTTGGCACATGCTCACACCATGTTATGACTATGAACCAGTCACCTTAGCCTCTATGATCATTTAGTTTTTGACTTATGATACCACTTTATGCTTTGATTAGTAATGTTTTGTCGCTCTGCATGATTATGGCCATTATTGCTCTCTTAGTTGGTCGCTCCCAGTCTTTTGCTAGCCTCCACTTGTATTGAGTAAGCTCTACTCATGCATCCAACTCCCAAGAAACCAAGTTATTCCAAAGTGTCCACTATAAATTCATATGCATGGTGTGTTACACCATTCCAAGTATATTCTTGTTTTATCTATCTTCCAAATTAAACTTGTTATGTGAAAATTAGTGATTAAAGCTCTCACAAACTTGATGGCACACTTTATTTTTCTTGCCCCTAATAAACTTGAACCATTGTGTCATCTATGTTATATATGCTTGCACTTATAAGTTGGGAATTAGCAGAACCGTAATGTGACGGGAACGCTTTCAACACCTATAAACATATACCAGTTGATATCATGCTCTTTTGTTTATGGATGTCGTTGGTGTGAAATAAAAGGGAAGCTTGTAAGTCCATGGAGTTATGTATGTGTGTTAGAGAAACGCCTGGGCCGCTAGCCTAAGCCATGCCTAATCATGGTGGAAACTTGCAGCATCACCATAGTGAGCAATCTATGAAGCATTCTTCTTATAAAAAAAGAGAGATAGAGAAAAGAGATTGAGAAAAAGAGAAAAAATGAGAAAAGAGGAAAGAGAGAAAAAAGCACCATTTTCCCATGGTAAATAAGAAGATTGTTGAGATGCTCATTGTCTGCTTTCCTTGTCATTTTGATATGGGTTAGCTCCTGTATCATTGGACAAGGGGTACCCCGTTGGCGGCTCTCTATGATACACATGTACTTACTATGACAAGAACTTACCGGTGTTCAAGCATATACTCCATAGTTTGTTCACTTTAATCTTAATCACTTCAAGATTCTTATGATAGGGGCAATGAGAGCTGACAGCTAACAAGTACCATAATTTTTGGAAGCTCTTTATGAAACTTGAAATCCCTGCTTCCATTTGAAGGGCCTTTCTTCCACTTTTATATTGAGTCTCCACCTTCTATCCTTAGGCACCAATTGAGAGAGCATAGTTGCCATTCTTAGTTCTCTGTGCATTGTCCCAAAACTTATTGATTAATTCATAATGTTGATATTGATTGTTCTTGAACTATTTCTATCTAGTCACCCTTATGAACTTTGAAGGTGTCCTATGCATTTATGGTTTGCTACTCCATGAGGGACAAGATGAATGCCAATATGCTATGTTTTCTATATGTGAAACAAACAAATGTCTCGCAATGCATTGTTATTCATGAATCTTTGTTTGTATCCTTTGTTGCAACATAGTTACTATGTCCTATTGTTAGAACTACATCTTTAATGCTCCTGTTTAGAGTACTTTGATCCCAGCTTACAATGCTTGCAAATGGTTTGATCTTGATTGTGATGGTGCATGTCACCTAAAAAATTATCCTTTTTATCACTTACCTACTCGAGGACGAGCAGGATTTAAGCTTGGGGATGCTTGATACGTCGCAAACGTATCTATAATTTTTGATGCTCCATGCTTGTTTTATATAATTTGTCTTATGTTTTGTCTACACTTTGAGGTATTTTTATACACTTTCTGGAACTAACCTATTGACAAGATGCATAGTGCCAGTTGCCTGTTTTCTGCTGTTTTTGGTTTCAGAAAAGCTAAAAAATGAATATTCTCGGAATTGGACGGGACAAAAGCCAAAGTTCATATTTTTCCTTGAACGATACGGAAAATCGAAGCAGAGACGGAGTAGGGCACCAGGGTGGCTACACCCTAGGGTGGTGCATGCCTACTGTAGCATCCCAGTTGTCTAACCCCTGTAATGCTACATGTCATAATAATAAAATGGGCCTCTTCCAACATATAATTGCTGCATCATCATCACATCATGCTCATGTCATCATGTTCCCTTGCATTTGAGCATCATATAAAACCTTTTCTTGTTTGGTTCTTATCTCATGTGCATGATTAATTGTAGTTGCCTCTTGATATTGTATTTGGATCTTATTAAATTGTTAAATGCCCAAGTTGAGTTGGGGGCATCTCTCTTTTGACTCCACCACCTTTTTCTTTCACCACCTTATAATTCCACCATCCAATAATATGGGCTGGGCCTTTTATTGAGTTACCCCTAGCCCATGTTGTTGGTTGGATCCACCCTTGATCTTTTCTTGGCCTTGTCCACATTTTGGAGGGAAGATGAGTAGTGCCATATTAATATCCTTGTTCTCACAAGGATAATTGTGGCATTAATTATTCTGCATGGGCCATGCAATAGCCACCTTTGCCCTAGCATTTGGTTTTTTCTTGTTAGAGGGATCCCTTCTTCCTGGCTTGATCTTGTTTTGTGTGTGTAAAACCCTAGCTCCCTTCCTTTTCTTTTCCCCTTTAGCTAGATCTCCCCATGCTCCATGCACACACATGTGCTATGTGGCATGCCCCAACCAAACCCTTCCTTGGATCTTGCTTGGCCATTAATTTGGATCATGCATGAACTAAAGAAGTGTCTCATCTCTTTGACCATCTCTTTTTCCTCTCCCTCTTTTCTTGTTTGACCTTGCTAGGGCTAGTATGACCTTGCATGACCAAGTTTGGCACCACCCTCCTTGCCTACCCTCTTAGCAACCTCTTAAACCACCCCTTACCTCTCTCTTTTCTACCCTAAAACCAAAACCCTATTTACAACTATCCTAAAACTAAACCCTATCTTACATCTATCCAAAAATAATCTCTAACTTACACCTCCCTTTAACAAAACCAAAAAAAAAAACCTACCCCCCCCAAACCATCTAACCTTTTTCTCTAATCAAAACCTAATCTACATCTACCTAAACAAAAACCTAAACCAACTTCTCCCTCTAAACAAACCTAGCTACCAATTACCCTCTCCCCTCCTCTCTAGTTATCTACCTAGTGCCCTCCTTCCTCCTAGCTGTCCCCAGCTCGCCCCTCCCCTCTCTCCACCTGCCCCACACGTGACCAGTACCACCCAACCCTAGCCTAGCCGAGCATGCCCTCTTTCCTTTCCTCTTACCTTCCCTCCTTGCCAGGACCTGCCCTCGCCCCTACCCCACCTGCCTGCGACCCAGCACCCCCAGGGCCACATGCTAGCCCCCTCTCCTCTCCCTAGCTCTACCTGCCTCGCCCTGGGCCGATCGTGCCGAGCACGTGAGCCAAAAAGGTGGCCAACGCCACCCAGGCAGCTAACCCCTCCCCCACGCTAGCCTCCTCCCTCCTGGCGTTCTTATCCCCTTCCTCCCCTCTCAGAGCTTACCCAGATCCGCCCTGAGGCCTGCCTCGTTTTCCCTGCCCCCCTCCTCCTCCGCAGAACCCCGACGCCGTCCACCGTCGGACCCTCGCTCGCGAGCACGTACCAGGAGGCCAGCGCGGAGCCGAGGATGCCGAGGTAGCTCAGGAGGTCCCCGATGTAGCCACGGTACACGGAGCAAGGAGGAGACGGCCCGCAGCTCGCCAGAACCTGTCGCGCCGGCCGGAAACCCTAGATCGACGGAGCGTCTGCCTCGCCGACGCTGCGCTGCACCCCGCCCCGATCCGACCACACCAGCACGCTCCCGGTGAGCAGTCCCACCTCCCAGACAACCTCCTGCACGTTTTCGCTTCCTGGTCGCGTAGATCTTTCCGTCGAACGCCCTCAGCGCGCCGGCGGCGAGCGTGTGCCTGCCAGCTTCCAGGCGCGCCCACCCTATCTAGCGCGCGAGCGTCCGCTTAGCATTAGCCCGCAGCCAGCCGCACTGGTTCCGCCCACCGCGCGCGCGTCCGCGGTCGCGAGATCGATCCCTGGCACGTCCCCTTTTTCTCGGTCGCGCGTGCGTGCGCTGTTCGTCTGCAGAGGAAGAGAAACAGTGCGCCGCTGGCCGTTTAGCGCAAAACCCCCTGGCCGTTCTTTTGCTCCCACCCGCAGTCCTCGAGGCCCCACTGTCAGCGGCGGTGACCTTTTTCTAAAAAGGCTCCCGCGAGAACCCAGACTGAACCCGCAGTCCTCCCCTGGCCCGCGTGTGCGTTTTGCAGATGACCCCTGGCCCTTTTGTTTGCGTCAACCCGCGGTCCCTGGGAGCCCACTTGTCAGTGTCTGTGTACCTTTGGCATTTAGGCTCCTGTCGTTTTGTTTAATAAACCCACGGTCCAGTTTTGTTCCAGGCACTGGCGTGTGGGCCAGAGGACCCCCTGGCCCACCTGTCTGCGACTCAGGCTGGCCTGTGGCTGAGTATAAAACGTTCAGAGCTGTTTTGAATTCAAAATTTGTTAAATAAATTAAAAATTCAAAATTCCATTCAGATTATTAATAACTTTTTCATACTTTATCCAAATTGAGCAAATGATATATGTATTGATATCAGAAAAATGAGGGGAATTCAAATATGCCTTCTATTTTGCATTTTGCACAAGTAAAATTGCAAGTTATGTTAATTACCATCAATTGCCACTGGATTTTCATTAAATCATAACTAATGTTTTGTAATTCCAAATTTATCAAATAAGTAGTCTAAATTGATCAGCTCGACGAGACTTTTCTGTTTATGCTATCCATGACTTCAATTGCAGCATGCATCATATAAATATATATTGAACAACAATTGCTATGGCAACAAATGTGATTCTAAAACCAACTAAATGTTATATTCTTGTTCCCCACACCTCACCCATGCCATGCTACTTATTGCCATGCAACTTGTGCATCATTCATCATGGCATGATTGTTTGCTTGACGCATCTTATTCATACGCTTATGCTCTATATTCATGTTGGCCTTGTTTGTTTGGCTTTTCTCGGATAGACACTGAGCAGGGGTTGTATCAAGAGAACCAGGAGCACTACCCAGATCCGTCCCTCGCTTCAACTGAGATACCAGGCAAGCACTTCCCCATGCTTGCATACATACAGTACCTATCGCCTCTATCTTAATCTTGCATCATTGAGTCGCGATTGCATTAAATTGAATCCCAAGTATGCATAGCCTTTACTTTTAAACCCCACCAAGCTTGTTCCTCCATCCCATGAGCCATTACTATAGGAGTTGTTTGAGCCATGCGAGTCGTAGAACAGCATGTGTAGGGTATGTGAGCGTCTGTTGGACAATGAGGTACCTAAACAACTTAACCTGAGTAGTTCTGGGATAACTAAAGAAAGTGGCACCGGTGAGCAACATCTGCTATTTGGTTTTTCCTGCTCACTTGTGTCCCGTAAGACCCCGAGTACTTGATTCCTGTTCCTTGATTTATCGCGCTATCCACATCCGGGAGGTATATGGGACCCCCCTGAGCCAGAGCTTGATTCCGTCTTATTTCTTGGGGCCACAAACTAGTTTGGGGCTTTATTACTCTCCTGTACTTATGCCATGTTTTACTGCTTTATTTACGATTGTGCGAGGTACTGCACACTGTACTGTTTAAGATCGGGACACGTTTACGCGGTGTCGACAAGCCCCGTTTGGGGTTCCCAGTCGCTCACAGCCGTCTACCCAGACCTTGAGGCCGTCTCGGAGCTTGCTTACTCCGTTGCGGGATCTACTTAAGGGGTGGCCCCCTGAAATATTTCTGAATCTTGTGATTGCTTTGTCGTGAAGGCCTCGTTGGGTTTTGATTTGGTTTTTCCGAGGTTGATCGAGTGTGTGTTGCTATTGGTGCACCCCGGCCGGGTAAAACTTTCTGAAAGCCGTGTCCACGGATATGGACGACTTGGAGCACAGTTTCTCGATCATAGACAAGCATAACTAAAGTACCGCCTTAACTTGACTAAGTAACTTGACTAGTAAATAGTGCAATACTCATGGAATGGTTAATAAAATTGCCAACGGATGGGGGTTTGTTCGTCCGCTTCCTTGTCGGTAAGCAGGGAGGAGGATGGATCGGATGAGATTACCATTATAACTGTTGTTCTTGATTCACGGACATCCGTCTATCATTGGTTAGGCGGGTGGTTAGCGTTTATCTGTAGAATTGCTAGGGTTTATCTTTCGCTGCAATCGCGTCACCCCAGGTTGTGTCCCCTTTAGAGGCATTAAGACTTGCTGAGTACCCTTAGGGTCTCACACGATAAATTCTTGATTCAGATGAACAGGTACCCCCGCAGGACGGATACTGGGTGGAAGAAGCCGATGATGTGGGCAACGATCGTTCGGTGTAGAGATTCCGGGATCGGGGATCCGTGAGACCTGTAGTTGGGATGTGCTTATTTCTCTGGCATCTTATGCCGATTTGCTTCTTATCCGTACTCGGATTTTGTTTGCCGCTTCCGCATGATTCTCTGATGTGTGTTGTATGAGGAGTTATCCTAAAATATAGATCTATCTAGGTCATTTGAATCTTGCCGTATGGCGTTGGTATATTTCCTTTCTTTCTAGATGGTATGGCTCTGATGTACTCTTGTATGGTGGCTTGCGTACATACCCACTTGTGTACGTAGTTGATCCCTTCGCCTGCCGACTACGCCGCCCGTACAGGTCCCGTTGAGAGGGTAGTGGTTGGGACGTCTGAAAGGACTACCAGTGTGTGGCTTTTGGGGCCCCGCCGTACTATTTCAACCACTACCACTCATCCAGGCTTGTATCTAGGAGCGTAGTTCACCGAGGTAGTTACAATTGGTATCAGAGCCATCCCGACCTTCAGGGTTTCAGCCAAACGGTCGTTGTCAGTCTAGTAAATATTTTGGTAGTTATGTATATTAGGGAAAAACAAAACGCGAGAGTAGGACTGCTTGCATTTTTCTTCTTACCCTCCCACCCACCCTTTCTGGTAAGGAAGTGCAACGTTTTCAATTCTCTTCTCAAAGTTCAAACTAGGATTCACGTGTTCGGGGTTTCCGTAGTACCATAGGATGTGTGTGTGTGTGTGTGTGTAATCCCTTGTCTATCTGTTGCATCCAACTTGTTATCTTATCTGCCTTTGGTTATCAACTGTTGGTACATTCCATACCGACAGGCTTTTGTAAACCGACGCAATCTATCTTCCTCTTGTATCCGACGCTATCTTGTTTGGGGTGTTCGTTTCCGTAGTTACCAATCTTTAGGTTTCGTCGTGAGAAGAAGGGGTTAGGATATGTGTTCCACTTGTTCATGTGCGGAGTAATGATTTGAGTGCGGGATGGAGTCGCGACCATACCACTACTCTTCTCATTCACTTTTGTATATTGGATCGGTAGAGTCACTAATCTTGATTCGTTAAGTAATTTTGCGCATCTATTGGTATTCTAATGCCGAAATTTGTGGAAAATTTTTCTTTGATATATTTGTGTACCACACTCCTTTTCAGTCGTGTGCGATATACTTAATATCTTTTAGGTGCTATGAACTTTGTTGATATTTTAATATCATCTCAGTAAATTGTATCCTTTAATCTTGGTTAATTCCATCTTGGTACTATTTTGGATTATTATCATTCTCCATTATAGTACTGACTTGAGTTTTATATCAATGACAGGATGGCTCCACCACGCCGGACTGATGAGGACATACCTCCGGAACTGGGCTCAGCGCTGTCAAACATTGCTAATGCTTTGGCAGCTATGCAAGAGAACCAGCAGCGCTTTGAGGAGAGCGTTAGAAGGAACGAGTTTGCTCCACTTCCTCCACCTCCCAGGCGTGGAGACATCAAGAGCTTCCTCAAGTTCAACCCTCGTCAGTTTGATGTGTCTGACCGACCTCTGGACGCGGATGATTGGCTGCGTGAGATCTCAAGGCTGCTCGAGACTGCTGATGTTCCAGAACAGGAGTGGGTAAAGTGTGCTACTCACCTTCTCAAGGGAGATGCAGCTCTTTGGTGGGAGAACTACTTGAAGGCAAGCTGCACGGATTTTCAGCCAACTTGGGAAAGGTTCACTGGAGCGTTCAAGGAGCAGTTTCTCTCAGATATTGTGATGGAAAGGATGAAGGAGGCTTTTCTAAACCTGAAGCAGGGAAATGATAACGTCAACACCTACATCAGGAACTTCATGAATCTCTCTCGTTATGGTGGTGATGAGGTATCTGATGACAAGAAGAAGCAAAAAAGGTTCAGGCAAGGGCTCAATGCGTCGATCAAGTATGCAATCACGCATGCGAGACCGGCAACCTTCCTGGAACTACAACACACAGCACTGCAAGAGGAGGCAAGCAGGCAGATGTTTGAGGAGTCCAAGAAACATAACAGGGATGCATCAAGCTCTTCGGTTATGGCAGCTCCTTCGAAGCGGCGTGTCTGGGTTCCTAACACCCCACCGTTGCTTCCGGCTTCACCAAGACCTGCAAGTTTCGCGCCAAGGCCACCAAACTTCACCACTGCGGCTACCAGGGGCTACAACAACAACTACCCTGGAGCGCCTGGCGGAGTCCCTGGCTACTCTGCTCCACGTCCAGCTGGTGCCTGTTACTCGTGTGGAGATCCTGGACATCCCCACTGGAACTGTCCGTTGAAGAACAAAACTCTCCCTCCACCCCCGCCAAGATCTGCAACAAGCTCTCCTTCGGTTCGTGCACGACCGCCTCGGGCTCTCAACATCAACACTAAGCCCGGGTCTGCGGTTGTTCGGGCCAACTGCGTCAACGCCTCTCAAGCTGAGCTCGCACCAGGAGTTGTCATGGGTATGCTATCAGTTAACTCAGTTCCTGCACGAGTTCTCTTTGATTCTGGTGCATCGCATTCCTTTGTGTCATACAAGTTTGCAGGAGAGAATGAGTTAGTCCTGGTTCCTCTCCCTAAGCGGTTGGTGGTACAATCACCTGGTTCAAACATGAGGGCTGAGCATATCAGTCATGGAAATCAAGTTGAGATTGGTGGTTCTTCATTCTTGGCTTCTTTGATTGTTCTGGGCAACTCTGACATTGATGTCATCCTGGGCATGGATTGGTTGACAGCAAATGCAGCTGTCATTGATTGTGCGGAACGCTCAGTGTCTCTGAAGATTCCTGAAGGCCACATAGTCTTTTCTCCAAGTCTGACTCCTGCTGTCCAGCTCTATTCCTTGGCTGCTCTGAATAATGATGCTATGGAAGCTATTCAGGGTGTACCGGTGGTCTGTGAGTTCCCAGATGTCTTTCCTGAAGAGTTGCCAGGTATGCCTCCGGATCGCGAGGTTGAATTCGTGATTGAGCTTGAACCTGGAACGGCTCCTATCTCCAAGAGGCCATATAAAATGGGTCCTTCTGAGTTGGCTGAACTCAAACGACAACTTGATGAACAAGAGAAATTGGGTTTCATTCAACACATCACTTCTTCTTGGGGTAGCCCAACAATCTTTGTGAAGAAGCGTGACAGAACCGATAGGCTATGTGTTGATTATCGGGCTCTCAATGCTAAAACCATCAAGAACAAATATCCTCTTCCTCGGATAAATGATCTTTTTGATCAGCTAGCAGGAGCTGTGGTGTTCTCTAAGCTGGACTTGAGAAGTGGTTATCACCAAATCAAGATTCGCAAAGAAGATGTGCCCAAAACAGCTTTCACCACTCGCTATGGCCTGTATGAGTACACGGTCATGTCTTTCGGTCTCACCAACGCACCTGCTACTTTCTCGAGGCTGATGAACTCCGTTTTCATGGAGTATCTTGATAAGTTTGTGGTGGTATATCTGGATGACATTCTGGTCTATTCCAAGTCCAAGGAGGAGCATGAAGAACACCTGCGGTGTGTCCTGAACAAGCTTCGTGAGAACCGCTTGTATGCAAAGTTCTCTAAGTGTGAGTTTTGGTTGCCTGAAGTAACATACTTGGGTCATGTTATCTCTGCCAAGGGCATTGCAGTCAACCCGGAAACCGTGAAGACAATTGTTGAATGGCTTCCTCTTGCTAATGTCAAGGAAGTGCGGAGTTTTCTCGGCTTGGCTAGCTATTGCCGTCGTTTTGTTCAGAACTTCTCGAAGATAGCAAAGCCGCTTACCGATCTCCTCAAGAAAGGCAAGAAATATCTGTGGACTCCTGCTTGTCAAGAAAGTTTTGAGACACTCAAACAGAAGCTCACTTCCACACCAGTCTTGGTTCCTCCGGATACATCTAAGCCTTTCCAGATATTCTGTGATGCCTCTTTGCAAGGATTGGGTGCGGTCCTTATGCAAGAGAGACAGGTGGTTGCTTATGCCTCTCGTCAGTTGAAGACGCATGAGGTCAACTATCCCACACATGACCTCGAGCTAGCAGCAGTTGTCTTTGCTCTGAAGCTATGGAGGCACTACTTGCTTGGTAACCGTTGTGAGATCTTCTCGGACCACAAGAGTTTGAAGTATATCTTCACTCAACCGGATCTCAATCTTCGGCAAAGGAGATGGATTGAAGCCATCAATGACTTTGATGTGACCATCAACTACACTCCAGGCAAAGCAAACGTCATCCGTAAAGCTTATGTCAACAACCTCATGATAGAAGAGCAGCAGCCTCTCTTGTGCGAGGAATTCCGTCAGCTCAACCTTGAAGTTGTAGAACAAGGGCATCTCCTAAACCTTCTAGCTACTCCTCTCTTGGAAGAGCAGATTCGTTCTCGTCAGCGTGGTGATCCGCACACCAGAAAGCTCATCTCTAGAATTGGGCTTCCGAAGTATGAGTCCTTCCACGTTGATGATCAAGGCACGCTCTTCTTCGACCACCGGATGTTTGTTCCAAACTACCCGGGTTTAAGAGACCAAGTTCTCAAGGAGGCACATGATTCGGTTCTTTCTATCCATCCTGGCAGCACAAAGATGTACATGGATTTGAAAACACAATATTGGTGGCCTGGGTTGAAAAGGTATTGCGCCAAGTACGTCTCAGAATGTGATGTCTGCCGCAGAGTCAAGGCTGTCCATCAGAAACCATTTGGTCTTCTACAGCCATTGAAACCGCCGGAATGGAAATGGGAGAAAGTAGAGATGGACTTCATCACTGGTTTTCCTAGATCGCAGAAGGGCAACAATGCAATCTTTGTTGTCATCGACAGGCTTTCTAAAGTGGCTCATTTCTTCCCCGTCAAGGAAACAATTTCTGGAATTCAGTTGGCTGAGCTCTATATCAACAGGATTGTCTCTCTGTATGGGGTTCCACTTGAAATCAGTTCAGACCGTGGGAGCATCTTCACCTCAAAGTTCTGGGAGAGTTTCCAAAAAGCTTTGGGAACAAAGTTGAACTTCAGCACTGCTTACCACCCTCAGTCTCAAGGACAAGTGGAAAGAATCAATCAGATTCTGGAGGATATGCTTCGGGCTTGCGTCATCTCTTTTGGCATGAAGTGGGAGGAATGCCTTCCATATGCTGAATTCTCCTACAACAACAGCTTCCAGAAGAGTCTGAAGATGGCACCATTCGAGGCTCTCTATGGTCGCAAGTGCAGAACTCCGATTGGTTGGTCAGGTGCAGGAGAAAGAATCTGGTTTGGCCCTGACATTGTAACTCAGGCAGAGGAGAAGGTGCATATCATTCTGGAAAACCTGAAGATTGCTCAAAGTCGTCAGAAGAGCAACTATGACAGGAAGCACACAGATATGGTATATGCCCCTGGTGATCTCGTCTACCTTCGTGTCACTCCCATGAGAGGAACACACCGCTTCGGTATCAAAGGAAAATTGGCTCCTAGATACATCGGTCCTTTCAAGATACGTGGTAGAAGAGGAGAAGTTGCTTATGCACTTGAGCTTCCGGAAAAACTCAAAGTCCATGATGTTTTCCACATCTCTCAACTCAAGAAGTGCTTCAAAGATCCCGGTAGGACCGTGGATCATGAGCTAATCGACCTCCAAGAAGATCTGTCTTATCAAGAACACCCCACCAAAATCCTTGAGACCGCAGAAAGAAGGACTCGCAACAAGTCCATCAAGTTCTGCAAGGTGCAGTGGTCACACCATTCTGTTGATGAAGCCACTTGGGAGCGTGAAGATGAACTCCGTGTCAACCATCCTTCTCTCTTTGTGTCTTCTTCTTCTTCTTCCTAGAATCTCGGGGCGAGATTCCTGTTTAGTGGGGGAGAGTTGTAGCATCCCAGTTGTCTAACCCCTGTAATGCTACATGTCATAATAATAAAATGGGCCTCTTCCAACATATAATTGCTGCATCATCATCACATCATGCTCATGTCATCATGTTCCCTTGCATTTGAGCATCATATAAAACCTTTTCTTGTTTGGTTCTTATCTCATGTGCATGATTAATTGTAGTTGCCTCTTGATATTGTATTTGGATCTTATTAAATTGTTAAATGCCCAAGTTGAGTTGGGGGCATCTCTCTTTTGACTCCACCACCTTTTTCTTTCACCACCTTATAATTCCACCATCCAATAATATGGGCTGGGCCTTTTATTGAGTTACCCCTAGCCCATGTTGTTGGTTGGATCCACCCTTGATCTTTTCTTGGCCTTGTCCACATTTTGGAGGGAAGATGAGTAGTGCCATATTAATATCCTTGTTCTCACAAGGATAATTGTGGCATTAATTATTCTGCATGGGCCATGCAATAGCCACCTTTGCCCTAGCATTTGGTTTTTCTTGTTAGAGGGATCCCTTCTTCCTGGCTTGATCTTGTTTTGTGTGTGTAAAACCCTAGCTCCCTTCCTTTTCTTTTCCCCTTTAGCTAGATCTCCCCATGCTCCATGCACACACATGTGCTATGTGGCATGCCCCAACCAAACCCTTCCTTGGATCTTGCTTGGCCATTAATTTGGATCATGCATGAACTAAAGAAGTGTCTCATCTCTTTGACCATCTCTTTTTCCTCTCCCTCTTTTCTTGTTTGACCTTGCTAGGGCTAGTATGACCTTGCATGACCAAGTTTGGCACCACCCTCCTTGCCTACCCTCTTAGCAACCTCTTAAACCACCCCTTACCTCTCTCTTTTCTACCCTAAAACCAAAACCCTATTTACAACTATCCTAAAACTAAACCCTATCTTACATCTATCCAAAAATAATCTCTAACTTACACCTCCCTTTAACAAAACCCAAAAAAACCTACCCCCCCCAAACCATCTAACCTTTTTCTCTAATCAAAACCTAATCTACATCTACCTAAACAAAAACCTAAACCAACTTCTCCCTCTAAACAAAACCTAGCTACCAATTACCCTCTCCCCTCCTCTCTAGTTATCTACCTAGTGCCCTCCTTCCTCCTAGCTGTCCCCAGCTCGCCCCTCCCCTCTCTCCACCTGCCCCACACGTGACCAGTACCACCCAACCCTAGCCTAGCCGAGCATGCCCTCTTTCCTTTCCTCTTACCTTCCCTCCTTGCCAGGACCTGCCCTCGCCCCTACCCCACCTGCCTGCGACCCAGCACCCCCAGGGCCACATGCCAGCCCCCTCTCCTCTCCCTAGCTCTACCTGCCTCGCCCTGGGCCGATCGTGCCGAGCACGTGAGCCAAAAAGGTGGCCAACGCCACCCAGGCAGCTAACCCCTCCCCCACGCTAGCCTCCTCCCCCCCTGGCGTTCTTATCCCCTTCCTCCCCTCTCAGAGCTTACCCAGATCCGCCCTGAGGCCTGCCTCGTTTTCCCTGCCCCCCTCCTCCTCCGCAGAACCCCGACGCCGTCCACCGTCGGACCCTCGCTCGCGAGCACGTACCAGGAGGCCAGCACGGAGCCGAGGATGCCGAGGTAGCTCAGGAGGTCCCCGACGTAGCCACGGTACACGGAGCAAGGAGGAGACGGCCCGCAGCTCGCCAGAACCTGTCGCGCCGGCCGGAAACCCTAGATCGACGGAGCGTCTGCCTCGCCGACGCTGCGCTGCACCCCGCCCCGATCCGACCACACCAGCACGCTCCCGGTGAGCAGTCCCACCTCCCAGACAACCTCCTGCACATTTTCGCTTCCTGGTCGCGTAGATCTTTCCGTCGAACGCCCTCAGCGCGCCGGCGGCGAGCGTGTGCCTGCCAGCTTCCAGGCGCGCCCACCCTATCTAGCGCGCGAGCGTCCGCTTAGCATTAGCCCGCAGCCAGCCGCACTGGTTCCGCCCACCGCGCGCGCGTCCGCGGTCGCGAGATCGATCCCTGGCGCGTCCCCTTTTTCTCGGTCGCGCGTGCGTGCGCTGTTCGTCTGCAGAGGAAGAGAAACAGTGCGCCGCTGGCCGTTTAGCGCAAAACCCCCTGGCCGTTCTTTTGCTCCCACCCGCAGTCCTCGAGGCCCCACTGTCAGCGGCGGTGACCTTTTTCTAAAAAGGCTCCCGCGAGAACCCAGACTGAACCCGCAGTCCTCCCCTGGCCCGCGTGTGCGTTTTGCAGATGACCCCTGGCCCTTTTGTTTGCGTCAACCCGCGGTCCCTGGGAGCCCACTTGTCAGTGTCTGTGTACCTTTGGCATTTAGGCTCCTGTCGTTTTGTTTAATAAACCCACGGTCCAGTTTTGTTCCAGGCACTGGCGTGTGGGCCAGAGGACCCCCTGGCCCACCTGTCTGCGACTCAGGCTGGCCTGTGGCTGAGTATAAAACGTTCAGAGCTGTTTTGAATTCAAAATTTGTTAAATAAATTAAAAATTCAAAATTCCATTCAGATTATTAATAACTTTTTCATACTTTATCCAAATTGAGCAAATGATATATGTATTGATATCAGAAAAATTAGGGGAATTCAAATATGCCTTCTATTTTGCATTTTGCACAAGTAAAATTGCAAGTTATGTTAATTACCATCAATTGCCACTGGATTTTCATTAAATCATAACTAATGTTTTGTAATTCCAAATTTATCAAATAAGTAGTCTAAATTGATCAGCTCGACGAGACTTTTCTGTTTATGCTATCCATGTCTTCAATTGCAGCATGCATCATATAAATATATATTGAACAACAATTGCTATGGCAACAAATGTGATTCTAAAACCAACTAAATGTTATATTCTTGTTCCCCACACCTCACCCATGCCATGCTACTTATTGCCATGCAACTTGTGCATCATTCATCATGGCATGATTGTTTGCTTGACGCATCTTATTCATACGCTTGTGCTCTATATTCATGTTGGCCTTGTTTGTTTGGCTTTTCTCGGATAGACACTGAGCAGGGGTTGTATCAAGAGAACCAGGAGCACTACCCAGATCCGTCCCTCGCTTCAACTGAGATACCAGGCAAGCACTTCCCCATGCTTGCATACATACAGTACCTATCGCCTCTATCTTAATCTTGCATCATTGAGTCGCGATTGCATTAAATTGAATCCCAAGTATGCATAGCCTTTACTTTTAAACCCCACCAAGCTTGTTCCTCCATCCCATGAGCCATTACTATAGGAGTTGTTTGAGCCATGCGAGTCGTAGAACAGCATGTGTAGGGTATGTGAGCGTCTGTTGGACAATGAGGTACCTAAACAACTTAACCTGAGTAGTTCTGGGATAACTAAAGAAAGTGGCACCGGTGAGCAACATCTGCTATTTGGTTTTTCCTGCTCACTTGTGTCCCGTAAGACCCCGAGTACTTGATTCCTGTTCCTTGATTTATCGCGCTATCCACATCCGGGAGGTATATGGGACCCCCCTGAGCCAGAGCTTGATTCCGTCTTATTTCTTGGGGCCACAAACTAGTTTGGGGCTTTATTACTCTCCTGTACTTATGCCATGTTTTACTGCTTTATTTACGATTGTGCGAGGTACTGCACACTGTACTGTTTAAGATCGGGACACGTTTACGCGGTGTCGACAAGCCCCGTTTGGGGTTCCCAGTCGCTCACAGCCGTCTACCCAGACCTTGAGGCCGTCTCGGAGCTTGCTTACTCCGTTGCGGGATCTACTTAAGGGGTGGCCCCCTGAAATATTTCTGAATCTTGTGATTGCTTTGTCGTGAAGGCCTCGTTGGGTTTTGATTTGGTTTTTCCGAGGTTGATCGAGTGTGTGTTGCTATTGGTGCACCCCGGCCGGGTAAAACTTTCTGAAAGCCGTGTCCACGGATATGGACGACTTGGAGCACAGTTTCTCGATCATAGACAAGCATAACTAAAGTACCGCCTTAACTTGACTAAGTAACTTGACTAGTAAATAGTGCAATACTCATGGAATGGTTAATAAAATTGCCAACGGATGGGGGTTTGTTCGTCCGCTTCCTTGTCGGTAAGCAGGGAGGAGGATGGATCGGATGAGATTACCATTATAACTGTTGTTCTTGATTCACGGACATCCGTCTATCATTGGTTAGGCGGGTGGTTAGCGTTTATCTGTAGAATTGCTAGGTTTTATCTTTCGCTGCAATCGCGTCACCCCAGGTTGTGTCCCCTTTAGAGGCATTAAGACTTGCTGAGTACCCTTAGGGTCTCACACGATAAATTCTTGATTCAGATGAACAGGTACCCCCGCAGGACGGATACTGGGTGGAAGAAGCCGATGATGTGGGCAACGATCGTTCGGTGTAGAGATTCCGGGATCGGGGATCCGTGAGACCTGTAGTTGGGATGTGCTTATTTCTCTGGCATCTTATGCCGATTTGCTTCTTATCCGTACTCGGATTTTGTTTGCCGCTTCCGCATGATTCTCTGATGTGTGTTGTATGAGGAGTTATCCTAAAATATAGATCTATCTAGGTCATTTGAATCTTGCCGTATGGCGTTGGTATATTTCCTTTCTTTCTAGATGGTATGGCTCTGATGTACTCTTGTATGGTGGCTTGCGTACATACCCACTTGTGTACGTAGTTGATCCCTTCGCCTGCCGACTACGCCGCCCGTACATGTCCCGTTGAGAGGGTAGTGGTTGGGACGTCTGAAAGGACTACCAGTGTGTGGCTTTTGGGGCCCCGCCGTACTATTTCAACCACTACCACTCATCCAGGCTTGTATCTAGGAGCGTAGTTCACCGAGGTAGTTACACCTACCCTAGGTGCGCCACCAGGGGGTGTGGGCCCCCTGGGCCTCCACCGACCTTGCCTCCTTCGCCTATAAGAAGCCCCTGAATCAGAACCCTAAATCTTGTGGGAGAAATCAACGCTCCAAAGCGTCGCCGCCACCGAAGGGGAGATTCGGGGGACAGAAGTCTCTGTTTCAGCACCCTGCCGCAATGAGGAAGTGCCCCCGGAGCCATATCCATCGATCTCCACCACCATCTCCATCACCATTGCTGATTCCCATGATGAGGATGGAGTAGTTCTTCCTCGAGGCTAAAGGCTATACCGATAGCTATGTGTTCATCTCTCTCTCTATGCATGATCTTATTGTGATCATGAGCTTTGTAATCAAGTAAATCTACTCTATTACTCAAGTGGTTTAATAGATCTCCGGCTCTCCCCACGTGTGTGAAAGTCACATCATGCATACTGTGGTGGCACTTAGGCTAGAGTCTACATAAATACTCAAGTGCTTCAATAGATCTCTGCTTTTCCCCACTTGTGTGAAAGTGACAGCATGCGCACCGTGTGTGGCACTTAAGCTAGATTACACATATATTTTTCATGAGTTATATTTGGAGTTGGATGTCTTTATGAAATTGTGGTGTTTGTTGGAACCATCTAGCACTCAAGGTGACAGTGTGGGGTTATCTAGATGGAGAAGGCGGACTTTGAGGAGTGCTGTTATAGCCCTACCATGGATTAGAGTGTCCAACCGGAGAGTAGTTCAGGGTAGTATCATGAAGATAATATATTTATTGAGAGTGTTCACTAGTGAAAGTATGATCCCTAGGCCTTGTTTATAAGCATTGAAACACCGTTTGCATCTAGATCTGTTACATGTTCGCTTGCTTCGATCCTTTTGCCCTTTAGTCTTTTCCTCCCCATCAGAAGATCTTTTCTGGCACCGTTACCACTTATAATCATCCATACTACGTGTATTTTACTATCTCTTCGCCGAACTAGTGCACCTATACACCTGACAAGTGTATTGGGTGTGTTGGGGACACAAGAGACTTCTTGTATCTTGATTGCAGGATTGCTTGAGAGGGATAACTTTGACCACTTCCTCCCCGAGTTCGATAAACCTTGGGTAATCCACTTAAGGGAAACTTGTTGTTGTTCTACAAACATCTACACTTGGAGGCCCAACAACTGTCTACAAGAATAGAAGTGCGTAGACATCAGATATCGTTAAATCCGGCTGATCCAATAAAGACTGCCTTTATTACCCCCTACGGGGCTTATTGCTATCGTACTTTGGCTTACGTAATACAGGTACAACATATCAAAGATGCATGCAAAAATGTTTGCATGATCAAATGGGCAAAAATGTCCAAGTGTATGTCGATGATGTGGTGATAAAAACCAAGGAGAGTCATACTCTCTTAGATGATATCCGGCAGACATTTTCGAATATAAGAAGATTCCTAATGAAAATTAACCCGGAAAAGTGCACCTTGGGTGTTCCGGACAGAAAATTACTCGGTTTCCTTGTGTCCAGCCGAGGTATAGAGGCTAATCCGACTAAAATTCGAGTTGTTGAGCGCATGGAGCTACCAAAGTGTCTTAACGATTTCACGAAGTTTGCAGGTTGCCTGGCATCGTTGAGTCATTTTGTTTGTTGGCTTGGTGAAAAGGCACTGCCCTTATACCAATTAATGAAAAAGTCGGATATATTTATCTAGAAACCACAAGCTAATAATGCTTTTCATGAACTATAAAAGATGCTTGCCTCTGCGCTTGTGTTAGCCTCACCACTATCCAAAGAACCAATGTTACTTTATGTGGCAGCAACCAACCGAGTTGTCTGTGATGTGATAGTAGTGGAGCAAAATGAAGAGGGTAGGTTAGTGTAGATGCCAGTATATTACCTAAGCGAGGTACTTTCAGCTTCAAAGCAAAATTACCCACATTATAAGAAAATGGCATACGGTGTGTATATGTCGGCAAAAAAGCTCAAGCGTTATTTTGAGGAACATCCCATAAAAGTAATATGTGAAGCACCCATATCAGAAATAATGAGTAATAAAGATGAAAGTGGCCGAATAACAAAGTGGGCAATTGAGTTGGCACCATATGCTCCACAATATGATAGGAGAGATGCAATCAAATCTCAGGCAGTGGCCAACATTTTTGTCGATTGGGCCAAAATGCAATATGAGCCACCTCTGCCTAAATCGAATCTCTAAAAAAATGCACTTCGATGAATCAAAACTGAAGATCGGGTTAGGTTCCGGGATAGTACTCACCTCGCCAAAGAAAGATCAATTGAAATATGTGTTACAAATACACTTTGTTGCATCAAACAATGTGGCCAAATCAGTGGGTACTTTGAGGGATGTGAATTTCATCATGTACCTCGAGAAGAAAATGAAGCTGCCGACACATTATCAAAACTCAGCTTGTCCAGGCAATCTATCCCACCAGACATATCTCTAGAGCACCTCAGAAAACCATCAATTGTATCATCACCAGAGTCCGAGTTAATCCGTATCTCGGCCAATTCTGGATCTGAGACTGTCCCAATGGACATTGATGTAAGAAATGATCCAAATAACCCGATGATGACCCACAAGTATAGGGGATCGCAACAGTCTTCGAGGTTAGTACACCCAATTTATTGATTCGACATAAGGGAGACAAAGAATACTTGCAAGACTTAACAACTGAGTTTTCAATTAAGCTGCACCTGGAAATAGTCTTGCTCACAGGAGTTTATCAGTAGCAAAAGTTTTGTAGTAGCAATAGCAAAGCAAACACAACAGTAAAACAAGAGAAATAGTAAGAACAGTAGCAAACAATGTGGTATGAGTGCGATAGGCATAGGGATGGATGGACGGGCGTTGCATGGATGAGTCTAAACATGTAACTTCAAGTCTAGGGCAATTGTATATAAATAAGATAAAGCATACAAGTACTAAAAAATCATAGGCATGCGCTCCATATATAGTCATACGTGCTCGTAATGAGAACTTCCATAGCATATTTTGTCCGGCCAGCCCGTTGCAGCGGGGCCTCAAGGGAACTACTGGCAATTAAGCCACTCCTTCTAATAGAGCACCGGAGCAAAGAATTAACTCTATGTCAACACACGTGATCCTCACAACACAGCCATCCCCTTCGGCTGTCCCAATTTCTGTCACTTCGGGGCCTTTGGATCCGGACAATGATATGTGCACACAACTTGCAGATAAGATCACAAACAATACTATCATCATGAATCAATAATAAGTTCAGATCTGAGATCATGGCACTCGGTCCCTAGTGACAAGCATTAAGCACAACAAGTTGCAACAAAGTCAAATAGCACTAATAGAGATACTAGGCACCATGCCCTAACAATATTATTCGATTATATGATAGAACTCATCCAATCCCTACCATCCCCATAGCCTACAACGGGGGATTACTCACTCATGGATGATGGAAACCTGTATGGTTGATGGAGAGGCATTGTTGATGATGATGGCGATGATCCTCTCCAAATTCCCCATCCCGGCAGGGTGCCAGAACGGAGTTTCTGGTTCCGAATCGCGGTTTATGGTGGTGGCGGCGCAGCGGAACTCTTTTTGGAAAAACGTCGAACCCCCCTTGGTTTTTTGGTCAAGAGGAAACTTATACGCGAAGAGGGAGGCCGAGGGGGTGAATGAGGTGGCCACACGCCCTCCAGGCGCCGCCAGGCCTGGCCCGCGCAGCATTGGGTGTGGCCCCCCAGGCCTCCACTCCGTCTTGTATTCTGGCTCCATGAGTCTTCTAGTGAAATAGGATTTTTGAGATATTTTCCGGGATTTTTCCTGATAATTGATTTTCTACACAAAAACTAGACACCAAGGTAATTTTGCTGAAAACAATGTCCGTCCGTGTTAGTTGTATCAAAATCACATAAGTTTAGAGGAGAAACAATAACAAAAGTGTTCGGGAAAGTAGATACGTTTTGGACGTATCACCCGAGGACTGACTCGGCAAACCCGGGGACTTCCTCACAATACCCGGGGACTGTTCATTCTAACCTAACTCATCCAATCCCGTCATGGGCACAACCAATTTTTGAATTTTTGAAAGATGAAACCTTGCCGAGTGATGAGGTCCTCGCCAGGAAAATACAAAGAAGAGAAAAGGCTTACACCATCATAAACAAAGAGCTATACAAAAGAAGTGTTACAAGTGTTCTGCAAAGATGCATTGACTCGGTAGAAGAACAAAAAATTCTCCGAGATATCCATCAAGGTGAATGTGGACACCATGCCTCATCTAGAGCCTTAGTGGCAAAAGCCTTACGACATGGATTTTACTAGCCTACTGCTTTAAGAGAAGCAGAGGAACTTGTGAAAAATGCAATGGATGCAAGAGGTATTCCAACAAGATACATATGCCATCATCCAAATTAAAGACCATACCTATAACTTGGCCATTTTTTGTTTGGTACTTGGATATGGTTGATCCATTTAAGCCGGATCATGGCGGCATGACCCATATCTTGGTCATGGTGGATAAATTTACAAAGTGGATTGAAGTTAAGCCAATAAGAAAATGTTATGGGCCTATAGTTGTAACATTCCTTAATGATATCATCTTGAGATATGGCTACCCACATAGGATAATAACTGATAACGACACAAACTTTGCCGAGGGAGCCTTTGCTCGATTATGCCAAGATAAGCAAATAAGACTTGATGTTGCATCAGTCACACACACCGGATTGTATGTCAGCAATGAGCTAATTAATGAAACCTCGGGACCTCAAGTTGTAACTCGGGGTCTGCCTTAATGAAATTTGTCTTATTTAGCATTTATTTTATATATGTCGGCTGGCTTAAATTTCTTAATCCTTAGGCCATATTAGTAATGTGTCGGAAACAAAGGCCAACTCTTCGACTTGCTGCTGTCCAAAAAATAGGCTTCATGGCAAGCAACAGACATGTTAGCGAATGCTAGACACATGAAAAACGACTAAGAGAAGAAAAATACGCGACCAACTCATGTTTTTTGACTAACTCTTGTACTTTATTTATTTCTTTATATTATTGAATCACTTTGGACTAACTCTCGAAATTTCTAAGTATTGATATTCAGTTTTTTGACCTCAGACTCATAAGTCAAACACCGAAAATGATAGACATGAGTTGGGTCACAGAATTGAGCGAACAAGAAAATGAAACTCGGAGACTCTGCCCAAAAGGATCCAGTATATACATGCATATCATTAGCAAAATGACTTGAACTATATATTACATCTGCTCTTGGCATACCTGGGATTTAATGAAATTTAATGTTTTTTGCGCTTAAGGAGCAGCAGACACCGAATCACCACTAACTAGAGGGGGAACAATAGCTTTCGAAGCAGGGGTCTCCAAGGTATGAACCCTGGCCTCAGTTGAGGGAATCTCGGTTTTGGTTGAAGGAACCTCGGCTTCAACACGGGAATTTCCGGCTTCTGTTTAAGGAACCTCAGCTTTGATATCGTGATTCGAAGTTTCTTTGCGGCCGTCCGAGCTTCTGGCCTCTTCCTCCAGGTCCTCTTCTTTGTTGTTGGCATCTTCTTTGGCCTCCTCTTCATCATCCTCTTCAACATTCTCTTTGACATTGTCCTCGAGGAAACTTGGACATTCATTCCACCCTTGAGTGTTGGCATATTAGATCAGCTTGTAGGCACGGGCTTGCCGACGTGCAATGAACTCCAGATCAGAGATCCATGGCGAGCCAGTGCGCATATTCTGAAATATATCTAGGCAGATACCTTCATACCATGAAAGCATGAAGGTCAAAGCAGTATCAACACCTGGTCGCGCTGCAGATTCCCTCCAGAGGTTAAGTTGCATCTCACGGTCCATCAATCTATCGGCATGTGTTGTGACATGCTTAGCACTCTCTTCTGTCGGCCAGAGGACATTGAAGACCCGGATGGCTGCGTCCATGAGATCAATGCCAAATGATTTCACTGGATTTGTGCTGGCTGCCAAACTGATCAAACAGTCTTCAATGCTGTAGGCACAGGCCGGGTCATTGGATTCACCACGATGAATCCGAGCCTTCACCACAGTCTTGGCACTTCGGACCATGGACTCTGAAAATTTTTCTGAATATAAGTAAACGGACAGATCAGTAAAATAAATCATCCAATGTCGGATGAGAACAGAAAAGTAGCAAAGAAACTTACGATGCACGATCGTGGTTATCCGGTTAAGGTCGGATAGCCAACGGCATGTTTCCTAAGTTTGTCCTAAATAGACTTAGTCGTAGCCTCGGCCATTTGGATAAGCTCCTTGTCCTTCTCCAGCTAAAGAGTAATTCAATATTTCTCCTTGGTGAACTCTTGGTCGAGCTTCTCAATCTTAGCTTGCTGGGTTTTCTTTAGAGTTTTGACCTCAGCTCGAAGCCGAGCTATCCCGTCGTCCTTCTCCTTAAGTTTGGCTGCATGATCTCTTGCTAGTTCGATAAAATGGATCATTAAATCAGGCATAGAAATGCAGTCTTGATGATATTCTGCAAAGTATTTTAATTTGGCTAAGCCAAGATAAAACTCATGAGGCAATTCAGACAAAAGCAAAAAAATGTGATATAACATTGTCGAGGTGAAAATGCCGAGATACCTCCCAGCTTGGTGATCTTCTCATTAAGCACCTTGTTCTTAGTGTCTATCTTGGCTGTTCAAGGACGATTTAAGAATTAGCTCGGCTAAATAAGTACGAAGGAAGTATCGAAAACAAAGGAACAAGGTACATACCAGTTTTATGTAGCACAAGCAGTATTTTCTTATACTTGGTACAAAGTTTTCTATGGGAGAAGAGCAGCCTTTGGAACTCGGCTGTACGCCGGTTATGAGCAATCTAAAAAAGCACAAGTGTTAGTTACTGAGATAAATGTATATTCAAAGCAATACTAAAGACCTGAATCAAGTAAAACTTGACCCGAATCTAGGTGGCTGGATATTCAAAGCAATACTAAAGATCCGAATCAAGTAAAACTTGACCCGGATCTATGTGGCTGGATATTTAAAGCAATACTAAAGATCCAAATCAAATAAAACTTGACCAGGATCTTGGTGGCTGGATATTCAAAGCAATACTAAAGATCTGAATCAAGTAAAACTTGACCCGGATCTAGGTGTCTAGATGTTCAAAGGAATACTAAAGATCCGAATCAAGTAAAACTTAACCCGGATCTAGGTGGATGGATATTGAAAGCGCTACTCAAGATTTGAACCAAGTAAACTCGATCCGAATCTAGGCGGTGGGCTATTTGATGATAAGGAAACTACGACTAAGCTACTATGACTCGGCTATATGCCCTGGCTATATTATATGTTAACCTAAGAGAGCATCCGACCGAATGACAACTCATTCCCCTGGAGGCTCGAAGACTAATGGCTATGTATTACATATGGTAAAAATGAGGGTGAGTCGAGTTTTACCTCCATCATACGGCCGGCCTTAGCTATGACCTGGCTAGCAAGGTGCATCCTATCGCTAATCTTGGTCGGGCCAAATTTCTATGGCAATGGATTACTGCCAGACATGACCTCATCATAATCAGGGTTGTTCCAGTTATTGGCGTATTCTGCAAGAGAGTCGAGGCTCTCACCACTCGGCGTGTGCATGAACACGATGCCCATTTTAGCTGAAGCTTGCTTGGCCACCAGCGCAGCTGACGGACTCTTGTGCAGCACAATTTGCTGGCCACTGGCAGAAGTAGAGGCAGTGGCATCCTTTTGGAACATATTGGCCACAGATGGCTGGGAGGCATATTCCTTGGCTTTCTTCTGGATCGGCTTGGTCGCGGTTCCACTTTTCTTCCGCAGATTAGCAGACGAGGTAATTGGTGGTTAAGACTAGCTAGGCCGACCATCTTTCGATGAGCTTGGCGGAGGAGGCGATGGCTCACTTGATTGAGACTTGGAGCATGGGCTCTCCCTTGGTTGCTCTTGTTGTCGAGTCGACGAGGTAATTGGTGGTTAAGACTAGCTAGGCCGACCATCTTTCGATGAGCTTGGCGGAGGAGGCGATGGCGCACTTGATTGAGACTTGGAGCATGGGCTCTCCCTTGGTTTCTCTTGTTGTCGAGTCTTAAAGAATGCGAACGATGCTAGTACTACTGGCTGGAACTTGAAGGAGGTGCTGCTTGAGGAGTAGCTTGAGGTTGGGTAGAGGGCGAGGTAACTGGTACCTCGACATAAGCTGGTTCGGCACCAGAGATGCCGGTACCAAGATCCTCATCAGTTGGCTGACCTGACATGGTAGTATCCCCGCCATCACCAGCATCGACACTTTCTTCCTCCTATCGAGGTGGATTATTATTCGGCACAAGAGGAGATTCACCTCGGGGAGGGCATTGAACTTGATTATCCTCATGAACTGATGGCGATGGCAGCCTAGGGATAGGCGATGCCATGCTTGACCCACTTTGGGGGATGTTTAGAGAGTCACTGCCAAAGTAAAACAGATAGAAAATTGGTCAGACAAAGAAAGAGATAAACAAGAAATACAGAGAAAAAGAGAAGAAATAAATGCAAGGATAACTCAGAAGAAGGAACTTACGAGGAGATGGATGGCACCAACTTTTTCTTAGGATCCCTCTTGGTGGCCCTCTTCACTCGCTTCATGGGAGCCTCGTCCAGGGGATTAGATGGAGCGGCGCGTTTCCTCGCAGGCCCTTGGCCTCCCACAGCAACAGGGGGCACCTCGTGCACCTGGCCAGCCGGATTATCTGGAGTACAAGGAGCCGGATAGGCATATGAGAGAGGCACCGGGTTGTATACCTTAAGGATCTCGCACTCTTCCGAATCATCGTCGTCAGGCCACTCCTTAAGGATAGAAGCCCTACCTGAGGTTCGGCTGGATCCTGAGTCTGGGAACTCTTCAAAGTCCATCTATCCCTCATCTGAGGTCTCCTGATCTTTGCCTGAAGTAACGGCAAGATTCTTGCCATCCTTTGCGGATTGCTCCAGAAATTGCTAAGGAAAAAGACAAATAAAAAATATAAATAGGCGAATAAGTCGAAGTATGTGTATGACTCAGATAAAATAACTCGAAATTTTTTACCTGAGGAGGGGGGTAGCTCGGCTATAGGGACTCATGCCCCACGTCTAGTCCTCGGACATGTTCGTCTTAAAGATGGAATTGACGTACTTCCGGATCTGGTCATCATCTAACTCGACCGTTGAAACCCGGTTTAGGTCAAGTTGTCTGCTCATATAGCAAATCTTGTGGGTGCTCTTCTGGAGCAGGCAAATACGGCTACTGATGAAAGTAACCATGAGGTCGTCACCGCATAATCCGGCCTTTGTCATCTCGATGAGCCGCTTCTCAAATGACTAGACAAACAGATTTGCCTTCTTCGGGTCAAGGTCCCAATTATTCTTCGTGGACACGCCGAATGAGATGGGGGCAGCCGGATCATGTTTTCTTTCCCAATGTTCTTCAAATAGAATAAGGATTTGTATAACTTCTTGAACGACTCGGGACATGTAACTCAGGGGAACACAAAGCTCTTCCGAGGTGTTATTGAGGCTGCTCCGCACTGGGTGAGGGATTTCTCAACATGCGCATACCCTTATTCAGCACTACATTGGCCCTAATCTAGAAAAACTTGGCCTAGAGTTAAACTGAGGGCCAGAGGAAAAAGTATCCTTCCATCACCGAGATGAACGTTGAAAGTGAGGTTATGGAGTTAGCCGACAGATGGTGCGGTTGAAGGCTGAAGGTTTCTAAGAAATCCTTGGAAAAGTCACTAAGTAGGAGGCCAAATCCTCGGGAAAAGTGAGAAACAAACACTACGAACTCACACGCTTGCGCGTCCGGGATAAGCTCCTTGTCGGGTAAGCGACAGGTGACCTCAGATGGGATCCGGCGCGTCCGAATGAGCCAATCAATCTCTGCTTGGGTGACCTTGGATCCTTGCCAAGATCCCAACTAGGAGGCTGTCGCCCGCTCTTCGTGCTCATCGGTAGTGACTATCCCACGCAAGATCGCCATTATTTCTTCGGAGGAACTTCTTGAGTAATACGTTCTTGTGGCGGCGAGGGGGGGGGATTAGATTGCCACAGACCCATCGCTGCGACAGAGTGTCAGAGGCGTGAGCGGCGGAGTGGGGCCTGAGTGGAGAAGGCGAGCAACACAGCGGCCTGAGCAGAGGTAGAGGGCAGCGTGGTCACGGGAGTATAGCACTACTACGGCATCTCTGCAAGGAAGAGGAAGAGGAGATGGGAGTGGGAGAAAGTGAGGAAGGGTTTCCCCCGCTCCCCTATTTAACCGTGTCACAGGCTAACTGTCACGGGATCATGTGTGGGTGACAGTTCTGTTGTGTGTCTGTGTACCCTGCAGTGGCAGTCATGTGATGGATCCACATGAATGGTTACCCAGTGAAGAGGTAAAGCGACACGTAGTGATACATCGTAAACGTATCTATAATTTTTGATGTTCCATGCTTGTTTAGTATCAACTTTTCTATGCTTTGCCTACACTTTAAGGTATTTTTATACATTTTCTGGGACTAACCAATTAAAAAGATGCCGTAGTGCCAGTTGCTTGTTTTCTGCTTTTTTGGTTTTAGAAAAGCTAGTAAGGAAGTATTCTCGAAATTGGACGAGACAAAAGCAAAGTCAATATTTTACCGAGGAGAACACAGATACCGAAGGGCAGCCGAAGGGGGGCCACAGGGTGGCCGCACCCTAGGGCCACGTGGCCCAGGGAAGGCCGCGCCGCCCTATGGTGTGGTCCCCTCGGGCGCCTCCATGCCTCGCCTCTTCGCCTATAAAGTCCCCCTGATGCAGATACCCTAAACACCCGATCAGATCTCCACGAAACAGTCCATAGACGCTGCCACCATCGTCCCTAGATCAGAGGGGTATCTGAAGCTCTTCCCGGCACCCTGTCGGAGGGGAGAGATCATCCCAAAGGCCTTCTTCATCACCATACCAGCCTCCAGTATGATGCATGAGTAGTTCACCCTTGGACTATGGGTCCATATAGTAGCTAGATGGTTGTTTCTCCTCCTTTGTGCTATCATGTTTAGATCCTGTGAGCTCCGTTCATGATCAAGATCATCTATTTGTAATCATACATGTTGTGTTTGTGGGGATCCGATGGATATTGAGATACTATGTCAGATTGATTATTGATTCTATCATGTCATATTGATTATTGATTCTATATGTATGTGTTGTTTGTGATCTTGCATGCACTCTGTTGCTAGTAGCTATCTTGGCCAAGTAAATGCTTGTGACTCCAAGAGGGAGTATTTATGCTCGATAGTAGGTTCATGCCTCTAGTAATCTGGGGAAGTGACAGGAATCTCTAAGGTTGTAGATGTGCTATTGCTACTAGGGAGAAAACAACAATCTTTTGTTCATTGAACAATTGTGTTGTTTACTTTACACACATTGCTTAATGCAGTTATCCATTTCTTGCAACTTAATACTGGAAAGGGTTCGGATGATAACCTGAAGGTGGATTATTAGTCATAGATGTAGTTGTATTACGGTCTATGTATATTGTTGTAATGCCCAATCAAATGTCATAGGAATCATGATGTCTAGTATCTGCATTGTTATGCTTTCTCAACCTGTCAATTGCCCCACTGTAATTTTTTCACCCAGCATGTTATCTATCTTAAGGAGAACACCTCTAGTGAACTATGGACCCCGGTCCAATCATTACCATTGATACATCATCTACTGTTACCGTTTACTTTCTACCAGCAACTATTACCTTCCGCACTATACGTTTAATCCTTTGTTTTCAACAAACTAGTGAGAATGACAACCTCACTGTAAGTTGATACAAAGTCTTGAGTTTGTGTTGTGTAGGATTCCAAGTTTCTAGCAACACCTTGGAGTTGTTTCCTTGCTCCTACTGGTTCGATAACCTTGGTTTCATAACTGAGGGAAAACTTGTTGTTGTGTTCATCACACCTTGCTCTTGGGGTTTCCCAACGAGGCTCTACAGTCAACTGAGCAGCATCAAGATTTTCTGGCGCCGTTGCCGGGGAGTTAAGGACAGCTTCAATCTCTTCCTCCTCGTCATTCACCTTTCAGGGAGAAAGAAGATTCTCGCAAGGGGAGTCTCTCATAACCAATCTCTTTACTTTGTTTTTGTTTTGCTTAGTTTCTTTTGCTTTGTTTTGCTTGTTTATTTCTTTCAAAAATACAAAAAAAATTAGTTTACTTTGGTTAGGTTTTTCTTATCAAAAATACAAAAAATTAATTCCTACTATAGTTGTTGGTCCGTTATTGCCTTGCTTTGTCATGATTTCCATCAATGGTTGGTTTCTTTGAAACTAGTTCTTATTGGCAAGGTAGGTTCACGGAAGAACAAAAATATTATTATAAGGAACACCGCTTGTCACAAAAAGGGAAGCACTTATGGAACAAATTGATAAATTGAATACCATTGCTAGAAACATGTGCTCTACTTATAATGTTACTTATTGCTTTGATAAATCTTGTTGCTATAGGAGTTATAAACACCTCCCTTTTCAATGTGAGTATAATGATATTGTTACCATATCTTATTATGTTAAAGGAAATTATGACTTTTATGATGTGGAACAAATTGAAGAATTTATTGCTTAGAAGGGTGCATTTGAACTTGCTAGTTTGCTTGAAAATACTGATGATTCACCTTATAAAAATGAGGTTTATGATATACTTAAATTTTTCTTTGATAATTACAAGGAAGAAAATGGATATATTCTTGAATATATTAATAGATGCTTTCCACAAACAGAAGAGACTAATGCCTTGCAGGAGCCTATGGAAGAGGAAATTGCTGAACCTAAAAGCTCATTAGATGAAAAAGAGGAGGAGAGTGATGAACAAAAGGAGGAAGAATGGATTAGCTACCCATGCCTACCTTCTAATGAGAGTAACTCTTTATCCCTTACATTATTTGATTGTCCCCCATGCTTAACAAAGGAGGATGAATGTTATGTTCCTGTGGATTCTTTTGAAATATCTACTATGGGTAAAACTTGTGATAATAATTATTCTCCTATTATCTATGGCAATCCTTTATTTGTGCCTAACTTCAAAATGCATGGTACTAAAGAGTTTTGCTTAGAAAATGTGTATGATAAAGCTCTAGATGAGTCCTATATTGGTTGATATTAATTGTACTATTGAAAATGAGATTGGAGGGGTCTTAACTTTATCTTGGAACCCCATACCTCTTGACAATGATCAGTCATCTTGTTATAAAATTGTTAAAAGTGGGTTTGATTTTAATCCCACTATTTTTGAGCTTGATAAAAATTATGTGTTTGTAGATCATGAAAAGCATACTTTATGTGATAGTTATATTGTTGAGTTTATTCATGAGGCTACTAAAAATTATTATGAGAGAGGAAAATATGGTTATAGAACTTTTCATGGTACTGAAAGACCTCTCTATGTGCTGAAAGTTTTATAGTTGCTCTTGTTTTATCTACCCATTCTTGTTACTATGTGGTTCTTTGATTTATTTTCTTACAAGATTCCTATGCATAGGAAGTGGGTTAGACTTAAATGTGTTTTGAATTTGCTTCTTGGTGCTCTCTTTTACTTCAATTCATATTTCTTATGTGATCATCTTTCTGTGCCTAACTTAAAGGCGTTAAAGAAAAATACTTATTGGGAGATAATCCAATAGTTTTATTTGAGTCTTGGAAGTTATTAATTCTGTAATAACCTCTCCTTATACTTTTTGTGTGGTTTTTGTGCCAAGAATAACCTCTAATGAGAGAGAAGTAAGATTTGGGGAAGTTGCTGTCCCGAAACAGATTTGTGTGCTTCACTGTAAACATTCGTGAAAAATCACTGTATGTCGGATTGAGCTGTAATTTTCTGATCTTATGACCTAGGTTGTTATCTAACTTTAGTTAGTTCAACACTTTTCGATTTGAGAAACATAAGGTCTTCGAAAAAATATGTTTTTACCTGCTGGTCTGTTTGACAAATTTCTGCCATTTTTTGCATTTGCCTCTTAATTAGTTTCTTTTTTAGTTCTTCTTGATCACTTGAGCTTTTTAAAGGAATTGCTACTGTAGCTTGTGTTTTAATGGAAGTTTTACTTGTGTTGAAACTAAACCCAAAGGCCTATTATCTTTAATACACTAATGTTGCTAATGAAGATTGTGTGAAGTTTTGTGTGAAGGAAATTTTCAAGTGTAGGGGAAGAATGATGTGATTAGATGAAGAATGGACAAAATCTCAAATTTGGGGATGCTACCCCGTGTCACCCCAAGAAATATTCAAGAGGTACAAGCGTCAAAGCTTGGGGATGCCCAAGGCATCCCTTCTTCATCAATAAAAATCTCAGGTCTCTTTTTAGACACTTTATTTTTATTATTTCATGCACTATTGTGTTGTTCTTGGAGCGTCTTAGTTTTCGTTTTTGGTTTTCATTTGTTTAGTTTGCTTGAATAAATTAGTTGGACCCCCGCATTCGCTCTTTTGTTTCAAATAAGTTGACTGGTGTTGGAAAAGACAAGAAAGTTTTATGCTTTAGTGGTACAAAAGGGAGCTTGTTTTGACTATGGCTTAGACTTTATCATTTAATGCTAGATGTTGTTTTGACCTTATGCTTAGTGATTATTGCTGTAGCTTGACTTGTTCCAAACAATTGAGATTGCTTCATGTGCCCTGAAAGAATCATGCGTTGTTTTAGCATACAAAGCATAATATTGTGGTATTCTCCTTTGATGCTTTGTTTGGGTTGACTTGGCACATGATTGCACCATGTTATGACTATGAACCAGTCACCTTAGCCTCTATGATCATTTAGTTTTTGACTTGTGATACCAATTTATGCTTTGATTGATAATGTTTTGTCGCTCTGCATGATTATGGCCATTATTGCTCTCTTAGTTGGTCGCTCCCAGTCTTTTGCTAGCCTCCACTTGTATTGAGTAAGCTCTACTCATGCATCCAACTCCCAAGAAACCAAGTTATTCCAAAGAGTCCACTATAAATTCCTATGCATGGTTTGGTACACCATTCCAAGTATATTCTTGTTTTATCCATCTTCCAAATTAAAGTTGTTATGTGAAAATTAGTGATTAAAGCTCTCACAAACTTGATGGCACAATTTATTTTTCTTGCCCCTAATAAACTTGAACCATGGTGTTATCTAAGTTCTATATGCTTGCACTTATAAGTTGGGAATTAGCAGAACCATGTTGTCATGGGGAACGCTTTCAACACATGTACATATTACCTAGTTGATATCATGATCTTTTGTTTATAGATGTCGGCGGTGTGAAATAAAAGGGGAGCCTGTAAGTTCATGGAGTATTATATACATGTTAGAGAAATGCCTAGGACGCTAGCCTAAGCCATGCCTAATCATGGTGGAAACTTGCAGCATCACCATAGTGAGTAATCCATGAAGCATCCTTAGAAAAAATATAGAAAAAGGAGAGAAAAAGAAGAAAAAAATATGCACCATTCTCATGGTAAATAAAAGGATCACTGAGATGCTCACTGTCTGTTGCCTTGTCATTTTGATATGGGATAGCTCCTGTGTCATGGGGCAAGGTGTACCCTGTTGGCGGTTCTCTATGATACACATATACTTACGATGACAAGAACTTGCTTGTGACTAAAGTTGAGTAGCATGAGTAACGACCCTCATACTCAAGGGACATGAGATTGTTAACTTATGATTTGTCAAGCATATACTCCATACTTTGTTCACTTTAACCTTAATCACTTCAAGATGCTTATGATAGGGGCAATGAGAGCTGAAAGCTAATAAGTACCATAATTTTTGGAAGCTCTTTATGAAACTTGAAATCCATGCTTCCCTATGAAGGGCCTTTCTTCCTACTTTTATATTGAGTCTCCGCCTTCTTTCTTATGCACCAATTAAGAGAGCATAGTTGTCATTCTTAGTTTTATGTGCATTGTATCAAAACTTATTGATTGATTCATAATGTTGATATCGCTTGTTCTTGAACTATTTGTATCTAGTCACCCTTATGAACTTTGAAGGTGTCCTATGCATTTATGTTTTACTACTCCATGAGGGACAAGCTGAATAACATTTTGCTATGTTTTCTATATGTGAAACAAACAAACGTCTCTCAATGAATTATTATTCATGATCTTTGTTTGTCTTTTCATGTTGCAACATAGTTGCTATGTCTTATTGTTAGAACTACATCTTTCATGCTCATGTTTAGAGTACTTTGATCCTAGCTTTCAATGCTTTGAAAATAGATTGATCAAGATTGTGATGGTGCATGCCACCTCAATCTTTTTATCACTTACCTACTCGAGGACGAGCAGGAGTTAAGCTTGGGGATGCTTGATACGTCGTAAACGTATCAATAAGTTTTGATGTTCCATGCTTGTTTAGTATCAACTTTGCTATGCTTTGTGTACACTTTGAGGTATTTTTATACATTTTCTAGGACTAAGATATTAACAAGATTCCGCAGTGCTAGTTGCCTGTTTTCTACTGATTTTGGTTTCAGAAAAGCTAGTAAGGAAATATTCTCGGAATTGGACGGGACAAAAGCTAAAGTCAATATTTTACCGAGGAGAACACAGAGACCGAAGGGCAGTCGAAGGGGGGCCACACCCTAGGTCCGCATGACCCAGGGGGTTGCGCCGCCCTATGGTGTGGGCCCCTCGGACGCCTCCCTGCCTCGCCTGAGAAATTAAGCATGCGACGACCGCTAGGAAACACTACACTGGCCTACTCCCTCAGTTATGCTCGTAGCCCACTGCAACGACGCCGCCGGAGGAGCCAGACCATGTCGCTCGGTTCCCCTCGCCGATGTATAAATAGAGGCCCCCTCCGCCTCAATTCACCACACCATCTCACTCCCCACTCCACACAGAACCTCCTCGATGCAGAAACCCTAAACACCCGATGAGATCTACACGAAACAGTCCATAGCCACCGCCACCATCATCCCTAGATCGGGGGGTATCTTAAGCTCTTCCCGGCACCCTGCCAGAGGGGAGACATCATCCCGGAGGCCTTCTTCATCACCATGCCAGCCTCCGGTATGATGCGTGAGTAGTTCACCCTTGGACTATGGGTCCATATTGTAGCTAGATGGTTGTTTCTCCTCCTTTGTGCTATCATGTTTAGATCTCCTAAGCTCCGTTCATGATCAAGATCATCTATTCGTAATCATACATGTTGTATTTGTAGGGATCCAATGGATATTGAGATACTATGTCAGATTCATTATTGATACTATCATGTAATATTGATTATTGATTCTATCATGTCTGTGTTGTTTGTGATCTTGCATGCTCTCCGTTGCTAGTAGCTATCTTGGCCAAGTAGATGCTTGTGACTCCAAGAGGGAGTATTTATGCTCGATAGTAGGTTCATGACTCTAGTAATCTGGGGAAGTGACAGGAATCTCTAAGGTTGTAGATGTGTTGTTGCTACTAGGGATAAAACAACAATATTTTGTTCATGGAACAACTGTATTGTTTACTTTACACACATTGATTAATGTAGTGATATGTTGCTTGCAACTTAATACTGGAAGGGGTTCGGATGATAACCTGAAGGTGTATTATTAGTCATAGATGCAGTTGGATTACGGTATATTGTTGTAATGCCCAATCAAATCTCATAGGAATCATGATGTCTAGTATCTGCATTGTTATTCTTTCTCAACTTGTCAATTGCCCCGCTGTAATTTCTTCACCCAGGATGTTATCTATCTTAAGGAGAACACCTCTAGTGAACTATGGACCCCGGTCCAATCTTTACCATTGATACATCATCTACTGTTACCGTTTACTTTCTACCAGCAACTATTACCTTTCACACTATACGTTTAATTCTTTGTTTTCAGCAAACCAGTGAGATTGACAACCTCACTATAAGTTGGGGCAAAGTCTTGAGTTTGTGTTGTGCAGGATTCCAAGTTGCTAGCAACACCTTGGAGTTGTTTCCTTGCTCCTACTGGTTCGATAACCTTTGGTTTCATAACCGAGGGAAAACTTGATGTTGTGTTCATCACACCTTTCTCTTGGGGTTTCCCAACAAGTATCTACAGTCAACTGAACCGCATCACGCAGCGGCCCTCACAATAAACGAAGAGGCACGAGTTGAATTGACTGGTCGCAGGGGTATGTGTCAGTGTGTGCCAGTGATCACTGTAGTGGCCCCTAAAATGAGGCAAGAGCAAATCATTGCCATCCACGTAGGATGGGATGAAGCTTACGAAAGAAGCTAAGGGCAATAACTCGGATAGAGCAAAATGACCCGGTGAACAAGATGAACCTCAGACTAAGCCGACAAGAGTCACAACAATGGCAAAGTCGAGAGAAATCTCGGCCAAATCTTAAGTTATCTTGAGACAACATACAGATATTCCAGCGAAATGAACAAAGATCCGGATAAGAGTCAACCTGCTGTGGTCTTGCCAGCTAAAGCTGCCAAACCGCACTAGCTTTGGGGACTAATTTTGGGGGGATGACCCGAGGTAGGGTCAAGCTAAGGTAAAAGGGCAATGCCCACCGAGGTATTGATTGGTCCAAGGCGTGATCCGGCCAAGGTATACGAGGGTCGGCCGAATAAGGGCCGGGTTACCCTAAGCTGAACAACATTGGGTTTACTCGGACAACATATAATGTATGTCAGCACGATGTCTAGCTCACATTGTGTTTGCAGGTACAAGCTTGGCCGAGTTATAAGGAAGAAGGCCAAGTCATGCGATGGCTTACTTTGGAAGGAAAGAACAAGCCCCAAGGTTAACACTATCCTCTGTCTCTCCCTTAGGAATCCACACGGAGACATATGCTATAGACAAGGGCCAGAGGGACAGAGAGACAGAGGAGATGTCACAGAGGTGCCAGTCCTAGAGTCCAACATTCACATGTTGTGGGATGTGGGTCTTTGCCATTGACAGAAGGGCGACGAGGAAAGGAGGCTGCCGAATTGCCCTTTTGAGAAGATAATATTCCAAGAATATGCTGTCAAGATCAGCCCTAATTATTATCTGGCCACCCCTTTATAAGGTGATCCAGGGCCTCCTAGAGGAAGGATCGATTCATTTGACACTTAGAGAAACCCTAGAGTGGAAGAGAGCGGAAGTATCATCTTATTCCTCTCTCAGATACTACTCAAGGAGCAAGTGTAAACCACATTTGATCTAAATACAAGAACTTGAGTGCATTCTTCGTGTGTAGATCCACTATGCTATCCCTCCCTGGATCCCACTAGTACACATTGGCCCCATCTTTAGCCTACCCATGTCATCTTCCGTGCCACCAGCACGACACCATGCCTGGCCTCCATGGTTCCCCTCCTCGCCTACTGCCCGAAGGAGAGCAGTGGCACCCATTTCCACATGTACCTGGACCCAAAAACATATACTCGAAGTGCTTCGACATGGATTGGATCGAATCTAACGACTCTGGCGTAGCCAACACCAAGGAGCTAGGCTGGGCTAGTTCTGACCCCGAGTCCGAGGATCCACTCGAACATCGGGTGACCAACCGCCGTATTCGACGTGAGCGCCAACAAGCGCTTTCATGGCATCTAATACCCCACGGGTCGGCTTACTGGACAACCGGCAAGCCTTACGGGTGAGACATATTCCGTGAAGTTTTCCTGCCGGAGCACCTCCGGCGGCAACAACTCGACGATGTCCACATGTGTTTCCTTTGGGCGTTACGACGATACACCAGCGATGCTGACTTGCATGCTAGCCACGACCGAGCAAAGGAGGAGGCCGAGACGCAGCGACCGAGATACAACTCGCCGTTTGACCTATGGGGTGTAGCCAGAGGGCCGACGCCGCTCTGCCCTCCTGGCGAGAGCAACGCCTCTGGCCGCCGAAGGCGTTAGTTTTTATCTTTTCCTTATTGATGTTTTTGAATGTAAATTTAAGTGTTTGAACGTTTGATTTTTTGTATGGGGGGCACAACTTGGAGATATCCCCCCCCAATTCGTGAACTTATCTGACGCCCCCATACGGTCCAAAATCAGACCGTGTCGAACGCCGTATGGGGGGACGAGTGGAGATGCCCCATACGACGTCTGGTGCAACCCTTTTTTTCCCATATGGGGGACGCTGGATACGTTAATAAATTGGGGGGCACTGGCTCCAATCCGTGAGCCCAATACAAAAAAATCAACAAGTTTTACAAGTTTGTTTTTATAAAATCAAACAAGTAATTTTACAAATTAAATATAGAAAATAAATAATTCAACATACGAATTTATTGCAAGGTCATGAAATTAAACAAACAATTCAACAAGTTCAATATAGCAAACAAAGGCAAACAAATAAACAAACTAGGTGGATCCTTTGAGCCTCCACAAATGAACCACCAGATCATCGTGTAGTTGACTATGAGTAACTTCGTGCCGGCTAGCGAGAAAAGAAGCAAACACAAGTGGCACTTGGTGATCAACATATGCAAGGGGACCTTAGCGATAATGCGGTTCTGTGTCAAACACTGGAGTCTCCCGGTCGTTCTCAATGATCATGTTGTGCAAGATCACACATGCAGTCATGACCTCCCAGATCTGATCTTTTGATCAGGTAAGGTCATGTTACTTGACAATGACATATCAAGCTTGCAGCACACTGAATGCCCTCTCCACATCCTTCCTGCAAGCCTCCTGCTGTGTGGCAAACCAAGCTTTATTTACTACAGGCATAAGGTTTTAGATTATCTTCACAAATGTTGACCATCTTCGGTAGATGCCATCTGTCAAGTAATAGCCCTTGTGATACTGGTGGCCATTGATCTTGAACTGCACTGGAGGAGCTTGCCTTCAACAAGCTTGGCAAACACATTTGAACACTGCAGCACGTTGATGTCATTGTATTATCCTGCCATACCGAAGAAAGCAAGCCAAATTCACATATCCTAATCTGCCACAGCCTCAAGAACCACATTGCACGATCCTTTGTGACCTTTGTACATGCCCTGATGCGTGAATGTGCAGTTCTTCCAAGCCCAGTGCATACGGTCAATGCTTCCAAGCATTCCTGGAAAACCCCTTGTTGCATTCTATTCCAGGACCCGAGCTATGTCTTCTACATTAGGTGATCTCAGGTTATTTTTCCCATACACTGCCACAATTGCCCTGCAAAACCTGTACATGCAATCGATGTCTATGGACTCGGCTATGTGAAGGTAGTCATTCTATGTGTCTCCAGGAATTCCATATGCAAGCATCCGGAGAGCAACTGTGCATTTTTGGATTGTGGAGAAACCAAGTGTGCTGACAGCGTCTCTATTCAGTATGAAGTAGTCGTCGAACTCTCTCAATCTTCAGGAAAAGCTCCCGGCTCATTCTGAAATGGTGCCAAAATGTGATGTCGACAGAGTAGTCGTCATAGAGCATGCAATAGCCTTCCATCCTTTGCCTCGGCTTACTCTTGCACCGCTCGGGCTTCGAACCCTAGCACACGATTTCTCCTCGGTGCTAGCCATCATGCCTAGGAGGGAAGAGATGATCATGATATGATCGTCGTACCATACGGTGTCTCGGGCGCCAGCAGCAACGACGACTTTGTCATCCATCAAAGAGGCTAGCATATCTTCCTCGTCTGAATCCATGCCTTTGGCAAACCACCGAACACCTAGTGGTCAATGCGGCTGATGGTGGCTCAGTTGACTGTAGAGCCTCGTTGGGAGACCCCAAGAGCAAGGTGTGATGAGCACAACAGCAAGTTTTCCCTTAGTTATGAAACCAAGGTTATCGAACTAGTAGGAGCAAGGAAACAACTACAAGGTGTTGCTAACAACTTGGAATCATGACAACACAAACTCAAGACTTTGCCCCAACTTATAGTGAGGTTGTCAATCTCACTGGTGTGCTGAAATCAAAGGATTAAACGTATAGTGTGGAAGGTAATAGTTGCTTGTAGAAAGTAAACGGTAACAGTAGAAATGTATCAATGATAAAGATTGGACTGGGGTCCATAGTTCACTAGAGGTTCTCTCCTTAATATATATAACATGTTGGGTGAACAAATTACAGCGGGGCAATTGACAGGTTGAGAAAGCATAACAACGCATATACTAGACATCATGACTCCTATGAGATTTGATTGGGCATTACAACAATATACATAGACCTTAATCCAACTGCATCTATGACTAATAATCCACCTTTAGGTTATCATCCGAACCCCCTCCAGTATTAAGTTGCAAGCAATGGATAATTGCATTAAGCAATGTGTGTAAAGTAAACAATACAATTGTTCCATGAACAAAATATTGTTGTTTTGTCCCTAGTAGCAACAACACATCTACAGCCTTAGAGATTTCTGTCACTTCCCAGATTACTAGAGGCATGAACCTCCTATTGAGCATAAATACTCCCTCTTGGAGTCACAAGCATCTACTTGGCCAAGATAGCTACTAGCAACGGAGAGCATGCAAGATCAAAAACAACATAGACTTGATAGAATCAATAATCAATCTGACATGATAGAATCAATAATCAATCTAATATAGTATCTCAATATCCATCGGATCCCCGCAAACACAACTTGTATGATTACAAATAGATGATCTTGATCATGAACGGAGCTCACAAGATCTAAACATGATAGCACAAAGGAGGAAAAACAACCATCTAGCTACTGTATGGACCCATATTCCATGGGTGAACTACTCACGCATCATACCGGAGGATGGCATGGTGGTGAAGAAGGCCTCCAGGATGATCTCTCCCCTCTGGTAGGGTGCCGAGAAGAGCTTCAGATCCCCCAATCTAGGGACAATGGTGGCGGCGGATACAGACCGTTTCATGGAGATCTGATCGGGTGCTTAGGGTTTCTGCATCGGGGTGACTTTATAGGCGAAGGGGCGAGACAGGGGCCGCCTGAGGAGCCTACACCAGGTGGTGGTGCACCCTAGGGGGGCGCCCGCGTGGCCCTAGGGTGTGGCAGCCTCATGGCCCCACTTCGTCTCCCCTCCGGTCTCTGTGTTCTCTCCAAAAAAATATTGACTTTGGCTTTTGTCCCGTCCAATTCCGAGAATATTTCCTTACTAGATTTTTTGAAACCAAAATCAGCAGAAAACAAGCAACTGGCACTGCGGCATCTTGTTAATAGGTTAGTCCCAGAAAATGTATAAAAATACCTCAAAGTGTAGACAAAGCATAGCAAAGTTGATACTAAACAAGAATGGAACATCAAAAATTATAGATACGTTTACGACGTATCAAGCGTCCCCAAGCTTTACTCCTACTCGTCCTCGAGTAGTTAAGTGATAAAAATAATAATTTTTGAGGTGACATGCACCAGCACAATCTTGATCAAACCATTTGCAAAACATTGAAAGCTGGGATCAAAGTACTCTAAACATGAGCATGAAAGATGAAGTTCTAACAATAAGACATAGCAACTATGTTGCAACATGAAGGGATAAAAACAAAGATCATGAATAACAATGCATTGAAAGACGTTTGTTTGTTTCACATATAGAAAACATAGCATAGTGGTATTCAGCTTGTCCCTCATGGATTAGCAAAACATAAATGCATAGGACACCTTCAAAGTTCATAAGGGTGACTAGATACAAATAGTTCAAGAACAAGCAATATCAATATTATGAATGAATCAATAAGTTTTGGGGCAATGCACATAAAACTAAGAATGACAACTATGCTCTGTTAATTGGTGCATAAAGATAGAAGGTGGAGACTCAATATAAAAGTAGGAATAAAGGCCCTTCACAGGGAAGCAGGGATTTCAAGTTTCATAAAGAGCTTCCAAAAATTATGGTACTTATTAGCTTTCAGCTCTCATTGCCCATATCATAAGCATCTTGAAGTGATTAAGGTTAAAGTGAATAAAGTATGTAGTACATGCTTGACAAATCATAAGTTGGCAATCTCATGTCCCTTGAGTACGAGGGCCGTTCTTCATGCCACTCAACTTTAGTCACAAGCAAGTTCTTGTCATTGTAAGTATATGTGTATTATAGAGAACCGCCAATGGGGTACCCCTTGCCGCATGACATAGGAGCTATCCCATATCAAAATGACAAGGAAAAAGACAGTGAGCATCTCAAAGATCCTTTTATTTACCATGAGCATGGTGCATATATTTTTTTATTTTTCTCTCTTTTTTTCTATATTATTTTTTCTGAGGATGCTTCATGGATTGCTCACTATGGTGATGCTGCAAGTTTCCATCATAATTAGACATGTCTCAAGATAACTTATGATTTGGCCGAGATTTCTCTCGACTTTGCCATTGTTGTGACTCTTGTCGACTTAGTCTGAGGTTCATCTCGTTCACCGGGTCATTTTGATCTATCCGAGTTATTTCCCTTAGCTTCTTTCGTAAGCTTCATCCCATCCTACGTGGACGGCAATTTTCTCTTGCCTCATTTTAGGGGCCACTACAGTGATCACTGGCACACACTGACACATACCCCTGCGACCAGTCAATTCAACTCGTGCCTCTTCGTTTATTGTGAGGGCCGCTGCGTGATGCGGTTCAGTTGACTGTAGATACTTGTTGGGAAACCCCAAGAGAAAGGTGTGATGAACACAACATCAAGTTTTCCCTCAGTTATGAAACCAAAGGTTATCGAACCAGTAGGAGCAAGGAAACAACTCCAAGGTGTTGCTAGCAACTTGGAATCCTGCACAACACAAACTCAAGACTTTGCCCCAACTTATAGTGAGGTTGTTAATCTCACTGGTTTGCTGAAAACAAAGAATTAAACGTATAGTGTGAAAGGTAATAGTTGCTGGTAGAAAGTAAACGGTAACAATAGATGATGTATCAATGGTAAAGGTTGGACCGGGGTCCATAGTTCACTAGAGGTGTTCTCCTTAAGATAGATAACATCCTGGGTGAAGAAATTACAGCGGGGCAATTGACAAGTTGAGAAAGAATAACAATGCAGATACTAGACATCATGATTCCTATGAGATTTGATTGGGCATTACAACAATATACCGTAATCCAACTGCATCTATGACTAATAATCCACCTTCAGGTTATCATCCGAACCCCTTCCAGTATTAAGTTGCAAGCAACATATCACTACATTAATCAATGTGTGTAAAGTAAACAATACAATTGTTCCATGAACAAAAGATTGTTGTTTTATCCCTAGTAGCAACAACACATCTACAACCTTAGAGATTCCTGTCACTTCCCCAGATTACTAGAGTCATGAACATACTATCGAGCATAAATACTCCCTCTTGGAGTCACAAGCATCTACTTGGCCAAGACAGCTACTAGCAATGAAGAGCATGCAAGATCACAAACAACACAGACATGATAGAATCAATAATCAATATTACATGATAGAATCAATAATGAATCTGACATAGTATCTCAATATCCATCAGATCCCTACAAATACAACATGTATGATTACGAATAGATGATCTTAATCATGAATGGAGCTTAGGAGATCTAAACATGATAGCACAAAGGAGGAGAAACAACCATCTAGCTACAGTATGGACCCATAGTTCAAGGGTGAACTACTCACGCATCATACCGGAGGCTGGCATGGTGATGAAGAAGGCCTCCGGGATGATCTCTCCCCTCTGGCAGGGTGCCGGGAAGAGCTTCAGATACCCCCCCGATCTAGGGATGATGGTGGCGGCGGCTATGGACTGTTTCGTGGAGATCTTATCGGGTGCTTAGGGTTTCTGCATTGGGGAGGTTCTGTGTGGAGTGGGGAGTGATATGGTGTGGTGAATTGAGGCGGAGGGGGCCTCTATTTATACATCGGCGAGGGGAACCGAGCGACATGGTCTGGCTCCTCCGGCGGCGTCGTTGCAGTGGGCTACGAGCATAACTGAGGGAGTAGGCCAGTGTAGTGTTTCCTGGCGGTCGTCGCATGCTTAATTTCTCAGGCGAGGCAGGGAGGCGTCCGAGGGGCCCACACCATAGGGCGGCGCAACCCCCCTGGGTCGTGCGGACCTAGGGTGTGGCCCCCCTTCGAATGCCCTTCGGTCTATGTGTTCTCCTCGGTAAAATATTGACTTTAGCTTTTGTCCCGTCCAATTCCGAGAATATTTCCTTACTAGCTTTTCTGAAACCAAAATCAGCAGAAAACAGGCAACTAGCACTGCGCATCTTGTTAATATCTTAGTCCTAGAAAATGTATAAAAATACCTCAAAGTGTACACAAAGCATAGCAAAGTTGATACTAAACAAGCATGGAACATCAAAAATTATTGATACGTTTACGACGTATCAAGCATCCCCAAGCTTAACTCCTGCTCGTCCTCGAGTAGGTAAGTGATAAAAAATTGAGGTGGCATGCACCATCACAATCTTGATCAATCTATTTTCAAAGCATTGAAAGCTAGGATCAAAGTACTCTAAACATGAGCATGAAAGATGTAGTTCTAACAATAAGACATAGCAACTATGTTGCAACATGAAAAGACAAACAAAGATCACGAATAATAATGCATTGAGAGACGTTTGTTTGTTTCACATATAGAAAACATAGCAAAATGTTATTCAGCTTGTCCCTCATGGAGTAGTAAAACATAAATGCATAGGACACCTTCAAAGTTCATAAGGGTGACTAGATACAAATAGTTCAAGAACAAGCGATATCAACATTATGAATCAATCAATAAGTTTTGGGACAATGCACATAAAACTAAGAATGACAACTATGCTCTCTTAATTGGTGCATAAGAAAGAAGGCGGAGACTCAATATAAAAGTAGGAAGAAAGGCCCTTCACATGGAAGCAGGGATTTCAAGTTTCATAAAGATCTTCCAAAAATTATGGTACTTATTAGCTTTCAGCTCTCATTGCCCCTATCATAAGCATCTTGAAGTGATTAAGGTTAAAGTGAACAAAGTATGGAGTATATGCTTGACAAATCATAAGTTAACAATCTCATGTCCCTTGAGTACGAGGGTCGTTCCTCATGCTACTCAACTTTAGTCACAAGCAAGTTCTTGTCATTGTAAGTATATGTGTATCATAGAGAACCGCCAACAGGGTACACCTTGCCCCATGACACAGGAGCTATCCCATATCAAAATGACAAGGCAACAGACAGTGAGCATCTCAGTGATCCTTTTATTTACCATGAGAATGGTGCATATTTTTTTTTTCTTTTTCTCTCCTTTTTCTATATTTTTTCTAAGGATGCTTCATGGATTACTCACTATGGTGATGCTGCAAGTTTCCACCATGATTAGGCATGGCTTAGGCTAGTGTCCTAGGCATTTCTCTAACACATATACATAACTCCATGGACTTGCAATCTCCCTTTTTATTTCACACCGCCGACATCCATAAACAAAAGATCATGATATCAACTGGGTAATATGTACAGGTGTTGAAAGTGTTCCCCATGACAACATGGTTATGCTAATTCCCAACTTATAAGTGCAAGTGTATACAATATAGATGACACAATGGTTCAAGTTAATTAGGGGCAATAAAAATAAAGTGTGCCATAAAGTTTGTGAGAGCTTTAATCACTATTTTTTCTCATAACAAGTTTAATTCGGAAGATAGATAGAACAAGAATATACTTGGAATGGTGTAACACACCATGCATAGGAATTTATAGTGGACTCTTTGGAATAACTTGGTTTGAGTTGGATGCATGAGTAGAGCTTACTCAATACAAGTGGAGGCTAGCAAAAGACTGGTAGCGACCAACTAAGAGAGCAACAATGGCCATAATCATGCAGAGCGACAAAACATTATCAATCAAAGCATAAAGTGGTATCACAAGTCAAAAACTAAATGATCATAGAGGCTAAGGTGACTGGTTATAGTCATAACATGGTGTAATCATGCGCCAAGTCAACCCAAACAAAGCATCAAAAGAGAATACCATAATATTATGCTTTTGTATGCTAAAACAGTGCATGATTCTTTCAAGGCACATTAAGCAATATCAATTGTTTGGAACAATTCATGCTACAAAAATAATCACTAAGCATAAGGTCAAAGCAACATCTAGCATGACATGATAAAGTCTAAGCCACAGTCAAAATAAGCTCCCTTTTGTACCACTATAAGCATGAAACTTTCTACTATTTTCCAACACCAATCAAATTATTTGAGACTACAGAGCGAAAGCAGGGGTCCAACTAATTTATTCAAGAAAACTAAGAAGACGAAAACCAAAAACGAAAACTAAGACGCTCCCAGAAAAATACAATACTGCATGAAACAATAAAAACGAAGTGTCTAGAAAGAGACCTAAGATTTTTATTGATGGAGAAGGGTATGCCTTGGGCATCCCCAAGCTTTGACGCTTGTACCTCTTGAATATTTCGTGGGGTGACATGGGGTGGCATCCCCAAGCTTGAGCTTTTGTCCATTCTTCATCTAATCATATCATTCTTCCCCTACACTAGTGCATTCAAAATAATAAGCCTTTGGATTTAGTTTCAATACAAGTAAAAATTTCATTAGAACACAAGCCACTGTACCAATTCCTTTAAAAATCTCAAGTGATCAAGGAGAACTCAAAAATAAACCAATAAAGAGGCAAATGGAAATAATGGAAGAAATATGTCAAAACAGGCCAGCAGGTAAAAACCAATTTTTTCGAAGACCTTCTGTTGCTCAAATTGAAAAGTGTTAAACTAAAGAAAGTTAGATAACAACCTGGGGTATTTAATAAGAAAATTACATCTCAATCCGACATGCAGAGATTTTTCACGAATTTTTACAGTGAAGCACAAAAATCTGTTTCGGGACAACAACTTCCCCAAATCTTACTTCTCTCTCATTAGAGGTTATTATTGGCACAAAAATCACACAAAAAGGATAAGGAGAGGTTATTACAGAAGTAATAACTTCCAAGACTCAATAAAAATATTGGGTTATCTCCCAAGAAGTACTTTTCTTTAATGCCTCTAAGTTAGGCACAAGAAGCAAGAATCAAGTATTTTCAAATAAAGAAGCATTAACATCAAATTTTGCTTTAAAAGGAGGAGAAAAATGTAACTTATCTCTCCTTATAGGGAAGTGTTATATAAATTTATTGAATGGGAATTGATATTTAATGGTGCCTTCTTTCATATCAATAATGGCACCAACCGTTCTAAGTAAAGGTCTTCCCAAAGTAATAGGACAAGAAGTATTGTATTCAACATCCAAAACATAGAAATCAACAGGGACATAGGCATTGTTAACCATAATAAGAACATCATTAATTCTCCCTAGAAGTTTCTTTTTATCATTATCATCAAGTGGAACATCTAAATAGCAATCTTCCAAAGGTGGCAAATCAAGCATTTCATAAATCTTTTGAGGCATAATAGATACACTAGAACCAAGGTCACATAAAGATTTGAGATCAAAATCATTCACTTGCATATCAATGATGGGTTCCCAACCATCTTGTAACTTCCTAGGAATAGAAGCTTTGTGTTTCAATTTTTCCTCTTTAATTTTAATGAGAGCATTTGTAATGTGTTTTGTGAATGCCATATTCATAGCACTAGAATTAGGACTTCTAGCAAGGTTTTGTAGGAACATAATCACTTCAGAAATATTGCAGCCATCAAGATCAAAATCAAACTTAGCATCACAGTTAGTAGACTTATTGTTTCCCATATTTCAGAAAATTTTAGCATTCTTATTGGGTTTAGGAATTGTTGTAGAAGGAATGGGGACTTCCTGTGGTTTGCTAGCATTATCACTAGTGGTAGTAATAGTACAAATACTATTGTTTCTAGCAATTTCATCTTTTTTTTCCCACTTAGCATGCAATTTAGCTAACAGTCTAACATTTTCATCAATAGTAACTTGTATGGCATGAGCAGCAGCAAAGGTATTTTCCATGGTTTCGGGTTTATCAGCCATTTTATTAATCAAGGAGGATTGTGCTTCAGACAAATATGAAATATTTTTCTCAACATTCAAAAGATTTTCCGCCACAGTCTTGTTGAAAGTAGTTTGTGTCGTGGTATTGCCGACGAGTACGCCATGGAGGGGTCCTCATAGTGCGTGTTTAGAGACGTGGGGTAAGGCGGACGGTTGACGGGTACGAGGTAACACAGCTTACCCAGGTTCAGATCCCACAACGGTGGCGGAATCCTACTCCTGCTATAAATCACTATAATGGCAATACGCCGAGTTACAGAGATTAGGTTCGCTGTGCGAGGTGACTAGAAAGTCTAAGTTATCGTGCCCTAAAGGCTCCCATAGGCCTGACTTATATAGTCGCCAGGTCCTAGCATTACAGGGAGAAGTCCTAGCCGGAGAGGTTACAGAGTTCTACACCGTCTATTACTAGTCTTGTGTATCTTGCACTCCAAGGCTCCGGGTACGCTGGTGACTCCATCGTAGCCTTCCTTTATCCGACATGGGCCTCCCTTCTGGATCCACTTAACTGGGCCGCCCAGCAGGCCATAGGCCATGCTACCGACTATGGGCCACCCGGGTTAGTCGGATAAGAGACATGCTATGAGGATACCCATATAGCATATCCCCAACAGTAGCCCCGGGAGAACTCCGAGATCTTGCGCCGTCTTGCCTCTTCCCGTGGAATGCTTCGTCTAGATGGATGTCGGCAAATCGTCAAGCAATATCTTGTAGTCCTCCCAAAGAACCCTGCAAGGTTTTATCCGTCTTCTATGAGTAAGTCAGAGAAATGCTGAATCTTCCATCGTATGCTCACGTTGTCGGATTAAATCCATCCATGCCGGAATCTTCGATGGGACGGCTCATCTACCATGTCAGTTATGACGACGTAGGCTATAGGTCAGCGACGCCTCGTAACTCACACATGCAGAGAACGTAATCATAGCCGATTTTCCCGCGCTAACGATACGAACCGTTGGCGGCGACGGTTGGAGACGTGGCGAAATTACCACGCACGTTCACGTACACGTCGTCTACGCGGCAACCGTCCGATTAGCTGCACGAATCTTGACGCAGAGTAAGATAAATAGCGGACGTGGGACACTTGCCACTTTTTCACCTCATTTTCTCGCGTCATCGTCTTCTTCCTCCAGCCGCGCGCCTCCTCGAGCTCTCCGTGAAAACCTCGAGAAACCCTAGCCCCACTTCCTGCACCAGTCGCATCCTCTCCTTCTTCCATGGCTAGAAGCGGTTCATCTCCATCAATGGCGGCATCGAGCGAAGCCGCGACGAAGCCGGCGAGCTCCGTCGTCGTGCCCCCAGAGGGCCTGGTTATTCCCGCATCGGCGGTGATAGAAACCATCGGCGGAAACCATAACCTGGCGACGCTGGAGCCCCTGGAAGAGGAGCCAGACTAGCACAAAGGCGACTGGCGCGGCTCGGACATCACCGGACGCGACATCCAAGAGATGGTCGCGGAGGGTTACCTCCCTGCGACGGAGGGGCTCACCTGGCGGGCGGCGCCGGCCAGCAAAGTGGCCCCTTCTCCCCAAGTCGGAGAGAAGGTATACCTCAAGGAGCAATTGGTACGCGGCGTTTCTTTGCCCATCTCCCACTTCTTCCTGTCCATCTTGAACCACTTCCAGGTCCAACCCCGCAACCTCTCCCCCAATAGCATTCTAGTGCTTAGCAACTTTGCGGCACTTTGCGAGGGTTACCTAGGGATTAGGCCTAGGTTAGATCTGTTTGTCTACTTCTTCACCGTCAAACGTGAAGCCGGACACAGCAAGGAGGAGCTTAGAAACTGCGGCACCATAAGCTTCAAGATCCGACCTGGCCGGCGGTTCCCCGACATTGTCGGCCACGAGTCGTGTAAGAACTGGCAGCGGACGTACTTCTACGGCCCCGACATTCCTTTGTCGGGCCGAGAAGCAACGTACCCGGACTTCGTGGATGGAGCCGCCGCTGAAGTCTCCACATGGCGGTCCCATGCCTCCCTTCCCTCCGACCTCAACGCTTCTCGCGCAATAAGGCGGATCAAATGGTTTGTAGATACGGGTCTGACCGGCTTGGACCTAGCCATGTGCTAGTTCATCAGGTGGATCCAACCTCTGCAACACCGTGCGAAGTGTTGGAGATATGCCCTAGAGGCAATAATAAATGTAGTTATTATTATATCTTTATGTTTATGATAAATGTTTACATTCATGCTATAATAGTATTAACAAGGAAACATTGATACTTGTGTGATTTGTAAACTTAATTTGAAGTCCCTAGTATAGCCTCTATACATCACTAGCTTGTTGGTTGATAAATGACTGTGGTTTCCCTATCATGAACATTGAGATGTTATCAACAACAAGATCATATCATTAGGAGAATGATATGGTGGACATACTCCTATAGATAAGCGTAGCATAAAGATCAAGTCATTTCAATAGTTCAATTGCTATATGCTTTCTGATACATAGTAACCTAATTCCTTTGACCATGAGATCATGCATATCACCTTTGCCGGATGGATGCTTTGATGACATCAAACACCACACCGTAACTGGGTGGCTATAAAGGTGGCATTGAGTGTTCGGAAAGTATTGGTTGAAACACATGGATCAAGAGTGGGATTTGTCCATCCATATGACGGATAGATATACTCTGGGCCCTCTCGGTGGAATGTCATCCAATTAGCTTGCAAGCATGTGACTGGCTCACAAGGGATCACATATCACGGGAACGAGAAAAGAGTACTTATCGGTAACGAGGTTGAACTAGGTATGCAGAGATACCGACGATCATAACCTCGGATAAGTAAACTATCATGAGACAAAGGGAAATTGGTATCGTATGTAAGTGGTTCATTCGATCGCAAAGTAATCGTAGAAATATGTGGGAGACATATGAATTTCCAGATTCCTCTATTGGTTATTGTTCGGAGAAGTGTCTCGATCATGTCCGCATAATTCACGAACCGTAGGGAGACACACTTAAGGATTCGACGTTGTTTGAGTAGTTATGGAATGAATGAGAAAGAGACCGAATGTTGTTCGGAGTCTCGGATGGGATCCGGGATATCACGAGGATATCCGAAATGGTCCGGAGAATAAGATTCATATAAGGAAAGTCCCGTTTCGGAGTTGGGGAATGATTCCAGTGTTTTCATCGGGAATGTTCTAGAAGGTTCCGGAATGTCCGGCACTCCGGAGGGGAAGGGGTACATGAATGTGTCATTGCAAGTTGGAATGATTGCATCATGTACTAAGTGTCATCGCTGTTCCAAATAAAGGATTAATTCAAATCCTAGTTTGAAAAGTCAAACGGCTAAATTGAAAAGTCAAACGGCTAAATTTGGAAAGAGGAAAAGAGGAGGAAGTGGGAAACCGAGTTGGGGAGGGAATCCCTCCTCCAACCGGCAGCGCCCTCTCCAAGCCGAGTTGGGGAGGGACTCCCCTCCCTCCCCTTGGCCTCCGGCCCCTCCACCTATATAAGGAGGGGCAGGGCTCCCTCCTAGCACACACAAGTACCTCTCCTCTAACCCTAGCTTGGCGCCTACCTCCATAGCCGCCGCCGCCCCCTAGGGTTTTGCCCTAGCCGCCGACTTGGGGGTCCCCGGAACCCTAACCGCCGGCTCTAGCCTCTCCTCCTTGGTGTGTCTAAAACCTAGATCGCTGAGGAGCTCTCTCATACTCTACCATACTCGCTCCGGCTTAAGGCGAAGCCCTGCGAGATCTCCCCTCTACTTCCGGTACCACGCCGTTGTGCTGCCGGAATAGCGAGGAGAGTGCTACAACCTCCGCTGCCTGCTGGAACAAGGGAGAGGAAGGTCTTCGTCGAGTACCGAACGTGTGACCGACTGCGGGAGCGCTGCCGGAACGCAGCGCCGGAAGGATCGTCTACGCGATCTTGAGATCGAGAAGAGTACGACTACATCACCCACGAGAATCCGCTCTTGTTAAACACTTTGGAATCTTCGAGGGTAAGTTATTCCATCGACTCGTTGCTACAATCTAGTAGATAGATCTTGGCTTGTTTGTTTGTATGCGATAGAAAATTTTTGTTTTCCATGCTACGAAACCCTACACGAAGGTCATGCACGAGTATACCGGCGACCGAGGGGATACCCTCCGGATCTCCGAGGACAACTTCTCGAGCGACTCCATCAAGTTCTGTCTTAAGGACATCGTCAAGGTGAAGGACAAGAAGCATGGCTGCACCCTTACCTATGACATGTTTGTAAATGGAAAGTGCCCAAAGGTAGGTATTTATTCTCCGTGTATGACATTACTCCAGTTTTTCCGTCTTGCTAATACCATCTTGTCTAAGACGGTGATTTCTCAATTAACAGCTTAGAGATCTAGAGGAGGGAAACCTAGCCGCAAAAAATCTACGATCCCAAGATGAAGGAAGTCACGGTCGTGTCCAACGATGATGCCCCGTTGGCGCAAAAGCGGAAGAGCTCCACCTCTGACGCTGCCGACGGAGGCAAGAAAAAGAAGACGGAGGGTGGAGCCTCCAAAAAGAGTACTGCCGCCCTGGAGGCGGAAAAGAAGAAAGCCACTGGGATGTTTGCCAAAGCTCCCCCCTATTGTAAGCTTCATATTCTCCGACATTGCCTTGTTTATCTGTCTCATGCCTGTACTTATGCATTTTGCACGTTTCAGGAAGAAATCCACAACCAGCCTCAAGAAGTCCTCCAAGACTCTTGGGGCTTCTAAAAATATCAAGGATATGCTGCATCGCGACTCTTCCCCCGCCATCGCCCCTGCTACTCCCGCCGTCAAGACCTCCTCCGCTCCGACAAGCTCCCAAGCCCAGGAGGAACCAGGCCCTTCCGCCATGGAAGTGGATTCTAGCGCCTCTACCAAACTCGCAGTTGTTGGCGAGCAGGCGACGCAGGAGAGCGCTGCTCTTCAAATGGCTGAAGCTCCGGCTAAGGATGCCATCGGTAGCGGCAAGGCGGTGGTAGTTGCTGGTACATCCGCCGAAGGCGGCGCCTCTGCTCCCCAGAAACCCTTAGAACTGCCAAAGATTATCTTCCCGGTGCTAACGCCGGGTAGCACAACTACGGTTCCTGGAGGACTGCCGTCATCTCCGACGTGCGGTCTTGAGGAGCTACTCCGAAAAGCAGACATCTTGCGAAGCAACAGTGTTTCCTTTGGCAAGCTGCTGGCCGAGAGTGCTACAAACCTCAAGATCATCGCACTTGTAAGTGTTACTTTACCTTTTGCATTTCATATGAGTATCCCACTGTAGCCCCCGAGGATGTAGACGGAAAACCATTGGTTTTGCATCTATATGCTCTAAGAGTGACTAAGTTAGAAAAAACTCTCACTGTAGCCCCCAAGCATTTAGATGGAATGAATTATTCCGACTAGATGCTTTAAGAGTAGCATACACAGTGTTCATAATTTTAAGTGCTGTAGCCCCCAAGCTTCTAGTTGTAACTGAATCAGTTCCGACTAGATACTTAAAGAAAAGATAAGCATTTTCCGAGTTAAAACTTTATGCTGTAGCCCCCAAGCTTCTAGTTGAGAACTGAATTAGCTCCGACTAGATGCTTAAAGAAAAGCTAAGCATATTGCTAAGTTAAAAACTCTCGCTATAGCCCCCGAGCACGTAGATGGAAAAATCTCCGACTAGGGGCTCCAAGTAGACTAAACAACGAATTGACTTTGTATTTGTTTCCACAGAACGAGAATGCTCAGAGGGGCATGGACAATGATAAGTACCAGAAGATGCGCGTGGACCTTGAAGCTGAAAAGGGTAAAACCGCCGTCTTGAAGGAACAGATCATCAAAAACAAGAGTCTGTTTTCTTTTTGCGCATTTCCGTCTTACTTTTGTGCCTTCCTTCTTCGAGTACTCACGGTGTACTTTGTTTTCTCCGACTTGCAGAGCATGTCGCCAAGGCTAAGGATATTGTCGAGAAGTCCAAGCACATCTAGCAGCTGGACAGCGAGAACAAGATCCTTAAGAAGGAGATGGAACATATGCTGAAGATGCACGAGGATTCCATGAAAGCCCTGCAGGACTCCGCCTCCGCTGAGATCAATTGCTTGAAGGAGGAGCTTGCGATCCTAAAGGATCAGAAGCAAGCTGCTGATGAGCAAAACCTTTGCCATAGCGAGGCGTTTAAGCTCCTCCAACAAGAGAAAGAATCCTTGGCGGACGTCATCTGGCAGGCTAAGGCCAGCATCTTCAGTAAGTATCCTCCGCCTTGTAGCTCTGTAATCTGGATACTTAGAATTTTTGAACTCATGCAATCGTTTTCGGAATTTTCAGCGCCCCTGGGTTTAACCCGCTCGCCTCCTTCGGACAAGGAATGCATGATTCTTGCCGGAAACTTCATCAATACCGCCATCACTCAAGCTAAAGAGATCGCCCAGCCCCTCCAAATCTATATCAAGGCCTCGGACTCCATGGTGAAGTACTCGGAGATTCTGCGCCGAGCCCCCGAGTGTGTCGCAAGCTGGAAAGCTTCATGTGCACGGGCTGGCGCAAGGATGGCGTTGTCCATGGTGAAGGCAGACTATGAAGGTGCCGACATCGACAAAGTGACATCTGGTATCCCCGACGTAGATGAGGATGGCAAGGAAATCGATCACGAAGCTATCCTGTCATCACTCGCGGGCTATGACACCAGGGTTGCCGAGTTGGTGGATGTCGACGTCTTCGTGCCCAGGAACTTCCTTGACAACGCCGACCCTGAATCCTCTGAGTCTCCTCACAGTGGTGACGCTGAGGGTGAATCTCCGGCTGGTGATGATGCAGCCTCCAAGTCCCCTGCACCCAAGGAGTGAAAAACACTTTGTAATTCTTGTTTCACCTCTGGAATGTGCATTGAAAAAACTTTGTGATGTAATCTTAAGGCGGAAAACAATGTTTGTCTTGTCCTACTACTTAAGAATTAATGCCCAATATGTATATATTTTTTAAGCAAGTGCTGGCTTATCCATTACTTTGGTTCTTATGCTTGACTTTTCGTGAGTCGGAAGACTCGTTGTCGGAACCATGCGCTTAGGTGATGATACCCAAGGCACCGTCAAAAACCTTAGCACAAAATCGCCGACAATAAGTGCCGAAAGTCACTACTCCAGAATCCACATAAAAACAACAAAGAACGTATAGACCAGAAAACTTAAGCTAACGCCCGTAGGCGGAATTTTCACAAGTGCAATCGCAAAGCTTGTGCATAAATGTTTATATGATCCAAAAATGAACACTAAAGGAGGTAAAATACTCAGCAATATGAGTGAACCAAAGAGCTTTATTTCATTGATCATATAAGAGGTACACAATTAGATAAAAAATGCTAAGTGTAGAAAGGACGTAGCTGTGCTATGTTCCATGGCCGATCAAGCTCCGGATAGTCATCATCCGGGTCACGTCGCTTACGCTTATGATCCTCGTTGGGTCTATCCTTGAGCTCACGATTGTCGACAAGGTAGTAAGACCCATTGAGAAGCGCCTTGCTTATGATGAACGATCCTTCCCATGGCGGGGATAATTTGTGTGACTTCTTATGTTTTAAGTCAGAGCACCAAATCCCCCTCTTTATACGAGCGATGCCGAACGCGGCGACTATGGTAGCTGCGTAGCTTCTGCTGGTAGATGGCGGATCTTTGGCAATGCCAAAATGAGCTCCTCCTCGAGAAGGTCCACATCTAGGCGTCTGGATTCTTCAGCGTCATCTTCGTCATAGGAGGCAACTCTTGGTGCATCATGGAGGATGTCGGAAGGTAGGATAGCTTCTGCTCCATATACCATGAAGTAAGGGGTGTAGCCGGTAGATCTATTGGGTGTAGTTCGTAAACTCCACAGCACAGATGGCAATTCTTCCGCCCAGGATCCAGCTGCTCTATGTAGCGGTGCCTCAAGACGTGGCTTGATTCCCTGCAGAATTAATCCATTGGCTCGCTCAACTTGACCATTGGATGGGTGTGCCACAGACGCAAGGTCAAGTCGGATGCCTTTGTCCCAACAGTAGGCCTCCACTTCCCCAAGTGATAAGTTGCTTCCATTGTTGGTGATGATGCTGTGTGGGAGACCAAATCTCACCACTAGATCCCGGACAAATCTAAGGGCAGTTGCCTCATCAAGCTTTCTAATGGGTTTAGCTTCTATCCATTTGGTGAATTTGTCAACTGCTACAAGCAGATGCGTTAACCCACACGGTGCCGTTTGCAGCAGCCCCACCATGTCTAGCCCCCAGACTGCAAACGGCCAAGTTATTGGTATTGTTCGCAATTCTTCAGCAGGAACATGTGGTTGTCGGGCATAATACTGGCATCCTGTGTACGTTTCAACCAACTTGTCGGCGTCCGCCTTCGCGGTCAGCCAGTAAAATCCTTGCCGGAAGGCTTTCACGACCAACGATCGAGGAGCAGCATGATGCCCGCAATCTCCGAGATGGATTTCGCGTAGGATTTCCATACCTTCTAGCTGGGAAACACACTTTAGGTATACACCAGTAGTGCTCCTTTTGTAGAGTTGCCCATTGATTATGGTATAACCCTTTGCTCGTCGTACTATCTGCCGTCTTTCGACCTCGTCGTCAGGCAAAGTTCCGTGTTCGAGATATTCCATGAACGGTTTAGTCCAAGCCGGAGGGGTCTTTGTCACCATGTTGACGAAAGAATCAGCTCTATCTGGGTTGTCAATGTCAGCGCCCTTCACGGATGGTGTGCGTAGATGCTCTAGGAAAACTCCTGGCGGAATTTGCTTGCGCCCAGATCCAAGCTTAGACAATAGATTAGCCGCCTCATTTTGCTCCCTAGGTACATACTTGACTTCGTAGCCCAAGAAGCTCTTGGCTATCTCGTCCACTTTGTCGCGATATGCCTCCATCATAGGGTTCTGCGCATTCCAGGTGCCAGCCACCTGCTGGGCAACCAAGTCGGAATCTCTACAGCAAACTATGCGCTTGATGCCAATATCCTTGGCTACACGCAGTCCATGAATGAGTGCTTCATACTCCGCCATGTTGTTTGTAGCCTCGAAGTGGATCTGCAGAACGTAGTGTAGCTTGTCTCCTTTTGGTGACTGTAGCAATACACCAGCCCCCAAGCCGTTGAGCAGCTTTGATCCGTCAAAGTGCATCACCCAGTACTCTGGTTCCGGCAATGGAGTGGCATCTGGCATCTCCGTCCAATCTGCAATAAAATCCGCCAAGGCTTGTGACTTGATAGCGTCGCGTCTTTTGTAGGTGATCTCGAAGGCGGCAAGTTCAATGCCCCACTTCGCGACCCTTCCTATAGCGTCGCTGTTGTTGATAATGTCGGACAGTGGAGTCTTGCTCACTACTGTGATTGGGTGCTCCTAAAAGTAATGCCTTAGCTTCCGCGAAGCGAGGAATACTCCATAAGCTATCTTTTGGTAGTGCGGGTAACGCTGTTTGGACTCTGTCAAGACTTCGCTTACATAGTAAACTGGTCGTTGAACTCCGTGCCCATAGCCTGGTTCCTTCCGCTCTACCACGACAACGATGCTGATAACCCGGTTGGTTGCCGCCATGTAAATTAACAAGGGCTCGCCAGGCTCGGGTGCTGCAAGGATGGGAGCTGAGGAAAGAATCTCCTTGAGCTGCTTCAATGCTGCATCTGCCTCGTCCGTCCATATGAATTTTTCCGCCTTCTTCAACAACTTGTATAGTGGCAGAGCCTTCTCTCCAAGTCGGCTGATGAACCGAATAACTGCTGCGACACAACCTGTTAGTCGTTGGATGTCTTTTAGACATGTCAGACGGTTTATGTTTAAGATGGCCTTGATTTTCTCCGGGTTGACCTCGATTCCGCACTGGGAAACGATGAAGCCCAACAGTTTGCTGGCTGTAAAGACGCACTTCTTAGGGTTGAGCATCATGTTGTATTTCCGGAGATTATAAAAAGTTTCTTTTAAGTCAGAGATTAAGTCGTTTGACTTTTTATACATCACCGCGATATCGTACACGTAGGCGTGAACGTTCCGACCAATTTGGTCGTGAAGGCAACATTGCATTGTCCACTAGTAGGTAGCACCTGCATTTTTCAGCCGAAAGGGCATCGTGACATAGCAAAACGTGCCGTAGGGGGTAGTGAACGAAGTGGCCAATTGGTCCGACTTCCTCATCTTGATCTGGTGGTATCCTGAGTATGCATCAAAAAAACACAGAAGTTCCGAGCCAGCCGCCGAGTCAATGACTTGGTCAATGTGAGGAAAAGCAAACAGATCTTTGGGACATGCTTTGTTCAAGCCGGTGTAATCAACGCACATTCTTAATTCATTGGTTCCCTTTTTGGGGACAAGAACAGGATTGGCCACCCATCGGGTGTGAAGGACTTCTCGGATAAACTCAGCCTTAAGTAACCTAGCTATCTCTTTGCCAATGGCGCGTCTCTTCTCATCTCCGAAGCGTCGTAGAGGTTGTTTCACTGGTTTACATTTTGGATCTATGTTTAAGCTGTGCTCGGCAAGTTCCCTAGGTACACCTTTCATGTTGGCAGGTTGCCATGAAAAGATGTCCCTATTCTCACGGAGGAACTCGACGAGCGCGCTTTCCTATTTGGGATCCAGGTTCGTCCCAATAGCGACGGTCTTGGAGGCATCGCCTACCACAAGTTCCACCGGCTTGGTCTCGATGGCGGCCTTGAACGCGGGAGCGGAGTCGAGATCTGTTTCTTCGACGCAGGCATCTCTGAGTCATTGACCTTGCTCTGGATCTCCTTGAATTCTTCGCTGTAGAGGACAACTTCTGCAACGGCTGCTTCATTGATCTCGCAGTCCCTTGCCTTGGTAAAGCTTCCGGATACGGTGATAACACTGTTTGGTCCGGGTATCTTGAGCTTGTTGTAGACGAAGCATGGCTTGGCCATGAACGTGTGGAATATGTCGCGGCCGAATGTGACGTGGTACACGCTCTTGAAGGGGACCACCTCAAAGGTCATGCGCTCTTGGCGGTAATTATTAATGTCGCCAAAGGCTACCTGAAGTGTAATGCACCCAAGGGACCGAGCCTCCCGTCTAGGAACTACACCATGGAACACGGTGTTAGTCCGCCTTAGGTTTGCCTCCGTCAAGTTCATCTTCTGCAGTGTATACAGGTACATAATGTTGATGCTGCTTCCACTATCCACCATGCACTTGGTGAACTCCGCGCCGTCAATCAATGGGTTGATGACCATGGCGTACTGGTTCTCTGTGGGCACAAGTTCTGGGTGGTCCGTCCTGTCCCAAGTGATTGGAACCTCCGACCAGCGCAGGTACTGGGGAACTGGGGGAGAGTAGCCATCAGGATCCTTAAAGAGGTCTTCTATTGTCGGACGGTGGGGGTGCCAAGGAAAGTGTGGTAGACTGGGGTCTTCTTAGCGAAGGGGTTCTTGCCCTTGTCGTCGCTCTTGGTGGCGTGCTTGGGGTCAACGTCCTCGTCCATGTCACTTGAATCCTTGGACTCCTCCTCCTTCTTATTCCCCTTGCCCTTGCCTCGCGGTCTGTTCTCCCGACTTCGCTTATAGCCGGACTCCGGGTCTTCCTTGAGGTCGTTGACGAACTTGCAGTGTCGATTGGTATGGGTGGCCTTGCCATTGGCATCGAGGTGTACGAGGCACGGCATATCGCGGTACTCTTCGTAGGTTTGGGGAACGCGGAGAGGCGCCGAGTTGTTTTCACTTCCTCTCTACTGCCCACGGCCTGCTCCCCTTCCTCGGCCACGTTGTCCGCCTTCTCCTCGTCCTGCAAAGGTCATGGCGACCATGTCGGTAGATTGCTTTTCTTCTGGAGCGGTTTTCCGCTTTGTGCTGCTGTTCCTCCGAGCTTGAGTTGGAACGGCCGTTGCCGGCAAGGATCCACAAGCGTCGTCGTCGGCAGCTGCGAACTCACTAGCTAACTGAATCATCTGATTCAAGTCAAGCTGATGATTGTCCTGCAAGCGCTTCAGCTTATGTCGGAGTAATGTGCCTCTTTCCAACCCATCGATGAAGGCGTCCATGGCGGTCTGGGCGTGCACTCCTGCGCAGGAATTCTTCATATCCAGCCAGCGGGAGAGGTAGGCGCGAGATGTCTCGTCTTTCTCTTGCACGCACCGCTATAGATCGCCCACCGTGCAGGGACGCTTGTATGTACCCTAAAAGTTCTTGGTGGACGCTTCTTGCATGTCCAGCCAGTTGTAGATAGATTTCTCCGGCAAGTCGTCGATCCATTGACGGGCCGTGCCCGCCAACATTAACGGGAGGTACTTGACGGCGACGTTGGGGTTGCCTCCGGCAATATCCACCGCGTTCTCGTAGTCCTGCAACCATGTGGCAGGCTTGGCGGTGCCGTCATAGGGCTTGATAGTATTGTCAATCCGGAATCCTTTGGGGTAAGTTGCGGACCCTATTCCAGGTCCAAAGCAACGTGGTCCCAGGTATGGTCCTTCGCGGGCCTCGTGGATCTTATTGATTCGTGAACGTGCATCGTATGGCTCCGGGTTCTTCTTCTTTTTGTCAACAGGGGATGGGCTGCGTGAACGACGCGGACCTCCTCCGCCATGGTGACTGCTTGGCGGCGACGGAGGCGGAGGTGGCGGTGGGTTAGCTTTCTTGCTGTTACCCTCTTGCGACGCTTCACGCCTGTCGCGGTTGCTTGTCGGACGCGGAGGGTCATTGAGCGACCTGTTCTTATGTCCTTCATTGTGCTTTCCATCATGACGGGTCTGCTCCGTGTTGTCGCGGATGACGATGCCGCATTGCTTTGGTGGGGGCATATTGTTCGATGGTAAGCCTTATAGTCTTCCTGACGTCGGGGGGATCGGGGCGGTGGCGATGGGCGGCGAGGTTGGGCTCTTTCTCCGTGGTCGGAGGATATGGGGATAGCATCCTTCCTGGTGCGCGCATCCCTCCGTCTTTGCTCTGATGAACCCGTCCGTGATCCGACAACCTGAGGAGATCTGTCCCTTGGCGGTTTGTACTGGCTAGATCGACAGAGCGCTGGGTCAGACTCAAGCCTCTGAGAGGTGGCCTTTTCCTGCTGCTTTACCGCCTTGGCCACTAGGTCATAGACCTGTTCTACTGCCTCAGGCGATCTATCCTGCTCCAGAAGGGTCTTGGTGACGGCGAGGTTAAGGAGTGGGGTGGGCATCACCTGCTTGCCTTTACTGTCAATGTATGGCTTGGCTTGTGCCGGCTTCGAGGGAGCCCATCCTAGGTTGCGCCATACACCAGGATCGTTGATGACGCGAGCCGGAGCCTTCTTAGCCTTTTGCTGCTGAAGCAAAGTCTTGTACTCGGCCTCCATTGCTCTAGCTTTTCTATGGACTTCTGTGCGTTGACCAGATCTCTATCTAGTTTAGCGCCTTGCTCCGTGATGGCTTGCGCTTCCTCCAGTAGTTGCTGGCGCTTCTCGTCAAGCTGAGTCACGTTCCGGATATGATCAACAGTTAGTGGCTCAACAAGGAGATTGCCGTACATCACTCTATCAGCTGGAGTAACATGGGCTGCTGCCGACGTAGATGATGGAGGCGGCAAGTTTGCGGTGTTGTTGTTGCTCGGACCGGTGCCGAGTTCCTGCGGCTGCTGCACTAGATTAGGCGGGGGAGGCATGACTCTTGCGCGATCATTTTCAGCAGCAATAAGTGGCCCCTTCCCCTTATCCAGCGTAGTAGGCGGAGCTTGCCCGGGCTGGTCTTCGTCCATCGCTGTCCCAATGGTGACAAACACCCCTCGGGACATGACGGTCTTATTAGCTTGTTCGTCGCGCGAGTACTCCTCCTCCATCTCCTGCATAGCGGAGTCTAGCTCTTCTGTACTGAAGTCTATTTCCTCGGAATCTGTACTGAAATCAGCATAAAGCGCGTCAATGACAGAGTCGGAGGGTGCCAGGAGTTCCTCGATGACGGGAGGTGGAGGTGCAATGGCCTCGACGATGACTGGAGGTGGTGGCGCTGCTGCGACGATGGCGGCCGAAGGCGGTGGTGGCTGAATCGGAGGTGCTCCGTCAATGAGCAAGCGTTGTCTGAGCTGCCGCTTCAGCCTCCGCGTAGTTGTTGACTGTGTTCACCATGCCTTCGAAGGTGAGGCGTCCTGACGCCTATTGCCGTCTTAGAGAATGTCGGAGAAGCGTGCCGTGGTCCAGTCCTTCCACAAAGTGATAGATGGCATCATCATTGGGGTAGTTAGCCAGGTCGGCCCGTATACGGAGCCACCTGGCGAGGTAATCGCGGGGGTTTTCGCCCTCTCTCTGAACGCAGTGCGCCAGATCGAAGATGGTAACCACGTCGACGAACTTGGATCTCTGCTGTCCAGACGCACGGGTGAAGCCGGCGGATTTGCAGTGATCTTCCACCTTTATATCCTACACAGGGGCGGTTTGGGTGGGCCTTGAATTTTTCTGATCTTTGTCGGCAAACTCCGAGGAGAGGTCCGACATCGATCCTTCCGCGAACGTATCCTGCCCGTAGGAGGTCCGTGCGGGTCTTGATGCTTTCCGATCTTTGCCGGCAAACCCCGAAGAGAGATCCGACATCGATCCTTCCGCGAACGTATCCTGCCCGTAGGCGGTCCGTGCGGGTCTTGATGCTCCTCTGACTCCCAGGGAACTAGTGCCCGAGTCGGTTTCGCCAATGAAGAGGTGGATGTCTCTGATAGGAACGATCGAACACCGCGTAGGGTTCATCTTCGCCGGGATCCAGAACTCGTCGGGGGGGGACGATCGGAACGTTGCCGGAGAAGAGAACGCGACCGATGGCTACGGTTTCGCCGATTCCCGTGAAGATCTTGGTCCTCGCCCGCTGAAGAGCCTGAAGCGCCTCTTGCCCCACGGTGGGCGCCAACTGTCGTGGTATTGCCGACGATTACGCCATGGAGGGGTCCTCACAGTGCGTGTTTAGAGACGTGGGGTAAGGCGGACGATTGACGGGTACGAGGTAACACAGCTTACCCAGGTTCAGATCCCACAACGGTGGCGGAATCCTACTCCTGCTATAAATCACTATAATGGCAATCCGCCGAGTTACAGAGATTAGGTTCACTGTGCGAGGTGACTAGAAAGTCTAAGTTATCGTGCCCTAAAGGCTCCCATAGGCCCGACTTATATAGTCGCCAGGTCCTAGGGTTACAGGGAAAAGTCCTAGCTGGACAGGTTACAGAGTTCTACACCGTCTATTACTAGTCTTGTGTATCTTGCACTCCAAGGCTCCGGGTACGCTGGTGACTCCACCGTAGCCTTCCTTTATCCGGCATGGGCCTCCCTTCTGGATCCACTTAACTGGGCCGCCCAGCAGGCCATAGGCCATGCTACCGACTATGGGTCACCCGGGTTAGTCGGATAAGAGATATGCTATGAGGATACCCATATAGCATATCCCCAACAGTTTGTTTACTAATAAAGTCTTTAAGAATGACTTCAAGTTCAGAGGGAGCACTTCTATTGTTGTTGTAGGAATTTCCATAAGCATTACCGTTATTGGGAGGATATGGCCTATAATTATTATTACCAAAATTATTCCTATAGGCATTGTTGCTGAAATTGTTATTTATAATGAAGTTCACATCAACTTGCTCTTCTTGAGCAATCAAAGAGTCTAAAGGAATATTATTTGGATCAATATGAGCTTTTATATAGAAAGTAAATGGTAACAATAGAGAATGTATCAATGATAAAGATTGGACCAGGGTCCACAGTTCACTAGAGGTGCTCTCCTTAAGATACATAACATGTTGGGTGAAAAAATTACAGCGGAGAAATTGACAGGTTGAGAAAGCATAACAATGCATATACTAGACATCATGACTCCTGTGAGATTTGATTGGGCATTACAACAATATACATATACCATAATACAACTGCATCTATGACTAATAATCCACCTTCAGGTTATCATCCGAAACCCCTCCAGTATTAAGTTGCAAGCAACGGATAATTGCATTAAGCAATGTGTGTAAAGTAAACAATACAATTTTTCCATGAACAAAAGATTGTTTTTTCTCCCTAGTAGCAACATCACATCTATAACCTTAGAGATTTTTGTCACTTCTCCAGATTACTAGAGGCATGAACCTACTATCGAGCGTAAATACTCCCTCTTGGAGTCGCAAGCATCTACTTGGCCAAGATAGCTACTAGCAACGGATAGCATGCAAGATCACAAACAACACACACATGATAGAATCAATAATCAATCTGACATATTATCTCAATATCCATCGGATCCCCGCAAACACAGCATGTATTATTACAAATATATGTTCTTGATCATGATCGGAGCTCACAAGATCTAAACATGATAGAACAAAGGAGGAGAAACAACCATCTAGCTACTAAATGGACCCATAGTCCAAGGGTGAACTACTCACGCATCATACCGGAGGCTCGCATGGTGATGAAGAAGGCCTCCGGGATGATCTCTCCCCTCCGACAGGGTGCCGGGAAGAGCTTCAGATCCCCCGATCTAGGGACGATGGTGGCGGAGGATACAGACTATTTCGTGGAGATCTGATCATGTGCTTAGGGTTTCTGCATCAGGGTGACTTTATAGGCGAAGAGGCAAGGCAGGGGCCACCCTAGGTGCCCACACCAGGTGGCGGCGCACCCTAGGGGGTTCCCGTGCGACCCTAGGGTGTGGCGGCCTCGTGGTCCCACTTCGTCTCCCCTCTGGTCTCTGTGTTCTCTTCGGAAAAATATTGAATTTGGCTTTTGTCCCGTAATATTCCGAGAATATTTCCTTACTATCTTTTCTGAAACCAAAAACAGCAGAAAACAGGCAACTGACACTGCGTCATCTTTTTAATAGGTTAGTCCCAGAAAATGTATAAAAATACCTCAAAGTGTAGACAAAGCATAGCAAAGTTGATACTAAACAAGCATGGAACATAAAAAATTAAAGATACGTTTACGACGTATCAACGGCTATGTGACGGGCTTGGAGCTACTTAGAGGCAGAACGGTGGTAGTGACGCAGGCGAGGAGGTGGCTCGAGAGGGCGTGGGGAGTATTTCCGGCAGCTGAGCAGGTGGTTCTAGTGGACTGAACACCAACGATGGTGAGGGGCGGTAGCGGCGGTGAGCTGCTGGGGTGGCGGTCGTTGGGGAGATGAAATGGATATTTGGCGACTTTGCGGGCGCATGTCACCGACAGGGCTGGCCCACATTGATTTCAGCTCCATCTGGCACCCCTGCTTGCCCCCCGTGGGTTGGGTTCGTCCTAGGGGCGGATAACAAAATGGTCCACGTCGGCGCAAAAAAAGAATTGGGGGCCGACTGGCCGTGATTTTGAGCGCCAACACCCCATAGCCCTTTATGGGGCTTTAGGGACCCCAAGTGGAAATGCTCTTAACACAAAAAATTTGAGCAAACAGAACATAAACAATGGCGAGAATTTGAATTCATACAAAGTTTGCATAGTTTTTTAACAAAAGTAACCCGAAACCGGTACATCTGAATTAAATTATCCATAATCTAGCGATGGTCAAAAACACTGAGGTCGAGGCTGCCATCGTTGTCATAGCCCCATGCCTCGTCAAAGATGTCGCCCTCTGGCTCTAACTTAGGCATGAGAGCGAGCGCGTAGGTGACGGTGGCGCTTTTAGTGCATATAGCATGTTAGCGAGGTCGATGACAGTGTTGTTGTCTTTCGCGGACCACCACTACGTGAACTTGTTGGTGGCTGGCAGGATTGTGTTGTAGGAGGCCACCCTGACGCCCCTTTCCTGGCACGTAGATGGGGTCATTTGGGTCCACGTAGGCGGCCTGGAGCTCTAGCTTCACCTCCCACCACGCCTTCTCTTTTTTCGGCGATGATGGCCTCTCCTACTTCGTGCGTCGGAGGGATAGGCAGCCTCTCAACGGTGATGGCTACCTCTCTTGCTTCTGGTGTAGGAGGGTCAGGTAGGCGTGCGGTGGTTATGACTGCTTCTCCTACTTCAGGTGAAACAACGTCGCTGATGAACCCATGTCACGTATGACGATGTTGGCGCCGTGACGAGGAGGAGGGTAAGGTGTCGAGTGCGGCGACATCCACGGAGACGACAGAAGCGATGGCGAGGAAACATGCTCCACGAAGAAGACAGGCGTTGATAGTTCCCATTTTTCTCACCTTTTACCGAGTCTTTTATTTCTATTCGTTTTCGATGGTTTTCACTCTTCAATTAATGCTAATGTTGTGAAAAGAAATAAACCTTGTTATCTACTATGACTTTTAGGTGATATACACTTTTTAAAGTAATGAGGGTTAGACTCATCAATTCCCTTTGTTATGGACTTGGGTTTTGGATAAGGAGGGGGCGCTAGAGATCACGGAACGGATAATAGATTCGCAACACAGGGACACGAGGTTTACCCAGGTTTAGGCCCCCGGAGGGAAAACCATACTCCTGCTTGTCTGTTCTTTGTTGATGGCAATGCCGAAGGTTATATGGGTGCACATATGAGATCTGGCGAGATGTATGCTAGGGTATGAGGTGATGTCCTCCTCGACGTACCGTCCCGGCCTTTATACAGATAGGCCAGGTCTCGGGATAGGTCGAGTCGTTACAGTATTAGGGTTTCCCTTTCAGGTTTCTATCTAAAGAAGACTTGTCCACCAAGGAGTCGAGTCTTCACCGAGCTTGGGACACCCGAAATCCCCCTGGGTTTCATGATTGCGGTATACCTTCTTCATGGGATTCTACTGGGATGGACCAGATAGGCTAACAGCAGGCACCCGTTGGGCATATCCATGTCTGTAGCCCCCCGAGTGTTCAGTCGAATCATGGAGACTCTTAAGTCTTTTGAGTTCCATGCATCCGAACATGTTTCGGATTAATATGCTGGTTCATAGGGATAATTTATACGCGTGCGTGACTCTCCCGACGGATTGGGGCCAGTTAACTATCTTTGACAAAAAACGCTATCTAGTCAGACTCGAGTCCCAGACTCAAATCCGGAAAATTGCTGGCGTAATTCGACTCAGGCCACGGAGGTCTTACATGAGTCAAATTCTAGTGTTTTAAGTTAAGTACCCAACACGTCTGTCGGGATTTTTCATCATGCCTGCTGACATGGTATGTTACTGGCAGAGTGCATTCAGGTGCGTTACCAAGCTATCAGACGATATCTGTAGGTCTTATCTTTGCATCGTAGACACAACATTAGAAAGTTTATCGCCACGAATGCGTTTAGGGTGACAAAGGAGATGTTATCCCTCTTAGCATTAATTTGGGAAAAGTTGCCGATTGTTCTGTAAGTTATGTTTTATCATTAATCATGGAGGATCCGAAGGATTTCAATCAATTGATTCATAGGGTATGCTATCAGCGCTCCCTATTGGAGTAGCCCCTGAGTGTCTATTCGAGTCATAGACTCGAGCGGAGACTTATAACCGTGAGTCACATGATTCAATGATTCGGAAATTATTCGGATGACCGATGCTCCCTATGGGAGTATCCCCCGAGTCTGTAAGGGAGTCGTAGACTCGAAGGATGACTTGAAGCTTGTGTTTTTCTTAATTTGACCCGAGGACCATGTCAAGATATTAGGTTCGCGACTAGCGCTCCTGATAGGAGTAGCTCCCGAGTATTCGGTTGAGTTGCAGACTCGAGTGAGTACTTTTGTCTTGAATCGAAAGATTATCGTCATTGCTGGTTTTTTATTTCACAAGTTGTTGACATCATTGCTGACGCTTGGTGAGCTCAACCGTCTGCGGTAGCAGAGGTGACAAGACTATACAATCGTGGGTTCCACTTTATGACAGATATTTGACTAATCACGCGTAGTTTACGCGAAAGTTACTGCGTTGCCTCGATTTCCATGCGTAGTGGATGTTGTGCTCATGACGGTTCGGGCGGTACCCTCCACGTGTACGGTGTGATCAAGGACACGTGTTAGGGTTAATGAATAAATGGTTCCGCATTGTCGTCTTCATCCTTTTATACTAATAGGGGCTGTGGTAATTTTCCCTTTGCCACTTGCCATCTTCTTCCTTCGTCAATTTGCCTCCTCCATTTCCAGAGCTTGTGCGCCCTTTTGCACTGGACGTTCTTCACGTCTTTCTGTTCTCTTTCCTTCGTGCTCATCGCGTAGTGCCACGCCTGCAAGATGGGTAAGTCGAAGAAGGCTTCCGCCGTCGCCGGGTCGAGCGCCGCTGGTGCCGCCAAGAAGACCACCAACGCCGGTCGCGTCACCAACAACAGCTGGCGACGGTCGATGATGAGGAAGGAAGACCTGCGCCGCCTGCGCGAGTCGCGCCTGATCCTACAGGAGAAGGGTGACACCATACTCTCGACCTCGGAGGTAATCCCCGATCCATCCGAGGGTTTTGTTGTCATGTTCTATGCCTTCATTATCTGCGGTTTGTCCCTTCCTTCCCACAAATTTCTTCGTGAGATCCTTTTTATTTATGGACTTCAACTTCACCATTTGTCGCCCAATTCTCTTTGGCGCATTGCGTGCTTCATCAGGTTGTGCGAGTGCTGGCTCAGAATCAAGCTGCACTTTGGCCTCTTCAGGAAGCTCTATTCGCTGAAGAGGCTATCTGGCACCGGCGGGGCGTACGCATTGGGCGGGTGTGGAATATCTATCTTCCCCAACCTTCAATACTTCTCCTTCCATCTTTGCGAATCCGTCCAAGTGGTTCTACCTTCGCGACTCCAAGCTGGACGACCAGCACTACGGATTGGACCCCTTTGACGCTAGCATGGTAATCTCCCACAAGCGCTCATGGTTGAACGGCGTTCTTGCAGGTGAGACCAAAGTGGTCAAGAAGCTGTACCAGCGAGTGGAGGCTCTCCAGCTGGTGCGAGGCAATGAGGTCCCCAGCGTCGACATCATCCAAAAATTCTCAAGCGTCGGGTGCAACCCCTCCAAGCAAGGGCACACCCGATGTTTCTATACTCTAGTGTCAAAGACCCCACAAGGGTGTCGAGTGAGGAGCTCTCCTCGACGAACCTTCACAGGGCAATCCGGCCGCCGCACAAGTTCAAGGCCGACGGGGCTTTGCCAGCGGAGTTGTCGACTGCTCCCTTTAGTGCAGGAACAAGGTCCCTCGGGTACGTGTTATTTGCACGCGATGTATTACAGTTGTTGCTAGCTTTCACTTGAGCCTCTATCTGATGCGAAGTCCTTTGGGTGTGTAGGATTTCAAGGTGGAGGGCATGTTGCCTCCTCTTCCTGAGAAGTACTCAGAGGCACCGGATGGTGGGGATGCGGAGTCTGAGTCCACCATTCCTATGGCCCAATCTCTTGTGAATGACGAAGCCCCCGAGCCTAGCGACGGGCATTCTCTGAAGAGAACCCGAAGCGAAGGCTCGGATGCTTCAACACCACTGACTCTGCAGGGGCCTGCTCACTTGGAGCAACATGTTCTAGGTGAGGGTGCTACCTCCCCGTTTCCTTCTGCAACCATCCAAGTGGTTGCTCCTTAGCTGCAGGTCAAGAAGAAAAGGAAAACAACGCTGCTCATGAACCTCTCCGACATCCCTTCGTGAGTATCTGGCATTTCTGCACTTTGACTTTGTTAATTTTACCTTATGTGATGCTTGACATGACTCTTCTATTATGTTACACCAGGAGGTCTTTCTCAGGTGAATCCATGAAGGATGAGATTGAGGAGATGGCGGCAGAGTCAAAGGCAGTCAGCGCCGAATCTATGGTGGCCTCCCTGAAGATAGCGGCCAACTCCGATGATGGCGCATCGATTTCCTAGAAGCCGAGGGCTCATGCGTTTGTTACCCGGAAGGCGCAAGCTGTACCCTCGAAGTCTTTGGGTGTTCATGTAAGTGTTACTCGATTTCTGTGGGCGAGCCCCCGAGCGTTTTTATTCCTCTGACTGCCACTTTCTTGCTGTATCCCTTCACCCACGACCTGCAACATCTTGGGCAGCAGTGTCTGTCCTTGGAGGAAAGCTTTCAGCAGCTCCAAGGTGAGTGTTGTACCGCTTGTATTTTGAGAATGCATGTGCTGGAGTTTGTATTTTGCCTCTTTTCCTTTTGGTTTCTGCAGATGAAAACAACAAGGCCCTATGCAAGCTAGACTCACTCGGAAAGATTCGGAGCCAGGCGAAGACCAAGGCTAAAAATGTTGTGGAGGCCCTTGAACGCTTCAAGCAGGAGCCAAGGAGCGCGAGGAAAAACTTGCGGCTGACGCTGCCTCATGCGAGAGGGCGATGAAGGAGAAGATTATGGCTGCTGCCAATGCATTGTCTGGTAAGTCATTCGAGTTTCCCATACTTTTCTTCTTCTGAGTTTTTGGTGTGTTCCTTTCTTGTGATCTGAACCTTCTTTGACGCATCTGCAGATACCACTGCATTGTGTTATACCACAATGTCTTGGATCATGGTTACCCCCTCGCGGACGTAGTTGCCGCGGTCGAAGACCGCTACAGCTCAACCATCGAGACGTTGGCTAAAGCCAAGGAGGTCCTCGGTCACTTCTACCATGAGATCTTTCCCAAGTGCGTATCCCTCGACGACATCAACTCCTTGGCCAAGGCTCTGGCGGGAGATGCCTATGTGGAGTATAAGAAGACCTAGAAGGGCGTGGGCACTACACTTGGCCTGCCAATGACGTTGGCGTCTGGCGCACAGCTGAACCTGAACTAGGCCACCTCCAAGATGCCAGAAGCGGCGATGACACTGAGGTAGCCTTCACCCTCTTCGCCTCACACTGCAAGCATTATGGCCCTCTCCTAATTGAGATTCTATCCACCTATGCGTTAGAGAAGCGGCGGGTGGCCACGGCGCGAGCCTCGAGGTCTGAAGCTGCTTCGGATGCGGGTGCTCCCTCTGGTCCTTCTGCTTCGTAGTTACCTTTGTAGTTTCTCATTTGCTATTGCTGCAGCACATGTAATGTATTGTACTAGATGAATTTTGAGGATACCACGCAATGGTTATTTGATGTGAATATATGCATCTCCTTCTACTGTTATCAGTTGCTCTTGTCCTTATACTTTGTCACCTGTGCGCCTCTTAGGGCTCTTCGAATGCTGATCTAGTGACTCCGTCAGCTACCGTGGCTGCTTCCCATCCATCTGCGAGTGATGCGTCGCAATTACTGTTTCTATGTGACCGCATCCAGATCTTGGAGAGGGACGTTCTTGTCATCTGTCGTCACGCTGGTGTTTGGAAGTCCAAAGTAGAGCGGGTTGTTGCCAGGTAGGAGTATTTACTCCAAGAGTTTCGGCAGATTGGCGAACAACTTTGGTGTAATTGTCCATTGAGTGCCTCTTATTGCTTTCATGGCTACGTCTGCTTTATGTGTTTCCTAAGTTGTTGCTCTTTGTAGTTGTCAATCTTCTTCCATGGGAAGAGAAAAATCGCGTTGCTATTCGGCTCAACTGCCTCACCCAACAGGAATTGGAGACTAGGGGGTTCTTTTGGATGGACTGCGGTTGAGCGACCATGGTTGAGACAGTATAGGATCATGTCCATCAGGTTCTCCAGTGCTGAAGCACGTGAGGTCATCATTCACGTCTATTTGGACTGCCATGTTCCCTTTGGATGCGGCCCCTTCTAGTTTCCTCGGGCTGCTGGGGAAGTTTCGGAGCGCATATGCCATGAAGGGTCTTTTGAACCAGCAGCTTCTTGTGGGTGCGAATGCGGCGCGGGCCCTTCTTCGGCTGCATCGCCGAGACGTGGATTTGGCGGATATAGCGGCAGGGCCACCCGCTCCGCTGGCTGGTATGGCGTCGGACATGCGCCCTCACTATCTGGTGGTGGCTCGCCATGCTGAAGACATCATGCAAATTTTCGACAATCGTACCAACGTTATTCTTCGGCCAATGTTCTTCTTCGGTGTGGATGACTGCTTTTTTCGTGCAAAGTTGTTTAGGGGAATGTAAAATTTGTTTAGTCTTTGTTGGGCTGTTGCTGCCCTTGTAAAATTTGTAAAATGTGCTTGCATGTAATGCATTGTAAGATTTGCATGTCCTTTTACTTATCCTAATGTGGTCATCTACTCAGGCGAATGCATTAGTGTAAGAGTAGACAAAGTCACTACTAGGAAACCAGCTATAGATAATAGGATCTTTTGTGGCGCATATGTGTGACCATGCGCCACAGATAAATTCCAGTGGCACATTTTAGGCAATGCACCACAGAAATCTTCACACTTCTATGGTGCATATAGGGAAACAATGCGCCACAGAAGTTTGGTGGGACCCGCCACCAGGATTGGGCTCCCTCACTCTCTATGGCGCATATGTCCATATGAGCCAAAGAAGTTCCAACTTTTGTGGCACATATGACCATATGCGCCATAGAAAGTGAGGGTAGGCCCCACCACAGAATTCAGTTGACCAACATTCTTTGGCGCATACCTATATATGCACCACAAAAGTTGTAACTTATGTGGTGCATATATAGGGATGCGCCACAGAATATGGAAAACCAGATCCCTCCCTCCCTATGGATCGCCTTTTAACTTTTGTAAAAAATAAACGAAAATGATAAGAACTTCAAAAAAGTATTTCCTTTGAGATGTAGTTATATTTTGAGATATAGTTGTATACAAAATTTAAATACATGAATTTCGATGTATTTTGAAAAAAAGGTCATTGCACAGTAAAACGGCCATAACTTTTGCATACGATGTCGGAAAAAGTTTAATATATCAAAATGATCATCTCGAAATTTCCTACTTGATTTAAACGGATGGAAGCCTTTGAAGATTTTACAGATTCCGCAAATTTGAAAAGAGTAAAAAGTTATGGAAAAAAGAAGATTTTTTCCTGCAAAAAAATAAAAAAGGGGGAGAAACTTTTTGGAGCATTTCTCCCAGATGCGCCACATAATTCTTGGGCGGGATTCAAAATTTGAATCCTGCCGCCCCTTCTCCCTCTCTTTTCTCCTTTTCACCTCTTCCTCTCCTCCACACTTCTTCTCCCTCCACTTCTAATCTCCTTCTCCCCTTCTCCTCCCTCTTCCTCCTCGTCCACCCCGGTGAGCTCCGCCTCCTCCACCCCGGTGAGCTCCTCCTCCTCCTCCACCTGGTGAGCTCCTCCCAACTCCTCCTCCACCCCGGTGAGCTCCTCATCCTCCTCCTCCTCTACCCCGGCGAGGTCCTCATCCGACGATGACGACGACCACCTCCGGCTGCCTCCTCCTCCGATGACCCCCTCCTCCTCCTCCGGCGATGGCCTCCTCCTCTGGCGACCCCCTCCTCCTCCTCCTCTGGTGGTAGCCTCCTTCTCCACCAGCGAGCCCTCATCTCCACCCACCTCCGGGCTAGCCCTCCTCCGGTGACCCCTAATACGTCGGAAACGTATCTATAATTTTTTATGCTCCATGCTTGTTTAGTATCTACTTTGCTTTACTTTAGTGAAAAAAGAGTTTTTCAACTGCAATGAATTGTCGCATAATGGCTTTTGTAGAGTTTTTCAACTGCAGAACCCGCAAATTTACCAATTATGAGTTATGCAAACTAATGGGTTTTCAGGAATTGAACCTGCAAATTTACCAATTATGAGTTGGGAGCTTCTTTTTGTTATTTCTAACTCATATTTATGAGATAATAAAATATGGCAAAAGATATACCAAAAATAGGTTCATGTAAGAAAGTGAGTATTGGTTTACATAGGAATGCACGTTTTAGTCTACGGAAAAGTGCACGTAGAATAACAAAAGGCGCCATATTTGAACTTGGACTCAAGGGATGGATGGTAAGTGAAATAGGATCAGGTGAAATGATCGTCTTGTTTAACAAGAAAAACAACTGGCACATCACATACGAGATGAAAATCTGGAACCTTTTCTCATCCTTGAGCCACATGGAATGTTCATGAACCCTACTGCACTTTGGATTCGATCGACACCGTGGCTCAACTGCCCGTGAACCAGGGGATGCCCTAGTATAGAATATATATATATAACCACGATTATATGATCAAATATATATATTTTTTTACTTTATCGAAAAAGTACGAAAATCAATTTGTGGCAATATTTATTCTCTTTTTGGACTCAGCCCCGAAGGGTCCATCTAAACCAATTATCAAACTCTTGCTTCGATTTTCTGGTCATTTCTAACGGATTCCTTGGTTCGGACCGACAAAGTAATGGCACTCGATTATTATCAACCTGACTGCAATCTTTTTCTGTCGGTAAGGATTGCACCAGAGCACCTCGCTTCGTGGAGCCGAGGAGAAGATCAATTGGGAGCAAAAAACAGGCTTTGCTCCCCCTTTTTAAAATGAAGAAAGAAAGAAGGGTCGAAGTTTAGACCGCTCATAGTAGTTCTACCCATAGAAAAGATCAATTTGAAGATCTTCTTAGTCAGCCTATCTGTATTCTTATCCTCTAGTGTGGATCCAATCAGATTTTCTAAAGCCAAGCCCTGACATCCATTGTGGGGTCTACACTTTGAGGTGTTTTTATATATTTTCTGGAACTAACCTACTAACAAGTTGCGACAGTGCCAGTTGCCTGTTTTCTTCTGTTTTTGGTTCCAGAAAGGCAGAAAATCAATATTCTCAGAATTGGATGGGACAAAAGCCAAAGTCAATATTTTACCGTGAGGGACACGAATCCAGAAGACGAAACGGAGAAGCGAACTAGGGCCCTAGGCGTGGGTGGGCCGTGCCCCGCGCTTGGGTAGGGTGTGGGGCCCTTGGCTGCCTCCCGGACTCGCCTCTTCGCCTATAAGAAGCCCCCGATGTAGAAACCCTAAGTACCCAATCAATATTCCACGAATCCTTCTATAGCCGCCACCACCGTCGTCCCTAGATTGGATGGGATCTGAAATTCTTCCCGGCACCCTGCCAGATGGGAGATCATCCCGAAGGCCTTCTCTCCGGCATGATGCGTGAGTAGTTCCACCTTGGACTATGTGTCATGTAGTAGCTATGTTATGGGGTAACCCCTTGGGTGGCCCGATCTTTCACGAATCTCCACGGGAAACGAGGGGAAAGCAGTGGACGGGGGAAGAAGGGATGAAAACCACGAACACACGCACACAAATCACGATACACGCCGATAACTCACGCCGGTGGCAACCGGTCCAACATAATCCGTAGGATCGGTGTTGGGTGAAGCTCTCTTTCCACGACCAACAACGGGGGCGAGATGCTTGGTGAGATCTTGACGACTTGGGGGCGAGAAACCGAGAACCCAAGGCCTTGTACAACTTGAACGCACTAGGCAAGATCCAAGAGGAGGGTGGATAATATGGTGCCCCTTGGTAGGAGCATGAGACCAATAGATGAAAGATCCTCAAAGGGGTGTCCTTAATATATTATTATCCAAGTCTATCGTTTACAATAGAAGGTGGGGTCTATATATAGGCCAGCCACAATAACAGGGGTAGTTTCGGAACGAAAAGGTAAAATATAGGAAGGGGTACAGGGCGCTGGGCCGAACTGATGCGATCCGGTTCAGTCAGGACCGGTAGTACCGGTCGGGCAACCGGTAGTACCGGTCGAAACCGGTAGTACCGCTCCGGGGGCGGTAGTACCGCTGGCAGTCCTGGAGCTTCCGTCGGAGTCGCCTGTAGCGAGCGGTAGTAGGGAGCGGTAGTACCGCCCACCGGTAGTACCGGCTCCAGCTCCGGTAGTACCGCCGGCGTCTGGGGCGTGGAGGGGTTCCTTCTGGAGCGTCCGGTAGCTAGTTCCAGTAGTACCGCTTGCACCGGTAGTACCGGTCGCCTGATCCGGTAGTACCGCTGGCGTCTGGCAGCGACTGGTTGCTTCCGCTCCAGTTCCTCTGTCCCTTGGGTCCTTCTCTTCGTACCTGATGATGCACAGTGTATGCGTATGAAGTAGCAAGCCATCCAAGGGTGTGTCGAAGTCACACAAGGCAAGGAGCGAGTTAACCTTGGCTTGGAGGAGCTTAGCTCGGGCGCGAGTCATTGGTCCACTGGGAGGGCTAGGTGTTGTAGATGGAGGTGCGTCCGTAGGACGGGTTGCATCAGCTCCCCCCCCCTTGGGGAAGAGTCGTCCTCGACTCTTCAACCTTCTCAACTATATCTTCTCCATGGTAGGGTGAGAGATCCTTGACATTGAATGTCGAGATCACAAGATACTTGGATGTTGGGATATCAATGATGTAGGAATTGTTGTTGATCCTCTTTAGCACTTTGAATGGCCCATCACCTCTTGGCTTGAGTGTGGAGTCGCGGTCCTTGGGAAAGAGGTCTTTACTCAAGTGTATCCACACAAGGTCGCCTTCTTCTAAGATCATCTCTTTCTTGGTCTTGTTTAGCCTTGATGCTTGGCGAAGGACTTGTTGCTCGATCATAGCTCTTATGTCTTCATGGAGTTTCTTCATTGTTTGGGCACGCTTGTCAACGTCCATGTTGGTACGGTCATGTAGCGGAAGTGGAAGGATGTCGAGCGCGGTGAGAGGCTCGAACCCATAGACGATCATGAATGGGCTTCTCATGGTGGTGGAGTGCTTGGCGCGGTCGTAGGCGAACTCGGCGTGCGGAATGCATTCCTCCCAGTCTTTAAGGTTCTTCTTTATCAACACACGGAGGAGTGTTCCAAGGCTTCGATTGACGACCTCGGTTTGTCCGTCGGTTTGAGGATGCGAGGCGGACGAGAAGAGGAGCTTGATGCCGAGCTTGGCCATGAGTGTCTTCCAGAAGTAGCTCATGAATTTGACGTCGCGGTCGGAGACGATTGTTCTTGGTACACCGTGTAGCCGAATTATTTCCCTAAAAAACAAACTTGCTACATGTGAAGCATCATTGGTCTTATGGCACGAAAAGAAGTGTGCCATTTTGGAAAAACGATCCACGACCACAAATATAGAATCATGTCCATGTTTAGATCTAGGAAATCCTAACACGAAGTCCATGCTAATGTCTGACCAAGGTGCATGAGGAATAGGTAATGGCATATAAATACCAAAGGGGTTAGACTTAGACTTAGATTGGATACATGTAGTGCATCGTTGGACGTGGCGCTCCACGTCGCGCTTCACCTTTGGCCAAAAGTAGTGAGTGGAGAGCATGTCATATGTCTTGTCACGGCCAAAGTGACCCATAAGGCCTCCACCATGGGACTCTTGAAGAAGCAAAATTTGGAGAGATGACTTCGGAATGCAAAGATTGTTTTGTTTGAAAATAAAATCCTTATGCAAATAGAAATCATCAATCCCTTTGTCTATTGAACATCTCGCAAAAATTGGTCCAAAGAAAGGGTCGGACGCGTACAAAGATTTGATGTCATCAAGACCCAAGACATTTACTTCGAGCCGCGTAAGAAGGTTTGTGTTTTTGCGAGACAAGGCGTCCGCTACCACATTTTCTTTGCCCTTCTTGTATTTGACAATGTAAGGAAAAGACTCCATGAACTCAACCCATTTGGCGTGCCTTTTACTCAAATTGGCTTGGCCCTTAAGATACTTCAACGACTCATGGTCGGAATGGATGATAAATTCTTTTGGCCAAAGATAGTGTTGCCACACTTGAAGGACACGAACCAAGGCAAAAAGCTCTTTGTCATAAATGGGATAGTTTAGGCGTGCGCCATCAAGTTTCTCGCTATGGTATGCAATGGGACGCCAATTTTGCATAAGGACGCCTCCAATGCCAATTCCACTAGCGTCACATTCAATCTCAAAGGTTTTTGTGAAATCTGGTAATGCAAGAAGTGGTGCTTCGATGAGCCTCCTTTTGAGCTCATCAAAAGCCTTTTGTTGTGCTTTTCCCCAAACGAACGTGACATTTTTCTTGGTCAATTCGTTTAGGGGGCAAGAAATGGTAGAAAAGTCTTTCACAAAGCGACGGTAAAAGCCAGCCAACCCATGAAAACTACGAAGTTCACTAACATTGGTCGATATGGGCCAATCTCGTATGTCCTTAACTTTTGAGACGTCGACTTCAATGCCATTAGAAGACACAACAAAACCAAGGAAAATGAGCTTGTCTTTAGCAAAAGTGCACTTAGGGAGATTAGCATAAAGCTTTTCATGACGAAGGATTTGAAGGACCTCCTTAACATGAGTAACATGCTCCTCTAGTGACTTGCTATAGACAAGGATATCATCAAAGTAAACAACGACACTCTTCCCAATGAGAGTTCTCAAAATGTGGTTCATGAGGCGCATGAAGGTAGATGGGGCATTTGATAGCCAAAAGGCATAACCAACCATTCATAGAGACCAAGCTTGGTCTTGAAGACAGTTTTCCACTCATCACCTTCGGCCATGGGAATTTGATGGTAACCACTACGAAGATAAATTTTCAAAAATATAGTGGCTCCACATAACTCATCAAGCATGTCATCAAGACGCGGTATAGAATGTCGATAACGCACGGTGATAGCATTGATTGGACGGCAGTCCATGCATAACCACAACGTATCATCCGTTTTTGGAACTAGAATAACGGGAACCGCGCTTGGGCTAGTGCTTACTTGGATCAAACCTTTGGAGACGAGTTGGTTGATTTGTCGTTCTATCTCCTTTGTCTCTTCTGGGTTCGTGCGATACGCGGCGCGGTTTGGGAGTGGGGCGCCGGGTATGAGGTCGATGCGGTGCTCGATTCCACGAAGAGGAGGTAGGCCATGAGGAAGCTCTTCGGGAAATACATCGTGGAATTCCTGCAAAATAGCCTTCAAAGAAGGAGGAACATTTGTCAAGTCATTAGTTCCTTGCGCTAGTCCCTTGCAAACAAGGATATAGTGCAAGATGGATGGGTTGTTCCGCACTTCTCTCATCTCACTTTTGGTGGCAAGAAGAACACTCTTAGTTTTTCCACTCGAGTTTGGCTTGTGGCACTCACTCACTATGGTGTGGTTTTCTTGCTCACCACTCTTCTCACAAGGTTTTTATGTGTATTGCGCCCTCGCTAAAGCGTTTGCATTATCCACAATTATTTGGCTAGGAGTCATTGGTTGCAACACACAAGTTTTATCAAGCCATTTGAAGGTATAAGTGTTTGAGTGACCATCATGCAAAGCACGCTTGTCATATTTCCACGGCCTTCCGAGCAACATATGGCAAACCGTCATTGGGACCACGTCACATTCCACCGTGTCCTTGTAGGGTCCAATTGAGAACGTTACCGAGACGGTGTGCTTGATCTTGATGGACCCTTGGTCACTTATCCATTGTATATGGTAGGGGTGTTTATGCGGATGGAGGGTGAGGTTGAGTTTCTCACACAATTCCGTGCTTGCAAGATTGTGGCAACTCCCTCCATCGATGACAACTTTGATGGACTTCCCATTGATGTCGGCACGAGTTTGGAAGATGTTCGAGCGTTGGTCTTCATTCTCATTGGCTTGGGTAGTTAAGACCCTTGTGACCACAAGCGATGGACTTGCGTCATGCTCACACACAAGAAGTTCTTGGTCCTCTTCCAAATGTTGCCTTGCCATGTCTTCCTTGACCCTTGCATCAAACTCTTCTTCACTCAAGTATTCTTCATCGCCGTTGTCATGGATGAACAAAACTTTCTTGTTTCCACATGCGGCCGACTTGTGTCCTTTGCCTCCACACTTGTAGCATTCATGTGGCATCCCGTAAAACCACTACTAGAAAATCGCGTTGTTTTTGTGCATTGCATCATCATGACCGCATGCTCATGTCATCATGCCACATTGCATTTGAGCATCGTCATCATCTTGCATTTGCTTGCATAAAACTATTTTCAAAAAACCTATTTTTGTTTTCTAAACGCCCCGTCTTTGTTCAACACGCAAACCCGGGTGTCCGGATTATTTTGTTTTGTTTGCTATCGGTTTGCAAAAGTCTGTTGAAATAAATAAAATATTAAATTATTTTATGGGGGCAGCCAAACCGGGCCGATCCGACCCAGTCGGCCACCCCCAGTTCAGAACGGTCCACCCAAAATCCTAAGGCCGTTGAGTTGATGCGAGTGTCGACCCGATCTTCGGTTGAACCTTCGGCAATGTTTCTCAGGCGAGCATCTCCCCCTTTCTACCTATCTTACTTTTATAGTATTTATTCCCTCCTGTTGATCTATTGCTATCTGTGTCGCGATGCTCTAGTTTTTCGTACCCGTGATATCCCTCGCAGCCTTAAATTGCCATGGCCACCTCCTATTACCTGTTGTTTGGTAGATAGTTGGACTTGCGCGTCGTAGTCGCTTGCTCTATTGCTGTTGCGTGTCGCCAAGTACCACAGTTGTTGGAGTGTGGCCGCATGTTCAATGTTGGAGATGATCGTGGCTTTGTTCACTTTAATTACTGTTTAACAACTAAAATTGAAGTAAGTAAGAAGAGGCACAGGTGGGCAATAGATGTTATTTGGTTGTTAACCGTCCACTTGTGTCCCGTAGGACCCCGAGTACTTGATACATGTTCCTTGAATATTCGCGCTATCCACATCCGGGAGGATTATGGGACCCCCCTGAGCCAGAGCTTGATTCATTCTTATTTCTTGGGGCCACAAACTAGTTTGAGGTTTTATTTACGATCCTGTACTTATGCCATGCTTTACTGCTTTATTTACGATTGTGCGAGGAGCACACTGTACTGTTTAGGTAAGCGGAGTGTTTTCGCGGTATCGACAAGCCTAGTCACATTTTCGGGTTCCCAGTCGTTTACAGCCATTGACGCAAACCTTGAGTCCGTCTCGGAGTCAGCTAGCTTCGTTGCGGGTCTACTCAATGGGGTGGCCCCCTGAAATATTTCTGAATCTTGTGATTGCTTTGTCGTGAAGGCCTCGTTGGGTTTTGATTTGGTTTTTCCGAGGTTGATCGAGTGTGTGTTGCTATTTGTGCACCCCGGCCGAGTAAAACTTTCTGAAAGCCGTGTCCGTGGTTATGGATGACTTGGAGCACAGTATCTCGATCATAGACAACTATAACTAAAGTAGTGCTATAAATTTGACTTTATAATGACTAGTAATCAGCTTCACTATAAGGGAATGGCTAAATAAAACTGCCAACAATTGCTTGTTTGAGTTGTCGCTTGCGACAATTGTATCTGACTAGTAAGTATTGCAACTACAACGGAATGGCTAAATAAAAGTACCAAAAACTGCTGGGTTTTTGGGATATCTCATGCTAATTGTATCTGACTAGTAAGTGTTGCAACTACAACGAAATGGTTAACTAAAAGTGCCCACCGCTTATTTTATCAGGACGATTATCTCTACCTGACTAGTAATTGCTGCAACGATAACCGAATAAATAAAACTGCCAACTGTGTGAGTTCCTCGGTTGACTTCCTCGTTTGGTCTCGAGGGGGAAACGCCAGGATGGGTTTGTTTGATGGTAGTATCAGGTTGGTTCCGAATAGGTCTTTCTTTCCCCTCTCTGATTGCCGCCAGTTGTATCGAGTCTCTATAGGTTGTTTAGTGCATGCTGCCGTTGCCGCTTCAGTCCACCATACCTATGTAGGCGAGGACCGCCGAATTCTAGCCTCGCCGTGTACTGGCCTCAGTACTGACGCTCCTCTTTTTCCTTTGCCATTTGTCGGCACCCCTTTTGTTTAAGCAGGTTTTGAGATCGACGTTGTTAGCAGGGTTACCCTTCCGGCTTGGCCTGGGCAGGGTTATGGACGCCATTGGTTATTCTTCAGAGCTCTTAGACCCATTTGCATCTTGTCCGTAGTCATACGCTCTATCGTTTTCAAGGTGATTTGGATCTTTGTATATTATATCTGTATTCTTGACTCATGGAGTCGTGTTGTATATATATTTGTTCTGTGGGTCCCATCGAGGACTGTTGTGTAATGTTATTACTTCGTTTTCCACCCGCACGCAAGTGCCTCGTGGGCACCTTTGAATCGTTTCTATGCGGGTTTGGCGGGAAGCGCTGAAACTTGCATAGGGCCGATTCTGAGGGTGTTACAGAGTGGTATCAGAGCTCAGCAGTTGCGATACCCCACAAGTCCAGCCTGTAGGATAACCTAGCTAACGGCCGATGTAGAGTGTCAAAACTATTTTTGAAAAATCGATTGGACAGTTCTGATTAGGTCTGATTTTACTCCTTACCCCCTGCTGCTCTCCTCTCACCTCGACGTGTTTTGAATCTACTCGCTTATCTTCCTTCGAGTCCAGGACTTCTCGCGGTTGGGTTTCCGTCATCCCTTCAGGGTTTCGCTTTCTCCCTTTTGTAATGGAGGTGCTACGATCATCAAATCTGCAACTTGTCTGTTGTACCCTTCATCCAATCTTTTGTTCTTGAGCTCTTTATCTATATGTGTTCCTTGCTGGATATCCGTGTCGTTGAAAAACATATGAGAAGGACGAGCATTGGTGAAGTTGGAGTATATCTTGAGCATGTGTTGTTCATGCCAATGGAACCATCGCGGAACCTAATCATTGTGTCTTTCATATGATTCCTGTTGTATGTTCTGGTGTTTTCCGATGTGATGACCTCATCTACATCAGATCCAACGCAGAGCTAGCATCATCCCTTTGTTCCGAATACCGCTTGTGAAGATCTTCATTCTAAAATCTCGAGAGTTGAGTTGCCTGATTTTTCCTATTCATGTATAGAGCTGATAGTTTGGGTACGGGATGGATTGATCACCCTACCCGACTCTTACCGTTCGCTCTGTACATCAAACGGGTGGATCAATGCAACTTTTCCTCTTCTCATGGAAGCTAGAGGTGGCCTCATCGTTTGATACCTCTACCTTCGTCCTTTGTTCCCCGGAGTGCTCTCTCGATGATCAGGAACAACGACCCTTTGTTGGTGGTGTCGCCGATTTCAAGATGGAGGATGAACCCTTGTTAGTGGTGTCGCGAGGATCTACACGAAGCGAGAAGACGCATATCACCGATCTTCCTTCCGGTACCATGAGGCGGATCTCGAGGGCGAGATCCATTGTTAGTGGTGTCGAATTGTGGCATCCCGTAAAACCACTACTAGAAAATCGCATTGTTTTTGTGCATTGCATCATCATGACCGCATGCTCATGTCATCATGCCACATTGCATTTGAGCATCATCATCATCTTGCATTTGCTTGCATAAAACTATTTTCGAAAAACCTATTTTTGTTTTCTAAACGCCCCGTCTTTGTTCAACACGCAAACCCGGGTCTCCGGATTATTTTTTTTTGTTTTCTATCGGTTTGCAAAAGTCTGTTGAAATAAATAAAATATTAAATTATTTTATGGGGGCAGCCAAACCGGGCCGATCGGACCCAGTCGGCCACCCCTAGTTCAGAACGGTCCACCCAAAATCCTAAAACTACCCAATCCTATTCTACCCACCCAACCAGCCACATCACCCCCACCAATCGGAGCCCGCCACCTCACCATTCCCTAGCCTCCCTCCACTCTCAGGCTGGCACATCAGCCATCCCCACTCCCTCTCTCTCACCCCTTTTCTCTCTTTCCCACACAGCCCCCTTCTACCCCTCTCTCTCCCTCTCCCTGTCCCTGGACCCCACCCGCCTGGCCCACATGCCAGCCCCACTCCTTTCCCACCTGCCTCCCTGGTCAACCACTCCCCCACCCCCTGGCCCGCGGCCCCACCCTGGCCCCGCGTCCCCCGCTCTCTCTCCTGCCTCCTCTCTCCCCCGTCCTCTTCCACTCCCACCGACGCACCCATCTCCTCTCTCCTCTGCGCTCAGCCACTTCCCTCCCTCGCCGGCGCCGTGCCTCCAACCGCCGGCGCGGCCGTCCCCTTCTTCTCCCCCACCCTCTGCCTCCAACCGCCCGCGTCCTCGCCCCACCCCTTTCTTCCTCCTCTCCGGCGCCCCGACACCGACGAGCTCAACCCCGCCGGCGCCCCGCCTCCTCCCCCTCGTCTGCACGCCGCCCCGCCCTCCGCCGCCTCGGCCCGCGCCGGCTCCGACGCTCCCCGCCCCCTCTGTTCCGACCTCCACCGCCCCGCTCGGCCCGTTCCGCGCCCGGCGCCGCCCCGAGCATCTCCGCCGCCGGCGACCCTCCACGCGACGCCTCCACCCATCCGCCTCCGCCAGACGCCAGACTCGCCTCGCTGTCGGGCCCCCCTCCTCCCTGCCGCTGCGGGCTCCTTCCTCATCGGCCAGACGCAGCACGCCCGGCTCCCCATCCCCCTCGCGGCCGCGCCCGGCTGTGTTCCTCGCCGCCCGGAGCTCTGCGCCGACCGCCGCCCGTCGTCGGCCGCCCTGCCCCTCCTGCCCCGCCGCTCGTGCTCGCCCCGTCGTCTCGGTCGCCTCGTCTCGGCTTCCTCTCCGTTTGGCCATTGTCGTCGCGGTCCAGACCTCGCTCGGCCACCGCGTGTGCAAGGATACTCTGATGTTTGCATGTTGGTCTTGCCGTCGGCCCTGTGTCCCTGTATCATGCGCAGCGCTCTGCATGTGTTCGTGTCACTCGAGTTGATACTGCTGTTACCGTGGCATTACCGCCCGTGTAATGTTGTTGTCGTTGTTCTTCCGAGCCAGTTCCGCGACCGATCCCTGTCGTCCACGACCAACTTCAACAAGATCTAATTGAAAGCTGTGTGCTCGAGAGGTGATAATATCGGACAAGATCTCCTTCGGAACCGAAGGCTGTGGAACACCGAGTTTCTCCTTCGCCAAGTTGTCGAGAACCCGGATGCCAAGGTCTACGACTCGAAGATGCCGGAACACTAAGTTCGTCGAGACCCTGAAGACCCGTTCCTGGAGGGGAAGTCCGGACCCGATGACCGCCAAGATCGCCACCGGAACAACAAGCACTTCACCGCGGAAAGTCAAGTCCTTCTTCCCGGATGCGACAAGATCGACTCCCGAACGCCAAGACTCCCGGTACCCGATCCGTTCAAGTTCGTCGAGAGCGGCAAGATCGACCGCTGGGCACACAAGTTCTCCATCATGTATCCGACCTTCGAAGACCGATCCCGTCGAACCCTGAACCCTGAGATCGAACCCCGAACCCCGGAACCCCAAGATCGCCAAACCCTAATGTGTGACTCTTATCCGAGACCCTATTTTTATAATATTACATTATCATCTTGTTGCACATTAATTGTTCATGCAGGCATACATATTTGTGTGGTTTGGGGGCCTTATGCTGATTCACCATATAATTAAATATGGGGCACATCTGCGGACAAATCTAGTCTCATATTGGCCTCATTTAAATTGGTATAGCGAACCGGTGCTATATTTTGCCTTGTTCAACAACATTTAATTTGCGGGGTAGATAAACAACTTGAACCACCTAATTAATTGTCGGGACCCCCGGTTCCGCTTAATCTTGCCTAATTGCATTGCACCCTTGCCATGTCATACATCATACATGCATCATGCCCGATCTTTTGCCGTAGTATTAAATATTGCACCCGGTGTTTATTCTAGTGTTTTGCTTCTTAGCGGATAAGGCCGTTGAGTTGATGCGAGTGTCGACCCGATCTTCGGTTGAACCTTCGGCAATGTTTTTCAGGCGAGCATCTCCCCCTTTCTACCTATCTTACTTTTATAGTATTTATTCCCTCCTGTTGATCTATTGCTATCTGTGTCGCGATGCTCTAGTTTTTCGTACCCGTGATATCCCTCGCAGCCTTAAATTGCCATGGCCACCTCCTATTACCTGTTGTTTGGTAGATAGTTGGACTTGCGCGTCGTAGTCGCTTGCTCTATTGCTGTTGCGTGTCGCCAAGTACCACAGTTGTTGGAGTGTGGCCGCATGTTCAATGTTGGAGATGATCGTGGCTTTGTTCACTTTAATTACTGTTTAACAACTAAAATTGAAGTAAGTAAGAAGAGGCACAGGTGGGCAATAGATGTTATTTGGTTGTTAACCGTCCACTTGTGTCCTGTAGGACCCCGAGTACTTGATACATGTTCCTTGAATATTCGCGCTATCCACATCCGGGAGGATTATGGGACCCCCCTGAGCCAGAGCTTGATTCATTCTTATTTCTTGGGGCCACAAACTAGTTTGAGGTTTTATTTACGATCCTGTACTTATGCCATGCTTTACTGCTTTATTTACGATTGTGCGAGGAGCACACTGTACTGTTTAGGTAAGCGGAGTGTTTTCGCGGTATCGACAAGCCTAGTCACATTTTCGGGTTCCCAGTCGTTTACAGCCATTGACGCAAACCTTGAGTCCGTCTCGGAGTCAGCTAGCTTCGTTGCGGGTCTACTCAATGGGGTGGCCCCCTGAAATATTTCTGAATCTTGTGATTGCTTTGTCGTGAAGGCCTCGTTGGGTTTTGATTTGTTTTTCCGAGGTTGATCGAGTGTGTGTTGCTATTTGTGCACCCCGGCCGAGTAAAACTTTCTGAAAGCCGTGTCCGTGGTTATGGATGACTTGGAGCACAGTATCTCGATCATAGACAACTATAACTAAAGTAGTGCTATAAATTTGACTTTATAATGACTAGTAATCAGCTTCACTATAAGGGAATGGCTAAATAAAACTGCCAACAATTGCTTGTTTGAGTTGTCGCTTGCGACAATTGTATCTGACTAGTAAGTATTGCAACTACAACGGAATGGCTAAATAAAAGTACCAAAAACTGCTGGGTTTTTGGGATATCTCATGCTAATTGTATCTGACTAGTAAGTGTTGCAACTACAACGAAATGGTTAACTAAAAGTGCCCACCGCTTATTTTATCAGGACGATTATCTCTACCTGACTAGTAATTGCTGCAACGATAACCGAATAAATAAAACTGCCAACTGTGTGAGTTCCTCGGTTGACTTCCTCGTTTGGTCTCGAGGGGGAAACGCCAGGATGGGTTTGTTTGATGGTAGTATCAGGTTGGTTCCGAATAGGTCTTTCTTTCCCCTCTCTGATTGCCGCCAGTTGTATCGAGTCTCTATAGGTTGTTTAGTACATGCTGCCGTTGCCGCTTCAGTCCACCATACCTATGTAGGCGAGGACCGCCGAATTCTAGCCTCGCCGTGTACTGGCCTCAGTACTGACGCTCCTCTTTTTCCTTTGCCATTTGTCGGCACCCCTTTTGTTTAAGCAGGTTTTGAGATCGACGTTGTTAGCAGGGTTACCCTTCCGGCTTGGCCTGGGCAGGGTTATGGACGCCATTGGTTATTCTTCAGAGCTCTTAGACCCATTTGCATCTTGTCCGTAGTCATACGCTCTATCGTTTTCAAGGTGATTTGGATCTTTGTATATTATATCTGTATTCTTGACTCATGGAGTCGTGTTGTATATATATTTGTTCTGTGGGTCCCATCGAGGACTGTTGTGTAATGTTATTACTTCGTTTTCCACCCGCACGCAAGTGCCTCGTGGGCACCTTTGAATCGTTTCTATGCGGGTTTGGCGGGAAGCGCTGAAACTTGCATAGGGCCGATTCTGAGGGTGTTACAGAGTGGTATCAGAGCTCAGCAGTTGCGATACCCCACAAGTCCAGCCTGTAGGATAACCTAGCTAACGGCCGATGTAGAGTGTCAAAACTATTTTTGAAAAATCGATTGGACAGTTCTGATTAGGTCTGATTTTACTCCTTACCCCCTGCTGCTCTCCTCTCACCTCGACGTGTTTTGAATCTACTCGCTTATCTTCCTTCGAGTCCAGGACTTCTCGCGGTTGGGTTTCCGTCGTCCCTTCAGGGTTTCGCTTTCTCCCTTTTGTAACGGAGGTGCTACGATCATCAAATCTGCAACTTGTCTGTTGTACCCTTCATCCAATCTTTTGTTCTTGAGCTCTTTATCTATATGTGTTCCTTGCTGGATATCCGTGTCGTTGAAAAACATATGAGAAGGACGAGCATTGGTGAAGTTGGAGTATATCTTGAGCATGTGTTGTTCATGCCAATGGAACCATCGCGGAACCTAATCATTGTGTCTTTCATATGATTCCTGTTGTATGTTCTGGTGTTTTCCGATGTGATGACCTCATCTACATCAGATCCAACGCAGAGCTAGCATCATCCCTTTGTTCCGAATACCGCTTGTGAAGATCTTCATTCTAAAATCTCGAGAGTTGAGTTGCCTGATTTTTCCTATTCATGTATAGAGCTGATAGTTTGGGTACGGGATGGATTGATCACCCTACCCGACTCTTACCGTTCGCTCTGTACATCAAACGGGTGGATCAATGCAACTTTTCCTCTTCTCATGGAAGCTAGAGGTGGCCTCATCGTTTGATACCTCTACCTTCGTCCTTTGTTCCCCGGAGTGCTCTCTCGATGATCAGGAACAACGACCCTTTGTTGGTGGTGTCGCCGATTTCAAGATGGAGGATGAACCCTTGTTAGTGGTGTCGCGAGGATCTACACGAAGCGAGAAGACGCATATCACCGATCTTCCTTCCGGTACCATGAGGCGGATCTCGAGGGCGAGATCCATTGTTAGTGGTGTCGAATTGTGGCATCCCGTAAAACCACTACTAGAAAATCGCATTGTTTTTGTGCATTGCATCATCATGACCGCATGCTCATGTCATCATGCCACATTGCATTTGAGCATCATCATCATCTTGCATTTGCTTGCATAAAACTATTTTCGAAAAACCTATTTTTGTTTTCTAAACGCCCCGTCTTTGTTCAACACGCAAACCCGGGTCTCCGGATTATTTTTTTTTGTTTTCTATCGGTTTGCAAAAGTCTGTTGAAATAAATAAAATATTAAATTATTTTATGGGTGCAGCCAAACCGGGCCGATCGGACCCAGTCGGCCACCCCTAGTTCAGAACGGTCCACCCAAAATCCTAAAACTACCCAATCCTATTCTACCCACCCAACCAGCCACATCACCCCCACCAATCGGAGCCCGCCACCTCACCATTCCCTAGCCTCCCTCCACTCTCAGGCTGCCACATCAGCCATCCCCACTCCCTCTCTCTCACCCCTTTTCTCTCTTTCCCACACAGCCCCCTTCTACCCCTCTCTCTCCCTGTCCCTGGACCCCACCCGCCTGGCCCACATGCCAGCCCCACTCCTTTCCCACCTGCCTCCCTGGTCAACCACTCCCCCACCCCCTGGCCCGCGGCCCCACCCTGGCCCCGCGTCCCCCGCTCTCTCTCCTGCCTCCTCTCTCCCCCGTCCTCTTCCACCTCCCACCGACGCACCCATCTCCTCTCTCCTCTGCGCTCGGCCACTTCCCTCCCTCGCCGGCGCCGCGCCTCCAACCGCCGGCGCGGCCGTCCCCTTCTTCTCCCCCACCCTCTGCCTCCAACCGCCCGCGCCCTCGCCCCACCCCTTTCTCCCTCCTCTCCGGCGCCTCGCCACCGACGAGCTCAACCCCGCCGGCGCCCCGCCTCCTCCCCCTCGTCTGCACGCCGCCCCGCCCTCCGCCGCCTCGGCCCGCGCCGGCTCCGACGCTCCCCGCCCCCTCTGTTCCGACCTCCACCCCCCCGCTCGGCCCGTTCCGCGCCCGGCGCCGCCTCGAGAATCTCCATCGCCGGTGACCCTCCACGCGACGCCTCCACCCCTCCGCCGCCTCCAGACGCCGGACTCGCCTCGCTGTCGGGCCCCCCTCCTCCCTGCCGCTGCGGGCTCCTTCCTCACCGGCCAGACGCAGCACGCCCGGCTCCCCATCCCCCTCGCGGCCGCGCCCGGCTGTGTTCCTCGCCGCCCGGAGCTCTGCGCCGACCGCCGCCCGTCGTCGGCCGCCCTTCCCCTCCTGCCCCGCCGCTCGTGCTCGCCCCATCGTCTCGGCTTCCTCTCCGTTTGGCCGTTGTCGCCGTGGTCCAGACCTCGCTCGGCCACCGCGTGTGCAAGGATACTCTGATGTTTGCATGTTGGTCTTGCCGTCGGCCCTATGTCCCTGTATCATGCGCAGCGCTCTGCATGTGTTCGTGTCACTCGAGTTGATACTGCTGTTACTGTGGCATTACCGCCCGTGTAATGTTGTTGTCGCTGTTCTTCCGAGCCTGTTCCGCGACCGATCCCTGTCGTCCACGACCAACTTCAACAAGATCTAATTGAAAGCTGTGTGCTCGAGAGGTGATAATATCGGACAAGATCTCCTTCGGAACCGAAGGTTGTGGAACACCGAGTTTCTCCTTCGCCAAGTTGTCGAGAACCCGGATGCCAAGGTCTACGACTCGAAGATGCCGGAACACTAAGTTTGTCGAGACCCTGAAGACCCGTTCCTGGAGGGGAAGTTCGGACCCGATGACCGCCAAGATCGCCACCGGAACAACAAGCACTTCACCGCGGAACGTCAAGTCCTTCTTCCCGGATGCGACAAGATCGACTCCCGAACGCCAAGACTCCCGGTACCCGATCCGTTCAAGTTCGTCGAGAGCGGCAAGATCGACCGCTGGGCACACAAGTTCTCCATCATGTATCCGACCTTCGAAGACCGATCCCGTCGAACCCTGAACCCTGAGACCGAACCCCGAACCCCGGAACCCCAAGATCGCCGAACCCTAATGTGTGACCCTTATCCGAGACCCTATTTTTATAATATTACATTATCATCTTGTTGCACATTAATTGTTCATGCATGCATACATATTTGTGTGGTTTGGGGGCCTTATGCTGATTCACCATATAATTAAATATGGGGCCCATGTGCGGACAAATCTTGTCTCATATTGGCCTCATTTAAATTGGTATAGCGAACCGGTGCTATATTTTGCCTTGTTCAACAACATTTAATTTGCGGGGTAGATAAACAACTTGAACCACCTAATTAATTGTCGGGACCCCCGGTTCCGCTTAATCTTGCCTAATTGCATTGCACCCTTGCCATGTCATACATCATACATGCATCATGCCCGATCTTTTGCCATAGTATTAAATATTGCACCCGGTGTTTATTCTAGTGTTTTGCTTCTTCGCGGATAAGGCCGTTGAGTTGATGCGAGTGTCGACCCGATCTTCGGTTGAACCTTCGGCAATGTTTTTCAGGCGAGCATCTCCCCCTTTCTACCTATCTTACTTTTATAGTATTTATTCCCTCCTGTTGATCTATTGCTATCTGTGTCGCGATGCTCTAGTTTTTCGTACCCGTGATATCCCTCGCAGCCTTAAATTGCCATGGCCACCTCCTATTACCTGTTGTTTGGTAGATAGTTGGACTTGCGCGTCGTAGTCACTTTCTCTATTGTTGTTGCGTGTCGCCAAGTACCACAGTTGTTGGAGTGTGGCCGCATGTTCAATGTTGGAGATGATTGTGGCTTTAATTATTGTTCACTTTAATTACTGTTTAACAACTAAAATTGAAGTAAGTAAGAAGAGGCAAAGCTGGGCAATAGATGTTATTTGGTTGTTAACCGTCCACTTGTGTCCCGTAGGACCCCGAGTACTTGATACCTGTTCCTTGAATATTCGCGCTATCCACATCCGGGAGGATTATGGGACCCCCCTGAGCCAGAGCTTGATTCATTCTTATTTCTTGGGGCGACAAACTAGTTTGAGGTTTTATTTACGATCCTGTACTTATGCCATGCTTTACTTCTTTATTTACGATTTCGCGGTATCGACAAGCCCAGTCACATTTTCGGGTTCCCAGTCGTTTACAGCCATTGACGCAAACCTTGAGTCCGTCTTGGAGTCAGCTAGCTTCGTTGCGGGTCTACTCAATGGGGTGGCCCCCTGAAATATTTCTGAATCTTGTGATTGCTTTGTCATGAAGGCCTCGTTGGGTTTTGATTTGGTTTTTCCGAGGTTGATCGAGTGTGTGTTGCTATTTGTGCACCCCGGCCGGGTAAAACTTTCTGAAAGCCGTGTCCGCGGTTATGGACGACTTGAAGCACAGTATCTCGATCATAGACAACTATAACTAAAGTAGTGCTATAAATTTGACTTTATAATGACTAGTAATCAGCTTCACTATAATGGAATGGCTAAATAAAACAGCCAACAATTGCTTGTTTGAGTTGTCGCTTGCGACAATTGTATCTGACTAGTAAGTATTGCAACTACAACGGAATGGCTAAATAAAAGTACCAACAACTGCTGGGTTTTTGGGATATCTCATGCTAATTGTATCTGACTAGTAAGTGTTGCAACTACAACGGAATGGTTAACTAAAAGTGCCCACCGCTTATTTTATCAGGACGATTATCTCTACCTGACTAGTAATTGCTGCAACGATAACCGAATAAATAAAACTGCCAACTGTGTGAGTTCCTCGGTTGACTTCCTCGTTTGGTCTCGAGGGGGAAACGCCAGGATGGGTTTGTTTGATGGTAGTATCAGGTTGGTTCCGAATAGGTCTTTCTTACCCCTCTCTGATTGCCGCCAGTTGTATCGAGTCTCTATAGGTTGTTTAGTGCATGCTGCCGCTGCCGCTTCAGTCCACCATACCTATGTAGGCGAGGACCGCCGAATTCTAGCCTCGCCGTGTACTGGCCTCAGTACTGACGCTCCTCTTTTTCCTTTGCCCTTTGTCGGCACCTCTTTTGTTTAAGCAGGTTTTGAGATCGACGTCGTTAGCAGGGTTACCCTTCCGGCTTGGCCTGGGCAGGGTTATGGACGCCATTGGTTATTCTTCAGGGCTCTTAGCCCCATTTGCATCTTGTCCGTAGTCGGACGCTCTATCGTTTTCAAGGTGATTTGGATCTTTGTATATTATATCTGTATTCTTGACTCATGGAGTCGTGTTGTATATATATATCTGTTCTGTGGGTCCCATCGAAGACTGTTGTGTAATGTTATTACTTCGTTTTCCACCCGCACGCAAGTGCCTGGTGGGCACCTTTGAATCGTTTCTATGCGGGTTTGGCGGGAAGCGCTGAAACTTGCATAGGGCCGATTCTGAGGGTGTTACAATTCACAATTGAATGGTTGTTCATCCCTTGTGTATTTGCCACTTGGGGGCTGTTTTCCTTGAGGGAGTGTTGGCTTGAAGGGAAGCTTGGTGGTACTTGAGGAGCTTCCACTTGGTGTTGTTGGAGTAGTGGTTGGTGCTTGCTTGTAGGTGAAGTACGTCTTTGGCTTGTTGTACTTGATGTCCTCTTGCACTTGACGCTCGGCCTTTGATGCGATGTGCACAAGCTCAACCATGTTGTTGTACTTTTGGAACTCGGTGATGCGCTTGATGGGATGGTTCAAGACATTGAGGAAGCGTGCCACTGTTTGTTCATCACGCTCTTCAATGTTGGCACGGATCATGTTGAGCTCCATTTGAATGAAGTACTGTAACACCCTCAGAATCGGACCTATGCAAGTTTTAGCGAAATCCGCCAAACCCGCATAGAAACGATTCAAAGGTGCCCACCAGGCACTTTCGTGCGGGTGGAAAACGAAGTAATAACATTACACAACAGTCCTCGATGGGACCCACAGAACAGATATATACAACAACGACTCAAAGAGTCAAGAATACATATATGATGTACAAAGATCCAAATCACCTTGAAAATGTTACGGCGTCCGACTACGGACAAGATGCAAATGGGGCTAAGAGCCCTGAAGAATAACCAATGGCGTCCATAACCCTGCCCAGGCCAAGCCGGAAGGGTAACCCTGCTAACGACGTCGATCTCAAAACCTGCTTAAACAAAAGGGGTGCCGACAAGGGGCAAAGGAAAAAGAGGAGCGTCAGTACTGAGGCCAGTACACGGCGAGGCTAGAATTCGGCGGTCCTCGCCTACATAGGTATAGTGGACTGAAGCGGCAGCGGCAGCATGCACTAAACAACCTATAGAGACTCGATACAACTGGCGACTATCAGAGAGAGGTAAGAGAGACCTATTCGGAGATATCCTGTTACTACCATCAAACAAACCCATCCTGGCGTTTCCCCCTCGAGACCGGTCGAGGAAGTCAACCGAGGAACTCACACCGTTGGCAGTTTTACTTATTCAGTTATAGTTGCGGCACTTTACTAGTCAGGTTTAGATAATCGTCCTGATAAAGTAGGCAGTGGGCACTTTTAGTTAACCATTCCGTTATAGTGGCAACACTTACTAGCCAGATACAATTAGCATGAGATAACCCAAAAACCCAGCAGTTGTTGGTACTTTTATTCAGCCATTCCGTTGTAGTTGCCATAATTACTAGTCAGGTACAATGGTCGCAAGCGACACTCCAAACAAGCAATTGTGGCCAGTATTATTTAGCCATTCCATATTAGTGAAGCTGATTACTAGTCATTATAAAGTCAAATTTATAGCAATAAACTTTAGTTATGCTTGTCTATGGTCGAGATACTCTGCTCCAAGTCGTCCATAACCGCGGACACGGCTTTCAGAAAGTTTTACCCGGCCGGGGTGCACCAATAGCAACACACACTCGATCAACCTCGGAAAAACCAAATCAAAACCCAACAAGGCCTTCACGACAAAGCAATCACAGGATTCCCAAATATTTCAGGGGGCCACCCCTTGGAGTACACCCGCAACTAAGTAAGCAAGCTCCGAGACGGACTCAAGGTTTGCGACAATGGCTGTAAACGACAGCAAATCCCCAAACGGGGACTGTCGATACCGCGAAAACACTCCGCTTCCAAAACAGTACAGCGTGCTCCTCACACAATCGTAAATAAAGCAGTAAAGCATGGCATAGGTACATGATAGTAAATAAAACCTCAAACTAGTTGTGGCCCCAAGAAATAAGACTGAATCAAGCTCTGGCTCAGGGGGGTCCCATATACCTCCCGGATGTGGATAGCGCGATAAATCAAGGAACAGGTATCAAGTACTCGGGGTCCTACGGGACACAAGTGGGCGTTCGGAAACCAAATATTATCTATCACCCACCGATGCCTCTGCTTACTTCAATTTTAGTTGTTAAACAGGAATTAAATTGAACGATAAATAAAGCCATGATCATCTCCAACAACAAACATGCGGCAAGGCTCCAACAACTGTGGCAATTGTCGACACGCAACAGCACTAGAGCAAGCGACTACGACGCGCAAGTCCAACTATCTACCAAACACAGGTAATAGGATGTGTCCAAGGCAATATAGGGCTGCACGGTATATCACAGGTACGGAAACTAAAGCATCGCAACACAGATAGCAATAGATCAACAGGAGGGAATAAATACTATAAAAGTAAGATAGGTAGAAAGGGGGGAGATGCTCGCCTGAAAACATTGACGAAGGTTCAACCGAAGATCGGGGCGAAGCTCACATCAACTCAACGGCCTTATCCGCGAAGAAGCGAATCACTAGAATAAACACCGGATGCAATATTTAATACAACGGCAGAAGATCGGCATGATGCATGTAGGATGTATGACATGGCAGAAGTGCGATGCAATTAGGTCATATTAAGCGGAACCGGGGTCCCGACAATTAATTAGGTGGTTCATGTTATTTATTTACCCCGCAATTTAAATGTTGCATTATCCAGACAAAAGATAGCACCGGTTCGCTACACAAGTTTAAATGAGGCCGATATGAGACTAGATTTGCCCGCATATGGGCCCCATATATAATTATAAGGTGAATCGGCATAAGGCCCCCAAACCACATGATATGAATGCGAGATGAACAATTAATATGCAACAATTTATATATAGCATTTATAAAATAGGGCTCGGGAAAAGGTTCACACATTAGGGGTCTCGACGATCTTGGGGTTCCGGGGGTTCGGGGTTCGGCCTCAGGGTCCAGGGTTCGACGGGTCGGTCTCGGCGGGAACGTTCTCGAACAACGGGGCAGATCTTGTCGCGCTTCAGGTTCGGGTGCGGTTCTCGGCGAACTGGTCGGTTCTCTGTCGGAGGTCTTGGCGTTTCGGATCGGTCTTCGGTTCGGGCCTCGGGGTCGAAGAACTTGGCGCGCTAAGGTTCGTTGTTCGGTCTTATCGGGGTCGATCTTGGATCTCGGCGGCGGAAGATCTTGGGGGTCCCAGCGTCATCGGTCCCACCTCGCACATTGGTCGACGAATCTCGCAACGATGTAGATCTTGGCGACAAAAGAGCATCGGGGATCTTGGGGCGAGACGGTCTTGAACTTCGGGTGGCGGTCTCTGGGTACGGCTTGCGGTCATTGGATCCATCTTGTTGAAGATTCACAGGGCGCCCTCCATGGACAAGCATGACCCGAAACGGCGTCATCCCGAGCTAGGCGACGCAGGCAGAGAAGAGGCAACGCTGCGGGCGAGGTACGGGCGTGCGGGCCCAAACACCAGCAGCGACGCGGCGGCAGACGGGATGCGGCCGGAGGGGAGGAGTCCAGCGAGGGGCGAGCGCGGGCCTGGACGCGGGTGGGAACGGCGGGACCGGTGGAGGCAGAGCTCGGGACAGAGCTCGCCGGCGACGGCGAGGAGGGGACCAGGCGGTGGAGGCTCGAGCGGAAGACGCGGCCGGCGTCGGCGGAGCAGAGCCGGCGGCGCGGGGCGGAGGACGAGGTCGGGCCGGCGCACAGACGCGGCGGAGGCGGAAGGCTCGGGCGCGGTCGCGCGCAGACGGTGGCGGGGCTCGCTGCAGCAGCCGGAGGAGCGGGGGCGGCGGCCTGGCGACGGCGGAGAAGAGCAGCGGTGGCGGCGCGCCGACGAGGGGTAGCGGGGCCGGCGGGGCGCGCGGAGCCACGGCAAGAGGAGGAGCACCGCGGGCTGCCGCGAGCACGGAGGAGGGAGGGGGCTCCGGCGAGCCTGGCGGGGCGGCGTCGCGAAGAGGGAAGAGGTGAGGGAGCGAGGCGGCCGGTGGAGGGAGAGCTCGGCCGGCGAGCGGCGGGGCAGGTTGGGGAGCCGTGCGGGGCGGACGGGGCGGCCAGGGGCACGCGAGCACGCGTGGCGAGGGAGGCACAGAGGGAGAGAGAGGACGCGGCGGGGCGTCGCGTGCGGGGCGAGCGCGAGGAGGAAGAGAGGCTGCGCGCTGAGGGAGAAGAAGGAGGGTGGGGCCCGTGGGTGGGGACAGGGGCTGCGTGGGGATCTGGGCAGGGGCGGCCAGGTGGGTTGGGGTGGATCGGTGTGTGGTGTTGTGTGTGGTGTTGTGTGGTGGTTGATTGGGGAGAGAGGGAGAGAGGCCAAGTGGCAGCATCTGATTGGGTGGGGGGAGAGGAGAGGTGAGGTGACGTTCAGGGATTGGAGGGGGTGAGGTGGAGGGGAGGGCTGGGTAGATTATCTGGTAGCTTTAGGATTTAGAGGGGGGCTGATTGGATGGACCGTTTTAGGTTCTGGGGGTGGTCGTTCGGGTTGGGTCGGCCCGTTCGACTGCCCCCACTAAAAAAATAATTAAACCTTTGATTTGTTTTAAACGGGCCGTTTGCAAACTGATAGCAGCCAAAACAAAATAATCCGGAGACCCGGGTTTTGCGTTTGAATTAAGATGGGGCGTTTGGAAAACAAAAACGGGTTTTCTGCAAATAGTTTTATGCAAGCAAATGCAAGATGATGACGATGCTCAAATGCAAGGTGGCATGATGACATGAGCATGCGGTCACGATGATGCAATGCACAAAAACAACGCGATTTTCTAGTAGTGGTTTTTGCGGGATGCCACAAGTACTCTTCCACGGTCTTTGTCCCTTGACTAAGCGTTTGAAGCTTGTTGAAGAGGTCACGCGTGTAGTGCGAAGGAACAAAGCGGGATCTCATATGGGCCTTCATATCTTGCCAAGTTGAGATTGGAGGCTCTTCTTTAGCTTCACGAGCGATTTGGACTTGTTCCCACCAAAGGTTAGCATACTCATCGAACTCGAGGGATGCCATGGCCATCATCTTCTCATTGCTATAGTTGTGCATGCGGAAGATCTTGTCAACCTTGAGTTCCCACGAGAGATATTCTTCAGGTTCATTGGAACCGGTGAACTTGGGCATGGTGAATTTGAGCTTGCCGAAAGTTTCTTCTCCGTTGTGGTTCCGGTTGCAGTGGTTGCCATGATTTTGGCGGTCATCATCATCATCCGAGCTCTCATGTCTTGCTTGGTGATGGTTGTGTTGCTCTTGCGGTTGTTGAGGTGCCGTGTTTGGTGGTGGAACTTGGTTTTAACGACGAGCTTGGGGAGTTTGCTCGTGTTGTTGGTGCGGTTGAGGACGAGGAGGAGGTTGATGGTCCTCACGACGAGCTTGGGGAGCTTGCTCTTGTTCTTGTCGCGGTTGATGCCGAGGAGCATTGTATTGCGCCATGTGGCGAGGAGGGCGTCTAGTCGCATGCGCAATGGGCTGTTCTCCTTCTTCTTGATGTGGAGGAGGCTCGTCCTGATGATCATGTTGTCGACGTTGACGATCATGTCGATGATGACGCCTTGGTGGATCTTCGAGTGCTTCACGTCGACGGTGATCTTGTTCGTCCTCTTTGGATGCTTCACTTGTTGTTGAAAGAACATGTCGACGGCGATGGGCTTGGTGGTCCATGTGAGGTTTCTCTTGTTGAATCACAAGTGCCCTTGGTTGTGGCCGGTTCGCTTCACGTCTTGGAGGTCTTGCGGAGAGGTCACCATCATAGCTTGACGTTGCGGCGTGTCGCGGAGATGGTACCGCTTGAGAAGAGCTCATGGATTGAAGGACGGGTCCATCCCGGTGCCTTGAAGCGTGACGGCGAGGTGCACTTGATTCACTTGAGGAGTGCCGAGATGAGCTTGATTCGCGCGAGCGTGGCCTTGCTAGCCCATCAATGAGGCGTTGAAGCTTCTCATCCGTTGAGGCGAGGGCCCGACCAAGAGCTTCATTTTGATGACCGAGGTTGTGTTGCATGGCATGCATTTGGCCTCGGACTTCTTCGAAGCGGTTGTCGATGTTCTTGAACTCCACGTGGGCTTCGCTAAATTGTTCATCTTGGCGCTGCTCAAGAGCTTCACAACGGTAGTTGAATTCTCCTCGGACCTTCCAATGGTCCCATCTTGTCATGTATTGTGTGTCGTCCTCCGGAGGTGGTGGTGGTTGGGACGGCTCGCCATTCCTGTCCATGATGCAAAGCCGACAAGGGTTGTATATGGAGAATAAGGGTGCGTAGAGTTAGCCTTTTACCTCACCTTGGAGATTATATCAAACCAATTGCCACACAAAGGAGCAAACAGCGTGCAAAGTGAAATGGTAAAGAAACTCACACACAAATATGCTACAACTCTCAAAAGCTTTTGGTGGAAGGTTAGGATTGTGTAAAACCAAAAGAAACGATCCAAGCAAAAGGTTATTGTTCTAAGTGGTAAAGAACCAAAGATCAAAAGCAAAAGGATACGATCTACAAAAACATGGAAGAACGCACACGTGTAGAAAAATGGGGTTAGCACGACTATGAAAATGAGCACAAAAGGTCCTAACGAAGACTACGCTCGGTTGTCGTGCCAACTCAAGGAGAGACCACAACTCGTTTGCCAAAAGAGGATAAGCAATAGATTTGTGCACTTGCCTTGGTGCGCTCTTTCCTCTCTCTTTTTGGCTTACAAGCTTGGTATTCTCTTTGTATTGGGAGACTATGTATCTTTCTATTTTTTTCATTCTTTTTGTTTTTCTTTTTCTCCTTTTCTATGCTACTATGTTAACTTTTGTATTTGGCCTCACACTCTCACTTTCCAAAGGCAAGTGCACAATGCTTAGACAAACACAAAATGAGTTGTTCTCATAGGATAGATACACACAAAGGAAGATATGGGGCTGTCAAAGTGGCGCAAGTTATACCTTTGGTATTGTTGATGACTTGCAACCGTTGGTGGGGGAAGATGTTCGAGTGTCGCGGTGTCGTTGAGCGCATTGTGAATTTGATGTGGAAGCTGTTGTTAAAATGGCGAAAAACACGCGAAACACGAACAAGTGAAGTGGAAAAGTCAGCAAACGAAGTTGAGGCGTCAAAGAAGAAAAGAAACACGGTCAGAGGTGGGCGGTAGTACCGCTAGGAACGACCGGTAGTACCGGCGAGCGGTAGTACCGCTTGTGCGGCCGATAGTACCGGTGAGTTGCGGTAGTACCGCTCGCACGACCGGTAGTACCGCCAGGCGCGGGACTGGAACGAGATCAACTCGACAAAATCCTCAAATTCGTGGTGATCTGACCGAAAGGCTGGGCTAGAAACATAAAAAGGCTATAGATCGACTCCAAAAGCAACAGATCTATGGACCAAAACCACGAAAAACTCACCAAATCCAAAGATCGATCCGAAGGCAAATTGGGGCTCTTTTTGGTGGGATTTTCGATTTTAAGGGGATAGAAGAAAAATTGGGGGGAAATTCGTGATCAACCGTGCTCTTGATACCAATATGTTATGGGGTAACCCCTTGGGTGGCCTGATCTTTCACGAATCTCCACGGGAAACGAGGGGAAAGCGGTGGACGGGGGAAGAAGGGATGAAAACCACGACCACACGCACACAAATCACGATACACGCTGATAACTCACGCCGGTGGCAACCGGTCCAACATAATCCCTAGGATCGGTGTTGAGCGAAGCTCTCTCTCCACGACCAACAACGGGGGCGAGATGCTTGGTGAGATCTTGACGACTTGGGGGCGAGAAACCGAGAACCCAAGGCCTTGTACAACTTGAACGCACTAGGCAAGATCCAAGAGGAGGGTGGATAATAGGGTGCCCCTTGGTAGGAGCATGAGACCAATAGATGAAAGATCCTCAAAGGGGTGTCCTTAATCTATTATTATCCAAGTCTAGCGTTTACAATAGAAGGTGGGGGCTATATATAGGCCAGCCACAATCACAGGGGTAGTTTCGGAACGAAAAGGTAAAATATAGGAAGGGGTACAGGGCGCTGGGCCGAACTGATGCGATCCGGTTCAGTCAGGACCGGTAGTACCGCTCCGGGGGCGGTAGTACCGCTGGCGGTCCTGGAGCTTCCGTCGGAGTCGCCTGTAGCGAGCGGTAGTAGGGAGCGGTAGTACCGCCCACCGGTAGTACCGGCTCCAGCTCTGGTAGTACCGCCGGCGTCTGGGCGTGGAGGGGTTCCTTCTGGAGCGTCCGGTAGCTGGGTACGGTAGTACCGCTTGCACCGGTAGTACCGATCGCCTGATCCGGTAGTACCGCTGGCGTCTGGCAGCGACTGGTTGCTTCCGCTCCGGTTCCTCTGTCCCTTGGGTCCTTCTCTTCGTACCTGATGATGCACAGTGTATGCGTATGAAGTAGCAAGCCATCCAAGGTTGTGTCGAAGTCACACAAGGCAAGGAGCGAGTTAACCTTGGCTTGGAGGAGCTTAGCTCGGCGCGAGTCATTGGTCCGCTGGGAGGGCTAGGTGTTGTAGATGGAGGTGCGTCCGTAGGACGGGCTGCATCAAGCTAGATGGTTGTATCTCCTCCTTGTGCTTTCATGTATAGATCTTGGGAGCTCCGTTCATGATCAAGATCTAATCTATTTGTAATCATGCATGTTGTGTTTGCAGGGATCCAATGGATATTGAGATTATTATGTCAGATTGATTAATGGTTTTGTCTTTATGATTCTATCATGTATGTGTTGTTTGTGATCTTGCATTCTCTCTGCTGTTAGTAGCTATCTTGGTCGAGTAGTTGCTAGTGACTCCAAGAGGGGGTATTTATGCTCGATAGTGGGTTCATCCCTCTAGTTTCCAAGGGAAGTGACAGAAATCTCTTTGGTTGTAGATGTGTTGTTGCTACTAGGGAGAAAACAACGGTCTCTTGTTCATGGAACAAGTGGATTTTTTACCTTACACACTTTCCTTAAAGCAGTTTTCTGTTGCTTGCAACTTAATACTGGAGGGGGTTCGGATGATAACCTGAAGGTGGACTTCTAATCATATATGCAGTTGGATGGCGGTCTACATATATTGTTGTATTTCCCAATCGAATCTCATAGGATCTTTTTGTCTAGTATGGCATTGTTATGCCTTGCTCAGTTCCTGTCAATTGCCCTGCTGTAATTTATTTACCCTTCATGCCATGTTGTTTATCTAAGGAGAGCACCTCTAGTGAACTATGGACCCCGGTCCAATCTTTACCATTGATACATCTTCCACTGTTACTTGTTTACTTGCTGCAAACCATTATCTTCCACACCATACGTTTAATACTTTTTATAGCAAACCGATGAGCTTGACAACCTCACTGATTTGTTGGGGCAAAGTATTGAGTTTGTGTTGTGCAGGTCTCCGCGTTGCTTGCAACACCTGTGTGACATTTCCTTCCTCCTACTAATTCAATAACCTCGGTTTCTTACTAAGGGAAAACTTGTTGCTGTGCTGCCTCACACCTTCCTCTTGGGGTTCCAAACAGGCTTCACGTTAGCCATCAACCCCCACCTTCGACGACCCCCACTTTTTGCCAGCTTTTTTTGAAATTTGAAAAAAAAAATCTGTGGCGCATATTGGCAATATGCGCCACAGAAATTTTAGATCTAGCCCGCCTTTTTTTGAAATTTGAAAAAAACTTCTATGGCGCATATAGGCAATAAGCGCCACTGAACTTTGATACTTCTATGGCACGTTTTTAAATGCGCCACAAAATTATAGTTTAGTGGCGTGATAATAGTGGCGCATTCCATGTGCACCACAGACCTTGAAAAATGGTGCAACACTATTGAGATTTTTCCTTGTAGTGAGTCGTTAGGTCAGGCGTAGCCCCCGAGCATGTTGTATGAATGTAAATTTGCATGAGGAAAAATGTACCAGCCAAGGAACTTAGCTTTATTAATCGCATAGTAGGGGATACAAGGTTCAGTTGAGTATTCTGGCTGAAGAGCCTTATTGTAAGTAAAAACAGCTAAGGGTAGAAGCGTCGCAGTTGTGCGACGTTCTAAGGGATGGAGTATGCTACTCTGGAATCTATGTCCTTGAGGCGATAGGCGCCACCTGTAATAACTTTGGTGACCACGTAGGGTCCTTCCCATGGTGACTCGAGCTTCATGTACCCCTTTTGCTTGAGCCACAGGACAAGGTCTCCTTCGACGAAGGATCATGGACGCATCCGTCAGCTATGGTAGTTGCGGAGGCTTTGCTGATACACTATCGAAAGAGGAGCAGTGATGTCACGTGCTTCATCCAGTAGATCGATGGTGTCTTCGAGTGCGGCTATCAATTCGACCTTGCTGTAATAAATGACATGTGGGGCATTGTGGCATTCCTCGGCTGTAGCACTGCTTCGTCTTCATGTACCATGAAGAAGGGTGTGTAGCAATGCGGTGACCCAACATACCACTGCATGATGTAGTACACTATAGTCGTTGACATAATACCATTGAAACACCGTTCACTAGTATTACATCCCTCAGAGTGGTACAACAGAAACACAATAGGTCCAAGACCTGACTATAGGTTACAACTTGACTCTTTACAAAAGATCCAGAGAACACTCTAGGTTAAAGAGACAAAAAGAAACTTCTTATAAAGAAGAATCAGAAATAATCAACTCATAACTATCATACTAATAAGAATAGCATCTAACTGTTTGGCTTGCATTGCTGCTATTGCAATACTCTACAAAAGTAGGTTCTATGGCTAGAGATTATATTCCTATCTAATGAGCAACTTTGTCTTCACTTTAGTTGAGGTATATGTTGACTTCCTTGACTTTATTGAAGACCTTGATCTGTTGATGATGATTCCCTTCAGCATAAGTTGATGTAGACGTCGTCTGTATTGTCTTCAGAATCTAGCAAGGGTTACGAAGATATGTTGAGTACAAGCATACTCAGCAAGTTCACTATAAAGGAGTGTTTGATGCACTATCTACAGCCATTGACCATAGTTCGTAGGCAATGCAAGTTTTCATAAACATTTCTTCAAAGGTTGCTTTTATTATGAAAAACTATGTCTGCCAGCTTTCCAGGTTTACCAGAACTTTCATGGAGTTCCTTTACTACCGCATTCATAGCTCCTTCCCAGAACAGGGAGTAACAAGTTATAGTTCTTACACTCTGCAGAGATGCATTACTTTACGCATGAGAGATCTTAGCTTTGTTGCACATTCGAGCGGCCAACCCGTTCATACTTCCTTGGTATGAGGCCGAGACTAAGATCCAATCCAATCACTGCCTTCTCCGTGGCCCCGCATGTCTCCTTGGTGTACGCCATGCCCACATATCAAATTACAACAATGGTTATTACAGACCGTTCAGATGCCAGAACTATCGTGGGACGTTGAGGGTTCCCACCCATATGCTGCATATCCTCTACAAATTACCAAGTAATGCATGCTACAAGGATAACAGCCACGACCCGCACATCTGGCTACATGCGAGAGGGAAAAGATACAGCCGACTTCTCCATCCCATTCCAAATCTCATGGTTAACGCGTAATATACGGCAAAAGAATCACTAGCGGCATTGGTTGTTAAGTCCTATATAATATGTTGCTTTACCATCGGAACTTTCATAGTAGGTCATTAACTCTTGGTAAATAACCTAGAATCATGTTATTATGAAAATAGTGTTTTTGACCTTTTTAAAATGCAGGTGATGACAACACTGGATTTGCAAAATATTTGATAGAAAATAACCAAAGGACATGAGAAAGTGTGAACTTTCCTTTTGTGATTGCAATATTATGCACTCACGGTCTTCGAGATAATAGAATATCCAATATCAGAAATCAGCATCATTGGTCTAGTAAGGACTAATGTTTAAAGAAGCAAGATGCTATTATGCATAAGTAATGTAATGCAATTTGATAAACTTGAATCCCTGGAATAAGCATTGATCTAGGGTTTGGAAACTGGAAATGGTTTCTTTGGAATGTGTTGCCCTTTTAGATTAATTTTCACACTTCTGCTTATTAAGGCTTGTGAGTGTGTGTGAAACAACATGTAAGTATAATAAGTAGCATACAATAATAAAGCACTCAAGTGTGGAATGGTATCTAAAGACTCCTTATATGAAGGTTGTTACTTAAGTAGATTTATTTTGGAATGCTTAAGAATTACTTTTAGTGTATCTTAAAAAGAATAACTTTTTAAGAAAAATTTAATTAATTAAATAAAAGCATTTAAACCTTTAGTTAATATTCTTAGGGTTTCTAACTAACTATAGTTATCAAGCAAGAAAGAAATACTTCATTTGAATAATGACCACACTAGTAGTTAAGATTGATCTATCTTGGTCATTAGGCTGTATTATAGTTTGTTCACTTCACAATGTTTCTTTGAGGTTAATTAATAGTGGTAGCACGTCTATTTGAGTAGTGTTTTATTAACATTATAGTTGAATATAATCATTTACCTCCTTCCAAATGAGTGGTTATAATTCATAACATGCAAACAACATTACTTAACTATTTATGAACTCGCTTTGGATTTTTAGTATGTTTATAAACTTGTGGTTGAAGTAATGGTAAAAGGTTTTAATAAGTTCAAACTAATAATCTTGAGGATTTTATATTTGATAACTCCTTTTGGGAAATGTTACACTTATTTAGGAATGATAGTTTATCAAAAATTGTAGTTAAGATGTTTTGGACTATTTGGACTTCATACTATCAATACTTAAGGAAAATACTATTATTAGGCCTTAGATGTATAATATTAGAAATATTAGCAATTTTTATTTTTCCTTATATGAATTATCAATTAAGGAAATAGGTTTAAATTAAGGTTATTAGAGTATTAAATTTTTATGTACTTCACAAGTGAAATATTATAATTTTTAATATGTAGATATTATTTTTTTGATCATTTTGGCATATTATATGTATTTTTATGTTTTTTAAATATTAAAATATGATTTTTATAAGATTTATTACCTTATAAACACTTAATAAATAATAAATATTTAGTTAACTGTTATAATATTTTATGTTTATAATTTTACATTGTAGTTTTTATTTTTCTAAGAATTTTAGTATATTATTTATATTTTTCTCATTTACCAATATTAAAATATGAATTTTCAAAGTTTTATAACTTATAATTTTTTATTAAATAATTATTATTTAAATGGTTAACATAATAATGTTTGATGATAAAGTTAAATTATAGATTTTAATTTTCTATAAATTTTCATATATTAAACATATTTTTCTGAATTATAAAACAAAAGATATTGAATTTATAAGATTTATTCATTTTCTAATTAAATTCTAAATTACGAATTACTTTTTCCACATGGACTAAACATACCCTAGGTCACTAACCAGTGGGGTTAGGGACACGTTGGCATGGACTGGTGAAACAACGCTGACGTGGTCAGGGTGACACAGGCGTGACATCATTATGACGTCAGCGCGGCCTCCACCGCTAGATTGTGGTCGTTGGCGGCGAACTACGATGTTCCAGACAGCATTGTTGGGTGCGCTGAAAAGAGGAGGCAGAGGCAAGTCTATTGGTGGTGGTGCCTCTTGCTATTGGTCACCGGAACCTCTTCGGCGACGAGCTCATGCGGCGGTACATCGGAACTCTCATGGGCAGGAGGCTACAACGAGTGAGCGATGAATCGGAGGGAGCCATGGGATTCAGGAGCTCACTAGGTGCACGACGATACGGTTGGTGAGGCCAAGGAGATCCTAACGGCGACGGAGCGATGATGAACAACGTCGAAGACGGAGCAAGCTTCGACAACGATTTCGGCTGAGCTGTGCCGATTCCTTTGGCAAAGATGCTAAACACGACGAGGCAGAACCAATGGTGGTCTCAGATGGTTGTGGGGAGGCCGGAGACGACGATGATGGATGGGATCTGTGGTGTTAGGGTTTCAGTACTCACGCGAGAGAGGAAGAGAGAGGTCATTTGGGAGAGAAAGGAGATAGGAATGAGCGAGAGACTCTAGGGGAGGTTCTTATCCACCTCGGGGATGGCGGCGGGCATCAAAAATCTTGGCTGACAATGGCGGCAACATAAGGCGGTGGCACGATCTCCACCCATCAGCTTGTGACGCGAGGAAGACAACGATGAACCGGTATGGGCCAGGTGGGCCGAGGTGAGCCGTAGCGGAGCGAGCGGAACAACTGCGAGAGAGCAGCAGATAGGGAGAAAAGAGAATGGGATGCGGGACAAATCTGATCAACTTCGAATTTTCTTTTATCTTTTCTAATTATGTTTCTGTTTTAGAATATTTTTTTTCAATTTGAATTTCCTTCATGAATCAAATATTCATAATTCAGTGAATCAACAAGGTTCTTCATGGGTTAATGTACTAATTGGTTCTTCATGGGTTAATGTACTAATTGGTTTGGCATTCTCTTTTTAGTATTTACACAAATCATTTTAAGAAAATATTATTGAGAATAAGGGTTTTAGAGATTTACATTTTATAATAAGATCTTATAAAATGATTTTTATTTCCACTTAATGAATGTAATGATAATGATTTAAGATAGCTAAGGATATGAATAGAATATATCCATACTTATTATTATATAACAATCATTATATAAGATGGTTTAATTATTAAGGTTCTTAAAATGGTAAATTATTTTATTCAAAATCCACTAATATGTGAATCCTGGTCATCCTACTTATTTTTAAAATAGGCATAGATAATTTCTTGAACTAGTTATTCACTACTTTCATGAGTGTGATTAATATATATGGATATAATATTAGGGTATAATGGTTAATAGAAATTTCCATTTATGTGGAACATATGATTTAGATGTTTGGAAGTGGTAAAGATAAGCATAAGTGATTTGCTATAGAAATATGGTAGAATGTGTGAGACCCTCGTGCATGGCTCAATAGGATTGATAGGAAACCCATGCCAACAAGTTGCAACTTCTTTTCTGGAAGATCCTTCGAAAAGAACTCTAAGGTTAAGTGTGCTTGGCATGGAGCAATTCTAGGATGGGTGATCGACCGGGAAGTGGGTACCGGGTGCGCATGAGTGAGGACAAAGTTCCCAAAAAAGACTAGTGTTGGTCTGTGGGGTTAGTCTAGAGATCATATTGAGCTGCCAGAAGTGACAGCCGTTGGTCCAGAGTGACCGAGGGTGTTAGAAGTGGTATCAGAGCCGACCCTCGCAGTTACATGGGCGTGTGCGGGTCAGTGGTGGACATGTGGCGCATGGCACGTGTGGCCCGGAGCGGACACAACGTGGCACCGGTGCTGGACGCACAGACGTGTGCTAAGAGGGAACGTTCCTCGCTTGTGGTTAATCGACGAGGACGTCGATTTTCTAAGGGTGGGTGTATGTGAGACCCTGGGACATGGCTCAATAGGATTTATAGGAAACCCATACCAACAAGTTGCAACTTCTTTTCTGGAAGCTCATTTGAAAAGAACTCTAAGGTTAAGCATGCTTGGCTTTGATGCAGCGCTGAGTTGATGTAGGAGCGCTTCGTTGGGAACCCCAAGAGCAAGGTGTGAAGCAGCACAGTAGAAAGTTTTCCCTCAGTAAGAAGGAAACGTCTCAAAGGTGTTGCAAGCAACGTGGAAACCTGCACAACACAAACTCAAGACTTTTCCCCAACGAACAGTGAGGTTGTCAATCTCACTGGTTGCTGTAACAAAGGATTAAACATATGGTGTGGAAGGTAATGGTTTGTAGCAAGTAAACAGGTAACAGTGGAAGATGTATCAATGGTAAAGATTGGACTGGGGTCCATAGTTCACTAGAGGTGCTCTCCTTAGATAAACAACATGGCATGAAGGGTAAACAAATTACAACATGGTAATTGACAGGAACTGAGCATGGCATAACAATGCAATACTAGACAAAAAGATCCTATGATATTCGATTGGGCAATACAACAATATACATAGACCGCCATCCAACTGCATCTATGACTAGAAGTCCACCTTCGGGTTATCATTCAAACCCCCTCCAGTATTAAGTTGCAAGCAATAGACAACTGCTTTAAGAAAAGTGTGCAAGGTAAACAATCTACTTGTTCCATGAACAAGAGACCGTTGTTTTCTCCCAAGTGGAAACAACACATCTACAACCGAAGAGATTTCTATCACTTCCCTTGGAAACTAGAGGCATGAACCCACTATCAAGCATAAATACCCCCTCTTGGAGTCACTAGCAACTACTTGTCCAAGATAGATACTAACAACTGAGACCATGCAAGATCACAAAAAACATAGACATGATAGTATCAAATAGACAAAACTATTAATCCATCTGACATGGTAATCTCAATATCCATCGGATTCCCGCCAACACAACATGCATGATTACAAATAGATCAGATCTTGATCATGATCGGATCTCACAAGATCTATACATGAAAGAACAAGGAGCAGATACAACCATCTAGCTACTACATGGACCCCTAGTCCAAGGTGGAACTACTCACGCTTCATACCGGAGAAGAAGGCCTCCGAGATGATTTCCCCTCTGGCAGGGTGCCGGGAAGAACTTCAGATCCCCTCAATCTAGGGACGATGGTGGCGGCGGCTACAAAAGGTTTCGTGGAGTTTTGATTGGGTGCCTAGGGTTCCTGCATCGAGGGCTTCTTATAGGCGAAGAGGCGAGGCTGGGAGGCGGCCAGAGGGCCCACACCCTGCCTAGGCACAGGGTGGTCCCACCCACGCCTAGGAGGGATGTGGCGGCCCTGGCTCGCCTCTTCGTCTCTCCTCTGGAATTCGTGTTGCCCACGGTAAAATATTGACTTTGGCTTTTGTCCCGTCCAATTCCGAGAATATTGATTTTCTGCCTTTCTGGAACCAAAAACAGAAGAAAACAGGCAATTGGCACTATGGCAACTTATTAATAGGTTAGTTCCAGAAAAGATATAAAAACACCTCAAAGTGTAGACAAATCAAAGCAAAGTAGATAGTAAACAAGCATGGAACATCAAAAATTAAAGATACGTTTCCAACGTATCAAGCATCCCCAAGCTTAACTCCTGCTCGTCCTCGAGTAGGTAAGTGATAAAAAGAATAATTTTTTAGGTGACATGCACCATCAAAACCAAGATCAAACCATTTGCAAGCATTGAAATATGGGATCAAAGAACTCTAAACATGTGCATGAATGGAGTTCTAACAATAGGACATAGTAACTATGCATGCAACATGAATATGCTACAAACAAAGATCATGAATAACATGCATTGAAAAACGTTTGTTTGTTTCTCATACAGAAAACATGGCATAGTGGCACTCTGCTTGTCCCTCTTGGAGTAGCAAATATATGCATAGGACACCTTCAAAATTCATAAGAGTGACTAGATACAAGTAGCACAAGAACACGCAATGTCACAATATGCATCAATCAATAAGTTTTGGGACACTGCTCACAGAATGGAAACTATGCGCTCTTAATGGTGCCTAAAGGTAGAAGGTGGGGACTCAAATAATGGTGGAAGAAAGGCCCTTCACAAAGGGAAGCAGACATTTCAAGTTTCAAAAAGAGCTTCCAAAAATTATGGTACTTGTTAGCTTTCAGCCCTCATTGCCCCTATCATAAGCCTCTTGAAGTGATTAAGGTTAAAGTGAACAAACTATGGAGTATATTCTTGACAAAGTATAAGTTGGCAATCTCAAGTCCCTTGAATACGAGGGCCACACCTCATGCTACTCAACTTCAGTCACTTGTAAGTTCTTGTCATACTAAGTACATGTGTATCATAGAGAACCACCAACGGGGTACCCCTTGCACATGGTACATGATCTATCCCATAACCAAAATGACAAGGCAAGCAGACAATGAGCATCTCAGCGATCTTTTTATTTACTATGTGCATAGCTTTTTATTGAGGATGCTTCACAGATAGCTCATTATGGTGATGCTGCAAGTTTCCACCATGATTACGCATGGCTTAGGATAGCGGCCTAGGCGTTTCTCTAACACACATGCATAACTCCATGGACTTACAAGCTCCCCTTTCATTTTACACCAACGACATCCATAGACAAAAGAGCATGATATCAACTGTGCACAAAGTAAAAGTGCAATGTTGAAAGCATTCCCCATGACAGCATGGTTCTGCTAATTCCAACGTATAAGTGCAAGCATATACAACATAGATGACACAATGGTTCAAGTATATTAGGGGCAAGAAAAATAAATTGTGCCATTAAGTTCGTGAGAGCTTTAATCACTAAGTTTTCACATTACTTTTTAATTGGAAGATAGATGAAAACCAGAATATACTTGGAATGGTGTAACACACCATGTATAGGAGTTTATAGTGGACACTTTGGAATAACTTGGTTTCTTGGGAGTTGGAAGCATGAGTAGAGCTTACTCATACAGGTGGAGGCTAGCAAAAGACTGGGAGCAACCAACTAAGAGAGCAATAATGGCCATAATCATGCAGAGTAACAAAACATTACTAATTAAAGCATAGAGTGGTACTACAAGTCAAGGACTAAATGATCATAGAGGCTATGGTGACTTGTTCATAGTCATAACATGGTGTGAGCACGTGCCAAGTCAACCCAAACAAAGCATCAAAGGAGAATACCACAATACTATTCTTTTGCATGTTCAAACAACGCATAATTCTTTCAAGGCACACTAAGCAATCCTAATTGTTTGGAACAAGACATGCTACAGAAATAATCACTAAGCATAAGGTTAAAACAACACCTATCATGTCATGCTAAAGTCTAAGTCACAGTCAATGCAAGCTCCTCTTGCACTTACCAAGCAAGAACTTTCTACTCCTTTCCAACACCAAGCAACTTATTTGAAACAACACAGCGAGAACGGGGGTCCAAACTAATTTATTCAAGCAAACTAAACAAACTAAGAAAATCAAACGAAAACTAAGACGCTCCAAGAACAACACAATAGTGCATGAAACAATAAAAACGAAGTGTCTAGACAGACCTGAGCTTTTTATTGATGAAGAAGGGGATGCCTTGGGCATCCCCAAGCTTTGACACTTGTACCTATTGGATATTTCTTGGGGTGACACCGGGGTGGCATTCCCAAGCTTGAGATTTTGTCCATTCTTCATCTCATTACATCATTCTCTCTCTACACCTGAATTTTTTCCTTCATACAAAACTTCACGCAATCTTCATTAGCAACATTAGTGCATTCAAAAGATAATAGACCTTTAGTTTTAGCTTTGTAACAGCAAAACTTTTCACTAAAAACACATGATTCTGTAGAAACTCCTTCAAAAAGCTCAATTCCCCAAAAGAGAACTCAAAAAGTAATCAATAAGAAGCAAATGCAAATAATGGCAGAAATCTGTCAAAACAGACCAGCAGGTAGAAACCGATTTTTCGAAAATATTCTGTTGCTCAAATCAAAACGTGTTGAACTAACGAAAGTTATCTAACATACTGGGGGATTTATTCGTAAATTTTCAGCTCAATCCGACTTACACAGACTCCTCGTGATTTTTTATGGTGGAGGACAGAAATCTGTTTCAGGACAGCAATTCCCCAAATCTTGCTTCGCTCTAATTAGAGATCATTCTTGGCACAAAACGGAAACAAAAAAGGATAAGGATAGGTCATTACTGAATTAATAACTTCCAAGACTCAAGGAAACTCTTGGATTATCTCCCAACAAATACTTTTCTTTAATGCCTTTAAGTTAGGCTTGATAGCTTGAGAAGATGCTCACATAAGAAATATGAATTGAAGTAAAAGAGAGCATCAAGAAGAAAATTCAAAACACATTTGAGTCTAACCCACTTCCTATGCATAGGAATCTTGTATGCAAATAAATTCACAAAGAACAAAGTGCCAAGAATAGGAAGATAAAAAAAGAGTAACTTCAAAACGTTCAGCACATACAGAGATGTTTTAGTAACATGAAAATTCGAACAACCATATTTTCCTCTCTCATAATAATTTTCAGTAGCCTCATGAATAAACTCAACAATATAATATCACATAAATCATACTTTTCATGATATACAAACACATAATTTCTATCAAGCTCAAAAATAGTGGGATTAAAACCTTCACAGGTTTTACCCAAAGTAGATATTTCAAAAGGATCCACAGGAAAATAACATTCATCCTCCTTTGGTAAGCATGGGGGACAATCAAATAATGAGCTTCGAGTTACTCTCATTAGAAGGTAGACAGGGGTATATCCATTCTTCCTCACTTTGTTCATCACTATCCTCCTCTTTTTCATCTAATGAGCTTCCACTTTCAACAATTTATTGTTCCAAAGGCTCCTGCAAGGCATTAGTCTCTTCCATTTGTGGAAAGCACCTATTAAAATATTCAAGAATATAGCCATTTTCTTCCTTGTAATTATAAAATAAAAATTTAATTATCTCACAAACCTCATATTCATAAGGTGCATCATCAGTATTTTCAAGCAAACTGGCAAGTTCAAATGCACCCTTGAAAGCAATAAATTCTTCAATTTGCTCCACATCATAAAAGTCATAATTTCCTTTAACATAGGAAGATATGGTAACATTATCATTATACTCACATTTAAAAGGCAGGTGTTTATACCTCCTACAACAACAAGATTTATCAAAGCAATAAGTAACATTACAAGTAGAGCACACCTCTCTAGCAATAGTATTCAACTTATCAATTTGTTCCCATAAGTGTTTCCCTTTTTGTGACAAACGATGTTCCTTATAATAATACTTTTGTTCTTCCGTGAACCCACCTTGCCAATAAGAACTAGTTTCAAAGAAACCATCCATTGATAGAAAGCATGACCAAGCAAGGAAATAACAGACCAGCAACTAGAGCAGGAACTAATTTTTTTGTGTTTTTGATAAGATAAAGCAAACCAAACTAAACTAATTTGTTTTGGAGTTTTTGATAAAAATAGGCAAACAAAACCAAGCAAAAGAAACTAAGCAAACTAAAAACAAAGTAAAGAGAAAGGTTGAGGAGGTCTCCTATTGTGAAGATGTCCTTAGCCTCCCCAGCAACGGCGCCAAAAAAGCTTGATGCAGCGCTGAGTTGATGTAGGACCGCTTCGTTGGGAACCAGAGCAAGGTGTGAAGCAGCACAGCACCAAGTTTTCCCTCAGTAAGAAACCGAGTTTATCGAACCAGTAGGAGGAAGGAAATGTCTCAAAGGTGTCGCAAGCAACATGGAAACCTGCACAACACAAACTCAAGACTTCGCCCCAACGAACAATGAGGTTGGCAATCTCACCGGTTGTCGTAACAAAGGATTAAACATATGGTGTGGAAGGTAATGGTTTGCAGAAAGTAAACAGGTAACAGTGGAAGATGTATCAATGGTAAATATTGGACCGGGGTCCATAGTTCACTAGAGGTGCTCTCCTTAGATAAACAACATGGCATGAAGGGTAAACAAATTACAGCATTGCAATTAAAAGGAACTAAGCATGGCATAACAATGCAATAATAGACAAAAATATCCTATGAGATTCAATTGGGCAATACAACAATATACATATACCGCCATCCTACTGCATCTATGACTAGAAGTCCACCTTCAGGTTATCATCTGAATCCCCTCTAGCATTAAGTTGCAAGCAACAGACAACTGCTTTAAGCAAAGTGTGTAAGGTAAACAATCTACTTGTTCCATGAACAAGAGACCGCTGTTTTCTCCCTAGTGGCAACAACACATCTACAATCGAAGAGATTTCTATCACTTACCTTGGAAACTAGAGGCATGAACCCACTATCGAGCATAAATACCCCCTCTTGGAGTCACTAGCAACTACTTGGCCAAGATAGCTACTAACAACGGAGAGCATGCAAGATCACAAACAACACAGACATGCTAGTATCAAATAGACAAAACCATTAATCAATCTGACATAGTAATCTTAATATCCATCGGATCCCCGCAAACACAACATGCATGATTACAAATAGATTAGATCTTGATCATGAACGGAGCTCACAAGATCTATACATGAAAGCATAAGGAGGAGATACAACCATCTAGCTACTACATGGACCCGTAGTCCAAGGTGGAACTACTCACGCTTCAAACCGGAGAAGAAGGCCTCTGGGATGATTTCCCCTCCAGCAGGGTGCCAGGAAGAACTTCAGATCCCCCCGATCTAGGGACGATGGTGGCGGCGGCTACAGAAGGTTTCGTGGAGTTTTGATCGGGTGTTTCTGCATCGATGGCTTCTTATAGGCGAAGAGGCGAGGCTGGGAGGCGTCTAGAGGGCCCACACCCTGCCCAGGCGCGGGGTGGGCCCACCAGCGCCTAGGGGGTGTGGCGGCCCTAGATCGCCTCTCTGTCTCTCCTCTGGACTTCTTGTCGCCCACGGTAAAATATTGACTTTGGCTTTTGTCCCGTCTAATTCTGAGAATATTGATTTTCGGCCTTTCTGGAACCAAAAACAGAAGAAAACAGGCAATTGGCACTATGGAAACTTGTTAATAGGTTAGTTCCAAAAAAGATATAAAAACACCTCAAAGTGTAGACAAAGCAAAGCAAAGTAGATAGTAAACAAGCATGGAATATCAAAAATTATAGATACGTTTCCGACGTATCAGGCTTGGAGCAATTCTAGGATGGGTGACCGACCGAGAAGTGGGTACCGGGTGCGCATGAGTGAGGACAAAGTGCGTAGAAAATACTAGTGTTGGTCTATGGGGTTAGTCTAGAGATCATATTGAGCTGCCAGAAGTGACAGTCGTCGGTCCGGAGTGACAGGGGGTGTTACAAAATGTTTACCAAGAATTCTTGTCTTCCATACTTCATAAGTATTGGTTTTATCTATATAACTTTCTACAATGATATTAAGTAGGAGTAATTCTACTTGATCTACTCAAGCAACCAAGGATTCCTATTATCCTAAATAGTTTCTTCCTTATTAGTGTGGGTGACTCCTACTGATAAGCTACCATGTAATGGTTTCTAATGAGCAATACTTATATGATAAAGGTAATTCATTTACCTTGTGGCAATTGTTTAGGTTTTGGAAAAGTGATATAGAAAATGATTTTGATATGGAGTGATATAGTCTTGGTTAATAGCTTCTTAGGAATTCCTACTTTCCCTACTTCATAATTCTTGTTTCCTACTTGAGGAATTCCTTTCCTAGATATACTACTACTTCACATCTATAATCATGTATTGACATGATTATCTTTACTACTTATACTCTTACTAATAGTTTCTCCTCCTAAATCCATTTGTAAATCCAATGAGCTTGGCACTAAATCTCTATATGATCTCCTCATTGGAATAACTCTCATCTCTAGAATACTTCTTATGAATCTAGTTCCACTTGAATGATTACTCTCTTACTTCACAAATTACTTTGTAATCTCTCCTATAAATCTCGGAATCTTGTCACTGAAGCTTTTCATAAATCTTCTCATATCTACACTTGGTTATATCAAACTACTCTACTAATGATAAATTCCAATTCAACAAGTAGTTACTTCTACCTTCATTCATACTCTTCCTTTAGCATCCATCACGGATATTACTCCAATAGATGTATATATCAAATCCTACTTCACCTCAAGTGTTTACTATTATCTAAAAGGAATATTACTACTTCTATAACTCAATGTTGCTCTAGCCTCAGCTTAGTCATACTATCTTATCTCTATTCATCTCTAGTATCTTATATTCCAACTTCACATTGTATCATTGTGACTTGTCATGATTCACCTAGATAACATATCTATACTAGGGTTTAATCATGTTATATCCACCAATATCACTTATGCATCATATAATAATTCACTCTTAGTGACTTAAACATGATCATTATAATCATTTGATCATTTATGGCTTAGGTTTCCAGTTGGCTAATCAAGGCTTTTATCAATACAACATTACAGTTGTATTATAATTCTCTTCTCAGTATCTCTAACTAACTAGGAGATATTATTCATTTTCTAAACCTACTTGTTCCAATAGGATTACTCCTTGGTAACTATCTTCAAAATTCATCTGTATACTCTTCTTTGTTACCATATAAATATGTATTCCAGATAACTCGTTTATTCTATTCAGGAGTGTCTTAACTCCACCAATTATCATATTGAATTTATTCTCTTCAAACACTCCCATCCATAGATAATTTCTAAAACTAGCATTACTACGTACCTCTTCTTACTTTCTTCTCTAAAGGCTTTTAAAGTGAATGCTATGATAAGAACCATCAAATATAATAAAATTAAACCATAGTACATTGCTTAATGATTAATGCCAGATCCTTAAGATATCATATCATAGTACTCATTACAATAACTGAAGGATGAATAGTTGATATTACAAAGATGATATCACAGTATTATCTACCATAAACCCTGAATACCAAGTTAAGCATATAACTTAAGTAAAGAAACTCTATAACTAAATCTTGATACGCTTGATTGCCATAGTGATTCTTACCATGTGTATCATGGTGGTTCTTAAACATTAATTCTTATCACAAATAGAGTTGAAAGGAAGTTGAGCTAAGAACATTCATCTCATATCTTTGTTGCCATATTAGTAGGTGACATTCCTATTGAACCAAGTCCTAGTGTCAAATGATCATCAATGTGAGTGATCAATTCTTGACCTAGCACTTGTTGAATCTTAGCTTGTGACCTATTATATTGCCCTTCCAAATATCTTAAGTAAATTAATAAAAAGGAGGAACTAACTATGGTGAAGTGTGCCATCATCAATGGAATGTTATCCTAAGTGGTGATCAAACCATTTGGTGTTGAAGGAGTTAACTAGAAGAAGCATCTAAACCTAAGAGTTAAGGTAGTGATTATGGAGATATGAGAAAGCTAGAAGCATCAGAGTATCCAATGGTAAACTTGTTAAGACAAGTAGATATGAATATGTAGTAAGATTCCTTCACAAGATAATCCTATATAGATACTAGTATAAGCCTACTACTTAGTTAATGATAAATCTTGATCAGACAATTAGAAGTCTAAACTTTGTATGATCAAAGGTTGGTGGTTATTATTCTACAGTCACTTGAGAATAGATGACTGGGTATTAAAGAAGAGTTGTGAGTATACCAAACTAGGCAAAACCTTAGTAAGCTTAAATCACCTAGCTTAATCATAAGAAGTCAAGTTAGTGTATGATGAAGTATATAACCTGAGTTGTGTAGAGTAGTTGGAGTCTTAGTACATTAATCCAGCGTATGCAAGAACAATCTTGTATCAGGGGGAGTAGTACCATATCTTTTTAGAGTATTGATATCACTTGTGAATTAGGGTGGATTGTAATTCTGCAAGCTTTGGAAGCAAATGAAAGAAGAATACAAATGAGTTAAGTAATGGGGTTAGAAAGGACTGTAGGAATGAATTCATAAAGGGGAGATAAGAAGTGGAGGTTGTGTAGTAGAGGATTAATTAAGGATGAGTTTTGTTGGGTAACATGGCCATATCATCATATGATGATTGATATGCTGGAGTTAGATGATTGATTTATTCAGGAATATGTGATCTTGGTAAATTAGATGACAGGTTTAAATAGAATATATCAAGGAAAGGAATTCCTTAACTAAGGATAAGCTTAGTGAGGTATTAAGGATATAAGTTCTTGTGAAACCTTTAAATAAGGACTTATCAGACCATGACCAATCCCATGTGTATCCTTTATTCACAAATCTAGAATCAAGTTGTTAGTGGGACCATTTCCTATTTCTAGGTCACCATTAGATAACATCTCTTAGACCAATGAAGTTCCTAAGAGATAACTAGAATACCAAAATAGTGTAGTCTTGGAGAAAGCCATGTCTATCTTAACATCTTAAACCTAATTAAAAACCTAGTCTCCTAAGCTATCAAAATCTCATTGAGTGGTAATATTTATAGCTCATTCTAAATTAGATATTGTTCATGCTCACCAAAACAAGAAGGCAATATCTCTTAGCTCTTAATATTCATCCCTATACATAATAGAATGTGAGTCTATTCAATATTCTAAAAACTCAAGAAAACCACTTGTAAATGAATATCTTATTTGTTCCATTATTAATTTTTTTTGAACGGTAAAAGGGCCTCAACGACCCTAGAAGCTGCGATAAAATATGTGGCAGGTACAAGGATTAGGAAGGCCTCTAGCAAGAAACACCCTAGCTAGGCTAGAAGAAAAGAAAAGGGGCCTCCACTTTACACAAAGCACCTCAAAACAAAAAACAAGATTACAATCCAAATCCTGGGTGCCTCTACCACCAAACTCCGGCGATCTCCAACCGAGAACCAGAGAGATCAAGGTCTCTTGCTCGTTACGCCTATCAAACCTGAGAAGAAGCGAGGACCCAGCCATCTTGACGTCGAAGGGGACGAACCACTTGCCAACATCGAGACGACGAGCCTTGGATCCAAGCTTCGGGAAGGGGCCTCCAACGGAGGTTGAAACCCACGGCCGCCCTTCGGCCAGAACAGGCATAGGCCCGGCAGACTCAACACTGCACATGGGCCACTGCGGGGAAGCACAAATAGGCGCAGCTTTGAACGGCATCAGAATCAGTCTTGGATCCACCGTCCACCCTTGTCGCCGGGAACCTGCACCAGTGGCCACAGGGCTGCCCCCTTTCCCCCCTCCTCCACCACGGCCGACCAGGAGGAAAGAGACAACCACAAAACCAACAGGAGGTTGGTGAAGGCGCTTATGAAGGGGACTCGCCTCCGGGACGGAAACCATCCTCTTCCTCCTTGGAAGAAGGGTAGTGGCCTCCATCGACGACCATCCAGAGCCGCGCCAAGGCATCAGGACGATAGAGAGTCCCCGTCCACCTACAGATCCGTCCATCGCTAGACTGCCCTTCTCTTCCCCCTCACCCCCACGGCCAGTCAGGAGGAGAAGAAACGGCACAAGGATGGAGAAGATCGAGAGACAGCAGAAGGCCTTATTAACGGAGATCCTCGAGCAGAGCATCATCACCCTCTCCTGCCGACGGAGCCAAGCGACGATGAAGCACCAACACGAGACGATCGGGATCTGGCCAAAACAACCCGAAAACCTACTCCAAAAACTCCGGCAAGAAGTCAAAACCTAGATCTACTAGCCTTATCTACTCTGGCGCCTTCCCTTCACCTCCATTATTAATTGTTACTTGTGCATAAAAACTCAACCAAGATTTTTCTATGATAGTTCTAAACCCCACAAACTAAGTAGAGTTGAATAAAAAAATCACTAAAGATGGAGAACATGAAACTTAAATAATCATATAATGAAACACACAGTTTAATGTATATTTATATAATTCCTTTATGAGGTTAAGTATTAACAAGATTCTATATACATAATTAACCATTTAAAAGCCATTACCATTGAAGTTATCAAGTGAAAACATAATTATTTTTATGACATCTTATTAAAAGTAACAAATCCCTAAAGCCCTAATTCCTCTTTATAATTTTAAAATGAAAATAATGCTTTATTTAATCATGAATAATGAAAATATTAAAAAGGAATGCCAAATCAACTAGTTACATTAACCATGTAGAAACCTTGCTGACTCACTGGATTTTGAATATTTAAATCATAGAGGAAATTCAAATTAAAAAGGGAAAGAGAAAAACAGAGATAAAACAACTGAAAAGAAAAGGGAACATAATAACCATTCGTCACAACCCATGGCCCAAGTGCTATTCGTCGGTCGCGTGAATCAGACAACATTTCCCGGACACTCTGCAAAGGCCCAACACCATCCCAGCCCAAATTACCCTTTCGTCCTCGCTATTGTCGTCGTCCACCTCGCACAGCGGCCGAAGCAGGTGTGTTTTGCTGTCCGCCGCATCGGGGTGCGCCAAGATGCTTGTAGTCATCGCCGAGAGTGATAAGAACGCCACCATAATGTCCTCTCGTCCTCATCCTCTCACTTGCTCGCCCATACCCTCTCTTATTCTCTCTATTCCGCAAAGGGCCGAAACCCTAGACGGCCAAAGTAGACCACCGTCGTCAGTAAAGGTCATCTCGGAGATCGTGAAGTAGTCGAGGAGAAGCGCCTCGCCATCCTTGTCGCTTGAGGGGTAGCAGTGAAGCAAGGGGCGCTCAGAATCATGGTGATTTTACCGTTCCCTTTCGCCGATGATCGTCGGAGTTCATAAAAATCAAGCCGTATCAGAGCGCCATCATCATCGTCAACCACCGCAACAACATTAGGGTGAGCTACCGGTCCCTATGTACCTCTCCAATCTCTTCCTCTTGCTATGTAAAATCACTCCGATGTGCACCTCCATTGGCCCCGCCGGTGTTGGTCGTTGGAGCTCCGTTGACCAAAAGTGGGCGGCGCCACCATAGCCAGTGATGGGGATATGCCGAGTGGGGTATACCCAACAGGATGTTCCCTACTGGATAATACTCCCAGCGAGTGGGCCTGCAGGACGGCGACTGGACCGCGACCCAAAAGGAAGCCAGGCGACTGGAAGCTGAAGGCCCAGAAGCGTAGCTAGGCCTAGTCGGATTAGGTCAAAGTCCCATGAGTCTTTATCAAACTCGGCTGTAGATCTGTAAACCCTAGTGAGATGACTCTATATAAACCTCCCTAGAGCACGCATAGCACTTACGTTCCATCATACACCCCCTCGACTCGCCACCTAGCCGTCGAGCTCGTCCCTTGTAATCTCTCAGCAATACAATCTATCAGGAGTAGATCTTTACCCTCCGGGGGCCGAACTTGGGTAAAACCCTGTGTCTTCGCCCTCATCTCACACCGCAGATGGCTGTCCGCCCTTGCCCCTTGTTCTACTACTCGCTGCCACTCGTAGCATCTACCGTGGCCATTCCCACGACAGTGGCGCCCACCGTGGGGCATGGACGGCCAGGCCTGTGTTCTGCGGCGGGACCCTACTTGCCCATCAACCGGACGATCGCCACCGGCCGCATGATCGCCATCAGCGTTGCCTAGCAGCTACGTCCCAGCGTCACGCCCGGTCACCCATAGCGCCATCATTCCGGTCGGCACGATCAGCCTCTTCATCGGCTTCACCGACGTTGTCATCTAGGAGGACTCGGCGCTCATCGGGAGTCACCGCCACGTGATCGGCTCTCTGAGAGCCAGGTCCACACCATCCATAGCCTCGCCTCTAAGTACGACTCGGCCAGCAGCAGCGTGGCTGAGACCAACGCGGCCGCGGATGACACGGCCCTCAACGACGACGCCGACTCGGCGACCCCGGCTTCAGTCGCTGGATCCATTGTCGCCGCGTCACCAGCGGGCTCCATCACCCAAGTCTCCAACATGGGGAATTTCGAGGATCCAACCATCCTCAGGATCTTTGACTTCGACTCCCGATCGGAGAACTCCGGCGACCTCTATGCCAGATCTGGTCGCTTCAACACAACCTACATGGCGAGCGGCGTGAGTGCCCCTCCAGACCCCTTCTCCACGCTGATCCCGCCAACCGCAACGGTGGGGGAGGTCGAGGAGGCGTGCCTGCTCCTGGAGGAGGCAGTATGCAAGCAGCAAGCCGAGCGTATAAAATTTCGCCTCGAGTAGTCCACGACATAGGAGCTATCTCTCTACCACCAGCGCCGCATCAGGACGCGCCTGAACCCCACTATTCAGGGCCGCGCCCTGAACTTCGACGACGACAATGACCCATCTTGCGTGGCCGATCGCGTGATCTGCGAGAACGCGGCGCCAGGCTTCAGCGCCCGGCCACCACCAGGCGCACCAGCGATTGGAGCTCCCCACCGCCACCAGGCCGCGTGCCCCCTCCCAACCAGCCGAGAGTCCTCAGCTCTCCGCAAGAGCGGGATGCGAACGGCCTCCCTCTATACTCCACCCCAATGGACAACGTCATCGCGGGACAAGCAGCAGTCGCCAACCACAATGTCACAGGGGAGGGCGCGCTGCAGATCCAATACGCCAAGGCCCTACTCACCAAGGCCGTCAAGCAATAGGTCGTAGGAGCCGACTCGCGGGGGCACATGTACTCCTGCTCCTCTAGAAGCAAGGCGGCCTCAAGTGGCCGCCCATCAATGGCAAACATCATCAAATGCCCGCCCCCCAAGCCCCTGCAACACCAACCGCGGGTCGCGAACACGGCACTCTCCACCAACAAGCCGCGACCACCGAACAACACGTTCACCACCAACGGGCACCCAGTCGACGCGCGCACCCACATCATCAACAACCAGAGCTGGCGCGCCCGCCAGCCCAACGACCTAAGGCACACCCTCACCAACCACAATGACGACGAACCAAGGGATTCGCTCAGTTGAGTTAACCCCCAGTGATTTGGACCGATGATCCGAGGCGAGAAGTACCCGACAAACTTCAAAGTGCCGAAGGAGATCGAAAAATACAATCCCACGTACGACCCGGTCGTGTGGCTAGACACATAACTCATGTTGATGGGAATCGCCGGCCACACCGACCTCCTCGCCGCTCGCTACCACCCCCTAATGATGGAGGGAGCGACTCGGCAATGGATCAACACCCTCCCCACGGACAACATCGATTATTGGGAGGACATGCGCGAAGCCTTTGTCAGGCACTTCGAGGGCTCCTACACCCGAGCCACCACCATCGAGGACCAGGAGCGATGCGTCCAGGGACCCCGTGAGTCGACCCGACACTGGGTCCAACGGTGGCAAGACCTATGGTTCAACGCGGCCGGCATCCACCCAGATACGGCGATCCACTGCTTCAAGACTCCGTAGCGATGCGTCCAGGGACCCCGTGAGTTGACCCGACACTGGGTCCAACGGTGGCAAGACCTATGGTTCAACGCGGCCGGCATCCACCCAGATACGGCGATCCACTGCTTCAAGACTCCGTGCCTCTACGAGACCTTGGTCGCCAAGATCAAGCGGGTGCACAAGACACTCGACAACATCACAGACCTCCTAGAGATCGCCAAGCGGTACGGGAGGAGCATCCGAACCAAGAAACCGACGACGAGTCGGGTGGAAATCGCCGCCCAAGCGGCCACGACAATGGCAGGCAGTGCGAGTTGCGCTACAGCAACACTCACCTTACCGGCAAGCGCCGCGGTGATGGGCGAGTCGACTTCGTCGCCAACGCAGGCTACATGCCACGCGACCCCAAGAGCGTACGCCACGACGGAGGCCAACACTGCGATGGCGGAAACTACCGAGCGAGGCCGAAATTTTACCCTGTAGCTCTCCTCAACCAACCCTATGTGTTCCACAGCAGGGAGGGGAAGCCTGCCACGCACACGACCGCTGACTACCACTCCCTGAAGGAGATCGAGAAGGCACAGCACCCAAGGGAGGATCCAAACAACAACCCGCCAAATGGCAGGGCATTCGGCAACGACGTCAGATCGCTCCACACCTTCACCGGGCTCGGCACCAAGCATTGAAACAAGGTCCTCGCCCGCGTCGTCGCCGTCAACGTGGTGTCCCAGGTCGACGTCCCCCGCTTCCTCAACTGGTTCGAGCAGTGCATCACGTGGAGCCGTGAGGACCACTCGCCATAGAACGAATATCCTGGGCGAGTCGCCCTGGTGGTCAAGCCCAAAGTGCGCGCCTACTGGCTCCCCAAGACACTGATGGACGGCAGGAGCTCCATCAACATACTCTACCTAGACACGTTCAGGCGGCTGCGGCTCCCACAGTCGTTGATTGAGTCGACCCTCACCACCTTCCATGGCATCGTCCCCATCGGAAGGCGTACCCGATCAGCAAGGTGACGCTGCCAGTCACCTTTGGCACACCAGCGAATTTCCGCACCGAGCGGATCATCTTCGAGCTGGTCAACTTCAATAGCCCCTACCACTGCGTCCTGGGGCGACAAGCATTCGCCAAGTTCATGGCGGCGCCGCATTACGTGTACAACACGATGAAGCTCCCAGGGCCATGCGGCATCATCACCATCCACGGCGACCCCGACATGGCCATCGAGTGCGAGGATAAAGGCGCACAGCTCGCGGATGCCGTCATCGCCGTGGAAGCCAACCACGCAAAGGAGCTTGCCAGATATGCAAGCAGGGTCAACAAAGACGATCCCACCATACTAAAGAAGCCCAACATGGAGAACAGCGGCTCGACCGCGTTCGAGGCCACCACGCACACCCACACCATCAAGCTGGTCCCAGGCGACTCCAGCCAGACGGTCACGATAGGGATAGGCATGAGCCTCGCATAGGAAAGCGCGCTCATCGAGTTCCTACATGAGAATCACGACATCTTCGCATGGAAGCCATTCGACATGCCATGTGTCCCGAGGGAACTCTCTAAGCACAAACTCAACGCCGACCCCAAAGTGCGACCTGACAAGCAGTCGTTGCGGCCCTTCAATGAAGAGCGCTGCCAAGAAATCTCCAAGGAGGTGCATCGTCTACTCGCTGCAGGCTTCATCCGACCCATCAAATACTCCAAGTGGCTGGCAAACCCAATCCTATTCAAAAAGAAGAACAAGACATGGAGAATGTGTATCGACTACACAAACCTCAAGAGCGCCTGCCCAAAGGAGCAGTTCGTCCTCCGGCGCATCAATCAGATCATCGACTCGACCGCGGGCTCGGAGCCGCTGTGCTTCCCCGATGCATACTCTGGTTACAACCAGATCAAAATGGCGGTCGAGGGCGAGGAGAAGATGGAGTTCATCACGCCATTCGGTTCCTTCTACTACACCACTATTACATTCGGCCTCAAGAACGCCGGAGCGACCTACCAGCGATGCATGCAAGAGTGCCTTGCGAGAAAAATTGGCCACAACATCCACGTCTACATCGACGACATGGTGGTCAAGTCCAATCACCAGAACGATCTACTCGCCGACCTGGCCGAAACCTTCGCAAACCTGTGGAGGTACAAGATCAAGCTCAACCCAGGGAAGTGCACCTTTGGTGTACCCACTGGACAGCTACTGGGGTACGTAGTCTCCAAACGAGGAATCGAGGCGAACCCCACCAAGATCGACACGATTGCTCAGCTTGGCAAACCCGAGTGCCTCCGCGACATCCAGAAGTTGGTTGGGCGAGTCGCGGCTCTCAGCCGCTTCATCCCCCAGCTAGGCAAGAAGGCGATGCCCCTCTACCGCCTAATGCGCAAGAACACCACGTTCCAGTGGGACAAGGAGGCCGACGACGCGCTCCACGCACTCAAAGAACTGATACTCGCAGCCCCGCTACTCGTCGCCCCCGTCAACAAGGATTCAATACTCATCTACATAGCGGCATCCGAGCGAGTCGTCAGCGCCATCATGGTCGTCGAACGGCCAGAAGAGGGTAAGGAGCGCCCCGTGCAGCGCCCAGTCTACTACATCAGCGAGGTCCTCACCGACTCGCGACAGCGCTACCCGCAATACCAGAAATTGTTGTACGCGGTCTTCTGAGCCCAACAACGGCTACTGCACTACTTCCAGGAGCACCCAATCACGGTCGTCTCCTCCGCACCGTTGAAAGACATCATCCGCAACCGCAAGGCGACTGGGCTATTCACCAAGTGGGCCGTCGTGATCGGCGTCCGCAACATCAAGTACGAGACGTGCAAAGCGATCAACTCGCAGGCTCTTGCAGACTTCCTCGCCGACTGGGAAGAGGAGCAAAAGTCAGAGAAGTTGTCGTACCTATACTACTGGTCGCTTCACTTCGACGGGTCCAAGAATGCAGACGGCGTAGGGGCAGGAATCGTACTCACCTCCCCCAAAGGCGACAAGCTCCCCTACATGTTGTACCTCGACTTCACCCCCTGCACCAACAACATGGCTGAGTACGAGGCCCTCCTTCATGGCATGCGAGCCGCGAAGGAGCTGAACGTAAATCGCCTACGGTGCTATGGCGACTCCGACCTCGTCGTCGCGCAAGTCACCGGTACCTGTGACGCCGTCTCCCCCACCATAGTGGCATACCGCCAATCAGTGGACTAGCTGGAGGGGCACTTCGTCGACTACTCCATCGAGTGGATCGACTGGTGCAAGAACAAAGAGGTCGACGCCCTCTCTTGCATCGGATCGGCTCATCAAAATCCACCCACCGGCGTCTTCCTCGACACCATCCACAAGCCCTCCATCTCCCTCCTCGAAGGAAATCGACCTCGAGATTTCGCTGCAACCATAGCCCGCCCTAGTCGCAGAAACTAGTGATTGGACCACGCCATACATCACCTACCTCGAGGGAGGGACCCTGCCAGCAGACGAGACGGAGGCACGCATGATCATGCGCCGCTGCAAATCCTTCGTCATCATCAACGACGTGTTACACAAGCGCAGCATAACAGGCATGTTCCAACGCTGCGTGCAGCCTGGGGAAGGACGCAAGATCCTCCAAGACATCCACGCCGGCGACTGTGGCCACCATGCCGGTGCCCGGTCCCTAGTCGCCAAAGCCATGTGAAACAGCTTCTACTGGCTCACCGTGCACGTCGATGTGGTCGACATCGTCCAACGCTGTGTCGGGTGCCAAAAGTACACCAACCAGACGCACGTACCCAGCTCGGCGCTCAAGACCATCCTCATCACCTGGCCATTCGCCGTATGGGGCATGGACATGGTGGGCCTCTTCAAGAAGGCCCGTCCGGCTACACCCACCTCCTAGTCGTAGTCAACAAATTCACCAAGTGGGTGGAGGCCAAGCCAGTCTGCAAATGATACGGGAAGACCGCCGCCAAATTCCTTCGCGATCTCATCTACCGCTATGGATTCCCGCACAACATCATCACGGACAATGGCACCAACTTCGCCAAGGGCGCCATGGCCGAGTACTGCGAGGAGCACAACATACAGCTCGACCTCGCCTCAGTCGCCCACCCGGAGTCCAACGGCCAGCTGGAACGCGCCAACCAGAGCATCCTCCACGGCCTCAAGCTGCGACTGCAAGTCCCCCTCGAGAGAACTCTGGGATGCTGGGTCGAGGATCTCCCCATCGTCATCTGGGGCATCTGCACCTCCGTCAACCGATCGACTAGGTTTACGCCCTTCCTCATGGTGTACGGCGCCAAAGCCGTCATGCCGACTGACCTTGAGCACGACTCGCCTCGTGTCGTCAACTACGCGGAGGCCGACAACGAGCTCGCACGCCAAGATGGGGTCTACCAGCTCGACAAAGCATGCGACCTGGCTCGCTCCCGCACCGCCATCTACCAGGAGGGACTCCGCCGCTACCATAGTGATCGAGTCTGGACTCGCACCTTCCAGGAAGGCGACCTGGTCCTGAGACTGATCCAGAACAATAAGGGCATGCACAAGCTCTCTCTCCCATGCGAGGGACTAGTCACCATAGGGCAAGTCCTTGGAAACGATGCATACTACGTCATCAACGTTCGAGGCGACGGACAACTCGACGTCAAGCGGTCGTGGAATGTAAACCTCCTAATGAAGTTCTACACATAGAACTCCGACCTGTATTTGACGAGGTTTTGACTCGTCAATGCCCATTGTTATGGACTTGGGTTTTTGAGATGATGGGGATGCTGGAGATCGCGGAACGGTTACCAAAGAAGCAACGCGGGACACGAGATTTACCCAGGTTCAGGCCCTCGGAGGGAAAACCCTACTCCTGCTTGTCTGCTCTTGATTACGGCAAAACCGAAGGTTACAGGGGTGCGCAGATGCAATCTGGCATGGAGGTGTGTATGTGAAAGTATGAGTCGAGAGATCTAGGTCCCCTCCTGGCCTTTATATAGACTTAGGCAGGTCCCGGGCATAGGCCTAGTCGGTTACAGGTTCTAGAGTTTTACCCCTTTGAATTTCCTATCTACTCTAGTCTTGATCTCCAAGGATCCGAAGGCGTCATTGGCCTTGCCACCCGAAAGTCTTCATGGGCTGGCGTATATTTGCCGTGGGCCTTCCTTGGGCTGGACCAGGTATGCTGGGATCATGTACCCACGGGGTATAACCATGTCAGTAGCCCCCGAGTGATCAGTCGAATCGTAGATTCGGCTGAGGACTCTTCAATCCTTCGGGTGCGACTATGTATTTCAATAGTTCATGTGTAGGGATTGTTGATGCATGTGCCTGACTCACACGAAGGATCAGGGTCAGTTAACTATCTTAGGACGAAACAACACGATCTTCTTTAGGCTCGAGTCCCTCAACTCGAACCTGGAACATATGCTGGCATAATTCGACCCAGGCCGCGGTGGACTTACAGGAGTGGAATTCCAGTGAATTTAATTGATGTACCCAACGCGTCCGTCGGGATTTTTCATCGTGCCAGTTGGCATGGATTTTTACTAGCAGAGTGCAGTCGTGTGTGTTGCCAGGCCATCATATGATATCTGTAGGTCTTATCTTTGTGTCGTAGACACAGCATCCGAATGTTTATCACCACGGAGGTGTTTCGGGTGGCCAAGCAGAATGTTGCTCACTTAGCGTTTAGTTGGGGCAGAGTTGCCGAAAAAGTTTGGCATGCTGATCCGAAGGATCGCAGTCGAAGAATTCATAGGGTGCGTGACCAGCGCTCCCTATGGGAGTAGCCCTCGAGTGTCTGCTCGAGTCGTAGACTCAAGCGGAGACTTTAATTCAGCCGTTGTTCAGTATCAGGTCCGTAGGACACAAAAAAAAATCAGATGCTTAAATCCATCCTCCCTATGGGAGTAGCCCCCGAGTCCGTAGTGGAGTCGTAGACTCGACGTAGGACTCGAAGAAATAGTTCAATGCTGAAACATGTTGTTCATATTTCGGGTGCACGGCCAGCGCTCCTAATAGGAGTAGCCCCCGAGTAATTAGTCGAATCGTAGATTCGAGTGAGTACTATTAGCTTTGAAGCCGAAGAAATTATAGCTGGTGCCAGTGTAGCTTTTGATGACGTCAGTGCTGACGATCGATGACCTCAAGCGTCTGCTGCGCCAGAGATGACTTGACTGAACGAATGTTTGTCCCACTTTCTGACCTTGAATTGACCTGTCACGCGCGGCGTGGAGATAATTACGGCGTCGCCCCGATTTCCGCGCGTAGTGGACGGCGTGTTGGCGACGGTTCATTGCGATGATGACACGTGTATGGCCAGATCCTGCCGTTGGCGTTAGGTCTTCTCTTGCTACGGTTGTCGTGCATCGTCTTCGTCTTTATAATCATTGGGGAAAACTTCAGTTTGTTTTCACCGCATCTATTCTCATTTTCACTGCTTCCTTGTTCTCTGAGAGTTCTTGCTGCGCGCTGGAATATCCCTTCACATTTCCTTCGTCCATCCTGCGGTCTTGCCACCGGCGCCGCTGTACCGCGATGGGGAAGTCGAAGAAGTCTTCATATGCGGTTGGTACCAGCGCTGCTGGAGGGAAAAAGAGTGCCGCCGCTACCCGTGTCACCGAAGGTGGCTGGCGGCGATCAGAGATGCGGGAGAGTGATCTCCGCAAGCTTCACGAGCGGGGCTTGATCCCGCGGGATAGGGAGGCCATCAAACTCCCAGGCAATGAGGTAATCCCCCTTCCCCCTGCTGGGTATCGGGTTATGTTCCTTGCCTTCGTTATTCGCGGATTTTCCTTCCCAGTCCACGACTTCCTTCGTGGACTGCTTTTTCTTTACGGTATCCAATTGCACCATCTTTCCCCCAATTCTCTTCTTCACATTGCTTGTTTCATCACGTTCTGCGAGTTCTGGCTCGGTATCGAGCCACACTTTGGCCTCTTCCGGAAACTCTATTCCGTGAAGAGGCAATCTGGTTTGGATGGTGTGTATCCCATTGGGGGTTGCATCATCTCCCTCCAAGCCAATCCTCTTTTCTTTTCTTTTCTTTTTCCATGTCTGAATCTATCCAGTACTGGCGGAGGCGATAGTTTTATATTCGTGACTCCACAGTGTTTGGGCAGCATTTTGGTCTTGCTCCTTACGACCCCTCCCAAATAATCGAGCCGAAGAGGTCCTGGAAAAACCAGATCTTGGATGGCGAGGTAGCGGAGATAGAGGCTCTCTATCGTCGAGTGGAGGATCTCCAGTTAATTCCGGAGAAGGAAGTGAACGGTGTGGATATTATCCGCACATTTCTTGAGCGTCGGGTGCAGCCACTCCAGGCTAGGGTGCACCTGATGTTTCTTTATGCTGGCCGCCGTGATCCGACGAGAGTTTCGGCTAAGAAATTATCCCAGGGAGATCTCGACAGGGCCCTTCGTTCACTGCTGAAGTTCAAGGCTGGAGAGGATATCCCGGGGAAGTCGCTGACTCCTCCCGTTTCTTCTGCGCTTGTTGTTCCACAGGTGTAGATTCGTGCGCGTAGCGCTATTTTCGACTGCATTGTACTTGCATTTGTTTGCTAACAATTTTTCTTCTCTTGTGCAGAGCTTCAAAGTGTCGGGCATGTCGCCTCCATTACCCAAAGTATTTCCGGATGCTCTGGATAATGATGTGGTGGATTCCATGTCCGAGATGCCGTCGGCGAGGTCTCCGACTGAAGGGGCCAACGAGTCGAGCGAGGACCACACTCGCAAACGATCACGGAGCTCCATCGAGTCTTCGGATGCCTCGACCCCTCCGACTTCTAGGAACCCTTTGTGTCTTGAGCGCCACAGTGATGGGCATGGAGGCTCTTCCTCTCCTATTCCTGCCCTTCCCGTGCGGGCTATAGCACCGCACCCGCCGGCGAAGCGGAAGAAGGAAGAAAAGAATGAAGAGAAGAAGGAAGAGAAGAAGGAGCAGAAGAGAGTCCGAAGGACCCCTTCTGTCTTCAACCTGAGCGAGCTTGACTCGTAAGTTTCTTCTGCACTGCTTTTCCTTTACTGTTTACTTTGTACTTGTGCTAATTTGTCCTTGTGTAGGCACTCTTCCAACGACTCCTCCAGCGATGGTGCTCGGGAGATGATGGGGGAGTCTAAAGTTGCGTCTCCTCCTCCTCAGACGGTGGCTACCTCTGAAGGCGCTGCTCTGGGCCCTTCTCCGCAGGAGATTCAGGTGGTTGCGCCTCAGAAGGCAGCGAGCGGGCCTTCGGAGTCGCCATCGGATCATGTAAGTAGTTATGTCTCCTGCCATGGGGGGAGCCCCCGAGCATCTGTAAAAGAGTTTTCTTGTTTTGTTCTTCCTTCGAGTCTCGAGGGGAGCCCCAGAGTGTTTTCGTGTGTGTATTGTGCTTCTGTTCTTTTCTTTTGGGCGTAGCCCCCGAGTCCTTTTCCTGACTAGTAGGTCTTCTTCATGCAGCCTTTTGTGCAGGATGCCAAACGACTTGTGCAGGAGCACCTGGTGCTGGAGGCTAGCCTCAAACAGCTTCGAGGTACTTTTCTGCCTTAATGTTTGCTTTTTCTTGTATTCTTGTCCTGTTATCTGACGCTTGTATTATTTGAATGCAGAGGAAAACAACACCTCCCTTCGCGAGATTGATGCTCTCAAAAAGAGCCTTGGTCAAGCGGAGAAGAAGGCCGAGGTCGCCATTGGTGTGAAAGAGCGCCTCGAGCTGGAGCTGGCCACTGCAGCCGAGGCTAAGGAGCGCCTTCAGTGGGAGGCCACGAACCGCGAGGAGCAGCTTGCCACTGCTGCGACTGCACGTGAAAGGGAGGTGGCTGGCAAGCTCATGGCGGCTGCCAAAGCTGTTTCGGGTTAGTATCTTCACTTGCGTCTTTTTCGGTTTTCTTGTCTTTCTTCTGCGGTGCTTTCGCTCATTTCTTCTCTTTATTGTCTCAGATGCCGCGGGCATCGAGTTTGACCGCGGTGCTCTGGAGCACGGGAGTGCTCTAGATGATGCTAATGCAGCGGTCGAAGATCGCTGTAGCACCGTCATCAAATCGCTCGCCAAGGCCAAGGAGGTCCTTGGACGCTTCTACAGGAGCTTGTCCCCAAGGGCGCGGCCCTTGATGATGTTGACACTCTGGCAAAGGCATTGTCAGCCGAAGCACCTGCGGCGTAGAAGCGCAAGCAGAAGGGCATCGGCGCATCCGTCGGGTTGGCAATGGCTTTGGCGGCTGGAGTGGAGCTGGACCTTCCCCAGATCATCTCCCGGATGCCGACGACTACGGATGGAGCCGAGGTAGCCTTCGATACCTATTCTGCTTGCTGTAAGTGATATGGGCCAAAGCTGATTGATCTACTGGCCGAGTACGTGCTACGGCAGCAGGGGGAAGCCAAGGCGAGGCAATCCGGCTCCGAGGCTACTCAGGGTGCCGCATCTTAGGCGCTGTAGCTGTAGGATAGTTGTAGTCTCTTTTGTTGTAATTATGTTGATGAACAAATCCTTGTGCGACGTAGTGGCTTTTGATGCACTTAATGAATTTGTTGAGTTATGTGCTTCTTCGTCTGAGTTTTCATGTCTTTGCCTTTCTGCTGATCTAGGGTCCTTCGGGTGCTGATCTCGTTGACACCTCACCTGCCGCGTGGTTGCGGCCCTCCTTGGATGATTCATCACAGCTTGCTTTTCTTCGAGACCGTGTTCGTAGTCTCGAGAAGGAGTTTCTTGGGGTGCATGGCCATGCCGACGTTTGGAAATCCAAGGCGGATCGCGGTGCGGCCAGAGAGGAGTACTTGATGGCGGAATTGCTTCGACTATCTGAGCAGCTTCAATGTAAGTTTTTTTTAGCTGCTTCTCATTTTTTCGGATGCGCCTGCTGGCCTTGCATCTTACTTTGGTGCGAGTATCGCAGGTGTTAACCTTGCTCCAAGGGAGGAGAAGGAGCGTGTTGCTGTTCGGGTCAATTGCTTGACTCAACAGGACATGGAAGCCGGCAGGTTCTTCTAGATGGATCGTGACCGTGCTATGGTCCTGGCAATGGTGCAGGATCGCGTTCACCAAGTATCGCGGGTGCTTCGTCAAGTGCAGACTTCACTCGCGTTGGTTCTGCATGTGATGTTTCCACTGGATGCTGCATCAACAACCCTTTCTGGTCTTCTGTCGAAGTTTCGGAACGTGAATCGTGTCCAGGAATTGGTGAGGCAGCAGCTCATCGCAGGGGTGAAGGCTGCACTGTCCCTTGTTAGGCAGCACCGTCCTGATATAGATATGTCTGTTGTAGCGGCTGGGCCACCCCCTCTACCAGATGTTGGTGTATGGGATATGCGTCCGCATTACGCGGCTGTGAGGCAGTATGCCATAGAGATCATAGATCTATTTGAGCAGCGCGCTCAGGTTTTTCTTCAGAATAGGTAGTACCTGTAAAAGAGATAGATGTAAAATTTGTATATTTTTGACTAGGCATGTTGTGCCCTTTGTTATAAAGGTTTGGTTGTTGTTTGAGCACGCGGTGCTTTGTTTGCGTACGTGTCCTTTTCGTTAGCCTGACGTGGTCAGCTACTCAGGTGTACACGTGTTATCCTCAGTCGATGAAATCGTGAGGTGGGGGATCCCCCGAGTGCGTTTGTAGCATGAAGTAAAGGTGCGAATAGCGAAACGAAATTTTGGGGCGAGACACTTAGCTTTATTTATATCGTAATGGATGAAGTACATTGTTCGGCTGAGTAGCCTTGGCTGAAAAGCCTTATTGAAAGTAAAGGGGTAGGTAGCTAGGGGTAGAATCATCGCAGTTGTGCAACGTTCCATGGGTTGGAGTATGCGACTCCAGACTCCACGTGCTTGAGGCGATAGGCGCCACCTGTGATGACTTCGGTGACGATGTAGGGTCCTTCCCATGGTGACTCGAATTTCTTCGGTCGCTCTTGCTTGAGTCGCAAGACGAGGTCTCCTTCAACAAAGGACCTTGGACGCAGCCGTCGGCTGTGGTAGTTGCGGAGACTCTGCTGGTACACCGTTGATCGAGATGCTGCTATGTCTCGTGCCTCGTCGAGTGTGTCGACGGCGTCTTCGAGTGCAGCCGTAGATTCGGCTTTGCTGTAAGCGACGACCCGGGGGGCCTGGTGGCATATTTCGGCTGGTAGCACGGCTTCGGCTCCATGCACCATGAAGAATGGCGTGTAGCATGTGGAGTTGTTTGGCGTGGTACGCAAGCTCCATAGGACGGATAGTAGCTCTTTCGTCCAGGCTCCAGCTTTTCGCTCGAGTGGGCTCATGAGGCGCTTCTTGATGCCAGCGCCGATTAGGCCGTTGGCCTTTTCCACCTGCCCATTCGTTTGCGGGTGTGCCACCGAGGCGTATGTGATGTTGATTCCGAGGCCTTCGCAGAAGTCTTGGAATTCTTTGGAGATGAAGTTCGATCCATTGTCGGTGATGATGCTATACGGTATGCCAAACCTTTAGACAATGGATTCAAAGAACTTGACGGCAGTCTTGCCCTTTTGGTTAGTGACCGACATGGCCTCGATCCACTTGGTGAATTTGTCGACTGCGACCAGGAGGTAGACGTGCCCCCCTTTCGAGGACCTTGGCAGTTTTCCGATCATGTCGAGGCTTGCATCTTCGGAAGATGTCCTTTGCGTCGCTCATGGCTGTTGGCCAGTAGAATCCAGCTCGCAGAGCTTTGGCGACAAGGGAGCGGCTGCCTGCGTGATGGCCGCAGATGCCCTCGTGGATGTCTTGGAGGATGGTTTTCCCGTCACTGATGGTGACGCACCTTTGTAGTACACCCGTAATGCTGCGCTTGTACAGCTCGCCATTAATGATGGTAAAAGCCTTTGACCGGCGAGATATGCGTCGGGCATCCGTCGGGCTTTCAGGCAGTTCTCCGTCTATTAAGAACTGGAGGTACGGTCGGGTCCAGGTTTCTTCGACTACCATGACCTGCATCAGGTTGAATATAGCGACCTCTGTGTCCAGTTTCTCGGGTCCTTCATGACCTTCGGGTAGCGTAGCCCCCGAGTGTTCTGCTTCTTCGGGTGATCCCTTGGGGAATTTTCGCTTGATGGATGGCACGCAGATCTGTTCGAGGAACACACCTGGTGGCACCTTTGCGTAGGTGGAGCCGATGTTGGCGAGTCTGTCGGCCTCCTCGTTGCTTTCTCTTCCAACGTGTCGAAGCTCGCAGCCGTCGAATTCTCCTTCGAGTGCGTTGTAGAGTGTGCGGTACGCGATCATGTTTTCGGCGTGTGTGTCGCACTCGTTCATCGTTTGCTGGACGACGAGGTTGGAGTCACTTTAGATGACCAGGCGCGTTGCGCCGCAGATTTTTGCCATCCTCATGCCGTGGATGAGGGCCTCGTATTCGGCCTCGTTGTTGGAAGCTCGGAATTTCATCCGGAGGACGTACTTCATCTTGTCGCCCTGCGGGGAGGTTAGTATGACCCCGGCTCCTGCTCCAGCTTCACGCTTGGAGCCGTCGAAGTGCATCGTCCATGACTGCGACATGTCTGGGGTGTTTGGCAGCTGTAGCTCCATCCATTGTACAAGGAAGTCCGGGAGGACCTGAGACTTGATTGCGAGTCGCTTCTCGTAGACAATGTCTAGGGGTGACAGCTCGATTCCCCACAGGGCCACGCGTCCTGTGGCCTCTGGGTTATTCAGGATGCTGTTCAGTGGTGCCTCATTGACGACCATCACCTGGTGCTCCTGGAAGTAATGACTCAACCGACGATCCGTCATGAACACGCCGTAGGCGAGTTTTTGGTAGTGAGGGTACCTCTGTTTTGTTGGCGTCAGTACCTCGCCGAGGTAATAAATCGGGCGTTGGACCCCATGGGTCTTGCCTTCTTCGGGTCGCTCGACCACTAGCACGGTGCTGACCACCTGGTGTGTGGCTGCTATGTACAGCAGCAAGGGCTCGCGCTTCTTTGGCGTGACCAAAACGGGCGAGGTGGAGAGCAGTCGCTTTAGATCTTCGAATGCGTCGTCCGCTTCTGGCGTCCACTCGAATTTATCTGCCTTGCATAGCAGCTGGTAGAATGGCAGGGCTTTCTCGCCCATGCGGCTGATGAATCTGCTCAATGCTGCTATTCGTCCTGCGAGCTGCTGGACACCCTTGAGATTCTTCGGCTTCTCCATGGTCATGATGGCCCGGATTTTCTTCGGGTTCGCCTCGATCCCTCGCTGGGAGATGAAGTAGTAGAGCAGCTGACCCGATGGGACGCTGAAGGCACACTTTTCGGGATTGATCTTTATCCTGTAGCGGTCGAGGTTATCGAACGTCTCGCGGAGATCGTCGATGAGCGTTCTCGCCTCCCTTGTTTTGATGACTATGTCGTCCACATAGAATTGGACGTTGCGACCGATCTGGTCCTTCAGACATGCCTGCATGCATCGCTGGTACGTGGCACCTGCGTTCTTTAGCCCGAAGGGCATTGTGTTGTAGCAGAATACTTCGAACGGTGTGATAAACGCCGTTTTCTCTTGATCTTCGACCTTGAGTCGAATCTGGTTGTAGCCTGAGTAAGCGTCGAGGAAGGAGAGTTTCTCGCATCCTGCAGCCGAATCGATGATCTGATCGATCCGAGGAAGAGGGAAGTGGTCCTTTGGGTAGTGCTTGTTTAGCGACGTGAAGTCCACGCACATCCGCAGGATATCCGTGTCCTTCTTGGGGACCATCACTGTATTTGCGAGCCACTCGCTTTCTTTGATCTCCCTGATGAAGTCTGCGGCGAGAAGCCTGTTGATTTCCATCACGATGGCTTCGGCCCGTGGCTCGGACAGTCTCCGGATGGACTGCTTGACGGGCTTGGTGTCTGGAAAGACGTTGAGTGCGTTCTCGGCGAATTCCCTGGGAACTCCTGGCATGTCCGCAGGACACCAGGCGAAGATTTCCCAGCGCTCACGGAGGAATTTGACGAGCGCGCTTTCCTATGCGGGGCTGAGGTCGTTGGCGATCAGCGCCATCTTGGAGGCATCCGTCGGATGGACCTGCACCTTCTTTGTGTTGACTGTGGAGTCGAAAGACATGTCAGGTGCGTTTTGTCGTGCGACTGGGGGGGCATTGTCCGTCACCTCGCGGAGCTTTACGAGCTCATCCTGCATGCCGAATGACTGGGAGATTCTGTTGAAGTCCCTGTCGCATTGGTCCGATCGGGTGAAGCTCCCGTGGACTGTGATGACGCCCCTTGATCCTGGCATCTTGAGTAGCAGGTATGCGTAATGTGGGACAGCCAAGAACCTTGCGAATGCTACACGCCCGAGGATGGCGTGGTATTGTCATGGCCAGTCCACCACTTCCAATTCGAGCCGCTCGAGTCGGAAGTTGTCTGGTTTGCCGAAGATGACGTCGAGCCATATTTTGCCCAGGGGGAATATGCTCTTTCATGGGACGATGCCGTGGAACGTTGTGTCTGACTGTTCCAGGCTGCACTGTGGGATCCGCATTGCTGCTAGAGTACATGCGAACATCAGGTTGATGCCGCTGCCGCCGTCCATGAAGACGCGGCTCATCTCGAAACCTCCTAATCTGCGCCTCTAGCACCAGGGCAGCATGACCTGGGCGAGGGATCTAGCAAGGGTGATCCGAACGACTGAACGTGATACAGGACTCTTTTTCCGCTGAGGTACTCAGGGATGGTGGGTGGAGTTGTCACGGCCAGGTTGATCTGACGGGTGATTTTCTTCTGCACCCTATTCGTGGGGCGCCCCTTCTGGATCATCAGTGCTCCTTTCGATAGGGGATACCCATTTCCAGTGTTGTTCTGTGCTGGTGCAACTGGTTGGTTCGGGCCTCCTACAGGTGGCAGTGGAGGAGCTCCATGCACTATCTCACCTGGTGCGGGTGCGTTCCCGAATCCAGGAAGTGGAGCTTGCTGCCTCATCTGGACCATGCTTTCGCTGAGCTTCTGGAACTCGCGGAAGTCCTTGAGCATGTGGCTTGCCTTCTTCTTGCCATCCTGCTTGTCGATGTAGAAGTGGATGGTGCATGGACCCGAAAGTTTTTCGTATGCTGAGGGTTCGTTATCGCGATCGCGGCGCTGCCACGACTGTGTTGGGCATCCTCCATCGCGAAAGTTTCCTCCGCGGTATCCTCCGCTGTTGCGGTTGGCGTCGTTGCGGCGATCGGCGTAGCCTGCTGCGACCATGTCGGGTCCATCGCGATCGTTGTAGACGCGCGATCTTCTCTTGCTACGGCGCTCTCGTCGTCGGCCGTAGTCGTCCTCTTCCTCTGAGTGCACCCGGTGGACGGAATCTTCGCCGTCAGCCCACCTGTTGGCGATGTCCATGAGGTGGTCGAGTGTCTTGGGCTTGACGCGCCCAAGTTCCTCCTTGAAGTCCTGGCGCTTGACGCCGTCCTTGAAGGCGTCGATGGCCCTCTCTTCGGAGATGTGCGTTGTGGAGTTCTTGGTGTTGGACCAGCGTAGTGTGTACGAGCGAATGGATTCGCATGTTCGTTGAGTGCAGGCCCGCAACTCCTCGATTGAGGCGGCCCTGTTGCTGGTGCCTTTGAAGTTTCGGATGAAGCTGTAAGCTAGCTCATCCCAGCTTCGGATGGACTCTGAAGATAGGCTGCTAAGCCAGATCCGGGCTGCACCTGTCAGCTGCAGTTGAAGGCATTGCATGGCGGTTTCCTTGTTTCCGCCGTGCAATTTGACGGATGACAGGTGGTCGCTGAGCCATGCCTTTGGGTCTTGTGTGCCGTCGAACTTCGGAGTATCCGAAGGAAGCTTGAAATTTCACGGCATCCGTGTCCGTCGGACAGATCTGCTGAAGCACCGGGCTCCGTAGAGTTCTCCTTCGTCTTCGTCCATCTCGGATTCATACGAGCATGCGCGCTTTGTCGATTTTGCGCTTTGTTAGCGCGTCTCTGGCGTCGTAATCGCGGCTGCGATGACGCGAGCTCTTGTGCCTTCGAGGAAGGTCATGGTCCTCTTCTTCAGATGAAGGAGTGGGGTTGCGGTTGAACCTGACCGTAGCTTTCTTTTTCGGCTCCGTAGGAGTTTCTTGATGGAGCGCAGCTCCGACGAGTCCGAGTCCGGTGAGTGCGGACTTGTGCATGGCTCTCTTAGGGTCCCCCTCCGGAGGTGGGTGGGCCGCGAGGTACGCAGTGGCTGCTATGATCGCAGCTTGCGGTGTCTTCGGGATGATGTTGCCGTCGGCATCCATCTCCATGAAGGATGCGTTGAGGGTTCGGGTTACCTCACGGCGCTCCTTGGGGTCCATGTTCTCCGTTCAGGAGCGGTGCTTGTTGCCGTGGTTGCCGTTCGAGCTGGAGCCGATGCCCATGGCGGAGAGCACAGATCGTCGCGCGCTGGACTCCGAGGCTACTTGCTTGAGTTTGTCGAGAACATCTTGCATCTTGACCTGCTTCTTGTGATCCTCGATCAGGAGCAGATGGTAGGCCATCAGCAGATCCCATGAGGAGTCTGCAGGCAGAACTATGCTGCCCGCCACGGCGGCGCGTGCCTAGGCCCATCCTTCTTTGCTAAGGTGGATGACATGGCCGTTGTTGTCCCCTTCGGGTGGGGGGACTGGCTTCTTCTGTTCCCTCCGTTTTGATCTGGCGGGTTAGGTGTCGGGTTGGGCGGCGGGTTGGGTGTTTGCTGCCCCACGTCGCCCTGGATGACTACGGCGCATTGGTAGAGCTCGTAGATTGGTCCGCTGCTGCCGCAGCTTTCAGATCCGGAACCGTAGGTCCCTTCATCCGATGGCGGATCGCACAGATCGGAGTTGCAGCTGCTGTCGTAGAACTCATCTGTTGATGATGTTGTGCGTAGCATAGGGTGTGGGGCCCATGAAGAAGGCCTGATTGATGGTAAGGGCACCCGCTCGGGGAGGCGGAGGGTGCCAGTTTGCCCCACCTGGAAGCAGAAGCTCCCAAACAGGATCTCGAGTCCGTCGCCTACGGGCTCGAAGTCCTTCATGGTGGCCGGTGAGTGGGCGGTGAAGTCAAAAGCGCCAAAGAGGAGGTGACTCTCCGTCACCGCATAGTTGTAGATCGTTTGGGTTGGGACCGTCGCGGTCGCACAATCAGCGTCCCCAGTTCCCACAGACGGCGCCAATTGACGAGGTTTCCACTCGTCAATGCCCATTGTTATGGACTTGGGTTTTGGAGAAGATGGGGATGCTGGAGATCGCGGAACGGTTAGCAAACAAGCAACGCGGGACATGAGGTTTACCCAGGTTCAGGCCCCCGGAGGGAAAACCCTACTCCTGCTTGTCTGCTCTTGATTACGGCAGAACCGAAGGTTACAGGGGTGCGCAGATGCAATCTAGCGTGGAGGTGTGTATGCGAAAGTATGAGTCGAGAGATCTAGGTCGTGCCCTCCTGGCCTTTATATAGACTTAGGCAGGTCCCGGGCATAGACCTAGTCGGTTACAGGTTCTAGGGTTTTACCCCTTTGAATTTCCTATCTACTCTAGTCTTGCTCTCCAAGGATCCGAAGGCGTCATGGGCCTTGGCCACCCGAAAGTCTTTATGGGCCGGCGTATATTTTCCGTGGGCCTTCCTTGGGCTGGACCAGGTATGTTGAGATCATGTACCCGCGGGGTATAACCATGTCAGTATTCCCCCCGCCATGCAATAAAAATATTCGACTCGCACAAATTGTGTCTACTCTCCAACCCTTCTGCCATTCGCGCTAGTAAATATAGCATCAAGCGAATCACGGAAGTCAATCCTTGGCTGCATGACCGGCACGACTAAGTAGTGAGACGCAAGGGCATCAACAAAATTTGGTCCTTGCGTCGTCCACTAAAATCGCCAACCCAGATCCCCCATCGGAGTCGCCCCGCTCGACTGGCCCACCGTGCTAAGACAACTGCACTAGCTTCTCACAGCAACCTGGTCCTCCGCATCCTCGGCGCAACAACTCGAACGGTCAAGTACCATGCTCGGGGACTCGCGCCAGTCCAAACCTATGCGGCTCGGGAACACACCAAGTATGAGAGCGCGCCCTGGACTCGCCACGCGACTGGCTCCTCGAGTCAGGTGGAGTGACGCTCCAAGTACAACACGCTCCGTCCTCACCTACCTTAGGCATGCGACTAGAACGGCTAAATACCAAGCTTAGGGACTCATCCAACCGACCCCGTTCGCGTTCGGTAAAACGGATAAGTATAGAGCACCCCTTAGGGTCGCCAAGCGACTGGCTTCCCAAGCCATGGCGAGTCGACCTCAATTAACTAACAGTATACAAACAAACATACACAGAAAAATATGAGGTAAACCCCATTAAAGGGCGGATGCGCTCGGGAACTCGCACAACAAAACAATCCAAACTCAAATCAAAACTGACTCAAGCATACTTCCATTCCTTACGGAAACAAAACATTGTTCGCTTACAAGGGCTGATGAGAGCAGCAACACTTTGTTTGGAGACCCCAAGCGGAAGGTATGATGTAGTACATCAAGCAAGTTTCCCTCAGTAAGAAACCGAGGTTATCGAACCAGTAGGAGGAAGAAAACGTCCCAAAGGTGTTGCAAGCAACTTGGAGACCTACACAACACAAACTCAAGACTTTGCCCAACTAACAGTGAGGTTGTCAATCTCACTGGTTGCTGTAACAAAGGATTAACTGTATAGTGTGGAAGGTGATGATGGTTTGTAGCAAGTAAACAGTAACAGTGGAAGATGTATCAATGGTAAAGATTGGACCGGGGTCCATAGTTCACTAGAGGTACTCTCCTTAGATAAACAAACATGGCATGAAGGGTAAACAAATTACAGCAGGGCAATTGACAGGAACTGAGCAAGGCATAACAATGCAATACTAGACAAAAAGATCATATGCGATTCGATTGGGCAATACATCAATATACATAGACCGCCATCCAACTGCATCTATGACTAGAAGTCCACCTTCACGTTATCATCTGAACCCCCTCCAGTATTAAGTTGCAAGCAACAGACAACTTCTTTAAGCAAAGTGTGTAAGGTAAACAATCCACTTGTTCCATGAACAAGAGATTGTTGTTTTCTCCCTAGTGGCAACAACACATCTACAACCGAAGATATTTCTGTCACTTCCCTTGGAAACTAGAGGCATGAACCCACTATCGAGCATAAAAACCCCCTCTTGGAGTCACTAGAAACTACTTGGCCAAGATAGCTACTAACAACGGAGAGCATGCAAGATCACAAACAAAACAGACATGATAGAATCAAATAGACAAAACCATTAATCAATCTGACATAGTAATCTCAATATCCATCGGATCCCCGCAAACACAACATGCATGATTATAAATAGATTAGATCTTGATCATGAACAGAGCTCACAAGATCTATACATGAAAGCACAAAGGAGCATATACAACCATATAGCTACTACATGGACCCGTAGTCCAAGGTGGAACTACTCACGCTTCATACCGGAGAAGAAGGCCTCCGGGATGATCTCCCCTCCGGCAGGTTGCCGGGAAGAACTTCAGATCCCCCCGATCTACGGACAATGGTGGCAGCGGCTACAGAAGGCTTCGTGGAGTTTTGATCGGGAGCCTAGGGTTTCTGCATCGGGGGCTTCTTATAGGCGAAGGGGCGATCCAGGGGGGCCACCAGGGCAGCTTCACCTCCCCCTAGGTGCGGGATGGGCCCACCCGCGTGGCCAGGGGGTGTGGCCCCCTAGTGAGCCTTGTCTGTCTTGTCTTCTGGCTCCGTGTTGTCCACGGTAAAATATTAACTTTGGCTTTTGTCCTGTCCAATTCCGAGAATATTGATTTTCTGCCTTTCTGAACCAAAAATAAAAGAAAACAGGCAACTAGCACTGTGGCAACTTGTTAATAGGTTAGTTCAGAAAACATATAAAAACACCTCAATGTGTAGACAAAGCAAAGCAAAGTAGATACTTAACAAGCATTGAGCATCAAAAATTATAGATACGTTTCCGACGTATCAAGGGAAGAGATACATTTATTTCTACTAACGCCAATCAGCAAGCTATCTATTCCACAGGTTTTGAAGACGATGCGCAACCGCCACCACGAACGCGGATGAAGGGGACCCACGGGTTTGACGGGTACGTCGTCAAGCTACCCGCCATCACCGACCGGAACGGGTGCTCCGTCTTCAAGTCGCGGTGCATCGGCTCGATGTCGTTAGGAGCCACGATCTTCTCCTGATACGGCAGAAGGTCGCCCATCGCCAGCACCCGCTCGGAGTACACAGCCGCCTTATCGGTCAGCTTCAGCACTTCAGAGATTTCTACCGAGTCGGTCGCTGATGGGTACCCGTTGGTAATGTCATCGAGGTCGAAGTCATCGGGGAAGTGCGCAAGCCCAAGGCTCAGCATAGTCACGGCCCCACGGCGGAAAGCCGACCGCGACATGTACTCGGCCACCGCTGGTGCCCTCTCTAGGTAGCGCCACACCTCCGTGAGTTCGCTGGGAATCACTTTCGTGGGCGAGATCTCCTGGAGATACGCGCGAATGCAGGTCACCGAAAGGGCGGCAGAATCTACCAGCATGGTGACGCACTTCCTAACGTCATATGTCCATGCCTCGAGATCATCGTTGAGTATCTTCCCTGCAATCAACAACAACTTAGCGTCAGAAGGACGCAACTCCGGGCTCACCCACTTGGGTACTCGACGGCATAAGCGACCCGCATGCTCGGGGACTCGCTGACACAACAGCTACAAGCCTAAGAAACTCACCAATGAGTGGACGGCAGTGCCCCGTGATGAAATCTTGAAGACCCGACAAATCGTCCTGCAGCCCTGCGACAAGAGCATTGGAAACCTTCCGCTCGTCAGCCGCGGCAACGACAGCAGCCTTGGCCTTCTCTTCTGCCGAGCTCGCTTCCGCCTTGGCGGCCTTGAGATCCTTCTCCAGCTCGGCAACCCACTTTTCTGCGGCGGTCAACGACGACTGGGTAGCCTCCAACTCGCCAACCGGGACAAAACCCTCGCGGGCCTTGGTAACCATGGCAGAATGCCCCTTTGTAGCGAAACATGGGTGAGACCTCAATCAAACACACGCAAGAAATGGAGAAGGTAACTCGAACACCTACCCGCGGTCATTTGTAGCTGCTGGTTCACCTCCTGCACGGATCAGAGGTCGCGCTCCAGACGCTCTTTGGCGGCCAGTCGCTCCGCCGATTCACGCTGGAGGCCCTGCAAAGAATAAAGAAATATGAGCAAGCAGCGAAAAATTTCCTAAGTGCCTAGCCGCTGAAATTCAGCGACTAGCCACTCGGGGACTGGACATCGAAAAATTTCCTAAGTGCCTAGCCGATGAAATTCAGCGACTAGCCACTCAGGGACTGGAAATCGAAAAATTTCCTAAGTGCCTAGACGCTGAAATTCAGCGACTAGCCACTCGGGGACTGGACAACAAAAAGCAATAAGAATCTACCCGCTGAAATTCAGCGAGCAGATCCTCGGGGACTGGACATACCTGAATAGCTGCACCCAGCATGTTGTGCAGCTCGACCGCGTCCATCGATGGCAGCATGAAGGGTGTGCGTCCGTGATGTTGATCGTCTTCTGAGCCCAATATCTCGGGCACTTGAGGCGACTGCGCCGCGGCACTCGCGGTGGAGGCCTTCACCATGAAGCGAGGGAAGGTCGCCACTGCCGCTCCCGAAGAACTCGTCGTGGGTTCTGACGCCCCAACCGGCGCCACCGACTCCACCTGTTGCGACCCCGCATCCATGTCCGCCTGTGCGGCCGTGTCCACTCCAGTCGGAGATTCACTTGGTGCATTAGCCGGCTCATCCAAGACTATGACGATGTCGTCGCCTTTCTTCTTCTTTGCGCCCTCAGCGGGCGCCTTGGCGTCGTCGCGCTTCCTCTTCTTCGAGGGATCAGCCTCCTCCCCTAAGGCGACTGCTGGTACCTTGGCCACCGAAGGGGGACCAATCTTCTTCACACCAGTCCTAAAAAAGAAGCGATCAGCGACTCAAGCGACATCTACAAACTAGTAATCTAGGTCGACACGGCAAACACGTACCTGGCGACTGGGATATAAGCAGGCCGGTGCGGATATGCGCCGGCTTCTCCAATTCTGGGCCTAGCTCGTGGCTGATGCCCGTCTCGAACAGGGCTGTAGCCCATGTCACCGAGGCCCTCTTTGTCGACGAGGCCACGGAAGCAGGAAGTTCCACTTCGATCGATGCGGGCGCCTCCCTCGATGGCAAAGCCTCTGCGATCGAAGCAGCCCTGAGGCACGTGACTGCTGAGAACGGGGGGATTGATGCCAGCGGCATCTCGTCCTCCACCACGGTCGTACCCGCAGTCTCTAGCGCCTTCGTCGACGCCTCAACCCCTGCGTCGTCAGCTGCACTGGTCACCTCGGAGCTAGTCGCTGACCGAGGCGGAGACACTGCCTTGGGCGCTTTCTTCTTCTTTGGCGACTTCTTCTTTGAAGGTGTAGCCACGCGCCGCGAACTGTGTTCGTGGGCATCGCCCTCGCTCCTGTCGTGACCCTCGAGGCTCTTGCTAGCCTCAAGCTCGCGTTGCTGCTGCCCGCGAGTTTTAAGAACTGCGGGTGCGGTGACCTCTACGGCTTCATAATCATCATCATCATCGGAGGAGAACTCGCTCTTGTCCCCCTCGACCTCGTCCGAGCGCTCGTCGTTGGCGGGAGGGAGCCAGCCCTCCACAGCTTGGAATAGCTGAAATAATGACACATGTTAGAAAACCATGACTATGAAAATAAAACAAGGTAAAACAGACTCACCGTTGGCGCCTTGCGCTTCGCGGTGTATGGGCGATCCCGGCCTTCAGGTCACTATACTCCGCGTCCGTGATCTTCTTCAACGCGGTGGAGTAGTCCTAGCCCTTCCACTCGACGGAGCAGGCCTTGGTTCCGTCGTCCCTACCGGTGTATTCATACATCCAGTGGGCACGACTGGCCAGTGGCACCAATCGTCGCCCGAGCTAGCAATTATACAAATTGATGGTCTCGATCCCATCCTTCTTCAGCTAACGAATCATCATCAACATATCGTCTACGACCATCCGCTGGTCATGCGGGAGCTTGGCAACCTGCAGCCGGCGTGGCTCGGTTCGCTCGGTGGATTACCTCGGGAGCGGCACCTCGCCGTCTAGCGTTGACTCGCTAACGTAGAACCAATGCTTCTTCCACTCACTTGTCACCTTCTTCGGCAGCATGAGGTTGAGGAAGGAGGCCTTGGACTTCAGCTGGAAAGTAAGGCCATTTGCCCAGTCGCGACTAATTTGCTAGTGGAACAATACCTACCACAGGGGAAAATACGGGCGACAGCCAAAGTAGCATTCGATGTTGTGCGGACCCAGATCTGATGCCTGGATACCGTAGTAGGCGCAGAATCAGCGAAAGAAGAGCGAGGTGGGGAATCTGAGCCCCCTCTCAAGGGGACTGGTGAAACAAATAAACTCGCCGGCGTGTGGATCTGGCTCCACCTCCCCGGCCGAGGGAACTCGCCATCTTCCGACGCAGAGAATCCCTGCGTCCTCGAAGGATTTCAGCGTCGCCCTAGTGCACTTGTACTTCCCCCACAATTCCTCCGGAGGCGCCATCGGATCGAGGATCTGGGCTCACTGGATCGCTTTGGAGGTTCTGGATAAAATGGGAGACTGAAGGGCGCACGGAGTCGGAGGAAATGTGGGGAATACTCGTAACTCACCCATCACTCTCCTTATATAGCGGTTGGCTCCCGCCAATTTCGGGGAGCCGTTACCGTGCGATGATTATGTAGATATTACCGTTGGATTACCCAACGGCTAGTTTGACCAAAATGATGGTCCAACTTCGTCTACTCGACTCGCCGACCCATTCGCCAAAGTTGCGACTCGACTACTTGCCAAATTGGCGATTCGACTGGTCGCCGATATTGCGACTGGAGATACATGCTGAAGATTCTTTCTCTCATTGAAGGAGTCCACCGATGATTCGACTGGGCGTCCAAATTGGACCCGAATACTCTGACTGCCAAAGAACAGTTGTGACGAATCAACGACATCCTCGGGGACTACTGATGGGGATATGTCGAGTGGGGTATACCCAGCAGGACGTTTCCTACTGGATCATACTCACAGCGAGTGGGCCTACAGGACGACGACTAGACTTCGACCCAAGAGGAAGCCAGGTGAGTGGAAGCTGAAGGCCCAGAAGCGTAGCTAGGCCTAGTCGGATTAGGTCAAAGTCCTCCGATTCCTTATCCAACTCGGTTGTAGATCTATAAACCCTAGCGAGGTGACTCTATATAAACCTCCCTAGGGCACGCATAGCACTTACGTTCCATCATACACCCCTCGACTCGCCGCCGAGCTCGCCCCTTCTAATATCTTAGCAATACAATCTAGTAGGAGTAGGTATTTACCCTCTGGGGGGCCGAACCTGGGTAAAACCCTGTGTCTTTGCCCTCATCTCGCACCACAGATGGCTGGCCGCCCTTTTCCCTCGTTCTACTACTCGCTGCCAATCGCAGCATCTACCGTGGCCATTCCCATGACAGCCAGGATCCTCCCGACGCCCTCTTTCCAACAAAATCAACCACAGCCGCACGCGTGCACCCCAGCGATAGATCGATCTTTGATCTGTGAGGTTGCTCTCAGATGATGTTATCGTGAGGTCATACTCATGTCATCTCTCGCCACGTCGACGTTTTGATCGGGTCCAATGTTGACTAGTCTTGTGCTTAGGTGGCCAATGACGTGGTATTGACCCCACTAGTCAGTAACCCTGGATAGGTTAGGTCTGTGTGTAAAAAGTAATTTGCTATATAGAATTTAATTAGAAAATGATTAAATCTTATAAATTTAATATATTTTGTTTTATAATTCATAAAAATATGTTTAATATATGAAAAATTTCAGAAAAAATAATATATACAACTTAAAACTATCAACAAACACTATTATGTTAATCATTTAAGTAATTATTATTTAATAAAGATTTTATAAGTAATAAAAAATTGATATTTCATATTTTAATAATGGTAAATAATAAAAATATAAATAATATACCAAAATTATTAGAAAAATAAGAACTATAATTTAATACTATGATCATGTATTATTATTTCACTTAATTAAATTTTTATTATTTACTAAGTGTTTATAAAGTAATAAATCTTATAAAAATCATATCTTATTATTTATAAAACACAAAAATAAATGTAATATACCAAAATGATCACAAAAATAATATCTACATGTTAAAAATATAACATTCCACTTTTGAAGCAAGTAAAAATTTAATACTCTAATAACTTGAATTTAAACCTATTCCTTTAATTATTAATTCATAAAAGAGTAAATAAAATTTGTTACTATTTCTAAAATTATACAATAAAGGTCTAATAATAGTAATTATCTTAAGTACTGAGAACATGAAATCAAAATGGCTCAACACATTTTAAATACATTTTTTATCAAATTATCATCCAACTATAAGTGTATATTATTTTCTAAAAGATTCCTATAAAAATTGTAAAATCATCAGGAATAATATTCTTAACTAAATAAAACCTTTTACCATTACTTCAACCACAATTTTATAAACATGCTAAAATCCAAAGATAATTCATAAGTAGTTAAATAATATTGTTTTCATATTTATAAATTACGATTCTATTCAACTATAATGTTAAGAAAACTAATACTCAAATAAAAGTAATACCATTCTTAATTAACCCTAAAGAAACATCATGAATTGAACAAATTATAATACCATCTAATGACCAAGATACACAAGTCTCAACTATTAGTGTGGTCATTATTAAATTGAAGTAGTTCTTTCTTCCTTAATAACAATAGTTAGTAAGAAACCCTAAGAGCATTAACAAAAAGTTTAAATACTTTTATTTAGTTAAGTAAACTTTTCTTCAAAAGTTGTTCTATTAAGATACGTTAAAAGTAATTCTTAAGCATTCCAAAGTAAATCTACTTATATAACAATCTTCATATAAAGAGGCTTTAGATACCATTCCACACTTGCGTGCTTATTTATTGTATGCTACTTATTATGTTTACATGTTGTTTCACACACACTCACAAGCCTTAATAAGAAGAACAAAGGTGAAACTTAATTTAAAAGAGCAACACATTCCAAAGAAACTAATTCCATTTTCCGAACCCTAGATCGATGACGCTTATTCTAGGAAATTCGAGTTTATCAAATTGCATTACATTACTATGCATAATAGCATCTTGCTTTTTTAAACATTACTCCTTATCGGACCAATGATGTTGTTTTCAGATATTGGATCTTATATTGTCTTGAAGACCGTGAGTGCATAATCTTGCAATCACAAAAGGAAAGTTCACACTTGCTCATGTCCTCTGATTATTTTCTATAAAGTATTTGAAAATCAAATGATGTCTCACCTGCATTTCGAAAAGGTCAGAAAACACTATTTTTTATAAAAATATGAACTATTGGTTACTGATCCAGGGTGATCAGCTAATCTATTAAGTCTGGCAGTTGGAATACCACTGTATAGGAATATATCATCTAGGACTTAACAACCAATGTCGCTAGTGATTCTTGTGTCGTATATTACGCGTTAACCATGAGATTTGGAATGGTACGGAGAAGTCAGTTGTATCCTTTTCCTTCCGTATGTATGGCAAGACGACCTTAACATGACGTTGTGATTCCTTGTGCGGATCCAACATATGGGTGGGCACCCTTAGGACCCACGATTTTGGTGTCTAGATTATTTATGAGTGGCTTCCGGAGGTATAGCTGGACCTATATGGTACTTGCCAGGGGCATCACCAGCTCATAGAGTCTTTGGGAACTCATCAGGGTTATAGCTTGCCCGAAAGGGGGCTTAACGGAGGTGAGCCAGCCCCAAAGGATTGCGTAGACATGCGGGGTCACGGAGAGGGCAGTGATTAGCTTGGATCATCTACTGTGCCCCACGTCACGGAATTGTGGACGGGAATAAGCTGCCCGATTGTGCAACAAGGATTTGATCTCTCATGGGTAAAGTAACGCACCTCTACACAATGTAAGAACTGTAACTTGTTACTCCATATTCCGGGAAGGAGCTACGAATGCGGCAGGAAAGGAACTCCATAAAAGTTCTAGTGAACATGTGAAGGCTAACAGGCATAGATTTTCATAATAAAAGCAAACCTCTGAAGAAATATTTTCGAAAACCTGCATAGCCTACGACCTATGTTCTATGGTTGTAGCTAGTGCATCAAACAATCCTTTTAGTGAAATTGCTGAGTACGCTCGTACTCAACGTATCTTATTAACCCTTGCTAGATTCTGAAGGCAAATCAGACAATGTCTACATCAACTTATGCTCCAAGGAATCTTCATCAACAGTTCAAGTTCTTCAATGAAGTCAACATATACATCAACTAAAGTAAAGTTAAAGTTGCTGATTAGATAGAAATACGATCTCTAGCCATAGAACCTACTTCTGTAGAGAATTGCAATAGCAGCAATGCAATCCAAATAGTGAGATACTAATCTTATTAGCAGAATAGATTTGAGTTGAATATTCTGATTCTTCTTTGTAAGAAGTTTCTTTCTATCTCTCTCTTTAAACCTAGAGTGTTCTCTGGATCTTTTGTAAAGAGTGGAGTTGTAACTTATAGTCTTGTCTTGGACCTGCTGTGTTTCTATTGTACCACTCTAAGGGATGTAATACTAGGGAACGGTGTTTTATTGGTGTTATGTCAATGACTATAGTGTACCGTGGTATGCTAGGTCACCGCACCTATGCCATGGTCCTCTCCATCACCCTACGTCACCCCATTAGCCTACACCAGGACACGGAGTCCCGGCCTTCGTCTGTCCATCAGCTCGCCTGGTCTCCTTGGTACCTGGCCTCTAGCGTAGGTCTACAACGCTCAGGCTTCACTGCCCATCTATATGTCTCTGCTCACGTCGTACATGCGTGTGTCGCACTACATGTACAACGCCCCTTCAGCACTACAGTACACGCATGCGCCATCGCCTCCAACCTACATGCCTGCGCCATCGACCTCAACTGCTCCACCAAGCTGGGATCAAGCCGCCTTCATTGCTGTCATGAACAATTTTACACTCAACAATCACGAAGTTATGGATTGGATTTTTGATTATAGTGCATCCTCGCACATATCTTCAAACAAGAATTTTTTGTCAACTTGTTCCTCTTCGCCTTTTTCTTCCATAACCATTGGTGACGACTCTTCAATTCCCATATCTTGCACTAACCACTCCTACATCTCTAATCTAAACAACAATTTTATTCTCCTCAATATTCTCGTTGCACCCTCTTTAATCAGAAATCTTATTTCTGTTTGCCAATTTTACTATTGACAACACCGTTTCCTTGGAATTTGACCCTTTTGGTTTATCTGTGAAGGATCTAGAAACGTCGGAGGTTCTCGCTCGCTACAATATTTTGAGTGATCTTTATCCTCTACATGACGCTCCATATTCCACACCTCAAGCCATGCTCGCCTCCGTCCATCTCTGGCACCGTCGGCTAGGACAACCAAATAAACATACATTGTCGTCTTTACTTCAAGATTTTTGTATCCCTAGTAACACTCCAAGTACTTCTCATGATTCTTCTCTTTGTAATGCATGTCAATGCGGCAAACATGTTAGACTACCCTTTGGCACCTCCTCCATCTCTAGTTATTTTCTGTTTGAATTATTATATTGTGATCTATGGACATCTCCAATACCTAGTATTTCTGATTTTAAATATTATCTAGTTATCCTTGATGATTAGACTTATTATATTTGGACCTTTCCTCTTTGTGCCAAATCAGATGTTCACACTATTTCTTAATTTTTGACAATATGTTCAAACCCACTTTGGTCTCCCTATTCGCTTCATCCAATGTGACAATGGTCGAGAATTTGATAACACACAAAATAGATCCTTCTTTCTCTCTCAAGGAATTCTTCTATGTTTCTCATGTCCCTACACATCTCCCCAAAATGGTAAATCTGAACACTCTCTTCAATCTTTAATGAAACCTTATGTACTTTATTAATTCAAGCCTCCATTGCACCGTGTTTTTGGGCTAAAGCCCTACGCATATCCACTTACCTACTCAATATTCGACCAACCAAAACTTGTCCTCTTTACACCCCTTTCAATCCCTTTTTCTTTATTGTCCTGATTACTCTGAATTGCGTGTCTTCGGTTGTCTATGATTGCCAAACACCTCCTCTACCGCTGCTCTCGACACCTCCTCTACTTTTCCTTTGCCACCCTATCATCATCTCCAACCCCTCCCAACAACAACACCACACCACACGAGCACCAACCCCTAATCCACCAACTTACTCTATCGAACCCCCTGCCGTGGCAGAAAAATCGTCTGCCACGAGCCCCTGGCAACCTGCCTCGCCTACTTTCTCTGCCACCAAATATGCCATATCTCCTGCCGCGGTAGAGATTCCGCATGGCGCCAGCCCGCGCCAGCCTGCCATGACACAATCTTCTACCATGGCAGACACCTCTGACTCTTCTTTATCTACTCTTAGTTCCAACCAAAACTCTTCTCTCTCGTCCGTCTCTCCTGCGCCTATAGTTCCTCCTAATGTCATTCCTATTCCTATCACTGAAAATGATCATGTCATGTGCACTCGTGGCAAGAAGGGTTTTCATATTTCACGCCGACGTCTCAATCTCACAACTACACCCACTATTTCACATATTCCTACATCTTACAAACAAGCCCTTCTTGATCCTCTCTGGTTCTCCGCAATGTGTGATGAAATTGATGCTCTTCTTAAAGAAAACACATGGACTCTTGTTCCTAAACCATCCGATGCCAATGTTATTTCTGGAAAATGGGTATTCCGTCACAAATATAATTCTTATGGCACTCTGGCATGCTACAAAGCACGTTGGGTTTGTCGGGGATTTTCTCAGTAGCATGGCATTGACTTTGATGAGATATTTTCTCCTGTTGTAAAACCAAGTACCATTCACATTGTTCTCAGTCTAGCTGTTTCTTCTAGTTGGCCAATTCATCAACTCAATGTTATGAATGTGTTTTTTCATGGCGCACTGAATGAGGCCGTCTATTGTCAACAACCCTCAGGCTTTGAGGATCCTTCTTGCCCTGATCTTCTCTGTCTTCTCCACAAATCCTTGTATGTTCACAAACAAGCTCCTTGAGCATGGTTTCACTGTTTTGACACCTTCATTCAAACCATCGGCTTTATTCCTTCTAAATCTGATTCCTCTCTTTTAATTTGTCGATCCACCACTCACACTGCATATCTACTTATTTATGTTGATGATATCATTCTTACTGCATCCTTTGACTCTTTCTTAACACACATTATCTCTCTTCTTCATCGTGAATATTCTATGACTGATTTAGGTCCAATGCATCAATTTCTTGGCATCACTGCTTATCGCACTTCTTCCACACTTTTTATATCCCAAAGTAAATACATTATTGATCTCTTGTCTCATGTTGGAATGCTCGACTGCCAGCCTTGTCGTACGCCGGCTGAAGTTGGCACCAAACTATCAGCTGATGGTGATCATGTTCCCGATACCACCTTCTATCATAGTCGCACTGGTGCTCTCTAGTATGCCACCCTTACACGCGCTGATATTTTATATTCCGTTCAGGAACCTTGTCTCTTTATGTATGATCCTCGTGTTCCTCGTCTCTCTCATGTCAAAAAGATTCTTCGCTATCTCAAAGGCACTCTAGATCATGGCTTACTACTAAATTCTTCTTCTCCTACACGGTTGATAGTTTATTCTGATGCAGACTGGGCAGATTGTCCAGATACTCGACGATCCACATCCGGCTTTTGTGTTTATTTGGGAGTTAATCTCGTTTCTTGGTGTTCGAAAAGGCAGGTTACGGTTTCTAGATTTTCGGCTGAAGCAGAATATAGGACGGTTGCACATGCTGTAGCTGAAGCCGTTTGGATATGACGGTTGTTTGCTGAACTTCATCGACCCATCCAGCATACCACCATTGTCTATTGTGACAATATCTCCACAGCAGCGATGAAGGCAGGATTGAACGAAAAGGGGAGCCAAGCAAGCTAAATTTTGTATAAGGGGGGCGGTCAATCTAATATTCACTAATTATTCCCTCTAATTACCTCTAAAACTGGGATTTCTCCTTGTTGCACGTTGACATAGGGGGGCCTTGGCCCTATATATGGCTTCCAATCCAGTGCAGCATCGTCGTACAAAGCGCATAGATATTGATATTCACTTTGTTCGTGAGAAAGTGTCTCTTGAAGAAGTTCGTGTTTTTCACGTTCCAACAAGTGCTCAATCCGCTGATATATTCACAAAGGGACTGCATCCGACTTTCTTCATCGACATTCGCTTCAGTCTCAACATCGTTGCGCCCAACGTTGACACTGCGGGGGTATTAGATATGTAACTTGTGTTAGACTAGGACTCTATAGTCGGTTTACCAAACCCTAGACCAGACGGCTCATGTCCTATATATCCTTTGTAATCTTGATCAATCAATACAAGTTATTAATTCTCCTAAACTATCAGTGTCCCATACATGTGGAATAGATTTTGCATATGCACATATCCCAGTTCCTTGTGTACCTAGTCTTTGTCAATTACAGCTGAAATCAATTTTGCATATGAATAAAAAGATATCATTATTATGTGACCAAATTAACAACCATTACGGTTTGCGAGCTTTATTATGCAATGAGTATATGGTGTTCTCTTCTTGTCCTTGTGGTTCCACCTTTTTTATGGGTTTGGAACTTCATGTGGCCTAGTATCACTATTCGTGAACATCATGTTGTCCAAAACGGTTCGGCTGGGCCATATAAATGGATTCAATGATAAGTTAACATCGTTTTACGTCGTGAATGGAAGATGTTCAATGATAAGTTAGCTACCTTATTTTGCAGCTTCGGGCGCAACATCGTTTTACGCCGTGAAATGGAAGATGTTCAATGATAACTTAACTACCATATTTTGCAGTTTCAGGTGCAAAACTCCGACAAGGCATTGGTCATGTTCATTGAAGTTGCAGCTGTTGTGAACAATTCATTGGGAGAGCAAACAAAATTAGCATCAACGCCTGAAAGAAACGGGTGTGTTCAAGAGGTGTGCTTCGGTCCCTCCCCCCTCCCCCCCCCCCCCCCCCCCCCCCCCCCTCCCCTAAACTTAAGCTGCATGGGTCATTTTATTTTTTTGATCCGTCGAAACCTATATCAAGGCCATGTATATCTTTGTATATGTGTAATCGGTCAAACTAGGTATAATCCACGTTTCAGTCGGCTGATCCCACTTCCCTCGCGATCTATGTCTTTGCATATCATATTTTAATTTTTTGTTGTTGTTATATAACTTTTGATTTTCGCCTTTCCGCAGGCACATGAGTATACGTATACCGTGAGTATATGTTTAAGAGAACCATACGGACTTTGGGTGGATTCGTACGGTCCTCTAAACAGTCGGTATCGAGTTTTTATTTGTTAAAGTTTGAAAGAGAGGGAGGGACCGAAGCAAAAGTGTTCAAATAGGACTAGTTGTCTTCTCCGTTTCTGTTCATTGGATTGTATTCAGTGAAGATTGTCAGACGAAGTGCCAGTGCAGTTCTAGGTTGTAGTTGCCTCAAGTATGTGGGCAATAAGTATTTGAATTAGGCCTAGCTCACTCGAAAGATCAGGTACTAGAACAATGGACGAAAGCACATTAACATTATGTTATGAAGAGCATCAGCAGTTACTGGTCCACAAACGTTTCCTTATAACGTAATAAAGTAACAGGTGATATCGATACATTTACTTTCTACTGCCACACTTGATGTAACACCATTTAGGAAAGCAACTTATACACCCTTATCAACAAATTATACTTTCTCCGACCCATATTACTTGACTTAGATTTGTTAAAATTTAGATGAATCTATATACTAAATAGTGTCTAGATTCATCAAATTTAGACAAATTGAAGTCAATTAATATGGGTCAGAGGAAGTACAACATTTGTCTGACAATAACATGACAAACGCAGTAGCTCCTAGGGATAAAAAAACTGAAAACAGGTAGTTGGTCTCTAACTTTTTCCTACCTATGTACCAATGTTAATCGCATATTATTCTAAGATTTAATATTTCAATACTTTTTTGACAATCATACATTCATAGTAGCATATAGTACATGATAGACATACATAGGTTGTCTCCAGCGATTATAAAATAAAGTGTAAAAGAAACTAGCAAAGCACCGAGGTCTTCAAACTCTTTTTTCTAAGACACCATCTTGAACTTTTCTAAAGGGCAACCAAAAACTGACAGATACCAAACCACAACCTATAAATACCAACGAGGGTTCTCTGATAATTTTAATTTGAGCTGCAGTGTCAAGGCTGCCTATATGCGCACATTCGTTAGAGTAATCAATCAACATCGACAAGAGTACCAACACCAGTATTCTAGTCAAAAGTAACCGAACAACCTGGTCGATACGTTGGCAAACCGATAGTACAAACCATCATTGTCGAGGACGTAGCAGTAGAGACAAATATTGCAAGGATAATCCTCACGACAACCATGAAAAAAGCTCCAAAATCGACTTGGCAAAGTAAGATCTGAAAGACCTTACCTATAGAACTGTAATCTTATAACAATGTCATTTACGCCGGGAAGAAGATCTCGTCGTCGAATGAAAGGCCAAAGATCATTTATTGTAGATAATGTCATCTTCGTTGATGTAGATGCAAAAAAAAATGACTACCAAAACTCTAATCTAATCTCTCTAAACACTAATTTTACTGAAAACTCCACCCATAGATCAGGTTCCCCACCCCTCCTGACGCCGGCGAGGCCGGATGGAGGAGGGGCGATCTATGGAGGAGGCGGAGGAGAGGCGGCGGCTAGGTCAAGGAGGCGGCGGCTGAAACTTCTTCTTCTATACCTAATACGGGGGTCACGAGCGAGCTGATTGCGCAGCAAACTCTAATATTTCAATACCTCGTATAGAGCAAGCACATGATGTCAACTTATCACTGAATCCATTCAAAGTTGTAAGATACATTTGACCATAAGAATCATGTCAATGGTTAAATTTACACTCGAAGTTACATAAATATGATCATAGACTAGAATCCGCTATTGAGATATTTGTTAGATCCATTCCTCAAATATATATACACATCATATGGATTATTCTATCATAAAAATTGATTAAAGAAGGAAGCTTGTTAAAAATGCAGTTTAAATTTAGCACAAACAGAAGTATCTTTTAATGATACATTGCAACCTAAATCAAAGAAAACTAGACCTAATATTTAGCGGCGTTTCAAGATATTTGGTTAACCATTCCCAAATAATTATGAAGTTGCACTAGTTAAATTCATAGCTTCCTAAAAGTAAGCTAAAAGTATAAAAGTTATGTATGAATTGTATTCATTTTAATTGGTCCCGTTTGCATCATGTTCAAACCTCCTCTGCACTGCATGTGCTTATTAGAGAGTTGAGTCTGGTCAAAACATGCGTCGCCATTTGATGGGCTGCGTCATTGGGTAGCCACTAGTTGAGATCGGCAACCGAACCGAGCTTGTCGGGACGAACATCCTTAATACACGCCACGGACTGCTCGATCTTGGTGAGGTGAAGTAAAATCAAACTGATGTGAAAAATGTATACATGCATCACTGTTCATCAACAAGTGAACATCGTTTTGTCAGAAATAGTTCGTGTGACTTAGTACGGAACTATAATGGCTAATCGACTGACTATGCATCACTGTTCATCAAAAAGTAAACATCATTTTGTCGAAAATAGTTCGTTCATCTTGGCAAAGCAAACACATCTACTCTAAAATCAGCATCAACAGCTGAAAGAAACAATACTTGCCCTTTTTTCTTTTCTATTTAATGTTTTCAGGGAAGATTGGCAAACAAAGTGCCCATGCATTTCTATATTAGGTGGTAGTTCTCTCATGTATGTGCCAATAAATTGTTTTCAGGGAAGATGGCAAAAGCAGTGCCAATGCATTTTTCTTTTTTGTATTAGGTTGTAGTTCCCCGAAGTATGTGAGTGTGACAATCAACTGTTGTTCTAGTTCTATCAGGCTCCTGCCACTCGAAACTGAGCTGCTAGAACAATGGCTAAAAGCACATTAGTATTATGTCATGAAGAGCATCAACAGCTACTGGCCGACTGACAGCTCATTATAAACTTATACAGTAATGGGTAATGTTGATACATTTACTTTCTACTGCCGTATCTGATGTAACACAATCAGGCAAGCAACTTATACACCACGCAGCAACCTATTACAACATTTGTCGACAGCAGTGTGACAAACACAGTGGCTCCTAGGAATTCAAAATACAGGTAGCTGGCCCCCAACTTCTGCCAAGCTATGTACCGAAAAAGGAGAAGATGGAACATGAATTTTTGCCGTTTAAAAAAAGAAACCTCAAGTTGTTCCAGACGACCCATTAGAGCGGCCGGAGACTTTCTACTGGGTCCGACTCCTCAAGCATTGAGGCTGCTTGGAAGCAATCAGCGGCGTCAGCTAGTCTCCCATCGTGCTTGTGTACCTGCCCTAGGTAGAACCAAGCAGCCCGGTTTGTAGG